>CM024241.1:53175453-54375453 GCA_013421045.1 Propylea japonica
TCAGAATCGATTGAAATATATTCTGGGAGGATTCTGCATTTCTTAGGAACTTTATAGGTTTTCACTCCCAGTCTCTGAATATAAAATAATTAAAAAATGTTTGATTAGGTGAAGTGCTCCTGCGAAAATCTTTGCACTTATTTGTCAGGAGCAAATTGGTCTTGAAAAAAAAATTGTTGCCTAACAGTAAAACTGAAAAATGAAACAAATTAAAGGATATTGTAACGTTTCGGTGGCTAATCAGACACCTTCTTCGGACAAACTGTAAAATTCTTCAGAATTGTGTTGTTTCTCATTTGTAATCTGATTGACATTGATAGTTGTCAATCTATAGAGATGTTGATTTATTTGATTTTGAAATTTCCTGATGTCACTTCCTTCCTCAATAAATCAATCCAAATACGATCTATTCCAACAGAACAATTTGCCAAATTATTTACTTCATCCAACAGAATACATGTAGATTCCTTAATTTTCCTTTTATAATTATCAGGTTCCGTCATGAGGATCTTTGTGTGGTTCCAGTTCATCATATGATCTCCGCTATTTGAACATATATGATCAGCAATTTGTGATCTTGTGATGTCTCTATTCCTGATGTTATTCTTATGTTCCCGTTTTCTTATTTCTAAAGGTCTTGATGTCTCCCCTGTATAAGATTTTCCACATATACAGGGAATATTGTAAACACAATTTTTTGATTTTTGTGTCTCATTCATTGGTTTTTCTAGTTAGAATGGATCTCAAATCATTTTGTGTGTTTTGAAAACAGTTCTTATGTTGAATTTGGAACCAATTCTTCTTATTTTCTCTGATAGGCCAGGAATATAAGGAATGACGTTCAACAAATTTGGTTGTTCTTGATGGTTTTCTGTTGTACCCGATCATCATTAGAATTTCGATTAGATATTTTTCGTTCTAAATTTGAAATTGTTCTTTCTATAAAATTTGGTGGGTATTGATTATCTAGTAGGAACTCTTTAATGAAAGAATTTCATTATTTCTAATTTCAGGTGTAGATGAAATTAAAAAAGCCCTATCATAAAGTGTTTTTATAATACCTGTTTTTACATTTAATGATGATTGGAATAAAAATTTAGGTATCTATTTGTGTGTGTTTGCTTCCGAAATACACTTGTTTCATAATGATCTATAAATTTTCTTATTAGAACATCTAGAAAAGAAATTTGATTATTGTGTTCTAATTCCATCGTAAATTTAATGGTTGGTTCTTTATTATTGATATAATCAAAAACTTATTTAATTCCTCTTTGCCGTGTTGCCAAATTACAAAAATATCGTCTACATATCGCCACCAAGTCTTTGGTTTTAGTGAATATGTTTCTACATATTTTCTCTTCGAAATATTCCATGAATATATTGCTCATAATAGGAGATAAAGGAGAACCCATGGCCATTCCGAATTTCTGTTTATAGAAAACATCGTCTAATTGAAAATATGTTGAATTTAGGCAAACATCTAACATTTCTATTATATTATCAGCAGTAATTTAGTATTATCATAAATAGTTGTTTCATCTAACAATTTTCTTCTCACTATTTCAAGTGTTTTACTCACTGGAACGTTTGGAAATAGATTAACAACATCGAAGCTTACCAGAATGTCAGTTTGATTCAAATTTGATGTTCTTAATTTTTGAAGAAAATGCGACGTGTTTTTCAAAAAACTGTTTGACTTTCCTGTTAATGTTTTTCAAAAATTGTAACGTATATTTAGCCAAATTTTGACAGGGAGATCCAATCGAACTAACTATTGGTCTTAATGGAATTGAGGGTTTATGAATTTTGGGTAGGCCATATAATGTGGTGGTTTACTATAGGATGGATTTATAAATTTCTTTTCAGCATATGTGAAATTTTGGAGTTTTTTGATATGATTTTTTTGACTTTCTTCTCTGTAACATTAGTTGGGTCCTTATTGATTTTGGAATATTTATCATTGTCGTTGATAATATCTAGCAATTTATTTTTATATTCATCTGAATCCATTATAACTGTGGCGTTTCCTTTATCGGCAGGTAGAATTTTTATATTCATATCATTTTTTTAATGAATTAATTGCTTTTTCTCATCATTATTCAATTTGGATTCAATTTGAAAGGTTTTCTTTAATAAATTTTGTTGAGAACTCTAAATTCATTTGATTTTTCTATAGGAGATTTTGAGCAGTCTTTTCAATAGCTGTTATCATATCTAATATTGGTACATTTTTTGGAGTTATAGCAAAATTGAGTCCTTTAGATAATACAGATTTTTCAATTTCATTCAAATTTCGTGATGATAAATTGACAACTGTTTTGTTGATGAAGTTATTACTGATCTTCGTAATGTTTGTTCTTCGTCGTTTTTCTTTCATGAGCTCAGTGAATTTTTGAAATTAGATCGCTTGCTTTTCTGGTATTCATTGGAAGAGGAAATGTTAACACAATGGAAAATATGTTCACTGTCTTGCCTGGATAGGTTTTGAAATATCATTTCTTCCAATCTTGCTATATCTTTTGTAATATGACCTTATTATATCTTAGATAATTAATTCGTTCTCTTACCAGGGCATGACCGAACTTGTCTTTTATTTTTTGACAGCCATAGCTATCAATGGAAGCTTAATCCTCAGGAATTTCGGAATTACTTTGTTATCTCTACATTTGCACATGAAGGTGAGGCTATTTTTGTGTGTGAGAATTTCTTATACCTTCTCCAATTTTCTGAAACTAGTGATAGAAAAGGCCCATACCTTTCTTTCAGATATCGATTGAAATATATTCTGGGAGGATTCTGCATTTGCTTTTTTCTTAGGAACTTTCATAGGTTTTCACTCCCAGTCTCTGAATATAAATATTAAAAAATGTTTGATTAAGGTGAGTGCTCCTGCGAAAATCTTTGCAAATGTAGAGATAAACAAAGTAATTCCGAAATTCCTGAGGATTAAGCTTCCATTTGATAGCTATGGCTGTCAAAAAATAAAAGACAAGTTCGGTCATGCCTGGTAAGAGAACGAATTAATTATCTAAGATATAATAAGGTCATATTACAACAAGATATAGCAAGATTGGAAGAAATGATATTTCAAAACCTATCCAGGCAAGACAGTGAACATATTTTCCATTGTGTTAACATTTCCTCTTCCAATGAATACCAGAAAAGCAAGCGATCTAATTTCAAAAATTCACTGAGCTCATGAAAGAAAAACGACGAAGAACAAACATTACGAAGATCAGTAATAACTTCATCAACAAAACAGTTGTCAATTTATCATCACGAAATTTGAATGAAATTGAAAAATCTGTATTATCTAAAGGACTCAATTTTGCTATAACTCCAAAAATGTACCAATATTAGATATGATAACAGCTATTGAAAAGACTGCTCAAAATCTCCCTATAGAAAAATCAAATGAATTTAGAGTCTCAACAAATTTTATTAAAGAAACCTTTCAAATTGAATCCAAATTTGAATAATGATGAGAAAAAAGCAATTATTTCATTAAAAAATGATATGAATATAAAAATTCTACCTGCCGATAAAGGAAACGCCACAGTTATAATGGATTCAGATGAATATAAAAATAAATTGCTAGATATTATCAACGACAATGATAAATATTCCAAAATCAATAAGACCCAACTAATGTTACAGAGAAGAAAGTCAAAAAAATCATATCAAAAACTCCCAAAATTTCACATATGCTGAAAAGAAATTTATAAATCCATCCTATAGTAAACCACCACATTTATATGGCCTACCCAAAATTCATAAACCCTCAATTCCATTAAGACCAATAGTTAGTTCGATTGGATCTCCCTGTCAAAATTTGGCTAAATATACGTTACAATTTTTGAAACCATTAACAGAAAGTCAAACAGTTTTTTAAAAATACGTCGCATTTTCTTCAAAAATTAAGAACTCAAGATTAAGAAATGTAAAAATAAATTAAAACACCTATTACTGTTTATTAAATCTTTGGCTATCGATTTCGGAATTATTCCATCATCAGGCCAGTGTCTTGAGTTAAAATGAACAAAAACTGTTTAAAAAACATTAAAAATGGTCCCCTTTGTCAGAATTGTTAAAATTTGAATTCTAGTCAACTTTTATAACCGATATATAGATAGAACATCAAATTTGAATCAACTGACATTCTGGTAAGCTTCGATGTTGTTAATCTATTTCCAAACGTTCCAGTGAGTAAAACACTTGAAATAGTGAGAAGAAAATTGTTAGATGAAACAACTATTTATGATAATACTAAATTAACTGCTGATAATATAAATAGAATGTTAGATGTTTGCCTAAATTCAACATATTTTCAATTAGACGATGTTTTCTATAAACAGAAATTCGGAATGGCCATGGGTTCTCCTTTATCTCCTATTGATCAATATATTCATGGAATATTTCGAAGAAAAATGTAGAAACATATTCACTAAAACCAAGACTTGGTGGCGATATGTAGACGATATTTTTGTAATTTGGCAACACGGCAAAGAGGAATTAAATAAGTTTTTTGATTATATCAATAATAAAGAACCAACCATTAAATTTACGATGGAATTAGAACACAATAATCAATTTCTTTTCTAGATGTTCTAATAAGAAAATTTATAGATCATTATGAAACAAGTGTTTTCGGAAGCAAACACACACAAATAGATACCTAAATTTTTTATTCCAATCATCAATTAATGTAAAAACAGGTATTATAAAAACACTTTATGATAGGGCTTTTTTAATTTCATCTACACCTGAAATTAGAAATAATGAAATTTCTTTCATTAAAGAGTTCCTACTAGATAATCAATACCCACCAAATTTTATAGAAAGAACAATTTCAAATTTAGAACGAAAATATCTAATCGAAATTCTAATGATGATCGGGTACAAACAGAAACCATCAAGAACAACCAAATTTGTTGAACGTCATTCCTTATATTCCTGGCCTATCAGAGAAAATAAGAAGAATTGGTTCCAAATTCAACATAAGAACTGTTTTCAAAACACAAAATGATTTGAGATCCATTCTAACTAGAACAAAACCAATGAATGAGACACAAAATCAAAAAATGTGTTTACAATATTCCCTGTATATGTGGAAAATCTTATACAGGGGAGACATCAAGACCTTTAGAAATAAGAAAACGGGAACATAAGAATAACATCAGGAATAGAGACATCACAAGATCACAAATTGCTGATCATATATGTTCAAATAGCGGAGATCATATGATGAACTGGAACCACACAAAGATCCTCATGACGGAACCTGATAATTATAAAAGGAAAATTAAGGAATCTACATGTATTCTGTTGGATGAAGTAAATAATTTGGCAAATTGTTCTGTTGGAATAGATCGTATTTGGATTGATTTATGAGGAAGGAAGTGACATCAGGAAATTTCAAAATCAAATAAATCAACATCTCTATAGATTGACAACTATCAATGTCAATCAGATTACAAATGAGAAAACACACAATTCTGAAGAATTTTACAGTTTGTCCGAAGAAGGTTCTGATATAGCCACCGAAACGTTACAATATCCTTTTATTTGTTTCATTTTTCAGTTTTATTACTGTTAGGCAACAATTTTTTTTTCAAGACCAATTTGCTCCTGACAAATAAGTGCAAAGATTTTCGCAGGAGCACTTCACCTTAATCAAACATTTTTTAATTATTTATATTTCAGAGACTGGGAGTGAAAACCTATAAAGTTCCTAAGAAAAAAAAAAAAGAATTTCATTGCATTTCCATTTAGGTGTTCGTGCCTATGATTACCGGAGCTGAACCAGATCAAAAAGTAGTATCCAGATATGAAAAGGGAATATATAAGACTATGGGCGACATTGAACATTTATGGTTGAGAAAAAATAAATTTTTATGTGGAAATACCTTATCAATAGCTGATTTATTTGCTGCTTGTGAAATTGAGCAACCAAGTACGTTTATTTGGATTTTGTCTATAGTTATGTGAAATTTATTATAATATTTGTAGGAATTGCTGGGCTGAACCCTGTAAATGGAAGACCAAAATTGGAGGAATGGTTGATACAGTAAGAAAGGAATTTGACCCTTTTTATACTGAAGCTCATCTGATGGTCAATAAACTAGCATCAAAAAATGAGAAATCCAAATTATGAACTGGGTTATGATAATTTTAGGAATGTTAGTTGAATAGGGTCAGTTCATTAATATTCATATATTTTATTAGTACATAATGATAATAATTGTTATTTACACTCTTTTATACAAAATATATTTTTTGACAAATCCTATGATGGATTTTTATTGTTTGTGGAATAATCATGAGTATTTTTTCTGACGATAAAATTGTATATAAGCACTGATTTTTAAGGCAATTAGAAAACTTTTAATTTAGTGGCTCATTGTTCCAATAATCAATTCATGTCAATTTACAACTGGTTTTCTCATATAAATTTTACAGATTGTTAAGTATCCATGCAACAAATTTACACATTTATTCGAGTTCTGGGATACAAACAGAAAAAAATTCCATTGCAGAAATTCATAAATATATGGTACTCAAACTTCATAGAGCTAACAGAAATAATCAAAGTCACAAGCCTTTAATTGACCATGAGAAACTCTTTCACCATATACAAAGTGTTCGATCTCAGAGGAGTTCTCTGTATAATTCTTATCCCATAGTGATTGGAAAAATTTTCCGAAATACGACATATATTTGAAGCTTAATTAGCTAACATAAACAATCTGGAATAATTTGGTTATCTTAAAAAATTGAATTTTGATTTGGGCGATACAGGCTAACCAGCTGAACACGTTCTTACAATTGCAATGTATAGGTACCATAATTATTTTTAAATTTTCAAGCAAAGTAGTACCTAACTAAACCAAAATTGATTTATAATAAATGGTCGAAAAAACGTATCATAACCAGATAAATACATTCTAAGAACAAAAAATGGAGGCAACACAAAGAAATGTTTTGAATTTTGTTTTATTCATTTTTTGAGAGAAATTTTTTTATCACTTGAAAAAAATTGCAATTCGATTTTTTAAGATGACCAAAATATTCGAGTAGGCTCATTCGAGCTAAGAAATTGTTTTTCAGCGAAAATGGTTCATCAAAATTAAGTTTTTCATATAACGTTGCGTTGTAAAAGGGTTCCAAGACCTTTCAAATGAAGTATCATTCGTCCGAGCCTTTAATATACGGGGTCTTTATAAATGATTGTAACATCGTAGGTTGCTTTGGAAATTTTTCATCTTATCGTTTCATACGCAAAGTTTACAAATTTTCAATTCCAGTCACATTATTCAATTTCTTTCGGAATGGCCAGCCCAAACTCACAGTATCGTTTATTTAAATATGAAGTTTACATCAGAATATGAATATTTATGATAGTCCAACGCCAACTGCGCTGTTATAATCATATATAGAGACCTTGTACGTCAAAAGATGTCCCCCAAACAAAATCATTTGACGTGTTTTGGGAAATGTACGGCTCGTCCAAAATGGAACACCTTGTGTGTATATGCATTATAAAGCTGTTATAATACATTCACAAATGAAAATATTCCAGGGGTTTTTCAACCAAAACAAATTTAGCTAAGCTGTCTAGATCAAAGAATAACAATATTTGAAACACCTGCATAATCTTGTAATTTGATCCATAGACTAAGTTTGTCTATGATTTGATCATTATTACCACTCTAATTTAATTATAACTGATGCCGTCAGGGACGGGCCCAAGAGGGTCGAAATCTTAATTAATTATGAGTATATTTGTCAAAAAATCGTGTAATAATTCGATTTTCATGAAATTCTGTAGATATATGATCACATAAAACAAATGCCGTGTAATCCTTATGAGTGTATTGATTTGGCAATGCCGAATTAAAAGAGTATCACCATAGATAATTTTCAATTATTTTTAATGCACTCGGAAAAAAAATTGAATCACAAAATACCACCCCCCCAGAATTTTGCTTCGGTCCGTCCGTAATGAACATTTTACTGCATAATTTCAGCTCCATTGAATTGACAAATGGATAATGCAGAAAAAAATTGAATTATATGGTGCTGCGATCCTTTGAAAATTTTGCATGAACATTCTTAACCCCTCAAAATAAAATTCATTCTAATCGAATATTGTGTTGTGGAAATGTAAGGATTTTTCTTTTCAATATTTCGATTGAATTTTTTACGGTTCTTGGTAACAAAATTTTGTATTAGACATCTCATAAGTGTCTTACATGCGGTCGCAAAATTTCTGTCTGAGATATTCAGGCACAAAAATCTTGAATGGCCTTATATTTTATGGGCCATCTTGTACGATTTTGCTGGTTATTTAGGAACCAAACCTACCTCGAAAATTTCCAGTTTATAGACCTAGAAACTCCCCAAAGTATAGATATTTTCCATTATGAAAATTCTTATAAAAGGCTTCTTACTGTTGCCCAAGACTCATTGTTCATTTATTTGTTCATGGCTGACCGCGAGTTCCTTTTTTCGAAAAATTATATAATTTCAAATATAAAACTGGAAAAAAACCGATGAATTTGCGTTACTGGATTCAGGAATTTCGTCTATAATCTTGGTATTCTCACTGTGTTTACTCGATCGTTTGGCAAGGGTTCAAGATAAATACTGCAAAATTCTTAGATCCATTGCAATTTTAGATTTTTCAGGAATTGGGGATTTTATTGCTCATATTGATGGATTTATTGAATTTATAACTGAATAACATAGTGAATTAGATAATTTGAAGCGATGAGACAGGACAAGCGTGGTAAATGATTAACTCATCAAAACAAGTACTTATTGATGATCAAGACTGGTTCAATATTCGAAAGAGATGTTTTTATGTGGGTATGTATAGGTGAATGTCATGTCATTGCTCATTGATTCTTCGATTCGCTCTATTTCGATTTTAAGTTCCACATTTTTGGAGCAAGATCTTCGAAAAACCTTACGATGTATCGAAATAGATACCTACTGAATGTACCACATACATGGATGGATTCTCTTCTATATGAGACTGCTGAGTTTGGTTCCGTTTGCATAGAAAATAATCGAGATTTCCAAATTGGCATTGCAGACGTAAAAAATTTCAAGAATTGGTGCATATAACTTGACAACAGTGCATGGCAGAGAAATTTTTTTTAGTAGGTTATATTGTGAATTTGGTATTGAATCGATATCGATACATAAATAAAAATATAGGTAGTTCCATTTGAAATAATAAAGTAGATATGCAACACTGTCTAATAGCCCAACTTGAAAGGAAAACCCTGAATATGCTATCACATGAAAAAAAGCCGTTATCTTTCGATATCTGAGAATGCCCATTGGAACCCTTACAATAAGTTTTGTGAACGTGAAGATTTTATGTAGAGAAGGAGTTTGGATTAAATTGTCATCCTAGCACGGCCTGAACGTCAAACTCTCAATAGAATATTATGTATGTTTAAACTTCAGTAGAAACGCAGATACTAATAACATACCTACTTTGAGATCATAACTGAAGCTCAGCAGTGGCGCAGCCAGGATTTTGTTTTGGGGGGGCTGAACTAAACAATTCTTGATAATACAACAAAAACGAAAGTTTTAAAAAATAAAGAACAAAGGAATAACGAAGAAATCTAATATTTTGGGGGGGCTGCAGCCCCAAAGCCCCCCCCCCTAGCTGCGCCAGTGAAGCTCAGTGTTTCACACATTCTAATTTTTCACGTGAGAGGGTTCAAAGTTGCGCATGAACAAAACTGTAATGGTCTACTTTCATTCGATGACGAATTTCATCAGGTACCATCGTTTCAAAGTAAATGAGTCATGACACACTGAAATCTCATGCACATACTGGAAATCTCTTTGAACTAACTAATTAAAAAAAAATTTTTTCTTGAAAATGTCTGCACGGCTGTAAATAATATACAAAGACTTTGCCAAAAGAGTACCTACCACATGACCTACTTTCCCTATTAAAAAAATTCAGAGGGTTGATAGGGATGGCACAGGGTGCCACAAAAATCCTTAAAAAATGCATATACAGGGTGTCTACTTTCAGAGTGAACAAACTTCGAGAGGTGATTATACAAGTGATTTGCAACAAAAAATGTCATATAGCACATGGTTGAAATGTTGACGGTTATTCTTCAATTTAACATTTCTTAATTTCACAAAAAACTTCAAGTTTTTTTCTCTAAAAAGATCAATATTCAGTTTTTTTGCAGTCTCGTCGAATTTGACCACATTTTCGGAAAGGGCAACAAATTTGCTGCAAGATGAGAGATTCTATAAGCTGAAAACACTCTTATTGCAGGCGTGGTAAGGAGGAGAATATCACGATTCTGAAATTTAGAAAATTAGTCCTATTTTTCAATGGTTTTTTCGATTATATAGATATTAATTATTATATGCACACGCTTTCTTTCCAGTGAAGAATACCTCATTTGGTGTACTGTCGAATGACATATCCAGTCTTGTGATACCTGCAAATTCTGCGCCTAATATATATCATGGCTAACCTGATAACAACGAAAAAGTCTAAAAATTCCGAACCTAAATTGGCTCTTTTTCGAAGCTCTTCGTGATCGAATTTTGATGCAGTTTTATGAAAATCATCAATTCATCTTGAATCGAAATAATAACGAAGAAATGAATCTCTTTATTCAATAATTCACACATCGTTTTCGTACTGAATCTACATCTCTACAAAGTTCATAGCGTTTCTGACGCATTTCTTCACAACACAATTTTAATCTGTTGATGAGATCCTTCCGAGTCTGAAAGCGAATTGGATATACTTTCTCTTAAAATGTATCCCAGATGTAAAAATCTAAAGATATTTTATTTATTAGTCAGGTGCATTTCATCAAATATATTTGTTGTTCTGTATTAACCCATTAGCTGCCATGATCCCTAGTTGAGGATTTCGCTCATGATGAGCACTGTTAACGACACCATTTTTATTTTCATCTAACAATTATCACGCAGATGTTGTTGTATAAACTTGTTTCTAGTGAGTTCTGAAGGATTTAGTGCTCTATTGTTTTTTAGGTGAGTATGAGAGCAGTTTCTTTTGGCCATATCGTCGTTTTTAATGTGGCAAAATAATCACAATTTTCAAATAGCTTCATTTTAATTCATCAGACAAAAATTGATTAGGGGTTAGGTTCCATAGGTAGCCTTGTGTGTATATTCCACAATTTTTATGCATTTTCATTTTTTATGTCGTACACTGGTAACAACGGTACTAGAAAGGCTGATCCCCATTTGGGGATCATGGCATGTGTCGAGCTTGCTTTTAGTATGTATTTGTTCGCAGATAAAAATGAGTTTGGAGGAAAGCGTTAACTCTCAAAAAGATGGAGGAGATTAAAAATGATCCCAAATTTCTCGATTTCGATGATATAGACTCCCATGTGATTGATGTTATGGAACTTCCACTTAATCGTGTTGATGTGGGTCAGATGAGGAGGAAATCGACGAAAATGAACTTGAAGAGTCTTCGCCACCTAAGGATGTTCCAGGTTCCATTGAACTCTATGGTCTAAACGAAGCAGAAGTGGAGTCTTCAGAAGAAAGCGAGTTCTGTGAAGGAACCACAAACCAAAGAAAAAAGCCCTACAAAACATATTTCCAATTTGCGAAAAGCGGATGCCACAGGTTCCGTTGAACTTCATGGTTCAAACGAAGCGGAAGAAGAGTATTAGGAAGGAAGTGAGTTCTCCAAAGAACCCTCAAACAAAAGAAAGAAACCTGCATAACAAGTTATACTACATACACTTCTAACTTCACTGATGCTGGAAAAATCAAAAAAAAGAAAAACTGATCTCACTATTGCTCTACAAAACTAAAGCCCAGTTCAGTGTTTTGAAGAACTTTTTGATGATACAATCATAGAACTAATTGTTACAGAAAGTTAGCGTTATGCTTCTCAAAACAATTTTCATAATTTCCAACTCTCGAGTGAATGTATGAAGAAATTTATCGCGATATTACTTTTCACTGTTCATGTTCCATAGCCCAAGCTTAGAGCAGAATACAACAAGGGTATGGGAGGCGTATAGAAACTGAATTGGAGTGTTCAAAAGTAAAGAACAAAAATAGAGCAAAAAATGGTACTTTCCTCTACGCACTGCTATAGATGTTGCGCTAACCAATGCTCATCCGCTTCACAACATAAGTCATCAACATCATTTATCAACGCTTCAGTCAGGAGGAAAGTAGTCTATTGACGTGAGAACTGGTCATTTCATTGAGAGGACAGATGATGGGAAGCAGAGGAAATGCGGTGTGTGCAAAAAAATGCCAGAAACAATGCGGAAAATGCAATGTTGGACTCTACGTGGATTGCTTTATAGCATGGCAAAAAAATAGGTTGAAGCTGCCATGATCCCCACATGGGGATCAGCCAAAAATTCACCATAACAAAAATTTAAAAGCATTTTGTCACTAAAATTATTATACAGGGTGGCCATTTGAAAACGAAACAGACGCGATTACAGACGAAATAATTTTTTTCGATAGAAATGCTCGGACAGGTCGATTTCTGTTTCGAGGGGGACAACTTAAGATGTAGGTTACGGACGCATAGCGCTTCAACCCTTGCTACTACAACCCTCGCCCCCAATTTTTGAATAGGGAAGATGGGGTGAGTGATACCTCATTTGAAAGGTATTTTTATACTGATTTCAGCACAGTTATTGTTTTTTCATTATATGCATTAGTTCTCGAAATATTCTTAACTAAGTATTTGAAAATGAAGTGGTGTTTTCATGGCACTTGTAGTGTTTTTTGTGAAAAATTGGCATTTTGAGCTTCAAAACAACCATGTTTATCTAAATGTCGTTGATTGAAGAATTCTGCGGTTCTATTCGCACATTGATTGTTTGCCAAAAAAAAAGTGAAATTATTTCCACCCGCTCTGCAATTGAATAAACCATGTCGAACAATGAATTAGAACACATACAAGTCTCGATTCAAAACTGAGAATAATTCACATGCCAAAGAACCAGTAAGCCAACTTAATGATCTGTTCGTAATAATAAAAAATTATCGATTCTCATTTTTTTGAAAAAGATATGAATTCAATAATCAACAAAATGAAAACATTATTGAAGCCAACTGAGAAAACACTTCATAATTAAGTCGGAAATCGTTTCACGAATTGGGACTGGAATATTTCTGTGGCATCATTAATGATTTGATTTTCTTACCTGGTAATCTGATTAGAGATATGTACGTATTTGAACTTTTGGAGATTTCTATCGATCAAGTGTTACCGCATGTTATTGGAAATACTGCAAATTATATCGAAGATAATTAGATTGAGTTTCAGCAAGATTGAGCTCCTTCGCAATACGCTTTGTTTGTTCGACATCTTGATTAAAGATTTCTATGTCAGTGGATTGGAGGAGGAGGAGCCACAGTCATGGTTGTTTTGAAGCTCAAAATGTCGATTTTTCACAAAAAAAAACACTACAAGTGCCATGAAAACACCACTTCATTTTCAAATACTTAGTTAAGAATATTTCGAGAACTAATACATAAAATGAAAAAACAATTACTGTGCTGAAATCAGTATAAAAATACCTTTCAAATGAGGTATCACTCACCCCATCTTCCCTATTCAAAAATTGGGGGCGAGGGTTGTAGTAGCAAGGGTTGAAGCGCTATGCGTCCGTAACCTACATCTTAAGTTGTCCCCCTCGAAACAGAAATCGACCTGTCCGAGCATTTCTATCGAAAAAATTTATTTCGTCTGTAATCTCGTCTGTTTCGTTTTCAAATGGCCACCCTGTATATTACATTTGTAAGTTTAAAACAACCTATTTCGTGATAAAATATCGAAATCAAAAATTTGGCAGTTAATGGGTTAATCTGATCATCAGCATTAAAGTGATCGGTAAGTATAACTGGTCCGAAAAGTTCTCCTTTCATGACTACCAACCTCATGTTAACTCATGTTGAAAATGAGAAACAATAGTCGCATGAAGGTTTTTTCTCTGCCATACATGGTGCTTTCATAAATAAATCACACCTGATTTCGTGAAAGTGACCACATCAGTCCTTAATATCCTATGGCTCCTACTCTCCTGAGTCTCCTGAATTACCAATTACCTGGTAACAACTACAAAATGTAAGTCTGGTCTCAGATAACAGATTGATGATTTCCATACAATTACACTAGGATTCAATCACGAAGAACTTCAAAAAAGAGCTAATCTAGGTTCGAAATTTTTAGACTTAGTCGTTGTTATCATGTTAGCCATGAAATTATAGCGGAGAATGAGCTTCTAGCACAAAAGTTGATATGTCATTCGAAAGTACCTACCTACACTAAATGAGGTATTTTTTACTGAAAAGAAAGCGTTTGGCATAATTATTAATATTTCATCGAAAAAAACCAATGGAAAAATAGGACTAATTTTGTTAACTTCAGAATCGTGATATTCTTCTCCTTTACCACGCCTGCAATAAGAGTGTTTTCTACACATAGACTCTCTCATCTTATAGCAAATTTATTGCCTTTCCGAATATATGGTCAAATTTGATGAGACTACAAGGGAAACTGGATAATGATCGTTCTCGAGAAAAAACTTTAAATATTTCGTGAAATCAAAAAATTTTAAATTGAAGAATAACCGTCAACATTTCGACCATGTGTTATATGACATTTTCTGTTGCAAATCACTTATATAATCACCTCTCGAAGTTTGTCCATTTTGAAAGTAGACATCCTGTATAATAATGTATAGTATAGGTAAAAGTGAAACAAAATGTTTCAGGATTTCGTTGCCGAATATATTTCTTCTGAGAAAATGAGTTTGTTTCATAATTTTGACTCGCACTGTATACACCTAAAATTTTCAAACCGAATATGAGAATTCTTCGTAAAAATTGTTTCGTTGATAGAACCAGTAAATCTCGTGATTATAATACCTTTGTTTAAGGAGAAACAATGATCATTCATAATTGCAACATACAATAATCGTTTTTGGAATAGGTACTATTGCCGGAAACCGCAATGAAAAATAAATTGAGATAAATTTTAATAGAAACATATCCAAACTTCGCTTTGATTCATAAAGCTTCTTGAGGAATAAAAACATATTTTTTGCATTACTATATGAAACATATTTTCTTTTATGTAATGTGCATGTAGATTTTGGATATCATTTTGAAATTCTCGAGGTATTACTTTGGTAACCTAATTAGTTTTTTATGATCGTGGAATAAGTACTTATACCTGAAGATACTCGATCTTTATCAGAGTCTAATTTTCACTTATTCCCATGAAATAAAAGTTCTGGATACTAGAACATTTCTAGTAGAAATGGACTTTTTTCATGAAATAAATTAAGCTCATCAGTTAACAGTAAACCTTATTATTTGCTCTGAGAAATGAAGTGAGATTTGAGTAAGATCAACGACTGGAAGTAGTAACCGAATGCAGTTGAAAAAAAAATCCGAAAATGTACCTGCAGAAATGGAAAATTATGAAGAATGAAAGTCACAATATAACTTACCCTGTATAACTAAGACTCCTCTGTTACTACTTATAGGTGTTATAAAAGGTCCAATCGTACGATTAGTTAAATTAGCACTTTGTTGATCCATTATCTCAAATTTTCTCGAACGATTGTGCTATTTCATGATAATACAAAAATAATAAAAGGTGGCTCTCCTCCAACGTCCGAGAGGTAATAATACGCACTGTTCACAGGTTCTTCGATCTATTTTTTAATACGTTGAAACGAACATTTTCAAGAGACACGGAACCCCCGATTGTTGAGGAATTCGTGACTTGCCGATGGTCTTTATTTCCCAATAATCTGTCGAAGAAAGTCTGACAACGCTCGGTATGAATTCAAATCGTTCCGCGGTGACTGTTTCTGATTTTTAATTTTCGTACTGGCGCAATTTCGTTTTCTCGCCTTTTTCATTCGTTATTTTCCCGCATCCTAACAAGCACTGTCGCCGACCCGAGCGGCTCGAATACCATGCGGCACACGATGACGTCACATTCGCACAGGCCGTCGCGACGCCTGCCGACCGCGAGTGTGATAAAAAGGGAGCAATGAATGGTGACGTCATAAGTGTGAGCCGCGGCATGAATTAGAGCGGTATTTAGCATTTTTTTCAGGGATTATTCGGCTTCCTGAAAATTTTCTTGCTATATGAATTTTTATTATCTACAATTTAATTTCAATACTTTCAGATCTGCCAAAAACTTTACGCCTTCAAACTCATAAAATAAATTCTGGTATTATTTTATGAGCGATTTGAAGATGAAAAGTTCCTCTGTGGGCTTTGTTTCGAAATTGCCTCGTTTCCATCTAGCCATATATATACAGGGTGTTCTCAAAAACGATCTGGTAATATATATTAAATGGTAATAATATACCATAAAATAATCTTTTTGAACTCTCATTCTACTCAAACGAGTGCTATATCGTTTTGCCCAAATGTCTGTAATTTTCCAATTTTGATCCGAAAATAGTCTCAAACGATAGGGTTCGATTCCCTGACGACGAATCTGTGGTTAAATTCAATTCTGTCCGTTGGGTCGCCCGGCGGTAAGCACGATTACTTTCGAAGGATTGTCCTAGAGACTTGAGATTTCCAGGGTGAGCTCGGTTCCCAAATGCCGCGATTAAGTTCGTTATACAGTCAAATCGTACTGGGTGTTCCATGAAATATGGCCATTCAAAATTTTTGTTCCTCTAATATCTTAGACCAAACGAAACCAATCGAAATGAAATGTTGCGGTCCCATGCAAGATGCTCATAGCAAGGCCCATGCAAAACAAAAAAGATATCCGAGTGAAATTTATATTGAGAATTTAGATTGATATACTGAATGACCATACAAAATTTCGCGTCATCATAACCATAGAATTATTTTTTTTAATTATCGATTTTTTACATATTATGTATTTCATCTTTTGAATAATTTTCAGGATAAAATTCCAATTTCCAATCGTGCTGAGATTTTGCATTCACTTAGCTTGAATCTTAAGTCCCATACGAAATTTTGAGGTAATACCATTATTGCTCCACCAATGAACGAGCGCTCAATAGCACCTGCTCAGGACTTTTCTTAAAGTTTTCAGGGATTCTACTCCTTCCTGAAAAAAATATTTTTTATTTTACGAACAAATTGCTAAAAATATTAAGGGTTGATTTTTTATATGAACATCGTGTATTGCAATGTCAAGCAATTTTATTGTTTTAGCGTCGAAAATGTTGTATTCTTATTAGCATTCATTCTTAACCCAATTGTGCTGTGATTTAATTTTCACGCAATGGCCCCCCAATGACACTAGAAATTTTCATTGAAGTAAAATGATTTAAAATAGTCAAGAGATCAAATCTGCTCAGAAATGTATAGATGTGATATTCAACTTGAGAAAAATCAATCGTACTTTTTTCAAAAGGAGTGTTGTTTAATATGGAATCAATAGGAAAAAAGGTTTTTTTTTGGAACAGTAGAATAATTCGAGGAGGAGCAGTATGCTAGTCCTGGAAGTCTGCGAGTCAAAAAAACTATTTTCGGACATGTTGCGTACAATATTTTCGGCTTCACGGCTTTCCATATTTTATTGCGAATTGCGATCAAAGAACATGCCAGTGGCGGCTCGTGAGATTTCAATCAGAGGAGGCCCGAGACCACGCAACCAACAAAATAATTTATTGGGAACTGGGCTTCCTGTCAGCCACTGGCATATATTATACCATTCTACGCAGAACGAACAATTATGAGCAGAATTAATAATTAAATTTGGCATTGCTGGCAGAGGTGTTTTAATTACTTGAGTTATGAAAATCTTATCATCGTAAGGAATTTTACTGAATTTATTATTCAAAATAAAATCTGCAGGATCTTGAGTTTCTTTGAGTTCACTACTTGCATTATAATTCTCCCTTATTGTTTCCGTTTCCATCTTTCTTGATGAAATATTAAAATCTTACTTACAAACTTTTCCGAAAAATATCACAAAACCACAAACCGCACCCTAAGAGGGTTAATACTTCGTTAATAAAATAGGAGGGAATCAAACTAACAGCTGATCTCCATCCACAATCGCTGGGGTTGATTTGGGCCGATCGGACGTTCAGTTTCGGCTAAGATCGTTCGCCAAGAAGCGAAAATAATGCCGCGGAGCCGGGCCTCTGACACGTGATCTACAGCTTGAATTTTGAGTGGTTTGAAGAAGTTTGAAATGTGTTGCGGATAATTTATGAATGTTTTAGATCGCTGAGTAATAAACATAATATGTTTATTACTTTGAGATTAGTTAGAATGATGGAAATAATACAGATATAGAAATGTGATTATTTTTTATTTGAACTTGAATTTAAAATTGATAAAATGCATTGAAATTAGGGGAGGCCCGGCCTCCTCTGAGCAGCCGCCATTGGAACATGCGATCTTTTAATATGTTTCCATACGAATTGTCAACCGTTATTTCGTTGCTATGGTAAAATAACGATTAAGGTACTGCATTCATCAAAATCTTTTTTTCTCAAAGAAAAAGCTTCCGCAGAGTGGGTATTTCCCGAACGATTGCCGAAAATAGTACTCAATTTTCGTAGGAAGTCCGGAAAGTAGGGTGTTTTCAGACGAGTTAACAAAAAAACTATTTTCGGAAGTATTACGTACGTCAGCTGGGGTAAGATTGGCCCAAATCTAAAGCTATGTTATGGTTTTATCAGCTCCATATCTTTTGACATTGATTATATTAATTTTCAATGTATCTTAATGTTTAAGCAAACATTATATCATTAAATTAATACCATATTGAGACTCCTCAATCATTTTGCAATATTATACTGAGTTTTTTTAATGTTTGGGCCAAAGTTGCCTTGAATTGGGGAAACTTTGTCCCATACTTTCAAACCATATAAAACCTATGTTTAGTATTGGTTGGGCTAAAGTAAGACAAGATAAAATTAGCACCAGACATGTTAGTTTGTGTTTTAACCTGCTTTTACTTCAAAAACATCCATGAAATGATAAGAAATGGGAATAAATGAAATAGACTTCCTATTATTGAAAAAAAAATTTATTGTATAAAAAAAGATATCAGTTTACATCATTATTTACATACATATATTTACATACTAGTTGTCCAGTTCTGGCACATGGAACTGGTTCCTCTTTGAAGCAATTTTTGGAGGATTGATCTTCTTACAAACATCCACCCAGTCGTAAGTCGGGCAATCTTGTTTTTCTGGCCAGCGCCAAAACTTGAGTCTTTCTTCCATGCATTCAACTATAGGTCCTTCTTCAGATAAACTAACAATTTTGCCAGGGTATTTCTTTCCATTATACTTAACCACTACAAAGTTATCAATAGCCAAGTCTTCAGGTTTCAACGCAACTGGTGTTTCTTCATCATTAGGCCTGTGAACAGGCATGCCTGCTACTTCCTGTAATATTTCTTCCAGATCGGAAAATGTTTCGCTTTGGCCATCAGACTCTAATTATCTCAACATCATCTTCATCTGAAGAGGAGTTTTGCTTTTTTTGTTTTTCTTCCTGGAAACTTGTGTTTTCTTCAACGCACTGGTAGAAGGTTTGTTGATGTCATGAAATAGTAAAATCGAATTATTTCGTATATAACAAAGGTAACAGCATTATTACACCAAAAATACTTGAAACAATTGAATATATAATATTATTATACACTTACCTGCCAGTAGCTCTTCAAGAATTAGCGTTCACAAGTAAAAGTTGGGAGACAACAAATTTCACCACTTTCTTACAGTAAAGATGGAGCAACACTGGAGTGGTGGTGAGATATGGAACTAATCTCCCACTTCATCAACAGGTGTGCCTGTGGTGCTACCTATCCAGTAATGGGTAAACTAGGTCGATAACACATCATGTGATTGAAATACAGCACAGTAAAACTTTTTCCAACTTTGGGCCAATGTTACCCTTAAAGGGCCAATCTTACCCCAACAGACCGGTACAAGATTTTTTGGCAACCGTGAAGAATCACTATCGCTGAGGCTTTATTATTTTATTTCGAACTGTGATATAGAAATTTAAGAAAAGCTCTGAGCAGGAGTTTTTGAGCGCTCGTTCATTAGTGGAGCAATAATGTTGTTACCTCAAAATTTTGTATAAGCCTTGAGATTCATGCTGAGTATATTGATGCAAAATCAGAACTATATTCTGGAAATTATTAAAAAAATGATATATTTAAAAATCAACAATTAAAAAAAATTGAATTTTATGGTTCAACTGATGCGATCCTCTTGAAAATTTTCATGAACATTCTGTACCACTATAAATCTTCATTCAGGAAATAAATTGCACTCTAATCGGATATCTTGTCATGGAAATATGAGGTTTCTTTTTTTAAATATTCCATTTAAATTTTCTATGGTTCCATAGATAAATAAACTCTGAGTTTATCTATGTATGGTTCTGTTTACCCTATGACCACAAAATTTTCCATGGGGTTCTCAAAGCATATTGCATGTGGCTGCGATTTGTTTCGTTTTGTGGAACATAAATTTTTAGTAGCCATATTTTATGGAAAATCCAGTACGATTTGGCTGGTTAACGAAATTAACCGCGATATTTGGGACCGAGCTCACCCTGGAAATCTCAAGTCTCTAGTCTTGGACAGTCCTTCGAAAATAATCGTGCTTACGACCGGACGGTCCCACGGACAGAATTAAATAAGATCACGGATTTTTATCAGGGAATCGAACCCTATCGAAAATTCGAAAATGACAAAACGATATCGTTTAAGTAGAACGAGCGCTTAAACTTCTGATGACAAGTAAGTTCATATGAACTGTCAGCCGTTATTTGGTATAATCTCTGGTTGCAATTGTAATGATCAATTGCATTTATCAATATCATTCCCACTTCCCAGCTAAGTGGATATGAGTTTTTTTCTCGAAATGGCTTCGAAATTGCGAATGTAATTTTGGACTTTTTGATCATTGGCAATATTCCACTCAATTTCTGTTTTGTAGTAAGCTGCGTCCACACTACCCTGCGATTGGCTGTTGGCAATGCCAGGTTGACAGAGCCAATGCGGCAAAGCCGATTTTGGCTTGCGTCTACACCTGAGTTGGCATTCAGCAGCAAAATGTCTGCCGAGGAGGATGTACTAGTTGCTTTTATAATAATCATTGAAAATAGCGAAAAAGTGTGTTAACGCGCAAATGACGGTTTTGGATTAGTCAAAGCCTTCAAAAGTAGAAGAAAATACGAAACTAGTGAGTAAATGAAGGATTTGTTATTGGATGATGCAGACGAATTGAATCTCGAGATCTGGATGTGGTTTCAAAAACTTTTTTCCAGTGACAAGTAGTTACTTCAAAGGTGTTCTAAATAAGATAGCTCATATCATCCAGAAACGAAACACACCCTTCAGAAGTGCTATCACTCCACGCGTAAAGCCAACGGTTGGCTCGTTCTCACTATCGGCTCATGTTATGTACCGGCTCACGCTGGCTTCCTTTGCGGCATATGCCAACGGCCACGTCTACATTGTGTTGACTTTTCCAAATTGGGATTGCCAACATCCAACTGCGGCACAGTGTGGACGCTGCTGTAGGTACACCAAAATGTTCTTCTGAGATATGCCGACTTTTCTATTTGACACTGCATCACTTCCAAACTGATGAAAAATCAGAAACGCAGCGTCCCTATTAATCGATTATGTCGAAGTGAAGTGATTTCTTCATTTAATCAGACGAATAGAAAAGTCATGGCTTCACAAAATGTATCGTATATCAAACAATATAGCATGTGCCGGAGCTGTGCCGAGCACTGAAGAAAAGTGCTTCGAGCACAAAGCACTAACCCCTATTGAAAAGTGCTCCGGAATCTCGAGCACTAAGCCCTTATTTTTTAAGGAATGCTCCCGATTACTAAGCATTTTTGGAAAGTAATTCGTTTACACGAGCACCGAGCACTAAGCACTTTTCAAAATGAACCTTTGTATTTTACATCCAAATGTCTCTTAGTTTGAAATTTTGATTTTAATGTCTTGTTTTCTCTCGAGTGTTACCGTGTTTTAAACTGGACCTAATTGAAATTGACAATTTTTTCTCAGCAAGTCCAACATTGTCATTCACAGACAAACATAAAGTTACCATGACGTCATATAATAAAATGAAAGAATAGCATGTGGTCTCGAAACAGAAAATGAAATTCGAAAAGTTATAGCAAGACGATGACGTCTTGGCAACAAATAGAATGGAAATTTTTCTTGTGGCGAAGCTAAAAAGAATACTGTCTGCAAAGAAAAAACGTTTTCTGAGCTCTTTATGTCATTCATTAAGTGAACAGACTGTAACTTGAAGAATAGCCAATAAATAACTTGAAAGTATGACTATAGAAACTTGCATCGTATATCAAAAAAGATCGCATTGCTCAATAGAATTTCCAAAAAAAAAATCGCCATACAACATAACAATTTCTTCTCCATGTCAAAATAATGGAAACATAAAGACTTGTACACCAGAGTTATAATGAAGGAAAAACTTAGATATCCATAGAGGTTGAACGAAAAAAAATAATACTTCAGTTCTTTTTCTATTCCAATCAGGCGAAAGTCCGTCATTTTCATGTTCTGATAAGTCCATAAAGGGCTTAGTGCTTGGTAATTTCTGAAAGTGCTCGGGAGCACTGCGATGCTTAGGAGCATTTTTTAGAATTACTAAGCACTAAGCCCTATCAAAAAATTCGCGAAGCACCAAGCACTGTTTCACGCTAATGCTCGCAAGCACTGTGCTGACGAGCACAAAAGTGCTTCGAGTGCTTTCACGAGCACTAAGCACAAGACTTCGGCACAGCTCTGGCATGTGCATGTCGTTTCCGACTGATAGGTTCTGGAGAAGATGCGTCAAAATGATGGATTTCATAGCAAAATCGTCTTCTGTGACGAATTTCATTTTGGCTCAACGGGTTCATCATCAAGCCTAATATGCTTTATTGGTGGGATGAAAATCCACATTTGCTTTGATGCGGTTTGCATGCCGGACGCCGATGACCATATGAATGAAGAATTCCATAGGAATCGTGAATGATTTTTTCGAACATACAGGTTTCCACATTATAAATGTTTTAAGATGAATTGCAAGTTTTAAAGAGTTCGACAATCCACGAGAAGAACTTTGCACTCAAGTATCGTGGGAGTTGGCCATCTTCAATAATTCTGTTGATTTGAAAAAACTTTTTGATGTAATAAAATTCATTGTTCAATTGATCTCCTCATATATTTTTGAGCGCTCGTTTTACTTGAACGAATGCAATATATTTTTGCCCAAATGTCTGTAATTGAATAACTTTGAAAAGGGATGGTCCTAGAGACTTGAAATTTTCAGGGCGAGTTCCATTCCCAAATGCCTCGGTTTATTTCGTTAACCAGCCAAATCGAACAGGTGTTCCAAAAAATATGGTCATTCAAAATTTTGGTTCCCCAATATCTCAGACAAAAAGGAACCAATCGAAATGAAATTATGCGGCCACATGCAAGATGTTTACCTTGAGCCTTACGCAAAATTTTGTGACCATAGAGTTAACAGAACCATAGAATATTCAATTGGAATATTAAAAGAAGAAACTTCATATTTCCAACGAGACATCTGGTTTAAGTGAAAGTTATTTTGTGAATGAAGATTGATATTCTGAATGTTCATGCAAAATTTCAAGAAGATCGCATTATCTGAACCATAGAAATTTCAATTGGAATATTGAAAAAAAGAATCTCTTTTTATCTCCAAAACAAGATATCCGATGCGAGTGAAATTTATTTTGTGAATGAATATTGATATACTGAATGTTCATGCAATAATTCAAGAGGACCATTGCATTCAATTTTTTAATCGTCAAATTTCTGTATATTCAATTTTTGAATAATTTCCAGAATATTATTCCGATCGTGCTGAGATTTTGCATTTATTTATTTAGTATGAACATTGTTCAAGGACAAATATCTAATGGTATCAATCTGAAGTCCTAAACAAAATTCTGAGGTAATAGCGTCATTGCTCCACCAATGAAGGAGCGCTCCAAAGCATCTGCTTAAGGCTTTCTTAATTTTTGTAACATTGCAAGGAATTTTCACTCTTTAATCACTAAAAAGTGACATATCCTTTATAAAAAAGGAAACGCTGAAAACCTTTTCTCCGCTTCGCGTTGGGAGACAACATAACCTCGAGCTAAAATCTTATACTTTTTTCCCTTGTATTATAAATAACTATTTTTTTAGTTCGTTATGTTACTATGCCCAAGTGAACGCTAATATTTTGGCCAAAAGTAACTTAGGTATGATGAAATAAGGAAAAGATATGATCTATGTATGGATCATAATGGCCAGTACCTACCTATATAGAACATACTTGACATGTTCCGTTTGTTATTAAAAAAATGTTTATTGTTATAAAATATAATATTTTATGGAATAAGAATGATTAAGAAATAGTTTGCCACAAAGTCTCTTCGATTTTAAGAAACACAATCATATCTATGTCTCTCAATCGAGGCATACTGTCACAATACAGAAAAAATAAATGGAATAGAATTAAGAGAGAATCACACCCCTTCGACACTCAGTTCAAAATATATTTATGTTCTGTGGTTCAAAATGTACCAGCGTTTTTGGGTTCGCTACGTACCTCCAATTGATATGCGGTTTTCAGGAATATTTTATGAAAAATATAATCAATAGAGCTAGCTAAAAAACGTAGCAATTGGAAACACAGGAAAAAAAATTTTCTCGGTATTTTCCACATTTAAAAAAAATTATTAATTTGCCCTAGCTCTATTAATTCATTCAAAACACGCTGCAGGTCGCTGACTGTAAGACATGGAAAAATGATATTGAGAAGAAACATTAGAATTAAATTATCTTTCGAATGACACAATAAAAAATGTATGTTCCTGGAGAAAAAATTTTTGATAGCGCCGCGACGCCTGTCTCAATTCATTTCTCCGACTCTTAAGTACATCTCAAATTAACTCTGACTTGTACCAAATACATTCAACAGAATAAAAAAATGTTCTTCACTTTTCGAGAAAAATTAGGTTACCAAGATGAGTCAATCATCCATACTTCCATTGGATAAACAATAATACTTCTATCCGATTATATTTACTGAAAAAAAATGGTACGCCAATGCTTTTTTTCATATTTAAAATAATTTTCGTAATCACCACATAACTCAAAGTATGATGATATCTTGAGTTTTTCATCTGCGACGAATACTGAAATAAAAAATAAAGTCGTCTAGATACAGATTGAGGCAGCTCAGTCCCTTCATTATCATTTTCTTGGGCAGAAGATAATAATTTCACACAAGATAAGAGAAACTCATTACTAGGATCAATTCTCTGTAAATGTATGGATTGGAATAATTTGTGATTATTTGGTTGGACCTTTCTTCCTATCCAGTAGATTAAATGGTGTCTTGGAGCTTTTCTGATAGAAGTACACCAATTTTGTTGGAATATGTCCCCATTATAAAAAAATGCGATGTGGTTTATGCACGACATTTTTTTAAAGAAGGCACTGAGCCATCTTCATGTGTGTCTAGACGATTTCGGAAGTAATCAAAAATTCGCGACGTGACCCACCGGTGGGTCGCACTGGTTATTACTATTAATTGGCCGTGCGTGACCCACCGGTGGGTCACGCTGTGTTCAGTTTATTTAGCCAAATATATCTCTGCATTTTCTAGGTAGATCTTTGAAATTGTAGCTACGGCTGCAGGTGAAGTACATGAAGCTGTGTGCAGTGTGGTTTTGGAATTGTGAAATTTGAATAAAAAATAAGGACATAATGCCAAAAATGTTTTATTTCTGGAACAACAGACGAAAGCATAATATATTTAACAAAAATAAAAGTAACATCATTCTTTCATAACATATAACATATAAAATTATAAAAACATAATTATTTTTCTCAAAACTCAATAATTTTTTCCGTGAAAATGAAAATAAACTGCATCTATTTGTGTAGTTCATTGAAACAAGAGATACAGAGAGTTGGTTTTTCATCACAGTCAACACAATATGTAAGCACTTTTTTTGCTTTTACTCTCGCCTCTTTGGAACCCATCTCTTGTTGGATACGTTTGTAGCAAGCACTGCACCTTCTTCTGTTTTTTCTTGCACTCTCTTTTCATACTTCCCAATCTTATGTTGCTACTTCCATTTTTTTCCACCTTTGTTGTAATTGTTGTGTAAAACCCAAGCATTCACAATACATGTTCCGAGCATAATCTCAATATAACTTTCTTATACCATTTTAGGCTTTTTCTCAGACAAGTGTAGTAAGAGGACATCTGGTCCGAACATCAACACCTTTTTTTGCTTTTTATAAGCAATAATTGCAGGTGGTTTGACTATATCATCTCCATTTCGGTTTTTCCTACCCGTTGGTACTAGGCAAGCTGCATGAGCCGGAACAGAACTAATCATCAAAACAGGTCGTTTATCTACCCACTTCAATACACGAATTCCATCTTGATTCTATTCGCCATAAACTTCTCCCCTCTTCAGTTTTTTCGTGCACACTGTTTTCGGATTTCCCTTTCGATTACTGCGTAGAGTTCCACACACATAAGTGTGAGATTGCAGAAGTTCGCGACACAGTTGTTGCACACTGGTGTAAAAGTTATCAATATATAATATGCGTCCCTCATGTTTGAGGTCTTTCAGTAAGTCCATACAGATGTGTGTCCTTCCCATTTTGTGCTGTGACACCAGTTGAAATGTTTTTTCGGCGTAGATTCGCAAGTCATAGGTGTACCCTTCTGTTGTACACACACATATTTTCACACCATATTTATGTGATTTCGCAGGAAGGTACTGCCGGAATACTAACCTGCCTCTCCAAGACACCATACTTTCATCTATCACGACCTCTTCGTTTGGTGTAAGTGTCTCTTGGAATTGGCGACAAATTAGCTCAACGACAGTTTTTATTTTAGAGAGCCTGTCGGCATTGGCTTCGGGATCAGTGTTATCTGTAAAATGTAAACACCTCAACATCATATCAAATCGGTTCCGTGTCATGGTTTTCTTGATCAGATCGTTTCCATACATTTCGTCGTTTGACCAATATATAAGCGCATTTTTGGAAGTTCATTGATGCCCATAATCAGTAGAACAGCCAAGAATCTTTGCATCTCTTCTCTGTTTGTGTCTACCCATTTGTGCAATAATGATTGAGGTCGAAGTGGTTTGGACTTCAGTTGTGATGCATATCTGTTAGTTTCCGAAACAATAAGATCAATAATTTCATTTGTTATAACTGTTGATATACCTATATCAAATGGTTATTCAAATCCAAGCTATCTTTTTGAGCGCTCGTTCTACTTAGACGAGTGCTATATCGTTTTGCCCAAATGTCTGTAATTTTCGAATTTTGAGCCGAAAATGGTCTCAAACGATAGGGTTCGACTCCCTGATGGAAAATATGAGGTCAAATCAAATTCTGTAGGGCGGCCGTCCGGCCGTCCGTCCGTGAGCACAATAACTCTCGAACGGATTGTCCTAGAGACTTGAAATTTTCAGGGTGTGTTCAGCTCCCAAATAGCTCGGTAAGTTCGTTACCAAAAAAATCGTACAGGGTGTTCCATAAAAAGTGGCCATTCAAATTTTTGTTCCTCAATATTTCACACAAAACGAGGGCAAACGGAATGAAATTTTGCAGCAACTTGCCAGATGCTCATAGTAAGCCTCTCGCAAAATTTTGTGGCCATAGTATTAACAGAACCATAGAAAATTCAATTGGAATATTGAAAAGAAGAATTTTTTTATTTCCATAACCAACTTTCCGATTCAATGTGAAATCCATTTTGTGAGTTGAGACTGATATACTGAATGTTCATGCAAAATTTCAAGAGGATAGCATCATCAGAACCATAAAATTCCAATTGGAATATTAAAGGAAGACTCCTTATATTTTCATAACAAGATATCCGAATCAAGTGAAATTTATTTTTGGAATTGAGATTTATATATTGATTGTTTGTGCAAAATTTGAAGATCATCGCATCATCCGAACTATAGAAAAAATTCAATTTGAATATTGAAAAAAAAATTATATTTTCATAACAAGATATCTGAATTGAGTGAATTTATTCCTGGTATAAAGATTGATATACTGAATGTTCGTGCCAAATTCAAGAGATCGCATCATCAGAACCATAAAATTTAATTATTTTAATTTTCAAGTGTGACCATAGAATTGAATTTTTTTAATTGTTTATATATAAAGTATCAATTTCAAGTCATATACAGAATTTTGAGATGATAGTCCTATTGCTCCACCAGGGAACGAGCGCTCAGAAGCTCCTGCTCAGGGCTTGCTTCCATTTTTTCAAACCACTTTGCCTAGTGAATTGGAAAGTGACTGGCAGTTCCGTAAAAGGTCCCCACCTGTCCAAATCGTATGTTTCCGCAACGTTGCCATTATCATTTTTGTCGTCATCACTTGATACTTCACTTTCTGACAACACGTTGGGAGTTTCAACCTCGTCATCTGAAGGTCTGTATGAATCTTCAGAACTCTCAAATGGTTCAGATTCTGAAGACGATATAATATATGCCCTGCTTCTTTGATTTGAACCTGCTGCTTGTGGAAGTAAGGGAGAATTTCGGGTGGAGGGTTATTCCTGCGATGATGGGTCTGGATCAGCGGACGATGTTGCCTGTTGGGAATCTTCCTCGTTCAAAAATTTCACTGCTAATGAAACTATTTTTCGAGCTCTTGAACTCATTTTTCAATTATCTGAAACAAAAAAAGTCCAACATATGTTAGCGTGCTCAAATGACCGCTGGTTCACACAGAGCTAAATAAGCCCTGTGTGACCACCGGTGGGACACGACGACTATGAGAGACAATTTGGGAACGTCGTGACCCACCGATGGGACACGACGGGAAATGGTCAAGAATTTGAACGTCCACACGGGTCCCTCTGTGAATCACTCGATGTCGCGAATGTCAAGATCAAGTAGCACTTTATTTTTTATTTAAGAAAGTATAAGTAATTGTGTGTGGATTGCTAAAATAGTTTCAAATTTGAAAAAGCATTGGCGTACCATTTTTTTCACCAAATTCATTCGTACAGTCTGTACGGACGCCACTGGTGAAAATTTAAAATAATTCTGAATGGAAAAATTGTGTTTTGATCCGTACCTACCAAAGAGGAAACAAAAATCTATGGGGTGTCGAAAATATTTCCCCAGATTTTAGCAAAGTCAGTATCTGGATGAGTGACCGACCAGGATTGCTGAAGTGAATGAACATATTGACGAACACAAAGCCAAAAAACGTATATTAACTTGAATATATTCAGGGTTTCTAATCAACCATGGATATACCCGAATTTGTCATATAATTTTTCATTCTGAAACAAACTAAAAAAGTAATTTATAAACCGTGAATGTGGATGAATGAAATCTTCATCAAAGAAGAACTCTTCTGCCATCTGCAGAATATTTCTGCAACTAAAGTATTTGAAATCAGCTGACTCAGGATATTTTATGTTCTGTGGGATAAAATAAAATCTTATTTGCGCGCTATTTTGTTATCAAATGTTATTCGTACTGAAGGATAAGTTTCTTCGTTTGAATTCTCTTATTATTATCAGTATCATTCTCAAGGTAAGATCGAGTCATTTATATCAGCAATAAGAATTGACTTTAAATTTGAATTTGCGTGAATGAATGTACAAATTTGGAGCATCGAACAGGTGCACTGCTTATTGGACGAAAATTACGTCATTTGGGCTTCTATTTTTAGCTATACGCAAGCGTATTTTGTAATAACCGCCATTAGTATAATTTATTGTATGTTTATTAGTTTATTGTTTATAAAAAATATAGGTTGCACTAAGTAAAAAAGAAAATGATATTAGAATGATTTGGTAGAAATAACGGTGAGTGATGGATGACAGTAGAAAACCTTAAATGTCCTAATACTAGACAGTTTTTGCATCTTGATCGAAACTTGTGTGAATAGGTGCAAGTCCTTGATTGCCTGACCAATATTTACATAACATTTTTTCAGCAATGTGGAATTTTTGCTGTAAATAACGTTTAGTACAAGAGAGTTTTGAATACATATTAAAATGGGAGCCTTTCTTGACAAGCCACTGACGGAAAAGTTTTTGGAGAGCGGAGAAGGAAACGGTCTCAAATATGGGGTTGCTAGCATGCAGGGATGGAGGCTGGAGATGGAAGATGCTCATATGGCTAAAACCCAATTAGGTGAAGGTGAACTCAAAGATTGGTCATATTTCGCTGTGTTCGATGGACATGCAGGGGCTGGAGTTTCCAAACATTGTGCTTCACATTTGCTGGAAGCTATAATGGCAACAGATGAATTCCAAGAGGATACAAAGAAGGGAATTCATAATGGATTTTTAGGTAATGTTTATATTTATTCACCAGAATGTTTTGATATTGAGTTATTGAATGACAACGTTATCGTAATAGTATTTTCATTGAGGTTGTTCTTTCATATTCTGCATCACTGTTCATGAATATTGTACAAATAATCTATATTAAGAATTCTGACTTTGGACGATGAAGTTCTACAATCGTATTAATAATTTGACCATTGTTTTTTGCAATCTAAACATCTCGTACTTAGTTGGTAAAGTTTCTCGAAATAATCATTTACAGAACTATTCTATTCAAGTGATAAGTCTAAATCTTCTCCTACATTAAATATGGTTTGAAAACATACTAAGTTGTTTTATATTGTTTTGATATAAGATATAACATAACCTAACTTCAAAATACTTAAGCGGTGCATTAATTTAACTAATAATGAGTGAATAAAAAAATTGATTCAAAGAAAAAGTTTCACTATTCTATTAATTTTTATCTACAGTCCTTTTTTGCAGTTTGATTGCCTTTTGTTTTCTTATCATAAGATAAGTGCATATCTCCCTAGGCATATCACATCCAACAATAACTCAAGCAGAGGCTAGCACTTATATTCTCAAAAATGTTGCTGACTTACTTGATTTTATCACTCAAGTTCTGAAACTTATCATTTTACCATAATAATATTTCTAACCTGCTGGATTAGAATATGAGAAATATAGAAAAGCTAATGAATTAGTTAATTTGCTTATCTGTAAATATACGTAATGACATACAAGTTTTGTCATCACATTGAAATTAGATCCATCAGATGTTGAAAAAATTGCTATTTTGTGTGTTATGTATAATGCCAATTTTCTGAATGACCCATTTTTTCTTTCCCCGGATAAAAAATACTTGTGGTTTTAGCAGTTATCGCTTTTTTGATTCAGTAGTTTTTGCTCATATAAAGGGTGTTTCAAATTGAGCGGTTTTTTAAAGAAAAATTAAACACATAATTTGCATTCATTTTCAGAAACTTTTCATTGGTAATTGAAGTATCAGTTATGACATTTATGTACGAAAAATAATATCAGCCAGATTGCCTCTTCTTGCAGCTTTACAAACGTCCACTCTTTCGTTAAATTTTCAATGACATTTCAACATAATTGAGAGTCTATCTAACTGATGACACGAATAATTTCATCCTCTAGTTCAGGAATCGATTGTGGATTATTCTTATAGACCTTACTTTTCACATACCCCTTAGAACCCCCATTCAACTAGTCACGGAATGCCTTGGCATTGTGAGCCTGAGGAAGGAATGCCTTGGACGAGAATCTTGTAAGAGTGAGGAACTAGCCTCGTTGAAGCCTTCACAGTTATTAGATTTCATTAGATCTCTGGAACTGGAAGGCGAGCTATGAAGGTTTTGGCCAAAACCGCTCTGTAAGGGGGCACAATAGACCTTAAGGTCGCAGTGAACTGTAACCCCTCTTATAACTATAACTATACCCCTTAGAAAATAGCTAGTCCAACGATGTCAAATAACACGATCTTGGTGGCCAATTGACATTATCGTTTCTGGAGATTTTTCGTTTAGAAAATTTTTGTCTTAATAAATGATTTATTGGCTTAAGTTCCTGTTTTATTTGAACCATATAAACAAATATATAAGCTTCTTTATTTCTATGAGTTACATTCTCAAAGAGCTCGAAAGTACATGAAATTGTGTCAGAAAAAAACATAGATCTTTAACTTAATTTGAATCCAGAAATTCTTGAATTGTATAGGCCTATAGGGTTCTAAATCAGTAAGGTACTTCCTGAGTTCTGGTTTGAAGGTTTTATGTGATCGTAGGGTTTGAGGCCTGTTTGGTAGATTATTGAAAAACTTGATACATCTGAGTGTGTTCCTTTTTCTGAGAGTGTAAGTCTATGGATTGGGTACTTGGTCCTCGTTGGATAACTATGGCTTTTTTCAGTTTGGAATAAATAAATAAATAAATATCAAGTACTCATCCATACTAATATTATAAATATACTCTGTCTCTGTCTGTCTGTCTGTTACTCTTTCACGCCTAAACGGCTGAACGAATTTTGATGAAATTTGGTATGGTGATAGATGATAACCTAGAAATGGGTTATAGGCTATAAATAATCACGCCATCGTTCTTAGGGGGTAGGCAGTAGGCAGATAACTAAATTGAGTTAGTGATTTTTAGTAGTTTTTGTTGGGACTTTTGCTCTTTCACGTCTAAACAGCTGAACAGATTTTGATGAAATTTAGTAAGGTAATAATAGATGGTTACCTAAAAACGGATATAAGATCAAAATGATCACGGGCTGAACGGATTTTGATGAAATTTGGTATGGTGATAGATGATAACCTAGAAATGGTCATAGGCTATAAATAATCACGCCATCGTTCTTAGGGGGTAGGCAGTAGGCAGATAACTAAATTGAGTTAGTGATTTTTAGTCGTTTTTGTTGGGACTTTTGCTCTTCACGTCTAAACGGCTGAACAGATTTTGATGAATTTAGTAAAGTAATAGATGGTTACCTAAAAACGGATATAAGATCAAAATGATCACGTCATCGTACTTAGGGGGTAGGAAGTAGGCAGAAAACTGAATTGAGTTAGTGATTTTTTTATGGTTTTTGCTGGGAGTTTTGCTCGATCATTCCTAAACGGCTGAACGGATTTTGATGAAATTTAGTTAGGTGATAGATAGTAACCTAGAAGAGGATATGGGCTATTAATATTCATGCTATCGTACTTAAGGCGTAGGCAGTAGGCAGAAAACTAATTAAGTTAGTGATTTTTAATCGTTTGTTTTAAAAGTTTACCTCATTCACGCCTTACGTCTGAACGGATTTTTATAAGACTTGGTTAATATAGATAGGATCCTAGGCACGGACACAGGCTACTTTTTACGGCGGGAAAATACCTCATCCCGCGGAAATCTAGCGTGATCGTGTCAAGAAGCGCATGACGCCACAGCTACTGAAATGATTTAGATGTTTTTTTTTAGAGTGTTACTAAGACTTCAAGTTAGTATTTGATCACTTTTCTAACTTAGAGGGTCGGTAGGCGCCATAATTTAGGGAATTTATGATAAAATTTTGATGCAACTGTCTTTATTTAACAGTTTTACTTGGATCGAAACTTAGCGACATTCCATCTCACTACTTAACTTATAGGGTAGGAAGTACCAAAATTCAGACTATTCAGACGTATGATTTAAGGGTTACATGGGTTTCACGGTTTCAAAAAATCGATTTTTTTTTGTCAAATTCTATAACATTTCTAGAATATTGTCCTAAATTTTCAAGTGATCCGAGTAATAGTCTCGGAGATACAGCCTTGAGAAGGTGAGAATTTTTTCCCACACATTCATTGTTTCTTAAAATTTTAAACGCGTTTTTTCTCAAAACTATGTTTTCAAAGTCGGTTGTCAAATTTCTCGCGAACTACTCAACCGATCTTAATGAAATTTTACACAAGTAATCGAGATATCATTTACAAGGTATTGAACGAAGGATTTTCTTTTTTTTTTTTACAACTATAAAAAAAAAAATGTCGAGAAATTTTCATCGAAATTTGCATTTTTTTGTGAAAACGTCTGCCAAAAATCCAATTTTCATTTTTATTTTTTTTCCTTCGTCCAATACCTAGTTTATTGTCTATACTAAAACACGTTTTTTTTATTTTTACTTTTGATGATCCTGAAGAAGTTCTGCTGACAACGCGGAGGCACCTTTTCTCCGAGGGACTGCCGGAAATGGCGTCGTAATGGCCGACATTTTAATATTTTTTTTTGAAAATTTCACAAAATCTTTATTAAATATGTATCTTTCAAATAATACAAAGTTTCATTAAAATATTTCATTTTTATATGCAAAAAAAATTTTTGAAAAAAGGCCGTTTTTTGCCCGAGGAAACCCATGTAACCCATGTATGTGAATATTTTCGAAGATATTACCGTGCGAAGCCGGGGCGGGTCGCTAGTAGATGTAAGTATAAAGCGTATATTGTGAGGATTTTGTGTTTCTTGAAGACTCCTCTGCAACTTTCTTTAGCTTTCATTTTTGTGACGAATCTTATTGCTCGTTTTTGAATTACAAAAATATGCTGGATATCTGAGCAGGGCCCCCAAAATACGATACCGTATTTTGCTATGGCTTCAAAGCAAGCATAGTAAAAGGTCTTTGTTGTTGCCTCATTCATGTGGGAGGATATACTTTTTAGAGCAATGTTGAATTCAATTTTCCCGCTACATACTGCACGTGTTCCCCCCAATCTAGGAATTCGTCCAGGTAAACTACAAGGAATTTTGAGGATCTTCTAGTTGTTGTGTGCTGTTTCCTAGGGTAATCTGTTCTGGTATTTCCGCCTTAATTTGTCTCGTCCTGAAAAGAATAGCTGTTGTTTTCTCCTTATTCAGAATGAGTTGATTTGTGTTGAACCATTTCTCAATCTTGATGAAATGCTGACTTGCCTTGTTTATGGTATTTTCTACTGTCTTTTCCCAGGATAAGATGTTTGTGTCATCGGCATATTGAGCCAGGAGGGATTCTGTATTTTCTTCCGTGTTGATTATTTGCAAGTTATTGGGATTTCTTTCACATTCCAGTTCCTCCATTTCATGTTGTTCTGTTAGATAGTTCTCCAAGTCATTTACATAAGTTTCAATATTTTCTGTGTCTCCTTTTTTGTAGATTGGCTTGATGACTGCCATTTTCAGCTGGTCAGGGAATATTCCTTTCTTCAAAGAGTTGTTGATGATGTAGCACAGAACTTTTTTGATATTTCCATTGCTACATTTTATAATAGATGCGGCCGCAAGTATGTTTGTTTTTTATGAGTTTAAATACTTCCTGAATTTCTGTGTTGTTGGTCTGAGGTACATATATCCACTGGTTGTTTTCTACAATATTGCATTTGAACGGGTGTTCTGGTAAGTTTTTAGTTAGCTTTGGTACTATTTGTAGGAGGTATCGGTTGAAGTTTTCAGCTTTATCAGTTGAGTGATCTTTTATGCCTAATATGCCTTTATAGCTAAATCCTTGTGTGAAACACGCCCTAATGTGGATCCATTGAGTCCAACTTAGGAACAGCGTCTAATGGACATTTCAAGGTATTCAGCAACACTTTCATGAGAAAATCAATATTTTCTTGTGAACAACCGATACCACTGCATTTTCCACTTTTTTACCCTTCCACTGAACCAGTCTCTTGAAATTTTTTGATAATTCGACCAATAGTGCTTTCAGATGGACAACTATGTGAACCATGAAATTCAAGTAATTTTCTTAAAACACTTTTCACAGAAGGCTTATTTTCATAAAATGATTCAACAATTTGAACACATTGTTGAATCGTATACTAAGTTGTTTTTATAAAAAGTGTCATACATCACACTTCTTTTATGTCAAAATACCCAGACGAATTCAGTGCGCCATCTAACTTTTATTTATTTTCAGAGAACACCGCACAATCTGAAACACACTTTATTTATACTCAAATTTGTCAATAAACTGCATTGATTTAATATGTTACTTACGCACACTTACTTACAAACTATAATAGCTTCTAATGTTGCCTTCTTTCCACTTCCAGAATTAGATAGCCAAATGCGAACGTTACCTGAATTATCATCTGGTGAAGATAGAAGTGGCACCACTGCAGTGTGTGCATTCATCTCTCCCCGTCTCATCTACATAGCAAACTGTGGCGATTCAAGGGCAGTACTCTGTCGTCAGGGGGAGCCTGTGTTCTCTACCCAAGATCACAAACCTGGTTTGCCCTCAGAACTGGATCGAATTGTTAAAGCTGGCGGTTCAGTCATGATTGCCAGAGTTAATGGCAGTCTGGCTGTAAGTAGAGCTTTAGGAGACTATGATTATAAGGTGAGATTAATTTCGTTATCGCCTTTCCTAACAATTTATTCAACCTTAGTGGTTTTCGAAAACTTACTCGATCACTAACCCAAGTTGAATATTGACAGCATTTGAAATGCTTATCTGTCAATATTAAACCCGGGTTAGTGATCGAATGAATTTCCGAAAACTCCTCTTAATTTTATGGATTTTATTCATCTTTGAATATTGAGAGTATGTTGGAATTAAAGTTTTCACTAATATGACATTGCAGGGATGAATGTTATTTGACTGAATCTGTACTATTGTAATATAGCCACAGAAGCCTTATAAAGTCTTGTGCAATAACAATTTTGTTAGAGTGATGTATTAACTTCAGTTTTGTCACAAAGTTGGGCATACATACCAAATATTCATTATTTGCCATTTCTAAGACACCCAAGCACACTGTGAATTATTGAAACCATACACATTATTTTTGAAGTAATTGTATACTTTGTTGGCATATTATTGAGCGCAAAGTAGGCCTTTTTTATTTATCTTAGGTTGGCAGTATTTACTGTCATAACGTAAAATAAACTCAACTTTAGCGGATGTACCACGCTTTAATCCTTATTTTGTATAGCTATTTAGCCCTATCAGGGCACGTCAGAGCTAAAACTCTGGCGAAATCTCCCAGGGATGGATCATTCCACTGAGTTCCTTCGGAACTTCGAGACAGCGGGATCCAAAAGATATCTGGATCTTGGTAAGAAGCAATTACACTTCCTCACTGGCTTTCTTACAGGACATTGTCGCCTCAGGAAGCACCTGTTGAGGATGGGATTATCGGACACTGACGAGTGTAGGTTTTGTGGGGAGGAGGAGGAAACCTCCATTCACCTAGTCACGGAATGCCTTGGCATTGCGTGCCTGAGGAAGGAATGCCTTGGACGAGAAACTTGTATGAGTGAGGAACTAGCCTCGTTGAAGCCTTCACAGTTATTAGATTTCATTAGATCTCTGGAACTGGAAGGCGAGCTATGAAGGTTTTGTCCAAAACAGCTCTGTAAGGGGGCACAATAGACCTTAAGGTCGCAGTGAACTGTAACCCCCCTTTAAACTATAACTATAAACTATCAGAGCTATTCTCCATAATGATGAGCCCTATCTCTGGATGATTTTACCTCCTTGTATGTTTTTTGAACGTTGGCGTGATCAGATCTGAAGTATAAGTTTAATATTGGTGGATTTTATTTGATTAATATTCTTCTCTGTTATCATTGTTTAGAATACATTAATTATTGTTAAAATTTGGAAGGGTAAAATTCTGTTATCATATTTTTTGTTTCAGAATGTCGAAGGTAGAGGGCCATGTGAGCAATTAGTGTCTCCTGAACCAGATATATTTGTGAGGGATCGAGACGATACACAAGACGAATTTTTAGTTTTAGCCTGTGATGGTGTTTGGGATGTTATGAGTAATGAAGAATTATGCCAGTATATACATAATCGTCTTTTAGTCACAGAAAATTTGAACGAAGTTACCAGTCAAGTTATAGACACGTGTTTGTACAAAGTATGTATTATTTTGTGTTTAATAATTTGTATTGCCTGCAGAAAATTGGGAACAAAAGCAAATGTTTTTAAATTGTTTTTTTCCGGTAGTAATCTTGTTTACGGTCGATCCGTTTGTAAAACTTGAGAATTTTGAGATAAGGCTTAAGATTTAAAGAAAAGTTGAAATTATATATGAATGGAATAAAACCAATAGATCTCGGGATATCCAAATTATACCTTACTAAACAAGTCCAAGTTAAAACTTCTGATTTATATGATGTTGATTACGATAGAAATTGATTTGGTTTTGCAACAATTAAACAAGTTTTGGTATTCCTAGAAAAACTAATAGTTCTATGGACATGTTGAATATGTGTTACTATTTTATTCAATATTCATCATGCATCAAACAAACTCGAGATATATTTGATCGATTTGTTGGACCATTATGAGACTTAACTAAGCTACTTCAACTCTCCTACTATACGAAAGTTACAATTTTCATTGATGAGAATCGTTTTTTACCTCAGACTAATTATCACAGAGTCTAGCCAGGTCGTTTAACACTTTCCTGGCTCAAAATTCGGAACTCACAGATATTTGGTCAACTTTGGCACGATGTTCCAATAATCATATACAATCAAATATAATAATTAGTAAACAAAAAGACTAACGATGATCTCCCAAGCGAAATATTAACTATGAAAGTAGGGAATAATATTTGTCGATTAATATCAAACTCGTACTTTGGAGCTAGTCTTCCTACGTACAAAGAACCTACAAGAAATATCACCCAGAGCATCAACAGACAGCTGTTTCGCCCTATTGAGGCTCTGAACAATGTAAGGCCACAGAATAATATAGAAGCGACATTCTAATTACATACTTATGAATTAAGTGAGGGACCACGGAATTTGGAAGCTACGTTTGGCAGCAAGGCGTTTATGAATGACATGGGGCTGCATCGACGTGCCAATTAATTATGATGTTTTACTACGGTCTCTTCGTAGTAGAAAAATCAGAATTGTTCAAGATCGCTGAGTGTCGCTTCTTTTGTTCTATTATGATAGAATCCTTTATTATTTCACGATCTGTTATATTGCTCCGAGTAATATACCGCATCAACGTCATCTCTGAGGAGGTCATTCGTAAGGATCCTCAGATATAGTCTCTTCGTAGTAGAAAAATCAGAATGTTCAAGATCGCTGAGTGTCGCTTCTTTTGTTCTATTATGATAGAATCCTTTATTATTTCACGATCTGTTATATTGCTCCGAGTAATATACCGCATCAACGTCATCTCTGAGGAGGTCATTCGTAAGGATCCTCAGATATAGTCCGTTCACGAAAGTTTGAACGCATAGTAGGCGTTTGTTTATTTATCTGAAGTTGGCAGTATTTGCTGTCATAACGTAAAATAAAGTCAACGTTGCCGAATGTACCCAGCCTCGTCCGACGAGCTTCCGAGTTATCAGAGAACTCTGTTATATCGACAAGATTGCGTATCAATCTGACAAGAAAATAAACAACATAACCTTAAATTTGAATATTCACAGTGGAATATGCCAAATTGTCATGGCCAACCGACGGCTCAAACTTTTGTGAACGGACTATATGTTGTAGTTGCGGTATAATACAGGGTGGCGCAGGGGAACGGGAAATTTTGAATGTTACAGTTGGCAGCGCTGTAGCTCCGGCAGATGTGCACAATTGATGTGAGTGCATTGCCATTTATAGTCTAAGAGCCCGTGAACCCCAGACCTTCGTTATTTTATAAAAGCTGAAAACTTGTCTACGTATGCTCCTAACACAGGTAAGAACGATGGACCATTATGAAGTATGGGATACCCTGGCTTTGGCAGGTAAACGGTATTAAAGGGGTGTAAAATACTGATCTAATTTCGTCAAATTATAAAGTGTGATTTTTTGATATTACCTTCAGAATATCATTTAAATTCACGTCATTAACTGCCAGACACTTACTTTAGTGGCAACCCCTTGCCAGACACCCTTAATGTTTATTAAATTATATGTAATTCTACTTACGTTATAGTATAAAAGCTGATTTTTATATATAACACTTGGGTATTAATTAGATAATGTTTACTCATTAGCCAGACATTTTTGATAGTGCCAACTCTTTGCCAGACAAGCTTGTAGTTTAGCTGCAGGTGCGAGCGCGAGACAGTATATAGGTATGAGTGGGTGCGAGTGAGACGGCATGATTATAATGACTTATGCAAATACATTTTTTGGTACAGATTTATATAACTAATCATTTAAGTGAATCTCATTCGATGCTACAACTAAATTAAATTGTTAATAGAATAAATTAAAATTTTTAACAATTTTATTTAGTTGTAGCATCGAATGTCTTCTCTTCAGATGTTTTTGAGATTCACTTAAATGATTAGTTATATAAATCTGTACCAAAAAATTTATTTGCATAAGTCATTATAATCATGCCGTCTCACTCGCACCCACTTATATATACTGTCTCGCGCTCGCACCTGCAGCTAAACTACAAGCTTGTCTGGCAAAGGGTTGGCACTATCAAAAATGTCTGGCTAATGAGGAAACATTATCTAATTATTACCCAAGTATTATATATAAAAATCAGCTTTTATACTATAACGTAAGTAGAATTACATATAATTTAATGAACATTAATGCCCGATTGCACCGTTCGTCTAAGCAACGTTTAAGTCCTGAAATGACGTTTCATCAATGGAATAAACGTCACTTAAAGGCTTAATCTCTGCTTAGACGAACGGTGCAATCGGGCATAAGGGTGTCTGGCAAGGGGTTGCCACTATTGGCGAATCCAAAAATCTAGACACCCTCTAGTGGCTAATTCCCGAACCTACTTTGTCAGTACTGTTTTAATGTTTAGTTTGGTTGTCTCGACTAACGAAGTGTTTTTTATCATTTTTTGGAGTATTTATATTGTGGTTATTGTTATATTGTACTGGATTTTGCAGCAGAAATATTGAGTCAGGAAAAATATCCGAAAAGGTATTTATATTAGTACTTTCAAATGAATATATAGAGGTTTAGGTTGAAAGATTTTGTTTGGAGCTAAGTTTTTCAGTTCACGATTCAGAAATGCAATTTCATAGTTTTTAACTACTGGGTTGTGCATTAATTCATTAATATAATCTACAATAATCTAGAATTTTTTATAATGAACATTATTTTCAGTCACATCTTAGTGCATCATGAGTGAACAAATGGAACAAAGTTCTTCTAATCGTAAAAGAACAGTAACTGTTTTGTTTTCAAATGTTTATCGACAAAAAGCAAGAATAGGACTATACATTTTCACAGGTTTTCTTTAGAAAAATTCAGCATCAGTTCATATCACCAATGCGTTTGATGTACTGGAATAAGTCGATACAAGAAAGGCCTGGATTAATAAATTTTTGACCCACCACATAGGTATATCATGGAGTTTCCCAGTTAGTAATGCACTAGTTTGAAGGCAAGGTGCAAAAAACACCATTATTAAGTTTTTCATCCATTATGAAAGTAGAGCTACACTTTTTATACACTTTATTTGATAGGGTTGAAATAAAATACTATTTAACTTAACTCCGTGTATTTACTTTCCCAGTCAAACTATATATACGAATGATACATCTGTTATGTTCTGTCAATACCTGTATTCACTTTCTAATCCAGTTATTATATTATTATAGTCATCTCTCAACTTCAAGAGTCTATATCTCGTTCAACTACATCGGGATCTGAATCCGTTTTAGCAATCCATACACTACATCTCTTCCTTTCAACAATTAGATAATTGTTAATTGACAGAGGGTTTCCCAAACTTGAAACAATCTCTTTCAATATCATTTGGTATTAGCAGCAGTTATTTATCGCATAATGTGAATTTCTTTATAACGGCTATAGTAATTGACTATAACGAAGAGGTATTCTTCTTTTGATAAAGGACCAATAACTACAATGCCCACCAATATGAGGTGCTCACAATTGAGGACTTGTTCACCTTCTATTATGCATCTTTTATTGGGTGCAGCCCCCAAATAATTGAAAACGGTATTCAAGCTCACATAGTGCACCATTGTTCCTGTTGAATTATTGTCTATTTCGCCAAGGATTAGACTGAAGGAACCAATTTTTCACCTTAATTTTATAACTTTATACAACATTAATCACAATCCACTAATTTACTTTCAATATGTTAAATAAATTTATAGATTTTCAAGAAAATCGTACAAAAACCTCCATCTCGCTAAGCTAATCTTGAAAATAGTACTGACAAACGTCAAAGTTTGTTTACAGTTCGCAGCGCCACCAACGTAAATTGGATTCGCCAATAGTAAGTGTCTGGCAATTAATGATGTGAATTTTGATGATATTCTGAAGGTAATATCAAAAAATCACACTTTATAATTTGACGAAATTAGATCAGTATTTTACACCCCTTTAATACCGTCTACCTGCCAAAGCCAGGGAAACCCAAACTTCATAATGTTCCATCGTTCTTACCTGTGTTGGGAGCATGCGTAGACAAGTTTTCAGCTTTTATAAAATAACGAAGGTCTGGGGTTCACGGGCTCTTGCTTTATTAGTAATCATGGAGAATTGGACTGGTGCGTAAAACTGGTGCAGGGAAACGGGCAATTTCGAAATAACGTAATTTCCAAATAAATTCATAAAACTATTAATTTATTAACGAATGTGAATGTATTCAGTATGCCATTATTCAGTATGTCTTTACAATCAAAATGTCCAAAAGTGTCTCTTTACTTTTTAAAGATGACATCGGAAAGATGTGTTCCCATTCGGCGTTCCCACTCTAACAGTCTGTCAAGAAAACTCTGGAACCATTTTTGTAAAACGCTCTCACAGCTACTTCACGTTCTGCACCAGTCCAATTCTCCATGATTACTAAATGGCAATGCGTTTACATCATTATGAAGGAATCAGCTACGAAAGCGATACAATGTTTTTTTGAGTAGACATATTAGCTACCTCCATAAAGAGAAAAAAATTGAACTCTGGAATGTACAGAGTGACCATAATTAATTCTCAAACACCTACTACGAATGATGGTCAAAAACTTTCTTATTTCAAATGGCACGCCCAGTATTTCTTCATCTTGTTGAACGCAAAAATTAATTTCGAAACTTTTTCATACGGTTTTCTTATTACCTATATAGTCCGTTCACGAAAGGTTGAGCCGTCGGTTGGCCATGGAAATTTGGCATATTCCACTGTGTATATTCAAATTTTAGGTTAGGTTGTTTATTTTCTTGTCAGATTGATACGCAATATTGTCAATATTGCATAGAGTCCTCTGATAACTTGCAAGCTCGTTGGACGAGGCCGCGTACATTCGGCAACGTTGACTTTATTTTACGTTATGACAACAAATACTGCCAACTTCAGATAAATAAACAAACGCCTACTATGCGCTCAAACTTTCGTGAACGGACTATAAATCCTTCAGTTTCTCAGCAATTCTCGATTTTCAATTCACTACACATTGAACAGCTATTTGATTAATTAATTCTCTGAAATTCATTCTGCAACTGTCAAATCACTCACATGAATTTTTTTATCGCTAACTAAAATTGTTGGTTGACGAGTTTTGAATGAAAATCGAAAATTGCTGGGAAACTATCAGGTTTATGACAGGAAAACCTTATGAAAAAAGTTTCGAAATTAATTTTTGCCTTCAACGAGATGAAGAAATACCAGGGGCCTGTAACACAAACCATACAAGTGTAACAAGTCTACAAGTTACAAGTATTTTGCCTGTAACTACAAGTCCAACCCAATGCGGTATCACAATGCGAATAGCTACAATTGTAGAAATTAAATAATTTTGTACCGGGTTTTTCACTATAATTTGACCCCCCCTTTAACTTTGTTTCCGAAGGAGATACAAAAAAATGTTTCGTATAAAAGTTTCACGAAATCAACTGAGGTTTTTTGATATGAGTCCAGAAACTGAAATATATACAGGGTGACCAATATATTGATGGCAACTTCATTTTATCAAATGGAACACCCTGTATATTTTTCCATATTTGGTTAGCTCCTTTTCCCTTGATTTTGAATATGTAACAAATGTTGGTCTATCTCTTTTATTCTGAGCACCACAGAGTTTCAATAACCATCTGGCATAGCGTTTTGGAAGTTCGTGAATATTTAAGTGGCTAATTTAATTTGGTGTGCCATTTGAAATAAGAAAGTTTTTGACCATTATTCGCAGTAGATGTTTGAGAATTAATTATGTTCACTCTGTACTTCCAGAGTTTAATTTTTTTTCTATTTATGGAGCTAGCTAATATGTCTACTCAAAAAAACATTTTCTGTATCGCTTGCGTATTAAATTACTATTCAAAATGACTCCATATTTAAAATTTTTCGCGATTTTCTCATGAATGGTGCAACAAATATACAGAGTGATCTGAAGTAAATAATCATAATTTAAGCCAACCTTTCCTTTTTTGAGGTCATATATAGGGTCACATTTGAAAAAGTGTAACTTTGGTCTGTATCTTTTTATTGGAACACCCTGTATATATGGAAATAATTTTAAATTGTGCTTTCGATTACCCTACACTCACCACAGAAAAATATTTTCAAAATATCATCATTTACACCCTCAAAATGAGCATAGCGTCAGTGGTGGAGCACCCGGTATATACCTCCTTGAAGGTTCTTTGATCATTGTTGAGATTACCTCCGAAGTTGAAGTTTGATTTTGGTTTGATCATTGGATTAATCAACTAATATTATTCTCTACTTTCATAGTTATCAATAATTAGTCTTTTATTTTCGTGTACTTGTACTGTACTTAGGCTATTTGTTAAAACTTTCCTGACTTACCAATGTGTTGTTGTGCAGGTGATGAAATTTTTGTTTATTTGTTGCAGGGGAGTCGAGACAATATGAGTATTGTATTAGTTGTATTTCCTGGAGCGCCTACTCCAACCCCTGAGGCAATCGAGGCTGAAAAGGAACTAGATGCTACCATTGAAAGGAGGATCAGAGGTTGTCTTAAATATTTTCCTTGCCGAAATTATGATTTCGCGGATGATTTCACATAAATCCTTCTTGGCCTTTGAAGAATATCGGGAACGGTTTTGAATGTCCTTGCTCTGCTCATCAAAATATATCAAAATTAATTGCTAAGTAAGAATACTCGCGCTGTTTCCTAATCACTTGGATTCATTTTTTGTTATTTAAAAAATGTTATGATTCAATAATGAAAAACTATATTTGAATGAGAAGTATAAGTAGCAATACTTAAAAAATTATTAAAGGTTTTTTACGCGTTATTTATTTATACTCAAAGTAGATATCTTATATCTCAAATAATAGGAAGTGTGATTTGATTTGTAATGATTATTTGAAATGATTGCTTGTAATGAAACATACGGGTTTAAGATAAGTCTATAAAAAATTGACTTTCTGAAATAATGTTCAGCATTAAAATTGCATATCTTCGCTGAAAATCTTGGTTGAATGACCATAATGACCGTCTCTGAGTATGAGAGCGTACATGCACCCAACTTGTGTGTTCAATATCAACCATCTTTTATCATTTTACCCGCCATACACAGACTTTTTTTTGCCAAGTCCATGTGATAAATTGTACAAACCTTATAAACTTAGGCGTAATACGTCTTTCAGAATACTTTTGAGTTCTCTTCCCGATATCTCACCATAATTAGAAATATATTTCGATGTTTTTATTGCTAGCACAATTGTCATGATGAATATATTAAAATTATTCACTGTGAGAGTACGGAATTATATCGATCGATAAATATTAACAGGTATCAAACTCGTGCATCAGAGCTAGTCACTTCAACGATCAAAGAACCTACAAGAAGGTTATATTATCACACACATCACATCCACAGACAGCTATTTCGTCCTATCAGGGCTCATCATTATGGAGAAAAACTCTGAACGATATGAGCCACTCAAGGACCCCTTACTTCAATATCTGGCATACCTCTCAGGTTTTTATACTGTATCAACGCCATCTTTGAGGACCCTCACCCCACCGAATGAACCTAAAAGTATCGTTACGTTCTTCCTATTGTCATTGGCTTGGGACCATGGTAGACCGCGGTTTGCGGTGATTCGACGACTTTGACGACGCGGTTTAGCATGGTTCGAATGAAAATAGGAAGAACTTCTTGATACTTCGTTCAAGGTTCATGCGGTGGGGGAAGTTAAGGATCCTCAGAGATGGCGTTGTTGCGGTATAATACCCGAACCAAATGGCTAGATCGTGCGGTAAAGGGTCCATTTTCTTTGATTACCGAATGACCGGGAACCCAGACTGAAAAAACCCTGTTGCTCTTGCCTACTTAATTAAGTTTTCTTCGCCACATATAAGCTTTGAGTCGATGACATTGGAGTCCAGTGCTTTGATAGCAACTTAACTATATCAGACCCTTGATAGTTTCTTTCCAGGTTTCTGTCTATGCATTTTTCGATTGAAAGTATTTCTGCCTGAAAAACACTCGAATAGGAGCCTGACCATAGTCTTACCCTTGTTGGTTCTTGGCACGTGTACTACAGCGCCGGCACCTATCGTGGTTTTAGAAGCATCTGTATACCATTTGAAGACTTCTTGACTTTTGATTCTCTAATTTCTAATTGGGCTAACCTATTGATCACTAGATGTAGAGGAGTAAGATCTTTGATGATCTCAATTGGTCTAGTTGGGCACGTTCTCATCGATCCAGTAATACAAACACAGGCAAGCCTTTGTACTGCCCCATATGTTATTATTGGTCTCACAATCATGGCGTACTTCCATCGTAGTATTTTAGGGTTACAAACCCAAGTTCTACCAGATAGTCTTTTCATGTAATTTAAGCTCTTCACGTGCTTATTCCACAGAAGCTTATCGTATATAGTCTATTTCACGAGAGTATGAAGTGAAGGAAACCTCTTAGCCCCTCCTATCACTATGACCTCTTTATCTATCTATCGGGAACGCGGCAGAGTAGGCATCTATCTCTCTTTACTATAATCCAATCAACCGCCGGCACATTCCAGTCGCACTCGAATATGAACGACAACTATCGAATGTTCTGTGGAGAAGGAGGGGCTTAAGTTTCACTCACTTCATACTCTCGTGAAATGAAGTATAGGGTAATTTCTAGATATTTGGCTTCAGACTTCCACTCTACGATATCTCCATTTACCAAGATGTATTTCATAGCTGGCAGGTTTCTTTTCCGATGTAATTACAGTGGTCATTATACAAATGCTTTTGTTAATTAAGGGGCGAAATTATATGTATGATCCTTTGCAATAATTGAAGTGAGCTTAATATAGTAAATTTCTAAAATATTGAACTATTTTCGAAGTTTTATGAACTACATGCAACTACTGAATTTCTGCAGAATTTGGAGATGGTATATTTTTTGGTCATTGGGCGCTCTTTCCTTTAGTAATACCTGAAGATGCTCTTTGTGCTTATTATTACCTTTCAGAAACGTTCAATTTTTGAAACTAATAATTTCATATCAAGATTAAATCAAAATATAAAATAGTATTTTCTCTTATATCACAACTATTTTATGTAGTGTGAATCATTAGGCTGAAAAATGATAAAATATTGAACATAACAAATTATTTAAGATAATGCAAAGTAATATAAAATTAAAATAATAATCCTGAGCTCAGTACAAACATTTGTCGGTATATTGGTATCTAAGAAATGAATCCTTGTTCATATTAGTAAACAGATTAGTATACGGCCATTTTGAGTACAACTCTAACCCTACTTTCCTTTATCGTTCAGTATTTTTTAGTTATATCTACAGTATTACCTACGTTATATTCCTTTTTATTTTTGAAAACTTTTATTGACATTCTATATTATTGTTGTCTGTTATTGTTGATTTTTCCAGAGTATTGTATATGTTATGCTATATAGACTTGTTAGTTGCAAATATCTTGAAAGTTAGGAGAAAGCATCTTATTTCCTTAGAAGAAATTAGTGTTTATTATATGGAAAAAATATATAAAACATAATAATGAAAACGGAGAGAAAACTTTAAAGGTGCTTTCTTGAGTGGTTTCTTAAAATACTTTCATTGTTCCTGTGCGTTAGTAGTGGTTACATTCCCTGTGATAAATATTTAAATCCTAGATGTATCCAGTGGTTCAATAATCTATCACAATTCTGTTAATGAATTTTTGATTGTGATACAATAGACTTTAAGCCCATTATTAAAGCACACATGTTCCTGAAAATAGCAATATGAACAACTGTTTGAGATTGAACTCTATTATGTTTCTACAAAACATAATAAAGAAAGATAAAACAGTAGCCCCGGAGTGTGACATTAAGTTTCACTTTGACTCTTGTGTGTAAAATTAATATTTTTTTTTACACAGATTCTGTACCATTGTCGTGAATCATAACACTAAATTTCATAGGGTGAATAACAAGCTGTCTTTGATAATATTCTTATTTCAACAGCTTATTTTGATGCATATCGAAATAAAATAAATAAGTTCTTTAAACATTTGATACGAATATAAAAAAATTCATAAATATTGCAATCTGCATTTGTGATAGTGTTATTGAGCCACTACCATATTGATGTTCCTTCTCTTCACCAATCAGTGTTCACCTATAAGTACGTTTCCACAGTTGTAAAAACAAGTTTCAGATAAATAAGCAATATTGATACGCATTCAAACAAAGGTATCTGTTTCACAACCAAAAACAAAGTGTTGTTAGTCATATGCTCCTACAAATTGAACTTGTTTCATGTAGCTGTGGAAAGAATCCTTTTATCTATCTAGTCAAAATGCTCGGTTATTGAGTAAAAATGTACACTTTCTAGTCAATTAGTACGAAAATTCCTGCATTTTTCCATTATTAGTTTTAAATCAACCTCTTTTCCATAAAATGTGGAACATCACAAATTTATTTATTCGGTGGTTTATTACCGAGCCTCAAACAATTGTAGTTTTCATAAGTCGGACTTCCTCTAAATTGTTTACACCATTTTTTATCACTGAGGGGACTTCATAAAAGCAATTTTTTTGTGAAAACATGGCTGAAACTGGCTATCGGTTAAAATATTGGGAAGTTGAGAAAAAAATGCGATAATAAAATATGTTTCTCTGTGCTTCATTTCTAAAGGATGTTGTTTCTAGAATATTAGACAAAACTCTGCCCTCTCAAACATATCGTGATACGACCTTTTTGTGAGATTTCATGCAAAATATATTGTGGATAACAGCTAGTCGAAATTGAAAACAATTTCTATGTAATTTGTTTTTATCAATATGAATCTGTATATATTTTTTTCCTAACAAAGTACTCACCTTGTTTTGAGAAAATCTACTCGCTTCCTTGTTTTTTTTTTTATTCGGTTGAGTTTAAAGAGGAATCCTATTTCTGTAATATATGAAGGAAAACTGATTATAGTGTACTAGTTCCAGTTTTCTTCAAATTTCACACACAAAATATCACTATTCGTGTTGATATTACATTGGACTTAAAAGTGCAAATTCCTCTGTATCAGGATCTTTCAAAAACGTGACGAAATGAACTACAGATGCCAAAAATGTCTTTATTATTCTTTACTATTATCACATTTTATTCTTGAATTTTCCTCCTTTCAATTTTCCAAAATAATTCACAGGTTTTCAAAATGTACAATAGTTATTCAATATAAAATTGCAGTGGATTGAACCAAGAGCCAATTTTCCATATGCTTAATGGAGTCCTCCATTGTTAGTTATCATATGCTGTATATGAATATCATAAACCTACAAGCGTTCGATCTTCATAAGATATTCCGGAGTGTGTTATTCCCAATTGAGTTGAAGGACCAATATTTATTCTTCATAAAAGACTTCATTTCTTTTACTTATCCTATATATCCCGCATGTAAGTTTTTTTGTAGATGTGGACTTTTCGGTCTTTGATTTTAGTCACAAGTTCGCTTGATTTTGAAACCCTTAATCTGTAAAATTCTTCAATTATGGTTAGTACTTAATTGTCTCTTATCATGTTGACATACCTCCATAGTTTATTTGTGAATAGCTAGATATTTAAATTGGGAGATTGTTTAATTGGTGTTGTTTAAATCTTTTATCTGTTTTCCTCATGTTTATAATAATGATTTTGTATGAACGACAATAATACTCAGTATTTGAATTGTTGTGGTATATAATTGGCATATCTCTTTTGATACCTACTTCTTGATTGTCGTTGATACTAACATTATTCAAACCCCTGTTCACTTGTTAATAACGGTTTGTTTCAATAAACGACTGTTTGATCTCAATATGTGTTTTATTGAAATTCTTCTTTTATCTTTGCAGAGATTGTGCAGCAGGAGAACGACATTGAATGGGAAACACTGGTTTTAAAGCTCAAAGCCCTCGATTTGGAAGGATTACCCCCTGGAGGAGGATTAGCTTCAAAGTGAGTATGATTTTTATCGATTAACAACAGAAAATATTTGGAGTGTGTTTATACATGGTGGAGTAAAGTTGAGTTAGAAATTCAATTGAAGAAAAAAGCATACAGGTTTGGAAATTCACATTGCAAACATACGATATTCAATGCATTCTAGAGTATTTTGCCGTTCATTTGAACAGTGCTATACTGGACATATTCACATGCTATGTTTCGCTTTTGTTTGACGCGATTGATGGTTCAATGAACAAATTATATGGTTGTCTCTCTCAAATCGACTAACACAGGCAGTCCGACGCATTCAGTAAATACGTCAGGCTGCGCGTAATAATCGATTTGAGTACTGCAGGTTCCCTACGATTAAAGGTTGACGCTCACTTGGCCCAAGACATAGGCAACATATATAGTCCATTCACAAAAGGTTGAGCCGTCGGTTGGCCATGGAAATTTGGCATATTCCACTGTGTATATTAAAATTTTAGGTTATGTTCTTTATTTTCCTGTCAGATTGATAGGCAATGTTGTCAATATTGCATAGAGTTGTCTGACAACTCGTAAGCTTGTCGGACGAGGCTGGTTACATTCGGCAACATTGACTTTATTTTACTCTATGACAGCAAATACTGCCAACTTCGGATAAATAAAGAAACGCCTACTATGTGCTCAAACTTTCGTGAACGGACTATAGATAGGCAACTCTCGGCTAAAATTTTTTTTCGAGGAACAACGCCATTTATGTGTGTATGTGCGAACTAATTTAGTCAAATTTTTGCCAGCGCCCTCTTTCCCCTTGATTTACAATCACGTTTCGGTTTTCGAATGAATATTAAGGACAAACTTTTCGCGTAATTTTAAATAAATTTTGTAACAACAATCGAAGTTGTTTACAAATTCATTTAAAATTACGCGAAATGTTTGTTCTTAGTATTAAAGTAGAATAAAGAATATTAAGGTTTCATGAAAATAATTTATTATATCAAATATTTATTTATTTATTCAATGGCAAAAAAATCTTCCACGAAAAATAATTTATTCATACAGCTATGAAATTATGAATGGAATATGTAACTGAAGATAAAAAAATCAGTGAAATGTACAATTAACAGAATCAGTACATAGAAGTATTGAACATAAAATGGAATATAAGGCTAAGTTCAGATGATCGCGCGTTTCACAAACCGCGCGACTAGAGATACAGAGTAGTCCTATACAAATATTTATATGGTCGCGCGTTTATATGACGCGCGACCATATAAACCATAGACAAAGTTAGTCTATGATATAAACATTTGTATAGGACTACTCTGTATCTCTAGTCGCGCGGTTTGTGAAACACGCGCGATCATCTGAACTTAGCCTAAATTGGACTAAGAGACCATTAAGAATTTGTCTATGAAATGTATCATTGAAAATTATATTAAAATGTCATAACAATAGAAACAATTCTTAGTTCAAGATCCTTATCATTTTCAGTCAAAAATTGTCAAATAATTGGTAATTGAGTGTTTCAAAAGAATACCTCCTGCGAGTTTTTCTGGAGCCAAAACATTCTTCATAGGAATGATCTAACACCAAAAAATTATTTTGATCGTTTGGAGCTCCCCAAATCAGTCCTGTTTATTCTCCCAAGCCATACTCTTTGAGTACTCTCAGTTTTTGGTATGGGAAAGTTATTAAAATATGTGTTAGTCAATAAAAAAACAATTAACACCTCAAAAACATACCTTTCACAGTTGTACAGGGTGGGCATATTTCGATGTTTTAGCACTACAACTTTTGAACCAGAGGAAATAGACAAAATCTGATACCCACTTCTCGATCTCTTTCTCTTATGCGGCCCATACACAAGCTACTTTCTCGGCGTTTTGGCAGCTAGCGTCGCCGCAAGCGACCAAAACGCCCAAAAGTAGCCCGAAAAACGCCTGTGTATGTCCATCCGCTGCCACGCTGGCGAGTCGCCGAGCTGGACGCAACGCCGGACGCCAAGATCAAACGTGTTTGATTTAGCGTCAAGATAGCCGGCGAAACGCTTGAAAAACGCTTGTGTGTGTGTGAGAGCGCCTAGAATGGCAGAGAATCATGCAAGAATTGCACATTCAGAAAATTTATTACAAATTTTATAGAACTATTTGAAAAGAATAAGTATTGATGGGTGATTAAGAGCAACGAATATTCGAACAGAACACTAAAGAATAAAGCCTACGAAGAATTGTTAGCTTTATGTAAACAATAAAACGATGAATGCGATATTGATTTCGTAAAGAAAAAAATGAAAAGCATCCGAGACTCATTCCGTAAAGAATACAAAAAGTTACGAGCTACGGAAAAGTCGGGTGCAAGTACGGATGACATTATAAACCTTTATCGTCAGCGATCGATGAGCTACTGAGACGCTTGTGTGTGGTGAAAATTGCACGAGCGTCTAGGACGCTCGCAAAACGCTAGCTGCCAAAACGCCGAGAAAGTAGCTTGTGTATGGGCCGCATTAGAAACTAACAAGAGTATTATTCATTTTGGCTACCTTCTTTTGTTTTCGAGTTATAAGCGAAAATTGGAAAAGTGTCGATATCGAAAAAAGTTCAAATCTCCGCTAATACTGATGATAGAGCTCTGAAATTAAAACATTATACAGGCACTTTTTTACGTAGAATACAGTGGCGTGCTCGTCTTTTTTGCATCATTTCTAATTAAGAAGCTATGACCCAAAGTTATGTTTTTTTAAATGGAAATACTAGATTTTTGTGCCATTTTCCGAAAGCTCAATTTTTTCTGATTTCAAAAATATATAACATTGTATGGTTTGTATCAATATGAGTATAGATAATGGTAAAAAACACATTTTCATCTGAGTCTCAATATTTTCTATGGTTTCAACTGTTGATGAGCACAGAACAATTTAGCATCGTATAATTACCACAATCTCATTTCAGTAGTCTTTTCTTTTCTATGCTCTTTACTCAATTTCTTCAAGATCGAAGAATGATGGACTGATCTGAAACTTGATCCTCATTCTAAGTTATTACCATATTACCTACAGATCTTTTATTGTAATCACTATTACATATTGAAGAATATTTTTCCTTTGATATTTTTCTAATTGAATTGATAACTTCAATCATATCTATATGCGTTATACGATATGCGATTTATTCTGGAAAGCAATAAAAATATTCTCCTGCATCCATCTCATTATAACTAAGTATATATATATATATTGAAACGGAGGATCATGTGGATCTTTCCGTGAATAAATATGCAGACAACGTCAGGTGACTTAGTCACCTGACGTTACCCGGGCGCTCCTCGTTGTAGACTGAAGTAGGAAAATTTTGCGATATGCAAAAACGCTTCAGTCAAGGCAACAAATGGAAAATATTTCGCTACTTTGTTCGAGATTCATGCTATGGAAGAAGGTTTTCGTATGGGACTTCGGTATTTTTAACATGCATTCAGTGTCTTTCAGTGTTACTGTTATGGCATTGTTGTGTGGAATAATACCTTAAAGGAGACGCCGTTTCGCATTAAGTCCCAAGAAATACCTTCTATCATTCAGAGCTATCCTGTGCTGATGAGTCCTAATAAGGACGAGATGGCCATCCATAGATGCTCTGATTGATACCACAGACCACTTCCTTGCATTTTGTCTCGAACAAGGACGAAGTTAGCTCCGAAGTATGAGTTTAATATTGGTTGATTTATATCGATTGATATTATTCTCTGCTTTCACTTTATTTTTTTTATTATTCAACATTTTACTTTTAGAGTGATATCTTTTCTTTCGAATATGTTCAGTTTAAGGTTACAGCTCTTCATTCAAGCCAAATCTTTTTCTGGCAAATTTATTCATCTGGGAGCTAAATTTGAAAAATAGGTTGTATAAAGCAGCTTCCATTCCCATTTTAAGACATGACTGGTTGTATTGTTTTGGCCAAAGACCACATATTTTCTTGTATTTTGCGAAGCGCATCAATAAATTTCGATATTCAAGGTCTTGCCTTTCACATGAACGAAATTCCGTGCACATTCTGAAATACGGACACTTTAGCATTCTAGCAATGAATAAACTGCGTAGAAGATGCCATGTACCGGGTGTCAAAAAACATTTCAATATTTTGGAAGGTTATTCTATACTTGAAAGATTTTTTTGGCTGTTTCCATTGTCTTGGATTGTTCTAGCCAACGTTTCGGCAAGCATTCGCCAGCCGTCTTCAGGGAAATCGCAAAATTAATGCGATTAGCTTCTGACATTAGCTGTCAGAAAATTGAATTTTTACAAATTCAGTGTTAGAGGCCACTGACATGATTTCTCAACTAAAATGATATGTGTAGTATTTAAATATGGTTTGTATTAATTTTGCTGAATTTTAAGTTTAATTTTGCGATTTCCCTGAAAACGGCTGGCGAATGTTTGCCGAAACGTTAGATAGAACAATCCATGATAATGGAAACAGCGCAAATAATCTTTCAACTAATGAGCCATTATCAAGAATTTCCCGTTCAGTTATTCTATACCTCAAAATAAGTAAAAAGTAGGTAAATGTTTTATGAAAACCGATTGTTTGACCGAAGCAAAAATTTCTGTGTACCAACCATAAACATTTTAATTATAAGCTTAGTAAACAAGATATCTGAAAGATGAAAATGAATCGAATATCGTATTTGATTAGGCTAGTAGTTGAGTTGAAAACTGAATCCCCTACAAAATAGCTCATTGTGGACCTAAATTTATATGAACTTTTACTTATTTCAAGGTCTATAATGCTCTGAAAATATTGAATCTTTGTGTTTTTAAATCTGTTATTGATGCTGGGTTTCACAAAATTCCTAAATGTCAATTAATGAATATAGTCCGTTCACGAAAGGTTGAGCCGTCGGTTGGCCATGACAATTTGGCATATTTCACTGTGTATATTAAAATTTAAGGGTATTTAGGGCTACTTCACGTTCTGCACCAGTCCAATTCTCCATGATTACTAAATGGCAATGCGTTTACATCATTATGAAGGAATCAGCTACGAAAGCGATACAGACAATGTTTTTTGAGTAGACATATTAGCTACCTCCATAAAGAGAAAAAAATTGAACTCTGGAATGTACAGAGTGACCATAATTAATTCTCAAACACCTACTACGAATAATGGTCAAAAATTTTCTTATTTCAAATGGCACGCCCAGTATTTCTTCATCTCGTTGAACGCAAAAATTAATTTCTAAACTTTTTCATATGGTTTTCTTATGACCTATAGTCCGTTCACGAAAGGTTGAGCCGTCGGTTGGCCATGACAATTTGGCATATTTCACTGTGTATATTAAAATTTTAGGTTATGTTGTTTATTTTCTTGTCAGATTGATACGCAATGTTGTCAATATAACATAGAGTTCTTTGATAACTCGCAAGCTCGTCGGACGAGGCCGGGTACATTCGGCAACGTTGACTATATTTTACGTTATGACAGCAAATACTGCCAACTTCAGATAAATACACAAACGCCTATTAGGCGCTCAACCTTTCGTGAACGGACTATAGTTATTATTTCTTCATGCATTTTAAGTTCACTTCTGTATAACCCATCTTACAAGTGATAAACTTGTTCTACAATTGAAACTTATTTTCTTTTCAGATGTACTCTGATGATGAAAGTCCATGCTGAACTTTGTCCCAAGCAGGCAGATTCTGCAATATTAATTGGTAATATAGATCAGACATATTGATAATAATCGAGTCATTTTTCCTACGGTTTCTAGATTCCTAGAGAATTTTAAAACAACACACAAATAAGATCTCCTTACATATCCATGGGGGTAAAAAACTAATACCTTTAATGAAACCATTCTGTCAAATCGCTTTACATCAGAATTTTATATTTATAATAAAGATGTGTAATTAATGTAATATTTAGATTACTGATTGATTATTGTTAGTATTTTCTCAATGAAGTTGTCTTTGAAAAATGGTAAAGTTCCCTAGAAACGAACTTATTTTCTGAATAAGTTCTAATAAATTTTTTATTATTGATGCTTTGAATTATTTTGAAATTGAATCCTTTTAAGTGGTGACTGTCACCAACAAATGCCCATCCAAAATTAGTTCAAAGAAAGCCCCCTGCAATTCTCAGTAGCGATTGTAATCAGAGCAAGTTACTTGCTTTCCAGTGGTATAAGATACTCATCAGATATCAGAATAGATTAATTCATTTATGTAAGGTAGTTATATTCTGAACACAACCTTAAATAACATTGAAGCTTGATACTGCAGATTAAAAAACATTAATGTCCCATAAAAAAATTCTATTTATTTTTCATAACTAGACGTAACCTTTTCTTCAATCCATCAAAAAGGAAGTTTCAACTAGTATTATAATTTTGAATGAAATTAATGCAAAAGGAATCCAATTGAATACCAATAATTAGACATACTTTTAATCTTATTGAAAAAAAAAACATAATTTTAGTAAAATGAAAATTCATATTTGAATTATTACTGATTTCTTATTGGGGTGGTTGTTTTCTTAATGGAAATCCATTAGGATTATCATTTATCACAATGTTGTGAATGCCAATGAAAAAATTGGTCTGTCATTTTCTAAAACGCTGTTTACATTTCAATGATATTTTTTCCTATTGGAGCATTTTTACTGAATAAGTTCTTTAAAGGAGATGCCTATGAAATGAAACATGTTTTCTTTATCAATGTTCGAAATTTTTGTGAGCCATGCTACATGCCTAAACCATAATATGTTATAATTTGATGACTCGTGATTATTCTATATTTTCAGTGGTTCATTTTCTTGAATAATTTCAGAGATACACAACAGGTTTTTCTAGAGCATGCTAGATTGGAGATTTATATACCTGAATGTCCTGAATATAGATAATTCTCATTTATTCTGGAACAAATTCGATAGCTTCTATTTCCTATCTTTCGGATTTGATTTCTGCCTAAAAATATATCATTATGATTCTTCATTTGCATGGAAATGTAACCTTGAAAAACTGCAATTTCATTCAACTTGTTGTGAAACAGATATATCTGATTACAATAGCCAAGCAAAAAGGTGCCTCAAAAGTTGCCTACCTAAAACATATTATTACATATTTCGAAATATCCCGTTTGTTGCACCTTTAGGAGTCTTTATTAAGAAATAATACAAGCTCAAATAAACGGAAGAAAACACTTATTACTTACTATGAGGTTTTGCCCTCTATAATTTTATGAAGAAATGTTTCATCATTTTTTCTACCAAACCAGAACCTTGCTGAGTGAGTTTACATTATGTTAATATATAGGAATAATTTTAACTAATCAAAAATATGATCGAAATGTAGAAGGTGTTCGTATAACCGGGAGCATTTCATGCCAATTAGCTCATATTCATAAATTTACCTTTACCCTCCTCCTTTAACCGCCAAAGCCTATTATGATTTGAATCTTATAAAACGACATGTTTTAAACATTGACATAACATGCTTCTGTACTCTTATTATGAGACTTATATTGTAGTATTCATTTATTTATTGCTTTAAAAACTTACTGCCACAATATTGAATAGAATATTTTCTAGAATAGTTTAACAATTTTAATATTCCATTGATTTTGAGCTACTTCAAAACATCTACTAATTACCCATAGATACCATCAGTTTGAACTGACTTTCCAATAGAAATAGGCACATCAGTTATTCACATTGAGTTTTTGCATCAACAATAATTTTAAAGTAATATAAAAAAATTGCCATCAGTTGAAAACTCCCTATATGAAACTTGTATTTCCTTGACTTAAAAAATCCTCAAAGGATACTCCTTTAGACCTTCTCCAAAGAACAAATTATCCTCGAATCATAATTATTATGTTGATTTTTGAAAATTTTGTTATATTTTTTGGTCTGTTTCCTTCATTTGCCATTATTCTGCTCGAAATTTCTTTGAGCATCTTTTTCTGGAATATTCTGGAAAGTTTCGATTCTTCTGAAAATGATTTATCAACATTTATACCACATCACATCAAGAATTTCGCGTGAATAAAAATGAACAGCATTGTTACCACAAGAAAGTTAATGAATTCCTAAATAACAACACAAATAGTACTGCGAGTACTTTAGTGCGTTACCGTACTACTCGCTTTACGAGTAATCGTTTTTGACTAAAGGGTTTTCCAATAAGAGGTGTTATTTTAATATTCAAAGAAAAATGGCATTTTTCGATATAAATGATCGGAAATGTTATTTTGATATTCAAAGAAAAATGCCATTTTTCAATTTAAATGATCGGATCCGGATGTTTATTCCATTATAAAGAAGAAGCTATGCCGTTAATAGTGGAAAATAACATCAGGCAAATGAACACCACGACCATGCTTACAAGACCATATCCTTTTAATGAAATTTTCCATAACCAAATCGCAAAGTGGCTGCCCTATGTCCTCGATAGCCTCACGAATTCCATCTTTGAGGTCTTGAATCGACGCTGGGCTATTGGCGTAGACCTTCTCTTTCACGTGGCCCCAAAGGAAGAAGTCGCAAGGTGTTGAATCACAAGATCTCGGTGGCCAATTGTGATCACCTCTTCGAGAGATAACACGGTCTTGTTGAATGTAAACGTTGTCCAGATCAATACTATCCAATTTCGACCATAAATAGTTATTTAATCAACTAGGTTATTAAAGACAGCTACTAATGATCAAGATATTTTAAAGCGTGAGCGGAGCGAACGCTTTAATAGTTCGAGACCATTAGTCGCTCGATCAATAACCGAGTTGATTACAAGATTTTTCCGACGATCTCAATATGACTTGTGTATGAATTCTTGATTGAAATACATTTTCATTTTGCACAAGACATACATTTGTCATAGTGAAATTTCTATGTATCTATGTTCCAGTAGAGTTTTGACATTTCTCTTAGTGCTTCTGAATACTTTGTGAACGGTTGCCATGAGGATTGCACATTAAAATAGCCAAAAAATTGAGCATTAAAATGGGTCATTAATGATCAATTTCATACACATTAAAACCACCTTTTAATTCGAGGTCGGCGGAAAAAATCATTAATCATCTCTCGATAGCGCAATCCATTCACCGTAACTGTTGCTCCAGCCTCATTTTCGAAAAAGTAAGGTCCAATGACTCCGCCAGACCATAAACCGCACCAAACAGTCACACGTTGAGGATAGAGAGGCTTGTTGACGAAGACACCGAGGTGGAAACGGGCCTGACCACTCAAGATGATTTCTCGATGGAATTCCGGATCATTTTCATACATTTCAACAACCCAATCAGCAAAGACACGACGTTGTTGATGATCGGCCGGCTTAAGTTCTTGTGTTAACTGAACTCCTCAAGACCCAAATCTTTATGCAAAATACGGTGTAATGACGTTTGTGGAATGCCTAATTCCAAAGAACGACGAGGAATGGACAAACCTGGATTTTCTTCAACACTTTCGGCTACAGCAGCAATATTCTCGGATGTTCTTGAGCGAAGAGCACGGGTTTTATTCTTCACATCACTTACTTGTCCCAACAGCTCGAATTTTTTCACCAATTTCTTTACTGCGGTCCGACAAGTGCTTCACGACGACCCAAAAATGTTCGAATTTTACGAACCGTCTCTGCCAAATTTTCACAATTTTTAAGGTGAATTTCAATAATTTCAATGCGTTCTTGAAGCGCGTATACTGTATCGTTCCATTTTTATTAATGGTGTAGTTTCTACTTGTCAAATGTCAAAAAATGATGACAGCTTCAAACGTGATATCTACCGAAATAGCGGGATATTTAAAATAACACCTCTTATTAGAAAACCTTTTATTTATCTCTGTAGATGAGCTTTGACGCGAATATTAAGTAGGCAGTAAAATGAGTCCAGTTTGCGCCAATACATTGTTTTTTTTAATATGTGTTCAGTTGTTTCTATTGGCGATTCTCAACCCATAGATAGAAATTTTCTTCACTTGTCTTGAGTAGGTGCTTACGATACAGTGTCTTGTGAGGTGACAGTCAAGTAGCCTTAACCTGTTCTCTAACAACGATAAGGCTTGTAGAGTCTTATTTTCAGAAGGTGCATTAGCATATCTGCTTATATTTGAATTTTGATTTAGGAACATATACCTGCTGTGAGTGTGAGTTTTTGATGGGAAATTAATTATTTTTCTATATTTTGAACTCTTCTCGTCATTCAATATGACGAATGAATAATTTAATCAACGTGTGCTGGCATCATATTAAATAGCGTTTCCGATTGTTAGAACTGGTGCGCACTAGAATTGCACTGGCACTACTGGTTCTCATTTGAAGGGGCATTTCATTGTTCCCACAAAAAACTACACTTACAGTCCGTTCACGAAAGTTTGAGCCGTCGCTTGGTCATGACAATTTGGCATTTTCCATATTAAAATTTTAGGTTACGTTGTTTATTTTTTTGTCAGATTGGTTCACAATGTTGTCAATAGGTCATAGAGTTCTCTGATAATAATATGTGAACGGAGTATAGGTCGCATTGGTGCGCAGTTCTCCCAATGGAAAATGCTATAAGATATACTATATCTTTTTCGTTTTCAAACCAATTGATCTTACATGCCCTACAATTCACCATCCAGTTTTAGGGTTCTGCTTAATCTTAGTTATTGGGATAGTTTGCAGGAATAAGATATCTCCGCTTCTTACAATATCACTGCCAAAACATTCTTGTTGTTGATGAAGTTTGCTTTTTTTCACTGCTGAATTTACGCTCATCGGCATCTACTAAACGCTGTCTGTCAAGGGATTTACCTACGTGGCAGTGTCCTTCAAGAATTTTTGTGAGTGTGTAAAGACTGATTTTCTTAGCCTCGCAGGATTCGTGATTCTTCAGTTTTGAATTTTCGAGACATTTTTTGTAGTATTTAACACACGAAGACTCAAACAATGTACAGGGTAACCAGAACTACAACTTTTTAACCCTAAGAGGTAGAGAAAATGAATGGCACATTGCCATCTTTTTTCGAGAAACTCATTATCGCATTGCTCTATCGTCTTTTGTTTTCGAGTTGTCAGCCCAAATTGACATTTGGGCAATTTCAATTTTGGTCATTATCTCCATTCCGGTTTGTGCTATAAACTTGAAACAAACATTATACAGACACTTTTCATATGAATACTGTGGCTTAATTTAATTTTTGCTGAGGGGTTTCCTTCCTGATTTTTAACCTGAAATAATTTTTTTCTTATGGAAACTCTAATTAATTTCACTTAAAAATAATTTATCTCGTTTCAAAAATATATAACATGTCATATATCGCTCTTAGGTCAGAATTTTCAGTAAGGGGCCTGTGCCCACCCTTGCCCCCTCAAGCGTCGCCACTGTTCTGAGAGCGATATATGACAAGTTATTCATTTTTGAAACGATAAAATCACGGTGATTTCAAGTAAAAATAAATTATTTTTTTCATGTAATAAATCAGGAAGGAAACCCATCAGCAAAAATAAGATTAAGCTACTGGGTTCCTATAAAAAAATTCTGTATAATGTTTATGTTTCAAGTTTATAACACAAACAGAAATGGAGATAATTACCAAAGATGAAAATTGGTCACCCTGTACATTTGTTTCTGAATTCCTATCACGGTGAATTTTAACTTATAGGTACTCTATTCTGTGCTATATGAGGGTTTTGTCCCTTTAATAGGATTTATTATCCTGGATGTTCTTCTCAGATAATTTTGCAGGACTAGGTTTTCTTCCAGTCATGTTTTGACATGATTTCTTCCGTCAGGTTCTCGTTCAAATGTATTGAGTCTGATAGAGGTATTTTATTTCCAATTCAATGCACTTAACCTCTGCAGACTTGAGTGGCTTACTTAATAGGGTATATGCATAAAATTTATTTTTAGTTCAAGTGTTATTTTTTTAATATTTACTTTGTTACTACTTGACATGTAAATAGTCGTTGCTCTGAAATATTCGTTCCCTAATTAGAAATAATTAAACGAAAATGCAAAAAATACCCGCGAACGGCTATTGGTGGCGTATAGACGCCAGAATTACATGTCCAGTTCATTGAAATCTATGGTTATATTATGAGATTTCTAAGGTTATGGACGACGTTATCACATAAACATTGTTCCAAAAAGAATAATTTCAGAAGCTAAGCTATCATATTAAAGTATTTTCAAAAATCATGCATATACCCTATTCTGTCTAGTGGCGACGTGAAAACAGGAGGACCGAGGAGGGATCAGGAATGCAACGATAATATTGCATTTTCAGTAAAGATTAGTTTGAACTAAAAATCAGAAAATTACCAATTTTTTAGGCAGAACTATAGCACGTTGTTTTCCTGAGAAACGGTGGTCACGCAAGAGGAGGGGGCTATGCTTAAAAAAAGCACAAATCGATTTATCATTACTCAGCACCGGGCCTCCTACTCGAACCCTCCTCATTTGAACAGCTGACTTCCCCACCGCTGGGAAAAGTGTGCAAAAATAAAATATGCGGTAAAAGAATAATTTTACCCCATTTATTTGCAATCTATGTACCTTTGAAAATTTACTTGTTTTCATTCATAAATTAACAAGTATATTATGGTGTAAAAATAAGATGAAAAAATTTAATTAGAGGCATCCAAATGTCTATTGAAAATTGATATAATTTTCCCTGATTTCATTGTTGATTGTATGTAATCTAGATTGAAGTATTATTTTCTTTTTGATCAGGAGAAGGTGGGCTTTGAATGAACTTAGGAAAGATGAATGCAAACTTCTTTCGTCCCTCATAAATCGGCTCCCATCAAGAGGATACAAGCATCCTACTTCAATATCTGTATGATAATAAACACATGCAAAATCAGTTCATTGACCTTATTATCATTCATTTTGATTTCAAATAACTAATACAAAATTCTGAAAAATTGAGTGATTTTTATTTTTCTGACATTTTGAATTTTGTAAATGTTCTGAAGTGGTGTTTACTACTTAATATTACGGAACAGTTCGTCTTATGTTTTGATAATGATAACAGTTTCATAACAATTTTTTGCAATTAATATTGATTCCGTAGTTTATTCATTAATACTGGATTTGATATCAATTTGTGAGCTCTCTTATACTCTCAATTATTTTTGAAAACCGTGAATGTAGAATGAAAAACTTTCTGATTAAAATGAATTTCAAAAATATCATTGACCATAAGATACTTATATAAATTAGTCATTATAAGAGAAAATTTTCCTTTTCTATCATGATCAAAATCATCTCGAGCTGAAAATATGTGGGTTGTTACTAGTATATTCATCAATAAATACCACGAAGTATATATGTATTAAATATTGTGTAAACTGTAAATATTTATAGTAGCTAGATATTTTTACTTAGATAAGTATCAATTTTTTCTGTAAATGATGATCTACTGATTTTTGGCTTCCTTTCAATTTCTTATTCCATTAGATGATTTTGCATTCGAAATTTGATAGATACGTATTTAATTCTTCTCAAAACTATTTCCTTATTGAAGCAGTTTGATATCATTGAAAAAGTAAACCCATGATATTATTTTAATTTCTCAATCAAAATCATGAAATATTTTTCCAATGAACATTTCTTTTTAGATATGGCTGAATCAAATATTGATACTCTGATCTGATACAAGAATTGCATCATTATTCAAAATTTGAGATATACAATTTCAAATTATTATTATAAAGAGAGAAATATAATGTATTGGTATTTTTGTAAAGAATATGAACTATATATTTTATTATCATATTCATTAACATAATACGAATGTTAATTTCTCAATTCTCCAAAGATAATTTTTATAACTTTCAAATTGTAAGTTTATGATTAGCAGGAGTTCGCACAAAGATATAAGATTTATTCATAAGTTGGACTGTGTTCTCTTGAATTATTTGTATTTTCAATATTTAATTTCGAGTATTTATGGATGATATACTTTATAATTTTGTTGAGATATATAAAAGTGAAAGAGATTTTTATACTTTTTTGAACTGTCATATTTCAATAGATTGTGTGCAGTGGTGCAGATCGATGGTAGATTCCTAGTTCCAGACACTAGTCATATGAATTATTATACTGTTTTTGCCCCTTTTGTTTGTAGTAGTTTAGCTCAATTACCTGAATATCCGAAAAGTAAATTGATTGTAAATTTTTCGATTTAGACATTTGTTTGGAAAAAACTGTAAAATAATGAAGATATCTTTGTAGGGTTGTTTTTTTATTTATCCCAGTCCGAGACCAGAGGTACAATCCTTATAGTTGATATAATTCGAAGGTGCTTCTGCTATACACCAACAGTCTTAAGATCGCTTACTCGTTCGCAGTTGAGTTTATGGACAATATGCTCTCTTATTATAACTTCCTTCACTCAGAGTAATCGAACAAAATTACTAATTTTTTTGAATCTTTATTGATATTATCTTCGAAAGTGTTTTGAGTCAAATATTGCGAGAAAAAAACGAGTACTTCGGAAGTCACTAAGCCAGTTTTACCCACGACCTTACCTATACCTGAAAAATTTCGAATCCCTATGTCATACGTCAAAAAGTTGAAATGTTAGGAATTTGGAGAGGACGAAATTTGGCATAGGTCTTTATATTATCATCCCGATCCTGAGTCCTTAAGATATAAAATTTGGACCTGATCGGATTTCTAGTTTTGATAATAAAGAAAAATTCAACACATAATCACTCGAAAGCTTTTCCACTGATTCTGTCCGTTTACGATCCTACACCTACGCTGAAAATTTCAAGTTTCTAGCCCCTTCCGTTCGAAAGTTTGGTGCCTACGGCCGACCGGACAGAAAGTTTTTGACATCCAATTCAGTGAGTTCAACTGTTGAATTTTTGTGTAACTGTTTTTAAAGACACACGCTCTAATTCTAGCGATATGTGTCAAATAGTTTCTGAAGATCTATGGTTTCGAAACAACAAAATTGGTCTTATATGAGTTTTGTATAGGGTGCAGCAGATAGCGAAAGAACAGGCACAAAAATACTTGATTACCATGTAGACAAGACTTCTTGCTTTAGATGTAACTTTTTCTACATATTGCGACCAGCTCAAATCAGATGTTAGTATTAATCCCATCTGCGATAAAAACCTATGGGAGGACGCTGGTAACTGTTCTGGTAGAAGAACAAGAACAAGATACCCTTACTGAAAGCTGACGTCTATGGAGAACACGGCTCTGTTCAAATTTAATTGAATAAGTTGGAGTTTTCTACTTATTTTAGAAAACCAATTTCTACCTCATCAATTCGTGGCGGATTCCCTAGTGCATTTATAATTCATAAATATATCTTTCCACATGTGTTATGCGATTAGAATTTCCAATCCAATTGAATTTCATCTTCAGATTCGAGTTCATTTTATTCAAGAGAAAAACAGCAATAAAATTAGGCAACCGGCCTCACAAATAGCACTCATGTCCCTCTTTTCCACATCAATATTCCATATTCTTGATTGAAATATCCAACGTCGCATATAACCCGATTTTCTATTCAATTCTGAGACACTAAACCTGATGGCATCCATTCGGATCGTCACGTATAAAAGCTAGGAAGTTGCAGACCAGAGCTAGCACACACACGCCGAACGGTCATTTTCTGTTCAGTTTTTATTTCAGTAGCCAATGGAACAAGGGCGGATGATGTCATAGCCTTCACCTACCTGAAGCATCATTATTTCACCGCATCCGACTGCTTCATGTCCGTCCTAAGATCAGGACATCAGGCAGGACTAGGAAACTACAGGATTGTTCTTTTATATGATAATGTAGCAGCATACAGCGAGAGAGCAGCCATGAAAAAACCTAGGCACCATGTATGTATGTACCTATGTTGCATTAGATGTTATTTTTCCTATTACTATTTCCCAAATCAGATTTAATGGTGAGTTCCTTATCATTATTTGACTCCGTGGTCGCAAGTAGGACCATCCAGAAAATATAGGTGCTGCGGGTTACGCCTTCCTATATGGCTGACAGATTCTTTTCTAAATCGAACTTGAGCAACCAATCCTTAGGCATCTGCGACAAAAACCTATGGAACAACGCTGGTAACTGATGCTTTGCTAGAAAAACCAGAACAAAATACCCTTACTGAAAACTGACGTCTATAGGGAACACGATTCAGTTCAAATTTAATTGAATAAATTGAAGTTCTCTACGTATTTTAGAAAACCGCTTAATGCCTAATCAAATTCGTGGAGGATTCCCTAGTGCATTTATAATTCATAAATATACCTTGTTCCTGCCATGTGTTATGCGATTAGGATTTCCAATCAAATTGAATTTCTTCTTCAGACCCAAGTTCATTTTATTCAAAAGCAAAACAGCAATAAAATGGAGCAACCTTTCTCACAAATGGCACTAATGTCCCTCCTTTCCGCATCAATATTCCATATTCCCGATTGAAATATCCAAACGCCGCATACGACCCGATTTTCTATTCAATTCTGAGACACTAAACCTTATGGCATCCATTTGGATCGTCACGTATAAAAGCTACGAAGTTGCAGACCGGCCAGCACCACATGCCGGACGGTCATTTTCAGTTCAGTGGCCATTTCAGTAACCAAATGGAACAAGGATGGATGATCCATAGCGTATAACTAATAATCCTTTATTTATAAGGATAAATACACATGACATTATACTTTATTATGAATAATAAAGTAGAAAAGTTAATTAATTATACAGGCAACAACTTGAATGAGTAAGGTGAAAAAGAGGTAAGCATAACAATCAAGGTAAGTATATCAAAATGATAACAAATTAAAATTCACTGACAGTTACACTTGAGACTAACACTAACATTCATCGAGTCCTCTAGTATCCCACTCCTTGCACTCTTCTTCTTCCATTCCTCTGGTACGACGTTGACTTGTTGGAGACGATCCAGGCTGCAACGGATCCAATCGGGACTCTAGTGGACATCACGCTAACGTCAGTTCTTCGGATGGCACCAAGTTTCAGCAGATCTTCGTCTGAATCCTTGGACCATAGACAAAGTAAGTGTATTATTTGTATTGTAGCGTTCCATTATTTTCCTTGTAAACTAGGGTTGTTTTTATAGTAGTTGATCTTATTTTCGTTCATCTTTACCAGGTCCGCTTGGTCGTTCACCACCTGCGCGTCTAGGACTACAGATGTTCTACCCAAGGTTGCCACGATGTAGGGTTTCCTGGTGCCGTATTCTCGAGAAGTGATATTCGAAAACGTATACGAACTTCATTGCGCGAGTCCCTGTTTTACCGTCAAAAATGCACACCGCGCAATGAAGTTCGTATACGTTTTCGAATATCACTTCTCGAGAATACGGCACCTGATACTCTCATCTGTTTTAAAGGTGGGTTCCACGTCTACTTTATAGCCTAAATTTCTCGCAACATAGATCGCTATAGCGTTATGAAGGCAAGTATGTTGAGTTTTATTCTATCCATATCGACTCCAATCCCGGTTTTAAGTTCGCGTAGCATACAGTCGATGACGAAATTGAAAAGAAGGGAAGACAGGGGTCCCCCTGCTTGACTCTGCAGGTTGGATGTATCTTTTCCGACTGCTAGTTACCGTGCTGAATACCCGTGTAACTGGTCGCGTATATGTTTGTGATATAATTCCTTATGCCCTGCGGAAGTCCCTTCTATCGTAAAACGGACTGCAGTGCGGAAAAGGAAACCGAATCGAAAGCCTTGGCCATGTCGAGAACAGATAGGAATGTTTTCTTCTTCTTTTTGTGATGGTATTTGAGAGTCATATCCAGCAACGTGACGTTCCCCGAGCAGCCTTACTTTGTGGAAGGTTCTTAAAATGACGGAAGACATGGTAATCGGTCTGAAGGCGTCTAGGTCGCGCGAGCCTTTCTTCTTCGGAATTAGGACTGTTCTCGACAAGTTGAGACAGTCAGGTAGTTTCTCGAGCCACATCATGATCGTAAACATCCTTGTTAGTATTTCGCGGGGAACCTTCCGGAGGGTCCCGCCAGTATCGCGTCTCTCCCCAGTGCGGTGTTCGTCTCGAGGGGCGCTTTTCCGATTTTATCAGAAGTTACTGGCCTCCAAAGATGGTCCAGTGGCTCGGGTGGGTTAGGCAGTTTCGGAGACGAATCGATTTTCCGCGTCATAACAGTTTTCCAATAAGGTTTCATTGAATTTTTGGCCAGGGAATCTTCGTGTCATGGAAATTTATAAAACAACTAAAAACCAATGAAAAAAACACGAACAAATATCGAATCAATAACACTGAAACAATGGAGGAACACTATGAAAACCTACTTACGGAAAAAAGAGATGAGTACAACAGAATCTCACCTTCAGAGGTAGTCATTGAGGGAAAACGTATAGTGGTGGAGAACGAATTCGTGAAGAGATGCATTAAAAAGTTAAAAAATGGACGATCTCCTGGCCCGGAAGGAAAACCGGCAGAGCTTATAAAAAACGGTTCAGAGAAGTTATTCGTAGCACTTACATGGTGTATAAATCAGTATTTGAATGGTGCTGAGATACCCAAGGAATGGAAGAACGCATACATTACATCAATTCACAAAAAAGGAAATAAATTAGATTGTGCAAACTATAGGGGCATAGCCGTAACAAGCACTCTGTGTCGCTTATATGGAAGAATTATTAGGGATCTAATTGAGACTGAATATGAGGCGCTGGAGGAGGAAGAACAATCAGGCTTTAGAGCTGGAAGATCCTGTAATGACAACATATTTTGCCTAAAACAAGTGATTAGAAGAAATCGTCAATGAATCAGGAAACCCACCTTATGTTCATCGATCTACATAAAGCATATGACACCGTTCCAATAAATAAACTATGGAAAGTACTGCAAGAAACAAATTTAAATCATACACTCATTAAAGCTTTAAGAAACATGTACAACGGAACAACATCACAGATAAAAGTGGGGAATAAATTATCAGAGAAGTTTGCTGTTAATAAAGGACTGCGTCAGGGGTGTTGCGTATCGCCCACCTTATTCAAGATTTATATTGCCAAAGCCCTAAATCAATGGAAGCGTAAGTGCAAAGGCATGGGAATTGATCTTGGGGAGATGTGTCTATATACTCTCTGCAATTTGCAGACGATCAGGTCATCATAGCCAACGATAAAGATGACATAGAGTATATGGCCCGAAAATTACAAGAGAGTACCAACTATGGGGCTTAGAATTAATATACAGAAGACGAAATACCTTCCTATAGGAACTGACCTTTCCAATGTACAACTAGAAAATGGCCAGGCAATTGAAGCATGTGACGAATATTCCTATCTAGGAGTTATTTTCGATACTCCAGGAAAAGACGATAACGAAATAAAGAAAAGAATAACTCAGGCTAGAAAAACGATAGGTGCCTCAATGGAATATTTTGGTCTCAACAAAAAGGTAAACAACGAAAATACAACATATATGAAACAATTATCAAAAGCGGTCTTTTGTATGGAGCCGAGACTTGGCGAATAACAGAAAGGAACAGAAGGAAACTTGAAGCGGTGGAGATGGATGTATTCAGAGATCCTTGGGAATATCTCGTAGAGACAGAGTTAGAAATGAAGAGGTTAAATTGCGAATGGTATAGAAGGATCGTTAACAACGGAGATTGAGAGAAACCAGCTGATATGGTACGGGCACGTTCAGAGAATGCCGGACACAAGGCTACCTAAGAGAGTTATGGAGTGGATGCCGGTAGGACGAAGGAGAGGGAAGACCAAGAAAGACATGGAAAGAGGGTGTATCGAGGGCTATGAGCGAAAGACACCTTACAGAAGATCAATGCAGTGACCGAAGGACGTGGAAATTGGGCATCGGACAACGTCGTAAGACGTTTTAAAACCGAATATATTATATATATCTTCGTGATCTAATATTTCCTCTATAATTCTTCTGGTACAATCTCCACGTTTCTTCCTCCAAAGATCTTGCACCTTCGTGTATTGCTCCCCCCTTCGAATCTTTCGGCTCTTTACCTTCTGTTGCGCATTACAGTTTTTCTTAACCTTGAGGTCTTTTTCAGGTTGGAACGTTCCACGCAGATAGGCAGCAAGTTCCAGGCCCACTCTCTCACGTGGTACTCTATGGACCATAGAACAGAAATAATTAAACCAGCTAACATTGCAGTTCTCACCTCACTCGATCAGAAAAGTTTCGAGAGGGTTAAGTTGCTCTGTTCTACCACCTAAAACTCCCTCTTCTCCACTGTTCTCGCCCCCTGCGTCCTCTGCAACAGCTTCCAGCTCCCTCATAAATTCTCTCACCTTCATCTTGTAGTCAGCTCTCCGCCTCTCTCCCCTTATCGCTTCCAGGGAGCGCTTCGTGGTCTTTTTCAGCTAAAGATTAATGAACTTCACCCCTTTTTTTGGAAGTTCTGCTTCCTTCCTGACCAGCAGTAGGCGCTCCTTATTCGACCACCTCTCGTTGCGCGGTTCATTCGACTGGAGCTGCGAGTCGTCGTACCATAGAGAGGCGAACCTTCTCGTGCCATTGTCTGCTATTTGCCGCCCCCGAAGGAACGTTACCGACTCCCACGAACGTGGACGTTGCAGATTGTTTCACCGAATCCAACTGCTACATCTACGCCCTAAGACCAGGATATCTGTCAGGACTAACAAACTACAGGATTTTTCTTTTATTAGTTGCATATATGTTGCGGTATACACTATATGTAGGTATAGCGAGAGAACAGCCATGAAAATACCGTGCACTATGTACACGGAACTTTTTGTATTAGATGTTAATTTTCTTACATGCTTCAGCTAAAATCAGATGTAATGGTGAATTCCTAATCCTCATTTGAATCTGTGGTCACAAGAAGGTAACATCCAGAAAGTGGTGATGCGGGTTACGCCTTCCAATGTGGCAGACAAGGTTCTTCTATGAATCAAGCTTGAGCAGCCAATCCTTAGGCATCTGCGATAAAGAATTATAGAGCAACGCTGGTCACTGGTCTGGTAGAAGAACCAGAACAAGATACCGTCACTGATAACCGTGGAGGGTTCCATAGTGCATTTATAATTCATAAATATACCTTTTTCCTGCCATGTGTTATGCGATTAGAATATCCAATCAAATTGAATTTCATCTTCAAACCCGAGTTCATTTTATTCAAAAGCAAAACAGCAATAAAATGGAGCAACCTTCCTCACAAATGGCACTAATGTCCCTCCTTTCCGCATCAATATTCCATATTCCCGATTGAAATATCCAAACGTCGCATATAACCCGATTTTCTATTCAATTCTGAGACACTAAACCTGATGGCATCCATTCGGATCGTCACGTATAAAAGCTAGGAAGTTGCAGACCGGCCAGCAGCACATGCCGGACGGTCATTTTCAGTTCAGTGGCCATTTCAGTAACCAAATGGAACTTTTCAATATTCGAACGGTGTCGTCGGTGGACTCTGAGGTCCCTTTCATTTCCACCTCTTCCCGAAGGCACGTTCGGGACGAATGGAGACAAAAGCTCACCCTTTTGTCCGTTTTTCTTTTTTTTATTTCATATCGATTTCGTCTAATGTGGGAGTTTGCTCGAGGTCTAGGGGGATTATTATTTCTTTCGACGGTGTGTTGTAAAGGATATAAATGTACTTTAGTTCAAACCTACATTGTTCGGGGTCAGTAAATAGCTTTAAAAAATGTTCTGGATTCTGACATGATGGAAGCTACTCCATTTTCCATAAGGGGGTATAGTTTAAGGATTTTCAGGATATTGGAGTAATTCATAGCTAAAACCATTTTCACTCACGGTAAATTTTTTCATGGTCTAATATTTAATTTCATTTCACGTCAACAACTAGTTATTATTATCAAATAATCACAAGAATAAAGGATAACCTGTGGAATCAAAAGGAACAAAAATATAAATGAAACAATACAAATAAATCAACAGGAAGTGAACAAGTAGTGGCTAATCTTCAAATTTGGTCAAAACATCCATCTAGCGAGTTTTTGATAGCATTCATTTTTATAGTTATACCTAGATCGGGATGCTGAGGCACACTTGAAAGCATCTGCTGGTAAATGAAGTAGGTGATCTTGAGGTTTTTTCTGCTGATGTGTAACATGCTCACACACATACACACACACACACACACCTGTACCGGGTGTCTGTAAACAAAAGCGAGAGACCAAGGGAAATGGTTCATCGATGAAAAAAATAAGCAGGGGTAGTTCATATGAATTTTTTTCGAAATCGACCTGCCTTCCAAGATACAGACTTTGGAAAGCGATGACTAGTTGACAGTTTTTGATTTTTTCAATACTTTTTTTCTCCAGAATTGAATCGGAAACCATAAGAGAATTTTATTTTTCGAAAATCTCCCCCTCTAAAACAATTTTTTAACGAAAATCATAGGGGGTTGTTATTTTCAAAACATTAAGTATTAAAAAGATATTCGAATTGCTAGTCTTGTGCTTAAATAATGAACAACCTGTATTTCTTAAACGAAACAGTTTCTGCCGTTTATTAATTTGACCTTTTTTTCATATTTTATGGCACTCTATCACGTGGCATTATGCATGATACTTTTTTTCCAAAGCCACAAACGAAACACCGAAATTATTTTTGACACGTCTGTTTTCTTGGGATTCTTGTGGTACCTATATTATTCATAGACTATTGGGAAAAACAATCAGAAGAGGCTGTTACTGTGTATAATTGGAACGATCGGAACCCGAAATTGCAAAAAACGGCCAAATTTATCGAAGAAAAAAATGCTCCTTTTTGCAAGACAATACACCAGCTCACAAATCAATGAAAACAATGGCAAAATCCATTAACTACGCCTCGAATTGCGTCCTCATCCTCTGTATTCTTCAGATTGTTTGCAAATTTGAAGAGATGGCTCCAGGGAAAGAAATTCCAAATAGATGCAGAGGTCAAATGGAAACTGAAGCATATTTTGGGGACTTTGACAAATCTTACTATTCAAATGGCATCGAAATGTTTGAAAATTGTGAGACTGAGTGTATTCACCTGAAAAGAGACTATGTTGAAGAATAAATAGTAATTTCGAGGAAAATCGTTCGTTTTCTTTGTTAGGCTCACTATATATTGAACGCCCTAGTAGAACGTTGTAACGTTGTAACGTTGTCCCAGAGAGATTCGGCCACCTGATCGAATTTGGATGAAAGTTCAAAATTTTATTCCTAGAAAAAGTAATAATTCTTCAGAAATTATGAATATGGTTTTGAACGGTTACTTTTTCTGACCGATTGTGAAATCAAAAAAACAAGAATATTCTTTTTTGCTATCCAGCTGGAGGGTTGAAGTTTTGTATTTTGTATTAAAACTTATGCGATATATTTAGTACAGTTTCTATAGTTTCCTTGAATTTTCTGTTTCATATATCTTCCCAAGCCAGTGTTTCCTTTTTTGAGCAGATGACCATATTCGAGAAATATGATTTCCTTATAAATCGAGAACTACTCGACCAATTTGGGCCTAGCTATTCCAACCACACATTTTCCTTGAGAATTAGGATTTCTTGTCGTCCTTCCGTCATGAAAATGAGTTCTCTTGATAGAACTTCACGAAATTTAGCACAAATAGTAACATATATAACTATAAAATTTGGGCCCGATTGGATTACTTGTTTTGGAAATTTTCGGATAAAAAATCAAATCGTCATTACTTGGGAACTATGTATGTGCCCGATTTGGCCCATTAAAGAACCTGTAAGACCCTGCGCCAACCGTGAAAGTTTCAAGTATCTAGTTTTTCCTATTAGAAAGTTATGGTGGGTACGGCCAGACAGATTTTTTTTGACCTCGGATAATCCATCAGTGAGTCAAACTCTCCCTACCCAAAATTCGAAACTTGCAGACATTTGAGCAAAACTATAAACCGCTAATCTCTAAGAAACAAGCTCGCAAAAATGTTATCTTGTCATAATCATTCTATCTTCTGTCCGTACCCGATATCTCAAACGATTAATTCCCAACGAGGAAGAGCTTCTCACTAATCTAAGATCAATAAGACCACTCTTCATGTAATCTCGTATTCAAAGTGAAATAACCTGAAATTAAAACGGCATATTCGCTGAAAATTTGTAATTCCATCCTTTCAGATGGTAGCCTAACAGACATTCATACATAATTCAAATATTACATCACTATATTATTTGCAAAGAGAGCAAATTATGTAGTCTTAGATGAAGATATTGATGCGGCATGAGCATACTATGCAAAGAATCTGCAGTGAGTCTTGCAAGGAGATTTCACTTGGATTATCGGCCTATTCAACTGAGCAAAATCTGCCGGAATGAAGTCAATAATTATGAAGAGCAAGTTTCATTTCTTCTTTCCGCAAGGTAATAATAATAATAGATGCTCATGCTACCGCCATATCGATGATACGGGCCCCTGGAGCTAACAGATTCTGAGATCGAACGTCTTAGAGGCAAAAAATTGAAAAATTCAATTCGTAACTTCTACTCCTTATCTGTATGTGCTGGTGGCAATCTAGAATTGATTAATACCCAGGTTAGATGCAGTTCTGCGAATTTAATTTTCTCACTGTTCATATTAGTAATTCACGAACATAGTGAAATGCGTTATGCAAGGCATTGTATCTGTGAGAATAGACTTCTATAGTTTTTCAAAATACACACCGCACCAAAATTAATGCATCACCTATGAATTTTACAATTGTATGATTATGAACTGGGAAAATTATTTTTTTTAGGTGGAACATTGAAAATTTATTGAAGCAATGAAATCTATCTCATGTACAGGGTGAATAAAAAATCATTCCATTTTATAATTATTCAAAATAGAGAAATTTTCACATCAAATAATTGAGATCTCATGCAAAACATCGTGTTGCGTTCCCGAGATCTTACGACAGCATTAATTCGTCGTAGCGTACCCTATAACTAACGCTGTATGTACTCTTGAGCTCTTAATTCATAATCAACTCGTGTTGCAATTGATCGAGTGTTCTACGAAGCGCTGGATGTCCGTACATTGCCCATTCCAGGTGACCCCAAACATGCTATATCGGATTTAAATCTGGGCTTCGTGCTGGCCAATTCAGAATAGGAATACCGACCTCATAATAGTATTCTCTCGCTATTTCAGCAGCATGGGGTCGCGCATTATCGTGAATAAAGACAAAATATTTTCCTATAAACGGGTCATATGAGACACAATGGTGATCAAGAATATCTCATGTGTATTTGTCTGTGGTCATTCTGCCTTGATTCAATGTCACTAACACTGTTCTCTTCTCCCCCTATCAACTATCATCTCGTTGAATGTACTACGTATAGCATTTTCTTGTGTGTGAGATCTTCACTATCACTGGCATAAAAACAATAAACCAGAAAAAAATCTTTCTTGTTCGGGAGAATACATGTATTTGATAAAAATTAAAGACTAATAGTACACAGGCAGTGTGTCGAATTCTTTATTGCAAATCATTTTTCTGAAGCATTTCTAAAATTTCCCTGCATTCAATCGAACTTTCTTGTGCGAAGAAAATTATTTTTTCTTTTTTCGAATTGCAAAAAACAGAAATTGGCTTGGGTGTTGATATCATGGAAACTTGTATATTATGCGTCTATACGTATAGTTTTCACTTCTGTTAGTTATCACAGCACCAAGCGAAATGAACTAGAACTGAACATTATTTTTTTTATATATTGTCCCGTAAAGACCACGTCAAACGAAAACGGAAAGTAGATCAGAATGTGCTCTATCTGATGTGAAAAAATCGTTTATATGAAGGTCTCACAGTTTTCGAGATATTTGATGTTTTATGAAAATGTTGAATTTTTTCACTTAAAATGCTTTTTCTCTTGCGGAAGCTACAATTGAATACTTTTCGAATCAGTTTTTTTCAATAAATATTGTTGAATGATTACTTCAATTCATGCAATGAAAAATAGCACAAAATATTATACAGGGATTCTGAAAAAAAAAATTAAATTTCTTGTTTTGAAGGAAGTTTTTTTTGTACTGAACTCTATCTGACGTGGTATAAAAAAAAGACACTAGACCTTTTCTGCATATTACGTTAAAAAGTTGCCCATTTTGTGAGGATTCCGAAAAGGTGAATTTCAGGTGATAAACTTCTTCAGAAAAAAAGTTATTCGAATGTTTATCGAAAATGGAGCATTTCTGTGAAAAACTGATTTTTTCACATTTTCCACAATACTTCCTGCTGAAAATAATCAATCAACAAATCAATAAAAAGTTATTATGATGCCAATTCACTCACTGAGTTTTTTTATTTCTTTTTCTTTGCCTAAAGAACTCTCGAACATCGATATGATGTGATGCGATTCAATGATTCATCTTAAGATACTTAAGATATCTATGGAAACGTCCATCTAGTGGAAGTTAATGCGTAACAGTATACTGGGTAAAATGTCTTCAGAAAATGTTTCGTACACTGCAAGAGAATACGCCGACATGCACCTTATTTATGGAGAAGTATGTCTTTATGCTAGAGCAGCATCGAGGCTTTATTCAGAGCGGTACCCCAATCGCCGACATCCCAATTACGAAGTTTTTATCCGGACCCATAATGCAATTGTCGAAGGAAGAGTTCCTGGGAGTCGTAAAAGTAGTGGCCGGCCTTCGATCGTGGATGATGACACCATTTTGAATGAAGTCGAAGATAATCCCCCAGTATCAACCAGAATGATAGAGCTCATGACAGGCATATCAAAATCAAGTGCCCATAGAGTCCTGAAGAAACACCAATATCACCCCTACCATATTCCGCAAGTTCAACACCTACTACCAGAGACTATCAAGCCCGAGTAGAATTTTGTCAACAAATGTTGCTGAAACATACAGAAAATCCTGATTGTTTCAATAATATCCATTGGACTGATGAGTCTTCCTGTACTCAAAGCGACGTAGTCTATGGTTTCAACACGACGGGTGCCCAGCACACTACAGTCGTCATGTTAGGGAATATTTAAACCAAACATATCCTCACCGGTGGATCGGAAGGGCAGGTGAAATTTCGTGGCCTCCCCGTTCACCAGACTAAATCCTCTGGATTTTTACTGGGGTTTTTTAAAAAATGAAATTTATTGGAATCCCATAAGAGATGAAGCACAACTAAGGGACCGCATTCGTATTTCAGCAGCCAAAATAGCGGAGAGAAGTTTGTATGGTTTGAAAAGATCATTTCTCAATAGATACAGGGCATGTATTAGCGAAGGGGTGTGTCATTTTGAGCATTTGCTTTAATAACAATCCTGAATTTTCATTATTAATATTTTATAATGTTTCTTCACAATAGATTTGTTGATGTTGAAGGTCCTGTGCGTTATTACGTATATCATTGCAATTAATGAATAATTTCACTTTATAAGTAATTTAAGGACTAACTGACATTTTTCAAGAGAATTATTCAATAAGTTACAGCAGAATCTGCAAATGAAAGTATTTGTGGAAAATGCGAAGAAATTAGTTTTTCACAGAAATGCTCCATTTTCGATAAACATTCGAATATCTTTTTTTCTGAAGAAGTTTATCACCTGTATTTTACCTTTTCGGAATCCTCACAAAGTGGGCAACTTTTTAACGTTATATGCAGAAAAGCTCTATTGTCTTTTTTTTTACACCACGTCAGATAGAGTTCAGTACAAAAAAAACACTTTCTTCAAAACAAGAAATTTAATTTTTTTTTTCAGAATCCCTGTATAATATTTTGTGCTATTTTTCATTGCATGAATTGAAGTAATCATTCAACAATATTTATTGAAAAAAACTGATTCGAAAAGTATTCAATTGTAGCTTCCGCAAGAGAGAAAGCATTTTAAGTGAAAAAATTCAACATTTTCATAAAACATCAAATATCTCGAAAACTGTGAGACTTTATATAAACGATTTTTTCACATCAGATAGAGCACATTCTGATCTACTTTCCGTTTTCGTTTGACGTGGTCTTTACGGGACACCCTGTATAAATGGAATGTGTAAACCCAAAAATATATCATTACCAACAAAGGATGTCCACTGTCCAGGTAAGACACACATTTCAAAAGAATATTACCTGTACATAACCGTTCGCGAGCATACCTTTCCACGGTGTTCCCAAATCCAATCTGGGAATTCTAGTCCATTTGGAAATATTGTGAATGATAACTTTCTCTCTCTCCACATTCACCAAAACTCAACACACTGCCTGTGTATTATTAGTTTAGAAGCTGGCGACAAATTTCATTGTCCCATTTCAAAAAACTTGATTTTTGTTTTATTTTGTAATATTGACTCAACTGATCAAGAAAATGAACTCCTCCCAACTCTTTCGCATTGATGATAACCTTTGGATTTATGATTTGGAAGCCTAGAAATGGTGAATACAGAGGTGTTTCCGCTTAACAATTTTGCTCCTGCCGAAGCCAGGTCCCATCAGATGACTGGCAGGATATGTTTTTTAGTTATCGTAATTACTAATGAACTGATAAACAAATTCAGCTTTTATGATTTCTATCAATTGAAAATTTTTTTTCACACAAACAATAAGGTTATGGCAGGAGTGTAAGGTTCTACCGGTGGATTGGCAGGAATAGATTTTATGTCTTATTTCGATGTCATTAAAAACTTGACAAAGTTTCAACTTTTATGAATTTTATCAATGCAAATTTTTTTACATGTTTTGCATACCGCCGTCAACTTTTGCCCCACTAAAGAAGTGGCAGGAGTTCATTTTCTTGACCAGTGACATTAATATCACAAAATAAAAGATAAATCAATTTTTCTGAAACGAGACAATGAAGAGTGTCCCCAGCTCCCGGACTAACAGAAAAGACCTCATAGGTCTGGCTAACACACTATCCAGAAAGGGATCATAAACGCCACTTACTGGCACATAATCCATACTCTTGAATTATCGGACCGAATTATTTCAAATTTGGGATTAGCAAAATTTTGAGCTTTTTCTATTTTTATGAATATAGGAACATCCCATTTTTTTTCATTTTCGTAACCGCAAAGAATCAATTAATGAGAAAATTCAAATTCTCTGCTTGGCACGTTCATATAGGTGATCAAGAAGTGAGCAAAATACATTACCTCATGAGTAAAATTTCAAACTTCGATAACTCTTAAATTATTCGACCGAATGACTTCAAATTTGGAAGTTTTGTCACCCTTTACGATTGCCATCTGTCGATTTTTCTGAATTTGAATAAATCAGATCCGGACTAGAAAAATTTCAGACATTCTCAATTTTTGGTGATAGTGTATCAGCCTGTACGTGATCATTATGTTTTTCTCATTTTAGTTACCATAAAGAATCGATCAATGAGAAAAATTTTAAATCTCTGCTTGGCATTGTCATGCAGGGTGATCTAAGAACATGACCGTATGAGTTAAATTTCATAGTTCGATAAATCTTGATTTTATCTGTGAAATTACTTCGAATTTTACAGTTTTGTCACTCTTGAATACTGCCGTCCTTGAAAATTTCCTCAAATTGACGGACAACTTTTAAACTCCAAAATGTAGTGGAATGATTGAATACCAATTTGTTCAATTCTTGAACTGAAAATTTTTCCATTCAATTTGTTTTTCAGATCGAATATTTCCAACTTATTTGCTGTTTATCGTTTTAGAGTGAAGAATGAACACTCTTTCTTTTAACAAATGAAAATTCTTGCGTTTTAGAGTAATGCGGGCATAATAACTCTTTTTTTTATTTGAATTCTTGATCTGAACTATCTACCTAAACATAAGTATTCGTTTTCAGTCATAAAAGGAAGGGTGAAAAAACTATAGAATTTGAAATAATATTTATTATGAAGTACAGATTCTTTCAGAGAACGTTTATTGATCGCCATGTAGAGAGAGATTTAAAATTTTCATTATAAACTGATTCTTTGTGGTCACGATAACGAAAAAAACATAATGTTCGCGTACAGGGTGTTCCAATATTCACGAAAATAGAGAAAGTCTGAAATTTTTCTAGTCCGGATCTGATTTATTTAATTTCAGAAATACTGAAAGATGGCAACCACAAAGGGTGACAAAACTTCAAATTTGAAATCATTCGGTCGAATAATTTGAGAGTTATCGAAGTTTGAAATTTCACACATGAGGTAATGTTTTTTGCTCACTTCTTGATCACCTTGTATGACCGTGCCAAGCAGAGATTTTGAATTTTCTCATTAATTGATTCTTTGCGGTTACGAAAATGAAATTAAAACATTGTGTTCACCAACAGGGTGTTCCAATATTCATGAAAATATAAAAGTCCAAAATTTTTCTAGTCCGGATCTGGTTCATTCAATTTCTGAAATAGTGAAAGAAGGCAATCGTAAAGGTTGAAAAAACTTGCAAATTTGAAATAATTCGGTCTAATAATTCAAGAGTTATTGAACTTTGAAATTTCACTCATAAGGTAATGTTTTTTGCTCACTTCTTGATCACCCTGTATGACCGTGCCAAGCAGAAATTTTGAATTTTTCTCATTGATTGATTTTTCGTGGTTACGAAAAAGAAATAAAAACATAGTGTTCACCTTCAGGGTGTTCCGATATTCATGAAAATAGAAAAAATCCAAATTTTTCTAGTCCGGATCTGATTTGCTCAATTTCTGTAATATTGAAAGATGGCAATCGTGAAGGGTGACAAAACTTCCGAATTTGAAATAATTCGGTCGAATAGTTTGTTAGTTATTGAACTTTGAAATTTCAGCCATAAGATGAATATCACCCTATATATCCCCAACGAAGGCCCTCAAACGATTAAAACCTCTTGTTGCGAGTCCTCCTTGATGTCCTTGATTCATGGTTTCCGTTTGTCGCATTCTTCTCGGGACACCCTGTATACTCAAGTACCTTGAATTTCTGGAACTGTAAGGTGAGCTGTTGCGCAGCTGCTCCGATGACAACTTCAATTGCTGATATTAGGTTCTATTCATCATCGTACATGTTAAAATTCAATTCATAATAGAATAAAATGAGGGCAATAGCTACTAGGATGTTAAAAATCGTATTATAGTTTGCGAAAGCTTTTGACTTGAAATCAGGCACTCTTCAATTGTTTTGCGTTTATTAATAAACAAACAAAAAACGAAATGTTACTCTTTTTCAAGGGCCCCTAAAATTATATTGAATGGTTATCTTTTCACTTCCCAAACTTTTCGGAACTGTATGACATAACACTGACTTAAGAGTACCCAAACCTTATTAATGTCTTCCTCCATCCATCCATACCTGGCGAACTTATTACTTCTTCAGTTTTCTGGAAATATCACATGAAAAGCTTCGAGGGCAAAGTCATAAATTCGACCTTTATAAACTCGATATAAAGATTACCCATAAAAAATGTACACCGAAATATTTACTATCCACATAGATGTGAATATTACATTCGAATGCCGTGAGATGTTTCCGAAGGTTAAGGCGTGGAATAAATCCTATATTTCTAAAATAAAATTTTATGCCTTCATAGCAGCAGAAGCACTTTTTCGATTCCTTTTTTCATGTATGGGTAGCCATCAATAATCTACGAAGCACGATCTGCAAAGACGGAGAAATAAAGAGAAATAAAGCAGAGAATTTATGATAACACTAATGGGGCATCAGGTGACGGGGCTCTCGTACAATGATATTCATTTTAATCTTACACTAACACAGATGAAAGACCTAAATATTACTCGAACACGAAAATTTCTACATAAGAAGAGTTCAAGGATTAAAAACCGTTAAGTCCAGTAGAATATGATTCTTAAATTTCAAAATTTTCCCGAATGTCCCAATGAAAGACTTTTCTGGCGAATTTGATGTTTTTTGCTAGATTTGATTCATTAGAAAAATTAGTAAAATAATTCTAATGAATCATTTAGATTTGAGCTTTAATGAGACATACATTCGTACTTTCATTTTATGCCTTCATAGCAGCAGAAGCACTTTTTAGATTCCTGTTTTCATATATGGGTAGGCATCAATAATGGACATAACATCAATAATCTACATTTTACGAAGCACGATCTGTAGAGCAGAAGAAATAAAGAGAAATAAAGCAAAAAATTTATGATAACACTAATGCGGCATCAGTTGACGTAGGCTCTCATACAGTTATATTTGAATGAATTTCCCATTCTAGTCTCACACTCAAATCTCAAATAAAAGATAGAAACATGGCCCGAACAAGGGGCTTTCCTCATAAGAGCTATTTAAGGGTTCTTCCATTGAAACCATCACGTTTAGTAGAATTCGGAAATAAAATTCAATAAATTCAAGTTTTAATTGGTACATTTGATTCATTTAAAAATTCATTACATATCATCGTCCAATTACATACCTACATGATGAACTCAGTGATGGTGTGATGGTTTTAGAGAGCGCACGTTTACTCGTCTGATATTTTCTTAATTAATACAACCACTCTTTGCGGATAACCGATGACGAGACAGTATGTATATTGGATTATACTGATTATTTTTTCTTTTTGATTTCATATACTTATAGTCCAGTCAATTTGTGCTCAAAAGAACCCCTAGCAGGAAAGTTCTGGGGTAGTTTTGATTTTTTCGATTTTTTATGTTTTTTGGGGTGCTGAATCCGACTCTGAGGTTTGCTAACAAAATTTCGTGAGGGAACATTGAAAAAAATACAAAAAAAAAGAGAAAAAGTCTCATTCTTTGGCAGTTTTCGCTTATAACTCGGAAACTATCAACTTTTCGTGAAAAACCTTTCTATACAAAATGAAAGTGCGTGAAATTTCCTACAAATTGTATCACCACAGCTTGTTCTGCGACAACCCGTTCTGGCTCAAATTATAGTTGAAAATGAGATTTTTTCTATGACTCAATAAATGAAAATAAATTAAATTCCGTGGTTCCGATAATGCGAACGTCTTGAAATTTTGCATGAACATTCAGTATATCAGTCTCGATTCACAAAAACAATTTAACTCGAATCGGATATCTTGTTATGGAAATATAAGATTCTTCCGTTCAATATTCCAATTCAATTTTCTATGGTTCTCTTCACACTATCGTCACACAATTTTGCATAAGGCTTATTATGAGCATGTTGCATTTGGCCGCACCATTTCATTTCGATTGGTTCAGTTTTATGGGATATTGAGGAACAGAAATTTTGAATGGCCATGTTTATGAAACATAGTATATGGCCATTCAAAGTTTTTGTTCCACAATATCTCAGACAAAACGAAACCCATCGAAATGAAATGTTGCGGTCATATGCAAGATGCTCATAAGAAGCTTCATGCAAAATTTGGTGGCCATAGTGTGAACAGAACCATAGAAAATTGAATTGGAATATTGAAAAGAAGAATATTTATATTTCCATAACAAGATATCCGATTCAAGCTAAATTTTTTTTGTGAATCGAGACTGATATCTGAATGTTCATGCAAAATTTCAAAACGTTCGCATTATCGGAACCACGGAATTTAATTTATTTTCATTTATTGAGTCATAGAAAATACCTCATTTTCAACTATAATTTGAGCCAGAACGGGTTGTCGCAGAACAAGCTGTGGTAATACAATTTGTAGGAAATTTCATGTACTTTCATTTTGTATGGTGAGGTTTTCACGAAAAGTTGATAGTTTCCGAGTTATAAGCAGAAAACTGTCAAAGAATGAGATTTTTTCCCTTTTTTTGTATTTTTTTCATGTTCCCCCACGAAATTTTGTTAGCAAACCTCAGATTCGGATTCAGCACACCAAAAAACATAAAAAACCGAAGAAATCAAAACTACCCCAAAACTTTCCTGCTAAAAACCCTATTTGACTGTACTATTAGTCAATGAAGATGTACTTGTACTTTGTATTACTTAAACTCAGTGGCGGCTAGTGAGGTTTGGATGCTGTAAGGCGACAACACATGAAAAGTAAAGGGTTTTCCAATAAAAGGTGATATTTTGAATAGACCGCTATTTCGGTAGATGTTACGTTTGAAGCTGTCATTTTTTGACATTTGACAAGTAGAAACTTCGCCATTAATAAAAATGGAACGATATACGCTTCAAGAACGCATTGAAATTATTTAAATTCACTATAAAAATGGTGAAAATTTGGCAGAGACGGTTCGTAAAACTCGAACATTTTTGGATCGTCGTGAAGCAGCTTATCGGACCACAATAAGGAAATTGGTGGAAAAATTCTAGCTGTTGGGACAAGTTAGTGATGTGAAGAATAAATCCCATGCACGTCGCTCAAGAACAGCCAAGAATATTGCTGTTGAAGCTGAAAGTGTTGGAGAAAACCCAGGTTTGTCCATTCCTCGTCGTTCTTTGGAATTAGGCATTCCACAAACGTCATTACACCGTATTTTGCATAAAGATTTGGATCTTAAGGCTTATAAAGTTCAGTTAACACGAGAAGTCAAGCTGGCCGATCATCAGCAACGTCGAATCTCTGCTGATTGGATCTTTGAAATGCAAGAAAATGATCTGGAATTCCATCGAAAAATCATTTTGAGTGATGAGGCCTCGGTGGCTTCGTCAACAAGCAAAATTGTCGCATCTGGGTCTCGGACAATCCAAGAGTTATTGGTTGAAAAGCTTTCTATCCTCAACGTGTGACTGTTTGGAGTGTTTGGTGCGGTTTATGGCCCGGCTGAGTCATTGGACCTTTCTTTTTTGAAAATAAGGCTGGAGCAAAAGTTGCGGTGGATGGATTGCGCTATCGAGAGGACTTTTATGGCCGAAATTGGATAGTATTGATCTGGACAACGTTTACTTTCAAAAAGACAGCGCTACGTACCACAGAAGCAACGAAACCATTCATCTTTTGCGGGAAAAATTTTTGGACCGTGTTTTCTCTCGAAGAGGTGATCACAATTGGCTACCGAGATCTTGTTACTCAACACCTTACGACTTCTTCCTTTGCTGCCACGTGAAAGAGCAGGTCTACACCAACAGCCCACCTCAAAGATGAAATTCGTGATGCTATCGAGGACATAGGGCAGCCACTTTGCGATTTGGTTATGGAAAATTTCATTAAAAGGATATGGTCCTGTGAGCGTGGTCGTGGTGGTCATTTGCCTGATGTTGTTTTCCTTTAAATTGAAAAAAGGCATTTTTCTTTGAATATCAAAATAACACCTCTTGTTGGAAAACCCTTTAGTATGAAAGTAGTTATGAAAACGACATGTATTCTCTCCTCACGTGTACTTATAGGCACACGTATTCAGGGAATATTCACTATGACTTTCCTACCTTCACTGATGCCATCAATTAATGGTGTCAATTTTCATGAACTAAATCAATTTTTCAAGTCGAACTAATAGGCTGATCTTTCGATAAAGCAAATGAGCTTAGCAACTAATAACTGAACTCATTATTATTCCAAGTAATACAATGTCCATTGTGTATGAATCTTAATGTCAAGTATGAATTGCTCAGCTTGCAAAAGTAGAAAGTAGAAATGTGAAAAAAATCTCATTTGCATATTATTGTTGGGATCCTTGGAGATTTCTGATGGCACTATAAATAATTAGGTATATAAGTCTTGGGATTACAAGTGCTATGACTGATATTCAACTCGCATTACATATTTGATAATTTGTGTTCAAATACTCAGAAACCTGAACCGAAATATGAATCTGTGTGAATGAATCAAATTTCACGTCTGAACAAAAGTGGTCAATCATTCATTAACCAGCATCGCATGAAATTCGGCATGTGGCCACTTATACTTCGCAAAACACAGTATGTAGTTGATTTGATATGTTGAAACTTATATCCATTTATTCACACAAATTTGACAATTTGCATTCTTTGATGATTTCTAGAGAATCGATAACAGATACGATAGAACTACTAGAGATTGCACTGCGATCAAAAAGTTCTTTTAATGAGAATACAAAGTTAATTTGGAATATACACTGCTTGTGAAATAGGTATTCAGACTGTTGTTTTGTGGCGGTGCAGTATTTCGTGTGAAAAAATTATTCTTCTCATTTGATTCCATAATTCGTCATTATCATTTTGTATGCGATGAGCGCTAATATGAAAGCCATCTTGAATCATTGTCGCTGATCAAAATTAAGGTTCTGTCATAAGATTTCTACAGTTTTTCATGAACATCTAGGGTGAAAGCTATGGTGATTGACACCTTAAGTGAATGGGTAATTTCAGAGGGCGAATTCGGTACTTACCTAATTTTAATATAACATTATGGTTATTATTACCCAACTATACTGAATGTTGTTATTTTGGTTTTACCTTCAAACTTTCAATAAATATCTATTGAATATTCGAGGATACACCAATTTAGTCGAAGTTACATATTTGATAGTCAATGACATACTTTGATAGTAGGTAATTGACACCCAGTATGATAGTCATTGACATGACTTTCAATAAATATCTATTGAATATTCGAGGACACACCAATTTAGTCGAAGTTATGTATTTAATAGTAATTGACACCCAGTATGATAGTCATTGACATGATTTCATCTCACTCTAGCATCAATTTTGGGTATGATATCATCCTACTTTCTTTCACTCATACATCTTCATTATATGGGTCAATGAGACATTTATAATGAAAATTGTAGAGAAATAAGAAGGTTTAGACAATTTTATTCGAAATAAAAAAATGAAGTAGCAGAAAGTATTAGTGATCTTCACATACAGGGTGTTTCATCATAAACTGGACAAACATATATTTTCGTGTAGAGGACATCGGGAGAATCATTTTTGCCTTATACAATATATCCCGTTTTCGAAGCATAAGCGAGATACAGGGTGTCAAACGTCATTTTTGAGCAAGATTCTTATGAGTGTGGTCAGTTATGTATAACACTTGGTGTAACGGTTTTTGGTCAAATCTCAGTATTTTTGGGTCCTCTATTCAGAAAAGTTGACGAACTCCGAAAAAAAATTTACAAAATGGCGGAAAACCTGCAATGTTCCAAATTTTTTTTTGCGGTTGTCAAATTGACTTTTGTTTTCTGAATGAACACAATTTTCTAAGACTTTCTGTGAAAAAATTTTTTCAAAAATTGAACACAAATTTTTTTTTACATGTTTACAGCGATGAAAAAATTTCACTCGAAACGGATGAAATTTTGTACAAGTGTACTTCTTGAATTATCAATCACGAATATGAAAACAGAATCGTAAAATATCGAACGGTTTCGTTACTACAGTCATTCAAATGTTTCGTTCGGACCTCTGAAATATTGAAAATAAAATTGTTTTGGGTTCTAGAATCAAAATAATTAAATTATTGGCATGTCTTAACATTTTAGATGAATTTAAACGAAAAAAATCAGTGAAACTTAGTTGGGACTCGAAACGACGTAGGTATTAAATAGGGAAATGGCACTGTTCTAAGGATATTAATATTCGTTGCCAGGCAACGGTAGCTCGTAGTTCATAGAGTTTGACTACTGGCTAAATTATATTCACTGAAATTAAAATACCAGTCCAGCTCTATGAACTACGAACTTCTGTTGCCTGGCAACGAATATTAATATCCTTAGAACAGTGCCATTTCCCTATTTAATACCTACGTCGTTTCGAGTCCCAACTAAGTTTCACTGATTTTTTTCTTATAAATTCATCTAGAATGTTTAAACATGCCAATAATTTAATTGTTTTGATTCTAAAACCCAAAACAATTTTATTTTCAATATTTCAGAGGTCTGAACGAAACATTTGAATTACTGTAGTAACGAAACCGTTCGATATTTCACAATTCTGTTTTCATATTCGTGATTGATAATTCAAGAAGTACAATTGTACAAAATTTCCTCCATTTCGAGTGAAATTTTTTCATCGCTGTAGACATGTAAAAAAAAATTTGTGTTCGATTTTTGAAAAAATTTTTTCACAGAAATTCTAAGAAAATTATGTTCATTCAGAAAATAAAAGTCAATTTGACAACCGCAAAAAAAATTTGGAACATTGCAGGTCTTCCGCCATTTTGTAAATTTTTTTTCGTAGTTCGTCAACTTTTCTGAATAGAGGACCCAAAAATATTGAGATTTGACCAAAAACCATTACACCAAGTGTTATACATAACTGACCACACTCATAAGAATCTTGCTCAAAATTGACGTTTGACACCCTGTATCTCGCTTATGCTTCGAAAACGGGATATATTGTATAAGGCAAAAATGATTCTCCCGATGTCCTCTACACGAAAATATATGTTTGTCCAGTTTATGATGAAACACCCTGTATATACCAATGTATATGTTTGGTGCTATCTAGGGTTTTTTTATCTGTCTCTATAAAATGTTTTTTTTCTATTTGAGTCGAGTTCAATTTCCTCAAGTTATCATTCTGGAAACGCCATCATTAGATATGTGGCGCGTGATTTTGCAGTAGTGAAAATAAGTGTCTATGTTAGAATTTACCTGAGGAGTGCACATATTTGCGTATATTTTTCGAAATTGTTCTGTTTCATATTCAACAGTAGTTTTCTACTGTTTGAAAGGTTCCAAGGAATATTTAATTGATGTAAGTACACCCTTCAATGGTTTAAACATATATTGAGGTAAACCTTATGTCAATCACTGTTCGATTGATATTATTGACAAAGTTATTGACATATATGTTCCAACCTTATAACCTTAATATATAAATCATTGAAGCGATTACTTACGTCAATTAAATATTCCTTGGAACCTTCCAAACAGTGGAAAACTTCTAACGAATATGAAACAGAACAAAATCGAAAAATATACGCAATTATGCGTATAAATACTAACATATACACTTATTTTTACTACTGCAAAATCTCGCGCCAAAAATCTAATGATGGCGTTTCCGGAATGATAACTTGAGAAAATTGAACTTGACCCAAATAGAAATAAATCTTTATGAAATATGTGGAGACAGATGAAGAAACCCTAGACAGCACCAATAGTTTATTACATCGATACACAGGGTGTTTCCTAATTAAATGTCAATATGGGGGTGATTTTAGGGGTCTATTTTAAGAAAAGAACTTCATATGAACATATGTCCTAAACGTCTTACTTTTTGAGTTACAGGGTAATAAGATTTTCAAAAATAAATCATTTTTTATTAAAATCTACAATACCCAAGTAATAAGACTCGAAGAACTGAATTTGATGACCAAAGACGGATGAACTGTTACACGAAATAATGACAACCGCCTTGACAAACGGAAGTATCAATCTGTGGCGTACCATCAATGTCTGCCAAAATATGCAGGTCAAATTACGTACGAACGCCACTGGAGGAAAGAAAAGTGATAGTTACATTAAAAAATGCCTCTTGATTCATTGTACAGGGTGGGCATATTTCGATGTGTTTTAGCACTACAACTTTTAACCAGAGGAGATAGACAAAATCTGATACCCACTTCTCGATCTCTTTTTCTGGGAAACTACGAGAGTAGTATTCATTTTTGGCTACCTTCTTTTGTTTTCGAGAAATAAGCGAAAATGGAAAAGTGGCAATATCGAAAAAAATTCATATCTCCGCTAATACTGGATAGAGCTCTGAAATTAAAACATTATACAGGCACTTTTTTACGTAGAATCCAGTGGCGTACTCGCCTTTGTTGCACCATTTCTAATTACGGAGCTATGACCCAAAGTTATTTTTTTAATGGAAATACTAGATTTTTGTGGCATTTTCTGAAAGCTTAATTTTTTCTGATTTCAAAAATATAAACATTGTATGGTTTGTATCAATATGAGTATAGAAAATGATCAAAAACCTATTTTTATCTGAGTCTCAATATTTCTATGGTTTCAACTGTTAATGAGCACAGAAAAATTTAGCATCGTATAATTACCACAATATCTTTCCAGTATTCTTTTCATTTCTATGCTCTTTACTCAATTTCTCCAAGATGAAATGCTGCTGTGAAACTTGATCCCTCATTCTAAGTTATAATAACTAAGATGTCTAAAATGAGACATCTTATAGTTATAACCTACTGACCTTTTATTGTAATCACTATTAGGTATTGAAAAATATTTTTCCTTTATTACTTTTCTGATTGAATTGAAACTTCAATCATATCTATATATGCGTTATTCATATGCGATTTGAAATAGACTACTAAGCACTTGTGCGTATTTATTCTGGAGTGCAAAAAAAATATTCTCTTGCATCCATCTCATTATAACTAAGTATATCGATTGAAACGGAGGATCATGTGGATCTTTTCGTTATTTCCAAATCCATTTCAAGATATAAGTTTTTATGAAATATATCCTATGTTCGAATTTTTGGAGAAATTAGTTGAAAGCATAGAAATAATGAGATTGACGGAAGGAGACTGTTCTTGTTATAGGAAGCTCCATTTTTCTGTGCTCGTCAATCATAGAAAATATTGAGACGCAAATGAAAATAGGTTTTTGATCATTTTCTATACTCATATTGATACAAACCATACAATGTTATATTTTTGAAATCAGAAAAAATTAAGCTTTAAGAAAATGCCACGAAAATCTAGTATTTCCATTTAAAAAAACAGAACTTTGGGTCATAGCTCCGTAATTAGAAATGGTGCGAAAAAAGGCGAGTACGCCACTGGATTCTACGTAAAAAAGTGCCTCTATAATGTTTTAATTTCAGAGCTCTATCATCAGTATTAGCGGAGATATGAATTTTTTTCGATATTGCCACTTTTCCAATTTTCGCTAATAATTCGAAAACGAAAGAAGGTAGCCAAAAATGAATACTACTGTTGTTAGTTTCTAAGAAAAAGAGATAGAGAAGTGGGTATCAGATTTTGTCTATCTCCTCTGGTTTAAAAGTTGTAGTGCTAAAACATCGAAATATGCCCACCCTGTACATGTAAAACAAATTTCATTGAAATATCTGAAGTCTTATTGTAGATCTCAATAAAAAATGATCTATTTTTGAAAACTTTACCACCCTTTAACTCAAAAGGTAAGACGTTTAGGACATATGTTCATATGGAATTTTTTTCTTAAAATGGGCCCAAAAATCACCCCCCTAAATACTGACATTCGATCAGGAAACACCCTGTATATGTGCACAGTGTCAATCAATATCAGAGTTTCAACAACTGAACCTCTCACCCTAATCTACCTCTAATCGTTATTTTCTTCAACCTTCTTAAATAAATTGATTAGAATGGACTTTCTTTTCAAATGAATCCTACAAATTCTCATGACTCAGTAGGACATTGAATGAACCGAAAATGTGTTCAAATTAGGCTTGCTTATTGTACAGATCGAATATAATGATGACCAATATTTTGATAACTGATTTTAGCTTGAAATTTTTTCAAACTTTTGTTTGCTTTCACATTTCAATTTTTCTTTCGAAGAAGAAAAAATGCCTCTGAAGAATTTCTGAAAATGCTTGAAACTTTCTATGAAGATTGAAATAGAATAATATTCAGCAATCAAACTGATTATCCATACGTTGGAAAACGTTCTAGTATCTAGTGGGTACATAGAAAAAATCCTCAATTCATCATTAATATTTTATTTATAAAAGATTCGATATCAATAATTCTCGATAAAAACAATAACAAAATAAATAATAACTAGCAATCGAATATTTGATATAAAATCAAATATAATTCAATCGATTCGTTTATTATCAATTGGACTAGGATATAACAAACACTGTCCTATAACATCTAAGAAATACTATCATAAGTTTTTTTATTATTGATTCATGTTAGTTGAGGCAATGAAATATAAAGACTGAATTGAAAAAAAACGGTTATTCCTGAAATGGAATATTAAGCAAGCTAATTCTGGAGGTGAACTGTTGGGACCTGAATCGATGCAGGAAAGGATTGTGATTTATTTAAATGCAATCTCAGGAGCAATGAGCTATGTGAACGTTGCTTTTCAATGCATAAAATTAGAATTTGTTTTCCTCAATTCAATCATACAGCTCCAAAGCCAGCTTCCCGTATTCATTGTGTATTTTATATTCGACAGGGGGTTTGAATAGGGGAATATAAAATCATTCTGAATTAAATCATTGGAAAAGCAATACATATCTGAATTCCAGGCCTATGAATACTAATTAAACTGAAGGAGTATCGAGGAATATTATTTGATGTTGTAGGATACAGTGCTTGAAAATTCATGTAATATACATAATTACAACAGATATGTACATAAATAAATAATATAGAACATAAATATACAGAATTCTATACAATTCAGTAGTATCGAAGTGGAAATCTACAACTTTGGTAGTCGGAAGTTAAGTCGATTTACATTTTTTCTAAACTATGCTTCAATATGTACAGTGGAATCTATATGTGATTCTTAAATGGTGCATACAAGTATAATTTTATTGTCAACAGAAAAAAATTATCCACGACAATATAAGAATATTTTTAGTCTTCTTAGAAGTGTATCAATATAAATAAATTATAATACAGATTGACAGTAGATTCGAGTTGAAATTCTGGGAATATAAAGATAAAGCTGTCGTTGTTTGAAACAAATAATCTTCTGTTAACAATAAAATTAAATAAAGGCTGTTCAAATAGAAAATCGATAATATTCAATTCAACACGTCATTATCTGCAGTTGTGTAAATAACAAAGTTCTCAACTTAACGTTTGTTTAACACTTCAGCATTGAATACACAAGAATTTGATAAGTTTAGATATTTTCAAGAAGCCTTTATTCTTTTAATGGAATGTTACAGTGCAGTGACGAAAGCGTCATTTTGTGGCAATCTTTTGACATTTTCGAGTGTAGTTCTAGGACTAGTGGAGTAGTTGTCAAGAAAATAATAATTGAATATATACTCTTTAGTAATGTTCCAATTTGAATAATTTAAAACGAACCCGAACAAAACAAATAGGATGGAAAAGTAGACGAAAATTTATTGTAATTGACTGATTTATTGATAGAATATACTTATTGAAGTTTAGTATTGATCAATCACTGAAATTCCACATTTTCTATTAAGAATTTAAAGATTATGTAGTTCAGATGAGACAATAGTTTATTCACGAAAGTAGTCGACATTCTCAGTACTATTTGGATCACAATAATTCTTAATTGAATGGAATAGTTGTAGTTCGTACCTTCGACAAACTTGGCGAACCATTTCAATTATTGCACAATCAGTTTTCTCCATTGGAGAACTAACCGGACTCAAGTCACAAATGGCTAGTACTGAACACTATAATGGAACAAGTGTGAAAAATTCTATAAAAATATTACTTTGGTGTAACCACATAACTTTCTATTTGAATTATTTTCAAGTCAATGCTAGATCCGCACTTAATTGGGAAAGTCTTCTAGGATCTCTTCGGCCTCTGTTGGAGCCTCTGGTGCCACTCGTGTGGTTACTATAGCCCGAATCGGAACCGAAGGCAGAGTCCTGCGAGTAGGGCTTCGGCCTGAATGTGGCAAGATGTCCAAGAACCGGCACTGTCTCGTAAGGCCCCGGCGTTTGGGCTAAGCACTGAATTCTCTCGTCTATACTAGGAATCTGCCTCCTTGGAGGTTGTTCGACACTACCTACTCTAGGGTAAAGCTGCAAGAGGGCATCAAGAAGCATGCCTTCATGGAACTCCTGCCGTCTTCTGTCTAATGTCCTGTTGCGTTTACTGTTCGGTAGAGGAGGTAAAGGTTCGTGTGGACGTCTGAAACGCGGAATGTCCCTTCGCATCGATTGCACTTCACTTCGGTAAGGAGGCGGAGGCATGTCCAGACGTCTCCTGTCCATGTCGCCACCCAGACTTAGTTCATCTTCGGCGAACTCGTCTTCGCTGTGCGTTGCAGGAACCATGTCACTTTCTGCGTCGCTCAGTTCTTCGTATACGGGATTGTAGAGGTCCTGGGAGCAGTAAGGGTCCGGACCTGGTGACGAGCACAGAAAGACTGGAGGGTGAGGTGATATTGGGTATCCGCTTGGATAGTGGATGTTGTTTTTCACATCGATCATCTAGAAAAGAAACTGGATTTAGAATAGTTCACTGAGCTTTTAATTCTTTCTAATAAGTATTGAAATTTTTCCCATTTTGTATTTCCTATTGAAACATAGAATACATGATTAATATTAACAATGAATATCAACTTTTTCAACGTAATTGGTCCAAACTATGGTACGATGTTGCGCAAAAAAACGATATGGAATTAATGAGAGACCGTTAACAAAGGCAACAAATCTTCACTATTTATCTAGTCCTGGTAGAACAATAGATACTGAAAAAAATTCCGACAGTCTATACTGAACCCGCATTCTACAGCATCACTCGAAATCCACCGATAAACAATTTAAAATAACCAATAAGGCGTTTACACTGAAACCAAATGCCAAAGCGGTTCGTTGAATTGATGAACCGGCTATATCAAAAAAATCTCGTAGTACTTAAGCCATACCATCATCAAACTAATTAAAACCACCCGCATTTTTGCCGATCCGAAGCATCAAGGCTGCGAAGCAACGAACGTGTAAAGGAATTGCCGTTTCACGTAACCTGAATAGTTTGTTAAAATTATCAAAACCACCGCTGAAACAATGAACATGTTTACGCCAGACACTTTGTCTTTCGGTCCCCTAGCAGCCCCAAATAATTGGGAGACAGATTCCGTGTGAGAACAGAGAACCGATACGGCGCGGTAATGTTACCGAGGGAATTTATAAAACGGGAATATCTCTTTAACCCAGCTGTTCACGAGTTAATTTCGAGTTCATGTATACGTCATTCCTTTCATCAATTAACTTTATTTACAAAGCCGAACGACTCAAACGATGCCAGAATATTACCGTTCGAGCTATGTAAACATCAGTGGAGAAAAGAGATGATGTGCCCACGTTGATGTATGAAGAAGCTTCTTTTACACATACGGGGTATGTATGCATCGTGATATCAGATGTATGAGTTCTCATTTTATTCTGATTCTGCATTAAAATTGATATCTTGGCGAATATTATGATTTTCAAATCATTGGAAATTAAAAATTGAAGAAAGCTTTTGGATGCTTATTCATATTTGGAAAACAGTAATTAACATTTTTTGAGAGTTACTCGTTTCCCTATTCCTTTCATTTATGGATTACACTTTCCATTTAAATTTTGAAACCCCTTGAAAATTTCAAGTTTTTAAGTCACTCCTTCCGAAATAATCCAAATCGATTTCTATTCCAAAATCATTTCGAACCTTGAACCAACTTCGAAAAAAGCAAGCTTTCTTCAGGAGGGAATAATTCCAACACTTCAAATTTGAGATTCAAACGAAGAAGTTTCATTCATAAATGAACTTCAAACTCGTGATAGAATATAAATAGCATCTGCAATTGTATTACTCACAACTATTTCAGAATTGTTAGTTCATAAACTCAATCTATCATGCAATTTTTGACGTCTAGCATTTTCCATGATATCGAATAATCGAATATTTGCATCTCTTCATTTTCATCGAGTGCATTGAAAGTTTTCTATACGCATAGGAATTCATAAAATAAATAATTAAAATGTCATCAACATAATTTGCGCATGCTTTTCGAATTTTATGATGTTTTCATAATTAATTAATTTTCTTCGATGTTGCTACTGAATGCACCTATTTTTTATATTTTTTTATATATATGTATGTATATCTCGAATTGAACATCGTAAAACTAGATATGTAAACGCCAACATTTACGATTACGATACTATTTGATTTGTTATTTTCTGGGTTAATGAAACAATATGCTTCGAACAACTGTCGAAGGGTATTATAAAATTTGTGATGCAAGAAGAATTCAATTAGGTTTCATGAGAAGTAATTTCACTGAGATTGACATATAAATATGGAAGTTCATTTGAAGTGGAAATAAATTCTAACAATTCTTTATAACTGTAAAATTGATGTTACATTTCGGAAAGAGATAACTCTGTCCAGCAGGTATATTTACGATTGCCAAACGAATATTGTTCATCTAGTGGGCCAGAGATCTGGGATCATTATAAACATGTGATTTTAGATATCCCCATAAAATCTGACAACTGCACTAGAGCGTTGAAAACCCCAGAGAACTGCAGGAATCTCCAGAATTATGTGGACATAAGTCATGGAAGATTATGAATGTGATGTTTTATATACTTTCCAGTACTCCACCACAGTCGCCTGATATAGCGTGTTTTGAGCGCTCATTCTACTTAAACGAGTGCTAGGTATATCGTTTCGCCCAAATGTCTGTAATTTTCGAATTCTGAGCCGAAGATGGTCTCAAACGATAGGGTTCGACTGCCTGATGACAAATCCGTGGTCAAATTTTATTCTGTCCGTGGAGGTGTCTGTCCAGCCGTCCGTTAGCACGGTAACTTTCGAAGGGATAGTCCCAGGAACTTTAGGTTTTCAGGGTGAGTTCAATTCCCAATGCCTAGGTTAAGTTCGTCAACCAGCCAGATCATACAGGTGTAAATATGGCATATGAAATTTTGGGCCATATGCAAGATGCTCATAATAAGCCTCATGCAAAATTTTGTGGCCATAGTGTAAAGGCAACCATAAAAAATTCAATTGAAATATTGAAAAGAAGAAACTTCATATTTCCATAACAAGATATCCGATTCGGGTGAAATTCATTTTGTGAATAAAGATTGATATACTGAATGTTCATTCAAAACTTCAACAGGATTGCACCATCAGAACTCTAGATTTAATTTTTTTGTCAAGGTTTTACTTATTTAAGTTGTCGAATAATTTCCAGAATATTATTTCGATCGTGATGAGATTTTGCATTTATATATTTAGTATCAATCTCAAGTCCTATACAAAATTTTGAGGCAGTAGTCTATTTGCTCCACCAATATTGCTCGTGTTGGCTATCGCCAATATACCCAATGAAATGCCTGACATTTTCGAAATCGATTGACGCAGTTTATTGGCAATAGAGAGGAAACTACTTGTCAGATATTATCTTTGAAACTTTCTCAACTTAAATTTTGAATGTTGTACTTGATTATAGAAAAAATAATTAAAGTGTTATTTGCATAAGTTTGTGTTTAATTGAATTTCTGAATACCCAAGTTCCTCTGACCTACCCTGTATTTCGAGATTCAATTTGATATTCAACTTAGAGTTCGAATATATTTACCATGTAGGAAAAGGCGTAAACTCACCGCTTTGAACTTGGTTGATGAAAAATCATAATACGGATGTCACAAATTTCAATTTATGAAAAATAAGATTATAAGCAGAAGAGCTTGGTTCCTGCGGAACAAGAATGTCCCGCCTGCAAAGTTGAGCTATATTCTGATATTCAACACTTCATATATCTGTGTTCAACTAGTAATCCCCCGTTTTCCCCTTACGTGCAATAAAAAAGAAATGGAAATTTATTCCTTGCTAAACTCACCTCTATCGTTGGAGCTATGCGTCCTCCAGCAGGATGGTTGTATTGGTGGTGGTGGTGATGATGATGCGTGGGGGTGGCTCTTGGCAACACATCGTGTAAATCCTCGTAGATTACACCGGGGGCGGTGGGACCATCACAGTTATTCTGGGGTGTGTTTTTGCAGGGGAGGAAGTTTTGTACTTTTCTTTTGTGTCTGCAACAAAATGAATATTTAAGATTCACATCGGGATGCATTCGGTATATTCGAATTTACTGGTGATAAAAATAATTTCTGCTACTGTTGAAGGAAAAAGCAGAACAAATAGAATAGCTGTGAATATATCATGGAGAAGTTATTGTTTACTCCATTTCTTCTCGTTCGACTTTCTAAAAAGGGCTTTTATACAGCAACGAAAATATAAAAAAATTGATCAACTTCAAGAACGTCTGGCAGGGAGTTGGAACAGCTGTCTACCGATGGTCGAAGTGATTTGCAATATATCCACAACTAAAAAATATATAAACTAGGTTTTGTACTATGTACTTCAAACGAATTTGACAGATTAAGAGTTTAGTTCGATTCAAAACGAGATCTGGCAACGAAATAATTTTGTAGTCAGTTTCTATAGTCCGTTCACGAAAGTTTGAGCGCATAGTAGGCGTTTGTTATTTATCTGAAGTTGGCAGTATTTGCTATCATAACGTAAAATAAAGTCAACGTTGCCGAATGTACCCGGCCTCGTCCGACGAGCTTGCGAGTTATCACAGAACTCTATGCAATATTGACAACATTGCGTATCAATCTGACAAGAAAATATACAACATAACCTAAAATTTTAATATGAACAGTGGAATATGCCAATTTCCATGGCCAACTGACGGCTCAACCTTTCGTGAACGGACTATACATAGTTCTACAACGAATTTTTGAACTGTTGGAAGTTTTGTGCCATTTCTCAAAAATCGAAATTGACTTCAATGTTTATAATCTCGCGAAAAAAGTGCCCGTGGAAGATCGAACAAATTTATTGAGTGAAAAAGCGTTAACCAAGTTCATTATTTGAAAACCTATAACAACGATCCAAAGTGGAATTCTGGCATAGAGAGAAGCGCTCGAGTCTGTTTGTCAAGATAGTACATGGAAGTCAGAATTTGCATTGCCTCTGATAGTCAGATAGCACTAAGGAAACTGATAGCCGTTGACTATAGATCACCATTTGGAGCTGTTAACAATCCCTCACAAGCTAGTTCTAGTTTGGATACTTGCCCACCTGAACATTGAGAAAGTTTATGCCATTGCATAAAGTAGAGCAAACACTCCTTTCGCTCGACCCGCGCCCACTTCTCTCTGTTTGATGAGATAACACCTGCACATGTTCGGTAAGCAAAACTCTGATAACTGTAGGTTATGTGGATCTGCCACAGTAACCACCGAGCGCAAACCAGACTCTACTGGGTGGCGCGAACTTGGAAAATAATCAACTTTGCCAAGGAATTTTCATTCCTTGGCAAAATGCGGTTCAAGTATGCTAACGCAAAAAATACCTCATTGATCGCAATGCAGAAAGGCAACATCAACTAAATCTAAGATCAATATCTGAATTCAGTAGATTCCTATACGTTGAATGAACTAATGAACAAGCGCGCAAATGCTCCTAATGCAGACCTGTACAAGTACCACTTGTAACATATATCCCTCGATACGAATTCGATTTGATCGAAAGTTGACAATGAAATCGTGAAAACGCGAGGTACAAATCTGCATCCATTCCGGGCAAATCTATCCATCAGAAAACTGTCCGTTTTTATCTAGAAAGCCATTGAAACAAAATGACATGCAGTATCACATCGGCTTTTGTTTCCAGCCGTGGACGAATATACCAGATAATGCAGCCGATATCCAACCTATATGGCTATTTTTGCGAGATGAAATGTCAGATCCATTGATGATGTTCTGTCAGCTCAGGGGAATTGAAGCTGTGCCGATTTCGGAGTAACGAAAACGTGTGTGATGATAGTTTCGAAGTATTAATTACTTTTTCAGTGCATGTCGTATTTAAGCATAGGCAAAAATCTGCATTCAATATGATAAAACTTTTTTTTTCGTTTCAGAATTGCAATCAGAATTCGGAATAGAAATCATTTTATGTATCGTAGCTTGTTATGCACATTCGAGTATACAACTAATTGGAACCAAAGTTAAAAACTTTTCAATTGGATTTAATATATGGCGGAACTGTACACATGGACGAACTTGATAATGGTATTAGGAAAATTAATCTCGCAAATTTCGTTTCGGAGTTTTCAAAAGTTAATTTAATAAGACTGTATCAAGTACCTAATGATGTTACGAGTGTTCAATGTTATTACCTATAAAAAGTATTGTAAAATAGTTATTTATGAATTTAGTGCTTGAAGCATTGGTTTTGTTTTCCAAGTTCGAATTTAAATTCAGTCGAATATTATTCACTATTTTCTCAAATTCATCGATCTTTTATTGAAATCTATTTCCATGAATACCGCTAATTCTTAATGCTTAAGAAAACGTATGTTGACACTGCGACCAAAAGGTCGCAATGTGATGTAACCCTCTTTGAAATCTACAATCATACTGCCTCTGTGGACACTTGTTTTGCTTCAAGTCGTATCGAGCTATCGAAAATTCACTTGTATAAAAACATGAAAAATATCAGCCTGACAACCGCCTAATCATCGATCGTGTAGGAAGACCACGCTGGTTCCTGTTGCCCGAAAGCAGGCACACGTAGAATCGTGTTCACATTTCGAAATCGGAAACGTATCCGATATAATTCTTCGAATGGACAATAGAATGGAGTGGGCCATCAGTCACATTCCACACTACAGGAAATGCCCCAGGCTTGCCAATTTTGAATCCGATCGTATACGTACATATAAATTGAATGTAGCCGTTTCGGGCAGATAGAATAACCTACCGACCGACTAAATCGGAGGTGCATAGACAGAAATCTGGAAAGAAACTATCAAGGGTGTGAGTCAAGTCGAGCTGCTATTGAAGCACTGAACTCCTATGTAATCGACTCAAAGCTACTGCCGAAGAAAACTCAATGAAGTAGGCGAGGACAACAAGGGCTCTCTAGTCTGGCTTCCTGGTCATTCGGGTCTCGAAGAAAATGAAGAAGCTTACACTCTTGCCAAAAAGGAGCACAAACGCCACTTATTGACTCAAAACCTTCTTGTAGCATTTGCAAATGCACCTATAGGAAACCAACCGTTTTTGGATTAGAAAGAAACTAAAAGAGAACTACTCTGGGGGAATCTTCATTCGGAACTTTAAAACTGCAAGGTCCAAAAAAATTTGGATATCAGCACGAATAAGTTAAGCCTTCTCACTTGATTTCTAACAGGATATCTTCGCCTTGGGAAGCATATGATTAGAATTGGCTCAACAGAAACTTTCAGTGGTATATTTTGTGGGGTGGAGGAGGAAATTTGTTACCGAATGTCTCGTCATTGCGAGCCTCCGCAAGGAATATTTTGGACAAGAAAATTACAGGGAAAACTCTGATGTAGCCCTATCAGTTATTGGAGTTCATTGGGGAGCGAGCCGTAGAGTAGAAGTTGTGATAACAGCTCTGATGTGTAGACCAAAAGGTCGCAGTGTAATGTTACCCTTTTAAAAATATACAATCATACTGCCTCTGTGGACACTTGATCAGCTTCACGTCGTATCGAACCAGAGAACTATCGAACATTCACGTGTATAAAAACATGAAAAATATCAGCCTGACAACCGCCTCATCATCGTTCCAGTCGCCTGAAACCACGCACACGTAGAATCGTGTTCACATTTCGAAATCGGAAACGTATCCGATATAATTCTTCGTATGGACAATAGAATGGAGTGGGGCATCAGTCACATTCCACACTACAGGAAATGCTCCAGGCTTGCCAATTTTGAATCCGATCGTATACGTACATATCAATTGAATGTAGCCGTTTCGGGCAGATAGAATAACCGACCGACCGACCGACCCAATCGGAGATTTTGCACCCGTTCATTCGCATGTCAATAAATGCATGCGGTTATGGATTGATAGGTTCTAATGAAAAGTGGAAATGTCCACCAGTTCGTGTGTTTGTTTCTGATCCAGCGATGGTGAAATTGAATAAACGAGAAAACATCAGTATGATCGACGTGATCAGAATAGCGTAATGATAATATTATAAGTTTGTTGACCATGAGGAAGTACATAATAAACGGTTGTTTGAATATATAAGATCATATTTGAAAGGAGAGCAAAAAAACTCCAGTAATAACTCAAAGGTTGTACATGGGGTTGGTTGTTAAGCTTTCCACCCCCGTTCTATAGAATGGTTATTTCCAGTGATATCCAGAAAAAAATCAGTTTAGAAATAATGGTATTTTAGAAAATCATAAGTATTATCCGTTTTTTTGCTTCGCAGTCAGGTTATCCAGAAAAAAATTTTGAATTCGACAAAATAAGCTAGTCAATCAAAACACTCAGGATTGATAATTGATTATGATGTATGCCTTGCATTGATTTCATTAGTTGAATGTTGTAAATCAATAATTATTAAGCATTTATTTTTAATATTGAAAAATCTCCGGAGGAAAAAATTCATCAAAACTATTTGATTCACATACTTCCGTATTTCACTTGAAAATAATTCTATATATTTTTCATACTTCGTACTTTTTGATCCAAATCACAAATAAATTTGGTAGACAGTTGGAAAACCTACTACAAAATTCCTTGGGAAACACGTCATCAAAACTTCTTGATTCACATACTTTTCATATTTCTAACTTTGAATATTCTCCATTGAAGTGATTTAAATTTTCCGAATAATTTGAATTCGGATTGATCTAACCAAAATTGTGTTTGAATTGAACCACGAAGAAAAACAAAATCAAAAGACAGAATACTTTATAGGTAGGTAACTAATTCGTTTTTTTTGAGATTTGAATACCAATTCAAAAATAAATATCAATGAACTTGTGAAACCCCAGACCTAGACTTAATCGGCATAATGTACGAGAAATTCCCACCCTCATTTCGAGACAATAAAAATTGTAAAAATTAACCGAATTAAATTAACATGTGTTTCATGTTAATTTAATCAACATTATTAACCAACTTTATGCCCCGTCGTATTAATGGTAATTAGTTCAAGGATTGTCCTTTTATAAACAACAAGAAAACCGATCTTTATGGTTATTCAAGTCCCGAGAATTCGATTTTAGCCCACGTCTCCCTGACATGCCACCCACTTGCAATAATAGGAAAATAACTCGTGTAGTCGGAGCTTCTACTCAAGCCAAGCTCAATTTTATATCCACGAGTTAGAAAATGGCCGTTGTATTATATTTATCTTTCGACATGGTGTAGGATCAGCTGTGTCGGATGTGAAGCTCGACTTTATAGCATGAGCTTGAATAAAAAAATCTTCCTTTTGATATCGACATATTTATGGCGGCTGGTAGTGCGAAAGGCGTAAATGTTGTTTATTGTGAGTAGGTAAACATTTTCCATAGAAGCGACTCCAGTCGAGGGTGGGCGATAAATGTGAATTGATAGCAGGATAGAGCATAAAGTTCTATGCTCCTCGTTTCGACACGAAGACGTTTTCAATTCATACTTCGGCGTACAATTGTTGGAGATTCATGGGGTGAGTTCGATTTCCTCAGGATAGACGATGTAAGCGATGAAAGGGAAATTCAGCGTTCCTATACAGACCATATACCGATTGAAATAGGTATGAAGATAAACGAACGCGTATGAGAAAAACGTACACGTGTTCTATCAGATATGTGTAATATGGACTAACCCACCCTTCTTTGCAATGTTTCAATTATTATGAGGTTTTTGAATTGTGAGTTCCATTTTGATATTAAAAATTGAAGAAAGTCTGACGCGAACTGGGAGACTTTTGCACGTATGTTCATAGTGGGAAAACGATAAATTGAATATGAATATAATTGGAAATAATGGTTTCTGGTTTCTTAGACTTCAGAAAAGTCATTTCCATTTTTTGCAGAAGGCAGAAGGGATAACTTCAAAACATAGGTTCAATATTAAGTTGAGTTGAATAGGATCAATAATTCTCAGGATATTTGAATTAGAATTATCGTTCCTCTAATATGAGAAAACATGTGAACTCTTATGATGCTGTTTATGATAGAAATTTTTAGATAAATGATCACGCACTTTTTTAATTGATCGAACTAAATTCTGAAAGTGTGCCAATTTGTAATTATATTCCACGGTGAAAAAAAATCTGCGAAACCATCAATAGTTATTTAATCAACTAGGTTATTAAAGACAGCGACTAATAGTCAAGATTTTTTAACGCGTTCGCTCTGCTAACGCGTTATAGTTTGAGACTTAGACTATACTTAGTCTAAAGGGTCCCACTCACTTCGTTCTTCTCCGCCGTTTTTAACCGACGGTTAAAAACGGTCGGGTAAAACTGCCGCAAAAACGAAGTGTATGGGCTAAAAACGGCGCACTTACCCGGCGCAAATTTCAGACGAGGCCTGATTTTCGTCCGTTAACGTTCCAACGCTTCGGGTAAACACGAGGTGTGTGGGGTAAACAGTTAAGTCGGTCGCGCATATTTCAGAGACAGTGGTGAACAGGTCTGGTGGCGATAAACATAACTTTTTTAATTGTTTACTGCTGAGTCTTAACTGTTTGAAAACAATGTCGGGTCTTCGCAAGCGGAACCGGGACTTTTTGTTGAAATGTATTGAAGTGTACAGGTCATTTCCGTGTTTATGGAAAGTAAAATCAGCGGAATACTTTTCTTTTACAGCAACAGCCGCCGCCACTGCTAACAGACACTTACGCTCCATCGTGATAAACTGCCGCGAAAGAAAACTGAAGTGGGTGGACTTTACCGACAACGTTCTTCCTTCCAACGTTTTTAACCGTCGGTGGGGCCCTTTAGGTTTGAGACCATTAGTCGCTAGATTAATAAAAGAGTTGATTACGAGATGTTTTCGGCGACATCAATATGAATCGTGTATAAATTCTTGATTGAAATACATTCTTAATTTACATAAGACATACATTTAACATAATATATTCCATGTTTCTATGTTCCAGTAGAGTTTTGGAGTCACTCGTATTGCTTCTGAATGTTTTGTTTTCGGTTGTCCATGACAATTGCACATTGAAATAGCATAAATGGAACATTAATATGAGTCATAAATATTCAATTTCGTACACATTAAAATCGTCTCTTATTTTGAGGTCGACGGAAAACTAGTTTTTTAATTGCTGTTTTTCAACGTTATTGAACAGCCTTATATCCAACTTCATAAAATTATTTCTGGCCGAAAATTGTTAAAATTTGGGAACTATCAAAAGTTTTCACTATTTTTCTAGTGAAGTTCAACCATTTTCCTGCGTTGTTGACACTTGTACCGTAGTTCTATACCGTAGTTTTTACTTATTAAATGTCAAAATATGTCAGCTGGTCATAAAATGGGATAATCAAAATGACAATTTTCACAGGAAAACTTCATATCCGTGTAGAATCGCCTCTTGTCACTAAACTCCTTATAATTAAAATAATGTGACCAAAAGTAAAGGTTCACGTCACATTCACTAGATATTGGAAAAGAATACGTAACCACGCGTTTTTACCATCCGACAAATGGAAAACTATACAAAGAGTATCCAATTTCAAAAGATTCATCTGACTGCAACATTAAAATTTTTATATCGCCGGTGACCGGGGGGTGGCCGTAAAAATAGAAAGTCAAGCCGCAACCGCAAGAAATATCGATATTTGTCGGCGAAATTTTCCCCCCGGTGATGCCTTGGGGGATCCTCCAGAGTGGCACTTTCATTGTGCTTTTATTCACGCACAATTGATTAAAGTTCCTACCGACAGGGGCAAGACGACCAAGAATTAGCCAGAGATTCATCCCCTAGTTACTCGGGTTCGTTGAAGCAGCAATAGGTTGCTACTTTATGTGACATCGCCGACAAGTTATGAAACAATAGGTAGCGAATGTTCTTGGCGTTGATTCAAACTTGCAGAGAGAGTACTGCAGAAGGAAAATATAATTTTTAAAATTTTTTTGGTTAAGAATAAATGCTCTGTATATTAGAGCATGTTCAGATTACTCGTGGCGTCCTGAATATTTTTTTTTGTAATTTTTTCGAATATCTCTAGCATTTTTTCGGCAATTAATCGATTGATTTCCTTATTTTTTGCGAAATATATACCATTTCCGCTGACCTCGATATAAACGGTAATTTTAATGTGTACGAAATTGAGCATTAATGACATTAAAGCTCAATTTTTTAACCATTTTAATGTGCAATCCTCATGGCAACCGTACAAAAACTATTCAGAAGCAATACGAGACATGTCAAAACTCTACTGGAACATAGAAATTCCATTATGTCGAAGGTATGTCTTGTGCAAAATGAGAATGTATTTCGATTAAGAATTTATACACTATTCATGTTGATATCGTCGGAAAAATCTTGTAATCAACACGGTTATAAATCGCTCCGCTCACTCATTAAAATATCTTGACCATTAATCGCTGTCTTTAATAACCTAGTTGATTAACATTAAATAACTATTAATTGAAAGTAAATGACTTCATCACTAAGTATCCTTGAAAGCTGAAATTTCATATACATATTACCAATATATTGTGTATCATTTAAGAATTCAAGTAAAAACAATAATATATGTTTCCATTGCTAGAGGGTCGTTCGATATTAGTATAATAATAGTTACTGTGGATGTTTTTAACTATATGTTTTATCGGTTCTCAATACTAAATACCAAAAACTCAAGTGAAAAATGTTAATCCAAAAATGCATATGACTATTTCAAATGAATAATCGGAAATCAAATGTACGTGAGAATGATATGTAAACAACAAGAAATTCTAATTTCGTAAATTTGAGCTAGTTGATGCCAAGAATAAATGTTTACGAATAAATTATCCTAACTCATCCATGGAATACGTTTTTTGACGTGTAGTTGCTAGAATTAGCGAGTTTACAAAGTTATAAACAAGTTTACGAGACTACTTTGAATCGGTATCATAATTGTCGGCGATGTTACACAAAGCTTATTGTTCGTACTGACGGTTATTTGCTAAACTGGTCCAGTTACTATGGTAATTCCTAATTAGGGACGGTGAATATCTTGCGAGTCTTTCTACGGATACGCAGCCCGATCCTTGCTGTAGTCCTTTCGTCATAGAATCCAGGGCAACACGAATTAGCCATTGTATTTTGGCCGTCACTCGTGAAAACCGATGATATATCTTGTTTTGTATGGTTGTAGTTTACGTGCTGCCATTGAAATTCTTGCACTGAATGAATGAATAAGTTCAGGTTACAATTGACCACAATTTTCTAATTTCTTTGTCGGCGTCTTTACCGTCGCATCTTATAGGTTGTCGGTTTGTTACAAGTTTCAGAAGCAACTTTTGTTGTAGGTTCTTTGGCGGATTACTTTAATGCCCTAACACTATTCGGCTTCATGCTCGACCGAGAATTGCATTGAAACCACTAAAAAGTAACAAAGACGGGGTGGGTTTTTTTGTTTGGTTATATTGAGTTATATACCTCAATTTGATTCCTTAGGGATTAACTGTGTTGCGGTTTGTTATTTTTTTCTCCTAATTCTTTATGATATAATATGTTTGTGTGGGATAAGCTTTGCTATAATCTTCTGTTGGTAGCGTTTCCAGTAAGCAATAGTACACAGAATAATACGGATTGAAAATATTTGCCACTTTAACGCAGACTCTGAGTAAGGAATATTTCAATTTCTGGGACCCGATCTACTAAAGTTTCACTGAATCGATTTTCTTCTTGATTTCTTTGTTAACAGTAGAAAACTTGAGTTCCACAGAGTCAGGTTATTTCCTCAGAAACATTCACAAAAGGAATTATCTGCAGTGTCAATCATTCGCATCAAAATAATAAACTCTGGCAAATGCTGTTGATCTTGCTGAACTCAAATATTGCAGGATTTCATCGTTTTCAGTAAGGCGTAAACACGGTAAAACGAAAAAGTAAGGGGGTTGATTCAAATGTGAAAAATCATGTATGTGGCGCCCTTTATTAGTAATCTAATAACTAATAAAATATTTGATTTCATACAAAACGCCCGCATATCAGATTTTGTTCAATTCTTATCTCTTTGTCCAAAGTTATTAAAAAAAAGGGAAACATTTACTTCAACTGTGTTTTTTAGAAGCAGTTTCGGACATATACTCATTGGACCTTTTTTTCATATTTTATGGCCCTCTATCGCGTGGCACTATGCATGGTACCTTGACACCCTGTATAAACTCGTCAAATTATCCACTCAACATTTCAGATATAATTTTTAATCAAATTCTTTGCCATTTGTTGAGTGTCAGAACAAAAAACTGATATTGGAAAAACTAATGAATAATAATAAAAAATTATTTCAAATATTGAAGCAGATTACATAATGTGAAATTAGTAGCTATTTTATTGTTCTTTATTCTCCCAGGCAAGTGAGTACAATTGCGAAAATTGTATGTCGAATTTACGGCTCATATCTAACATTTCTAGAAATTTCCACTACACGAGAATAAACTCCAAACAACATTAAAACCTTTTTTGCAAATTCTAACTGGAAGCAGTGCATCGTTACTACAAATCAGAAAAGTTTTCCGTTCGTCGAAAACTGACACGAATCAATGCAACTCAGGCACTCTGAACCTTCAGGGATTCATCCACTATAAAACGAAGTTTTGATTGTATGAATTATTGAGCAACCATATTTCCATGATGTGGGTTGCACCATCTATCGACCCATAACCTCGCAACTACAAGGACGGATTCTCTTTTAAAAGTAATTTGACGCTGTCATTTTCCATACCACCCCTAGCGTTCAGGCGAGCCTTAAATATTTTATTTCGTTCGATGTTCTGTTCCGTGATGTGCTTCATTTTTTATGATACCGGATAGGGACAAGTGTAAGTCAACTCGTGGAAAAATTGGGGTAGTGAAAAATTAATTGCACTATAGAGAGAGGTTTTCCATGCAGGAATAGCTTCTAGGAGATTTCAATCATAATATTTTGATGCTACGACTTCGGAAAATATTTATCGATTTTATGTAGATAGCCAGACAGTAAAAATATGAATTTGTGAATTGTCTTGCTGAATTTGCATAGAATTGTTTTGAGAAAGGTGGTTTGACGTGATGAAAATTTCAAGAAAAGCCCTGAGCATGTGCTTTTCAGCGCTCGTTCATTGGTAGATCCATAATGCTAACCTCGAAATTTTGTATAGGAATTGACATTCATTCTAATTATATGAATGCAAAATTTCAGCACGATCAGAATTATATTCTGGAAATAATTCAAAAAATGAATTATATGGTTCATTATGATGATTCTTCAAAATTTTGCATGTACATTCAGTATATCAATATTCCTTTCACTCATGGGATATCTTTTGATGAAAATATAAAGATTCTTCTTTTCAAAATTTCAATTCATTTTTCTATGGTTCTGTTAATACTATGGCCACAAAATTTTGCATGAAGCTTATTATGAGCATTTTTTATATGGCCGCAACATTTCATTTCGATGGGTTTCATTTTGTCTGCGATATTGAGGAACACACATTTTGAATGCCCATATTTTATGGAACACCTAGTACGATATGGCTGGTTAACGAACTTAACCGCGGCATTTGGGAACCGAACTCACCCTGAATCCCAAGTCTCTAGGATAATACCTTCGAAAGTTAACGTGCTAACGGATGGCCGAACCCACAGACAGAATCGAATTTGACCACGGAATCGTCATCAGGAAGTCGAACCATCGTTAGAGACCATTTTCGGCTAAAAATTCGAAAATTACAGACATTCGCTAGTGAAGTAGAACGAGCGCACAATAAACATAAATCTCCTGCAAATCAATATTAATATTATAACAATAGTAAACTAGTAATCAATCATTTGGTTGTTATACACGACACCAAAAATTTCTTTGGTTTCAATTGTTGTAACGAAAAAACAATTTGAAGAACTCTCAAACAGAAAAGTACAACTGAGTTTTCAAACACTTAATACGTCGTCAAAACTTTTAATCGAATTCGAATTGAGAAAATTGAGTGGAATGTGTTGGAGCTAGTTTTTAACAAACTGAAATATTCATTTGACCAATTTTACCTGTAATGTTTCCTCTGAATCCTCGAAACCAAATCATTATAATCGTATAATGACAACGCAACACCTCGTTCCAGTTCGTCATACAATTCGAGTTCACAGCAAATCGAATTCAACCGTTTCCTGCACGAGAACTTATATTTCATGTCTAATTATGAGTCAGATCACAAAAAATGGTGGTTTTTACCATCAGCAGCCCCACGCCTACTCGATTACGATATAATTGGAACAATAATCTTCGGCCATTTTTCTGCGGCCGCATGAAATGTTAGACCAATGAGAGAATGGGGGAATTCACCAGGCCACTGATTCCATTTCCTGTTTACTTACCACATATGAAGAGATTGTAAATATAGTGTTTCCGTCTTTGCATTAAAACATGCTTATTCAATTTAATCCACACGTCAGAGGAGGACAAATTATGGCGGCGGCAAGGCAAAAAGTAAACAGTGCCATTAGCCGGATAAAGATGAATTTGTGCGACCGAGAACTCACCCGGAATCTTCGAATATTTCATAGAGAAGCCGGAAATCTGTGGCATAAACAATGTTTCCGAGTGAAGGGGGAGAAGAAGCAACAGAGGGATGATTCCGAAATTGCTTGATCATCCGATACCTTCAGCGATTATCAGATGTTTTTATTTTCCTCGAATTGTTATGCAGGCATATTTCGAGTGTTTTCTCGTGAGAATTGCATCTGTTTTTGTTTTCACGAGATTTTCTATTATTATCACATAGTTTAAGTTGATATTTAGGGTGGTTTATCATTTTTTGAATCGATGGAAGATTGAATATGAAGTGTTTCTGTCTTCGTATTAAAACATGCTTATTTAATTTAATCCACACGTCAGAGGAGGACAAATTATGGAGGTGGCAAGGCAAAAAGTAAACAATGCCATTAGCCGACTAAAGATGAATTTGTGCGACCGAGAACTCACCCGGAATTTTCAAATATTTCATAGAGAAGCCGGAAATCTGTGGGATAAACAATGTTTCCGAGTGAAGGGGAAAAAGTAGCGAAAGAGGGATGATCCCGAAACTGCTCGATCATCCGATACCTTCGGCGATTATCAGATGTTTTTATTTTTCGAATTGTTTTGCAGACGGAGAACATATTTCGAGTGCTTTCTTGTAAGAATTGTATCTGTCTTTGTTGTCATGAGATTTTCTATTATTATCATAAAGTTTAAGTTGATATTTGGGGTGGAATATCATTTTTTGATTCGATGAAAAATTGAATACTTATATAGAGTATCCGTCTTTGCATTAAAACATGCTTATACAATTTAATCCACACGTCAGAAGAGGAGAGACTCAATTGAAAGTTTATGTTTAGAAAGTTTTGAAGATAATATCTGGCAAATGACGTCCATTTTTGTGAATACACAGCGTTAATCGATTTTGGCAATGCCGGACCACACTGTCTACCATTTTGTTGGGTACGTTGGCAATAGTCAAACGAATACTGTTTTACAAATGGGTCAGAATCCTGGGATGATTGTTTGAGGGAATATGATTTTAGTTATCCCCGTGAAAATTGGCCCATGTAATCTTGAAGAAAACGAACGGACAGTTTCAAAGACTTCTGATCTTTATGTCCACAACATTCAAAAGTTTGTTTTTCTTGGTGTTTCCAGCGCTGCAGCACATTCGCCTGAATTAGCCACCATCTATCTATAGGGATATCTAAAATCACATGGTTCTAACACAGAACTCTTGCCCATTTGAAGACATTCGTTTGGCTGTATCCAACATACACAACGAAATGCTGGACTGAGTTGTTTGACATTTCCGAAATCGATTTACGCAGCGTATCGACAATGATGGATCTCAATTGCCAGATATAATGGTAAAAACTGTCTGAACATAAACTTTAAATGTTCTATTTCATTATAGAAGAATAGTTAAATCGATATTAGTATTAGTAATTGTCTCAATCCGCAAGGCGAAAGTACCTCTGCCTCACCCCGTTTAATTGAAACAGTCGATATAATCGATTGAAGTTGATCGAAATCAAAAAACAAATGCCTTGCTCTTGTACAGAAGGTCCAATAGAAGGAATACCACCATCAAATATTCTGATGAGCCTTCGCATGATGTCCGTTCCATAAAGAGGGATCGTTTTCTCGTTAGACAGATTGCAATTTTATCGATAGGCTACATGCTGTGTTGATGATGTTCTGTTGGAGATTTACACGATATGAGTACGCGTTTACACAACTAATTACAATATACCATCTGTTACTTAACACAAAAGCCACTATCAAGAGCTAAACACTATTAGCTGAATAATCTATGAGTAACGCCATTTGAGACTACGCTGCATCCAACATATCCATTATTAATTAATTCTCCACGCCACAGCAGCCAGGGTTTACTCTTTTCACATAAATCAAGATGACTCCGCAAACTCCCACTCTGCTTATTTAGTCTGATTCTAAGATCAATAAAGAGCATCAATTGACCCTGTCTGATGTAAACAGAGGCAAAAAAGAAGAAAAGATCTGTATGTATACAATCCGCGTCAAAATGATGGAACAAATAATTCTTTTCCTTAGAAGAAAAATATATGGCAACAAAATCCTGTAACAGGTCAATTTTTGTTTCACTTTAACCAAATTTTTATGCATTTTTGATGGATTTTTGTTGCACTCTGTGTCATACCTAACCACCCTCTAAATTCTTTGAATAGTGAAAGTGTGTATCTTCTTTTCAGGCGTGCAAAAATTTTCAAGAAAATTTTTTTTTAAGTAAGTTAGTTCAACGAGGTTTTCAGTATGTCACCGAATAAAAGTCGACCATCACAGTTTTCTTCATGCACAAATTCAACCCCCTCAAGTGAAAAAATAGAATCCGTGAAACACTGCGCTTCAGTTATGGTCTTAAGTAGGTATGTTATTAGTACGTTTCTACTGAAGTTGAAACTTTTCGATAAAATAACATACCTACTTAAGATCATAACTGGAGCGCAGTGTTTCACACATTCTCATTTTTCACGTGAGGGGGTTGAAACTTGAGCATGAAGAAAACAGTAATGGTCGACTTTCATTCGGTGACAAATTTCATCAGATAATAACACCTTAAAGTAAATGAGAAATGAGCAACTGCACATACTGAAAACCTCTTTGAACTAATTCTTCAAAAAATATGTTTTTCTCTTGAAAATTTCTGCACGCCTGTAAAGAAACGAAGTCCTTGCCAAAAAAGTACCACATGACTAACTTTCACTCGCATTTTCCCTATTGAAAAAATTAGAGGGTTGATGGGGATGGCACAGGGTGAAACAAAAATTGACCTGTTTCAGGATTTTGTTGCCAAATATTTTTCTTCTGAGAAAATGAATGATTTGTTCCATAATTCTCCATGTTCTTTATTGATCTGAGGTTAAGTGCAGCCTTCGTTTTGTATAACATCTCCAGGCTGAAACAGTATACCCTTCTGCATAAAGTGAAATGAGGTGAACATTGTGTTCGATAGACGATTTTTTTATTCGACCATAAGACGGGTCTCATAAAGCTTGGGAAACAATAAGATCCGTAGGAAAACCGATGGCTTGGGATAATGTGAGAGGTCAAGGATCTACCTACGCTGCCGACTTTGGTCTTTGTTGAGAGTTGGGAAGTTTGTTTTGAAAATTGGCTTCATCGCGGCTTCATTATATGAGCCTGCAAATTGCAACATTTTGTATGTCTAGACTGGAGAGTTACGGATTGGTTTTATGGTGTCGGGGTTGAAGTGGATAGGGTCTATCAGCATTCAAGCAATTTTACTTGATGAGATAAGCAATTTCCCATGAGATGCTAGGTGAAGGATTATAACATTGTAAGAAAGAAAAGAGTGGCCTTTTTTAGTGTTCCAGTATATCATGGAAATTATATGAATGTCACAATACAAAATATATACATATTACAAAAGAATTTCGATATTCTAATTACTATTTAAAAATACTAAAAAAGAGGAAAGTAAACAAGCGAAGGTTTAAGATAAAGTTGATAGAGTCTGACTATGATATTCTTTGGTCTTCAAAGATTATTGCCAATTTGTTCTTTGATTTGATTACTTTTTACTACTATTTTTTAGGTTTGAGCATATTGGAAATTGAGTTTCAATGTGAATAACTACAGATTATTTTTGAATGAGATAGTTCAGCTTCCATTCTGGCTTAAATCATTATATGTATTCATACTTTCGAGATATGGCTTTACAAAATATCTCGTGTATCTACTAATATAGCATGTGTATTTGCATCAGTATTAGCAGGGGTAAAAGTAAATGGGCTGCTATTCATTCCTGCATATAAAAGAAAATCACAAAGGAAAATCCTCATTCAAAACCACTTTCTCTTATACATATAAGTTTAGTGCTTATTAGTTTGAAGAATAAGCCGAAATATTCATATCGAAAGTTTTTTCCTTGAACCAAATTTTCTTTTCCCTTCTTACTCAATTTGCCTTCTTGAAATTGCATGATTGAGATCTCAGAAATAATTGTGTTCACCGAAGGTAAGACTTAACCTTTAAAAATTTAAGAAAAGCCCTAAGCTTTTGAGCGCTCGTTCTTTGGTGGAGCAATAAGACCGTTACGTCAAAATTCCATATGGGATTCGAGATTGATACGAAATATTTAAATGCAGAATCTCAGCAGAATCAGAATTATATTCTGGAAATTATTCAGAAAAAGAAATATGTGAAAGATGAATAATTTTAAAAAATTGATTCTATGGTTCTGTTGATACGATTCCCTTGAAATTTCGCATCAACATTCAGTATACCTATCAGTCTGCATTCACAAAATAAATTTCATTCGAATCGAATATTTTCTTAGGGAAAATGAAGTTTCTTTTCAATATTCCAATTCCAATTTTGGGCAAAACGATATAGCACTCGTTCAAGCACAATGAGCGCTCAAAAATATAACCAAATCGGATTATTTTGAATTTGGTCGATTGGATGTAATCAATTACCTTCGTCCTCATCTTTTAGAGCGAAATGAACCATATTCAGAGACTATTGAAAAAGCACAGTGAGCTACGACCTTTACGGTTTTCTTTTTGTTTTCCAGATACAAAAGAATAGACGGTATATTGAATATCTTTACATTTGGGAAATGAGAAAGCGAAAGTTATTTTCAGGAACAACATTCATTAAAGTGAAAGAGACAACCTGAAACAGACTAAATTTCCTCCCCCTAAATGAAAAACCATTGTTCTCCAACGATAAATTCATAGAACCGTTTCCTACAGATTTATGGCTTCCCCTAAGATAAAGAAATCGAAAGGACATTAGCGTTAACATTATCAACCGCTAGACTGGTGCCAAGAATGGTATTTACCCAATTCCACCTATTTTATGGCCCCAACCCTAATGTATTTTTAGCCCTGAACAACCAAATAGAATTTCGGATAATCTGAAGAAGATATTCCAAACAGTGCTAACTATTTAGTGAATTGACAGTGAGCACACATACAAACCTCGTTGTTATCTTAAGTATGCCACTTTAGGCTAGATTCTACCATCCGCAGCAGTCAAAGACCACCTCTAACAGCGCCAAGACTGGTGATTGTTTATCGGACTTATCTTTGACGAAATGGAAGGAAGGACTCTTCAGAGGAACTGATACCAGATGCCTCCTTCTAATGATTGTCGTAAAATTGAGGCAATTCTAAATGAGAAATTAACGAGACTCAATTTATTGTGTCACCGAAGGACCTGCAAGCAGCCAGCAAAGGAAGTAACCTTATATTAATCGGCTTTCTAGTTGAGATAAAAAGACCTGGTGGCCGTTTGAAGTGGAGCTGTTTTCGAAGAGGTTTTTATTTGATCGTTAGTATTGAAAATTTGCCTTGCGTATTCCAATAGAAGGTTGGAAACGCTGTACCTTTCACGCCGAGAGTCTCTTTCATCTGACGTCTTTATAATTTCCAAAGGGCTTCAGATATTTTTGTCGTAGAGGACTTGTTTCTTTCTGCGTTTGAAGCGTGGTTTATTTCGTCTAATGGATATTTTGAGTTTTATAGTACCTATGCTTGTTTGTGAGAGATAGATCGAAAGATGAGATAATATATAGTAGAAAAATATCCGCAAAGTAGGGAAAATCTGTCAACATTGCGTGGAATATTCACTGAAAAGTCTTCTCGGTAAACCGAAAGTATAGGTTTCAGTCTGCACCGTTTAGGTTTACGAATCATATTGTGCAAAGAGAATATCTTTTGAAAGAACAAGGCAATATTCATGAAATTTTTCAAGTAAGTGCAATGACGCAAAATGCATTTTATGTACAATTTTTTGTTTATGATAAACTTGCTGAATAACGCAAAGAATAAATGACGGATTGCAATAATATAGTGTTGTCTCTCTTTTATCGTTGGGAGTGGCTTAATTCAAGCATAAGTATTGCAGGTTCCCTACCATATAATGTTAGGGAACCTGCAATACTCGCATCGAAATATTTAGTGTGAGAGAACGCTCAAAATTCTCGATTCAAGTACTTTCAGTTGCCTACAAGCCCATCTCAGCGATAACAGAGAAACAACTATTAACACTATATTAATTGCAATCCGTCATTTATTCGAAGAGTTTTTTAGCACGCAAATCTCTCGAATATTCCACAGCACAACTGGACGAAAACAATTCTCTGTTTGATGCATTGTATATCGTTTGTTACCGATGTGAATTTCCAAACTTGTATGTATTGACACCCAATCGATTGATATACGAGAAATTTTGCAAAGGCATGTCTCGAAAGTATTGATTTTTATGGTCAATATGGGATATCAATCACCTCAATTCATTGATCCATAATATAAAAACCATACTTCTGCGACAATATGAAATTTCCTCCAACCAATCTTCATAAATCTCCCAATTGAACATAACTGATTCGTCACGATCCTAAATCATAGATTTATTCGAAAACCCGGTTAATAAGTAGTGCTTAAACTTTCGCCGATTTCTTCCCAATTCATCTTTTGTTCGATTCATTCGTGACTTCCGTCGAAAAGCAAGTCATTCGGCCAAATACAATAGGCTGGGATGATTGTTACTGATCTGATATACCTTAATGATGGCGTTTCGAAGTTGGACTGTATGAGCAGGAAGCGCTATTGTGGGAAGGTGGAAGGAAATGAATTAGCGGCAGATATTCCGTCAGATAAATCGACTCGTGATATCTCTATTCCATCGAGAATGAACTTGTGGTTTGGTCTTGGTTCGAGTGACAGTGTCTTGAAGCGAATGAATATTGAAAGTATAATAAATCTGAATTCAAGAAAACTAAGGATTCTAACCAAGTGAATAACTTATATTTCGATACGAGTTCCAGAGGACAAAATGAGTCTTAACACTGGTTGATATAGATATAGTTCATATTATTTTTTGATGACGGTTATAACAGGAAAATACTAATGAGTACAATGGACAGATACATATTTATAGCTAAAAAAAATTTGAAATATATTATGATTCACAGAATTGTGTAAAAGTTTAATTTACCAATAAGTTATAGGAAATCTTCATGCAAGAAGACTTCTGCACTTATATGATAAATAACTATTCCACTCTGTCCATTCTTAATCATTATAAATGAAGAACGAATATAAGTTCTAACAACAATTTGTATGAAAATATTTATCTATTTCACTATTCTGATGAGATATGGTCTGGGTCCGAACAGAATCGTGAAGAATTCGAAAGAACAATTCTTCTTATTAAGACATTTGACTCGGAGATTTATATTTTTCAGTCATGCCTCCGGCCTTGACGTTATATTTTAGTGGCTTCAATGCTCAAGGCTATGAACATTATGAAATGATTTCTAAGAAGAATATATCATGGAAGGAAGGTATATTTACGTGTATCTGAACCACCTACATGTGACAAGAAACATCCATTACTTGAGATAAAAATATTCGACTTCCATCGTTATCGCTATAAGGAAGATTGTCGAGGAATGATACCTCTCGAGAATAATGTTGAAAAGTTGCATTCCAATTTCGAATTATCTGAAAAATCTTAAATTATCTTGAAAAACATAGTTCATCTTACTAAAGGTTTTATAATGTTGAATGTGTTTCATCACTGAGAGTTTCAGAAATATGAACGGAATCGTATATGTCAATATTTTCGATACTATTTAACTGTTGGGTCACGATTTAAGCAGAGAAAATTGGTCCTCAAACAAAACCTCAAAGCTTCTTCTTCCCTTTGCTAGGTGAGATGAAATATGAATTGATTTTACTTTTATACTCCTACAGTCAGTAGAATCAGTTGTGTTCTGCATAGACTTGGTAGCTGTATCTTTTCTTTACCACAGAATGTGTATAACTAGAAGATTTATTTCCTTATAGTTGTAATCAAACTTGAGACCTATCGATTTCAAGCACAGCTTTTTCAATATTGAAATAGAGACACCCTAGAAATGTGTACATCAACTCTTAGCTCACAGCAATTTTTGCCCAATTCGAATTTAAAAATAACAAGACATTTGATTGAACGATAACATGTTTTTTTACCCCTATATTTCTCATATAATATAATTAATAGCGGAATTAACATGAATGCGTTCACTTATGTTGGTTGCCGGACACATGTTACTGAAAACGCAACCCCCGATGAGGGGCACTATAACGCCAAGAATTTTTATAGGCAGAGCAGTGGCGCACCACAGGATAATTCGGAAATTACGTTAAAATTTGATGATTCAAACTGATATCTGCTTTGGTACACTCTCGCAAATTTCGATGTTACTTGACTTGATAATATATTATTATACGAAAAAGCAAGAGGTTTAAACGAAAAATGTTCGAAAGAATTTTCTGTTAAACTTTTTACAATTCCATTCGTATCTGAAATTGCCACATAATCCCTCACTCCCAGGAATTTTGAACTGACGCAGAGTAGACAATATCCAATTATCAATCTCTCGACGGTGTTATATTTCAGACACCTTCGGATTTTCGCCTAATCAGTTTCGAATTCTCACGAAACCCAGTGTCAAAGTGTCAGGCGAAGGGGCTTATCAAGTTAGCTTAAGAAAGATCGGTCAGCTGTGAATCTTTCAGCCAATGTTTTAATTTCGTTCTTTGCATCGAGATGCCAGGCCGTTTAGAGGCGATAAGATTTAAAATACCCGTGAGAAGCCGCAGGACGTTCCAGATAAATCTCGCCAGGCTTTTTAATCCTGCCGTACAACGACTCCAGTTAACGGATCAGAGTTATGGCCCGCACTATCCTGGAAGATTCATCGACTTATTCTGGGCTTAATTATGGAGCGAAATATCTCCAAACTTTCCCAATTTGAATGCTTATTTATACACCTAGAATACAATCTCCAAGTTTCCTCCTAAATCCTTCGGATATAATTATACAGAGTGTCTCCGCAGTTTGAAGGTGTTTTGAAAGATATTTCCCTCTTGGGCATTGTCGAAATACTTTTTGTATGAAGCGAAAATTGCTTGTTGAAATGAAGAAGAAGACAGAACATCAGCTAGTGACATTGAATCCGATTATTATATTGGATTGAATGATACGAAATGAAACACAAAATCGGAAGCATATTTAAACGATCTGTGACGAGCCCAGTAAATCTATTTGAGCAATTAGGATCGTTTATTTATAGTTTATTCACGGATAACATCAGTGGACAAAGACGCAGTAGATAAGACTACTTCTAATGAACTCACTTCGATTTAACAATCGAAATATTCACGAAATAATTTGCTTTCTCAGGTTATTTTAGTAGTTTTAAAAAAATTAATTCGAAGAATCCAAATAAGAGAATAATTCGGAATTCTTGATATAACTCAACATTTTATCTTCCACCACTATCGGCTATCAAATAATAAAAATTGAAAAATCATGAACCAGTTAACCACGAATGTATCTTTATTCTAATCGAAATTTATCAGTGATATCTGGATAATTTCAAAACTGTTAAATGAGTGATTTGAAAAAAAAGAGAGACAATATTACTGGATTAACACACCAGGTCAAAGGCAAGCAAAAAGCACCTTCAAAAGAGAAGGCTCAACAAGCTAATGGGTGTCGTGGACCACATAAAAAAGTCTCCCAGCAAAAAAACTTTGTGAAGGTTTCATTCCTGAGCAAAAGGTAGCTCTAGTAATCTGACTGGAGCACATATCATTACCTAATGATTATAATGATTTTGATTACTCGAAGGCTTCATTGAAGCACGTTAAGAGCAATATTACGAACTGAATAAAACTAGTAGCATCTATTACGAGAAATAATACACACAACTTGCATAGAAATCAAATTGTTTTTTGCCGCAAATGTAGCTCACAACTTCTCGATTGAAATTGTTTTACCTTACGAGTATCTCACAGAACTCAAATGAACATTTCAACTCGTATCATTAGGTACATATATTCAAGAAAATTTTGCATGCTGAAAGTGTTCGATATGATTACTTACGGAATATTTCTAATGATAAATGCCTCATAATTCTTTCTTAAAAAAAGAGTTTTGACCTCATTCACTCCTGTATTAAACTCCCACATGATGTAGTAATAAAAACGACGCTTGAAACTATGATGATGCGCTCGAAAATCCCTGCCCCCAAACAATTCACGGGTTTTGTAATCTAGCACGTGATTTGAGTTCTGGCAGGAAGGCCTAAAAGCGCGGATTCCAATTTGGCAAATTGACGAAGAACAGGCTGGGCGACGCGAAAAAATAGGGGTGAAAATTGACAAGAAAATCATTCCAATATTTCGACAATTTCCGACCTGTCTTCGCGAGAGTATTGCATCATGGCTTCGTCGATTTCACGTTCTTTCCTTTCTATCCATGATTTTTGAAAACAATATTACTGATTTAGATCATTGCTGTTTATCATTGAACCATTCCCTTCACTTCGGATGAAATTGGGATATGAGAAGAACAACTTATAGGATGATTGAGCTATATGGCTCTTTCATTCGTAAGAAAGGAGTTCGTGCAATTTAAAACCGAACATTTCGTTTTCCGGTTCATGTGAAGTATTTTTTTATCATTGGGAAATAATTGTTTCAAAATTCCTTCACTACTTCGAAGAATAATTATATTATTATAATTTAATAAATAACGCGTCGAAGAGAAATAAGAAAGCAATACTAACTCATTTCTTATCCCCTATCTGCAAAGGTAACCTTCAGATTCCGCTCCACTAAAAAATTGATAAATTTGAGAGCATCAATCCCAGTATCTCTAGTTATGATATAGAATATCATTAAGGCAAGAATTCTTGACACTGAATACAACACGAAAAAATGTGGATGAAAGTTCAGACGAAAAATTTCACCGGCGCTAAATAATATCGTCATAAAAATATCCTAAAACCTCCTGCATGATATTGAAAAGGCCGTCTGAAGCCTCAAAAACATATTAAACATCCGGGAAAAAAGTGAATGAAAGCCTTGAAAGGGTCCTCCTCCAATGCACCAGCTAGCACACCAAATGACGAGGCACATTAATGGATAGCGCCGCGAGAAATTGATATGAAAGGGCGTACAGCGACGCCCGGCGTCGGCAAAGATGGTAATAATTAATCTGGCACGCGGCGTCGTCGGTCGCCGGCACTCATTACAGTTGGATATCCATTACTACCTTCAGGAAGTCATTAGACAGGGTGTAAGGTTAATGGTATGCCCTTGTGCCTTATAGTTACTATTATCTCTTATCAGCAGAGGTTGGAGGAGACTAGGTAATATTTCAGTCAAGTGGTATGTGATGTATTTCGCATTATTCTTCTTTTTAACACGCCTAATTTATTTGATTCTGTTATATTGTTTGTTTCCGCAGGAAAGTAGGAATGTTCTTTATACCGAATGCCTACGGTCGCTGTTACCTTAAACGTTTACGAAGAAAGAAGTAAAAAAAGTTATTGAAAATATGGTGCCTCGGATAAGAACTACTGGTTCTATCGATCTCAAATATTTTCAAAGCTGAAGTGTTCCCGGTTATATCGAAAAGTACTATTTGATCAAAAAATGATCTGAAATTTTCGTATCGAAGGCTTGAAAGAAAAAAAAATTTAAAATGCAAAAAAACAGAAACAAAAAAACAACGAGAAAGTAATAAATAAGTAATATAAAATGTTTTTCTGTGCCTCAAAATATAGTTTTGAAATTCCTCAGATATTCGAAAAAAGCTGGTACCAGTCAGGAGCTGAGAAGTCCAAGGACCTGTTAACAGACTCACAATACTGGATAATCATCTCTCAAAGTTTTAAACAGCGATATTCAGTCCCAAATATCAGATTAATTTTTGGAATATGTAATCAATGAATAAAAATTTAAGCTGAATTATTAAAATTGAATTTTCGAACTTTCATTTTGTCTTGGTCATTTTCATATGCAAGTGTCGACAAATTGTTCTAATTTTACCCTGTGTTTGTCACCTTATGCATATCATTTCCCTTTCAAACTACCAAACATTGAGTCTAGATGCAATGAAGTAGATTTTTATATACTACTGCAGTTGGGTGAATTTCGATTCAGAAACCACTCATTAAATAACCGATTTTATCGTGACTTCAAAAAAGAATTGGACCATACGTAGGTTGCTCTATTGTTCTACCCGGTACTCTTATCTTACTTCCGGTTGACGGACAGCCAATCACGTTCGAGGAAGGGTGGAACTTTCACCAATGGTGACTTCCTCTGCATAAATTATACGTCAGAATTAATGACTGATTTAGGTGATGAATTCATTTTCGTTCACATCGTTAGAAACGTAGAAATAATTGGGAGAAATTCAAATGAGCTTGAACAACTACAAGGATCGTTTTCGATTGAGATAAGTTTTTTGTTATAGTAGGTAAGGCTAATTCGTTTGGAAGAAAACATTTCGATCCCACTAAAAATAAATGGCCACTATCTTTATTAAATTCGAGTAATTATAATTACAAATTGCCGTTCTTATACATAGATACTATCGTAGAAATTGACTGTTACGTAAGGTATGAATTTTAAAGAAGTTTTGGGAGGTTATTTTAGGATCCATTGAGATTTTTTGGAAAAATTGGTATTTTTAGTTTACATCCATCCAAATATTGCTATAATCTACCAATCACTTTAGTTAAAGAGTTCTCTTAAAAAAAATTGATGAAAATCATTCGGAAGACGAAAGTAAACCATAATATCCATCAAAAAAACACTGTAACTTTTTCCTACTCAACCTCTGCGTTTTGATGGGAATCAAACTGAAGTTAATTATGATAAATATCAAGGTTTGAATGTTATCTTCCATTTTTTGACGATTCAGCGGTCGATAATTGTATTTGTTTTTTTTTTTCAGGTAACAATAGACGATGTCAGAATAAAAGCTCAATTTCGCACGAAATTGATTGATAATGACCCATTTTGTTGGATTGTACTATTTTAATGTGTAATTGACATAGGCAACCGAATAAAAGTATTAAGAAGCAATATAAGCAGTATTAAAACAGAAATTTATATATTATGTCGAATGTATGTCTTGTGCAAAACAAAAATGTTTTTCGATCCAGAATTTATACTCAATTCGAAATGCGATTGACGTGAAAATCTTGTAATCAGCTCTTATATTTATGTAGCGATTAATAATCTGAGTTATTATATAATTTTTTGTTTATAAGCACTAAGGTTTTTTTTTCCCGAAAACTGTTTAAAAAAACTGATGCTATCGATTTCTTTGAATATTTGAGCTCAAGACAGACAATATTATTTCTGAATTGGTCCCTTCATTGGTTATTCCTCTTAAAATGGTTTTTATAACATGTCTTCTAGAAAAGTTGAGAAATTCTTATAGTTGGTAGAAAAGATCTATTTCTGATAATGAACTAGAGGTGAATTCGATTTCTGTTTGTTTCAAACGAATTTTAGTATAACTTATACAAATGATCCAGATGAGCATTCGGTTTCCAAATATCCTGTATTCAATGATTCAAACCGCGAATCCGAAAGAAAACCTTTTATCCACTAAATATTTAAATGTTGACAACATCCACAAACTCCCATGAATACATAATTTCAATAGGTGAATTGAATATTCAACCAGGTCTAAATATCACATTTCCACCCCAAAGTAATACGGTCGAGCCCATCTGCATTCTACGTTCTGCCCTGCCGAGATATTCGGAAATTCCCAGAGGTGAGCGGGCCGGCGACAAAACCAAAAAAAGTAAGGAAGGTGAAGGGTATCAGTTTCGCGGTCGAAGAGGTAACGAGAGCCCTGCTTCAGTAAAAATGGCAGTTTGGTGGCAATTCTGGTGTAATACAAGTCTTTCAGACGTTGTTGGGGACGTTCGGATCTTTGCTCCATGGTTGGACAGGGAGTTTGTTACAGCTTGTTGATGATAAGATGAAGGTATGAATAGCTGCCCTTATGAGTAATTTGTTCCTACGCTTTGGGAGAATTGTATCACGTTGCTATTTTTCGGGCAGAATAATTGAAAAAGTGAGATCAAGGCTCTGTTTCACCATATGATAATAAGATACTGATAGCTGTCAGAAACTTATCAGCAAGTGGTGAAACAGGGCCTATCTGACAGATATCGTTGAAACAAATTCATCTGCATTCGTAACTGTAAAGTTTCTTATTTTTAATACCTATCATTGGGTTCCCGGCCACTCGGAAATCAAAGGAAACAAAGAGGCCAATACACTTGCCAAAGAGGGCGCACGAATGTCACTCATTGGCCCAGAACCCTTCTGTGGTATATGTAAATGTACCTATAAGGAGGAGTTTCTGGAAAAGGAGTAAGCCGAGAAGTTAAAACTCTGGCGGAATCTCCCAGGGATGGATCATTCCAATAAGTTCCTCTGGAACTTTGATACAGCGGGATCCAAAAGATATCTGGATCTTAGTAAGAAGCAATTACACCTCCTCACTGGCTTTCTTACAGGACACTGACGCCTTAGGAAGCACCTGTTGAGGATGGGATTATCAAACACTGATGAGTGTAGGTTCTGTGGGGAGGAGGAAGAAACCCCCATTCACCTAGTCACGGAATGCTTTGGCATTGGGAGCCTAAGGAGAGAAAGCTTTGGGCGAGAAACTTGTAAAAGTGAGTAACTAGCCACGTTGAAGCCTTCACAGATATAAGATTTCATTAGATCTCTGGAACTGGAAGGCGAGCTGTGAAGGGTGTAGCCAGAACAGCTCTATAAAGGGACACAATAGACCTTGAGGTCGCAGTGAACTGTAACCCAATTTCAAACTAAACTAATTAAATTAACCTATCATGAAGTTTATATTATAAAGTGGCTGAAGGACTCAGGTCGATGGCCTTAATACATTTATTATTATTATTATTATAAAGAGGAAAATATAATTTACCAATCGAAAAAATCTGGTATTATTCAATTTTAATGAATAGAATACAATAATATATTCATCAACATGAAGGATATCTGCTAGATAGCTATTAGTAACTTATCAGCATGTAGTGAAAGAAGCCGTTACTGTTATTGCTATAAGTTCTGCTATAGTTCGACTGATATGGATCAATTTTGAAAATATCGCAAATAATTAGTACGGAAAAGATTCATTTAAAATTAAAGAAATTCGCAACAAAATTACTGGGGACTTGGAAACGTATTAAGTTAGAATTGTTAAACTTGGCGCTTAAAAATTCAATTGCTCGAGAGTATCCTCTCATCAAAATTCATGTAGAACACTTACTGAGAAGGAATCATAATCTCCATATAGTGCGGAAATGATATTTCCTCACAGTAGAAAAGTCTCTTTTTTTTCAAGATATTTGGTCAGGAATGTCAAAATTTGCGGAAACCAATATTTTTTTCCACTCCATTTCCACACTGTATAGACTGTTTGGAACTCCATAACAGCTTCCAAACACGCAGCATGTAGCGTTCTTGTCGTGATTCAACTACATAACAATTCAGTAGCATGCTGTTCGCAGAAAATCCCTCCCGGAAATTTTCGCGAAGTGGGTCCCGGTCCCGAACGCCGAGCAGGATAGCCCGCTGCGAAATTACTGACCCAAATTCCTTAATACGAGATAAATACGTCTCTTTCCAAACTGCACTCTTCGGAGCCAATCAACGTATACACTCCTGTGTTATCTACGCTGAGTTTTCCGCTCTCTAAGTGGCTTGTCATTTCCACTGTTTCCGTTTTCCGCAAAAGTTGCCGCCTCCACTTCGGTTACATCCACCGATTTTCTACGTTCTTATTTCGTCATCGATTTTACGCTAGGATTGCTGTGAACTTGGCCGTCTCCGGAATGGGTCGCAGTTCATCCTAAAGCCTCTTTTACACGGAGAGAATACCATCTCCTCACCCTTTTTTCATTCTTTCGCACGGAGAGTCTTCTATGTAAGGGTCAAAATCTGGGAGCATAGTTTTAACAACAGTATCTATTGTATCCGAGCCTGTTTCCAAATACAATAAAAATACAACTCAGTTTATGGAAAACAAATTGATTCTTTTTGGGGAAAGGACTATTCCATTTTTTCTACACGACACAGTGGTATAGAATTGCCAATACAGGGTGTTAACACAGTGATTGAAAAAAATTTTCGAAACACAGCGAATGATTTTGTTTGGGGAACATTTTTTTGGGCATATATTCGAGGCTTTAACGAGAAACCCCTCAAAATTAAATAGTGAAGAGGGATTGAGTAATACTTCATCTGAAAGGTCTTGGAACCCTTTTTTTCAAGGTATGAAAAAGGTAATTTAGATGAACCGTTTACGCAAAAACTCAATTTTTCAGATTAAATATGTCACCTTGAATATTTTGGTTATCTCAAAAAAATTGCAAATTCATTTTGTTCTTAGAATGCGTTTATCGGGGTATAATAGGTTTTTTGATCAATAATAATTGCTGATTTGTTAAAAATTTCAAAATAATTATGGTGTACACATTCGAAAAACGTGCTTTACTGGTTAGACTGTATCATCAAATCAAGACTTAAATTTTTTAAGATGGTGGCTCTTTTGATCAAAACAAATCGATTTTCGGCGAAAACAGTTCATCAAAATTACTTGTTTCATACACCGTTGTAAAAAGGATTCCAAGACCTTTCCAATAAAATATCACCCAACCCCTCTCCCCTATTAAATTCTGAGTGGTCGAAGCGCCCCCACAATGACAGAAAATCCACTGTTTCACAACTATTTATATCAAATTCTACGAAACTAAGTCAAAACTTAGAGAATTCGTGTAAAATTTATACAGTTTTTTGTTGGAACTTAAATTATCTGATGTGAGAGAATTTCTAAATTGAAAATTAATTTGACAATTATTTTATTCAAAATTGTTATATTATACTTCTGTCAATTTCTTTATTATTATTGTAGACATTTGAAGAATTCTGTTTTTTCTACTCAAATCGAATTTAGTAAGATTTCGAGAATATTTTACAGCATAATTGTACTCAGATGAAACGTTTCTTTCATATTGAGTTGCGTATTAAATTCGCTTGAATTTAATGCTTTTCGTAATTTCGTTGTTTGGTATTCAGCTCAGGTCGAAAGGTAAACTTGTGCTAATAAATATCAGCATACATATTTACTGGAATATATTTCAGTGATTTCTATGTACGAGCATTTGTGAAAAACCTTCTGTAATCATGTTAGTGTTGCAGTTAAATGAAAACTGCCCGCGAAAACGTATAATACATATATACATCATTTAAATGTTTTATGAAATTATATTATATTCGTACCGTTTTTGATATCAACACATGAGTGTTAATATTTTTAAATATGCGTTCGTATTTATCATAATGTCTACACTCATAAAGCACAAGATTGAAATTTAAATTGATCATATTCCAGTAAAAGCATTTCGATCACCTCTAATGACGGTTCGAAAGTACTAGATCACTAATTGCACCTGCTAACGGTGCACTGCATGACTTTGAACTTTCAGAACTACTACTCTCCAAGCACACGTTTAATTAAGAGATACTCACTTCCACACCACAATGACGACAATGAAGACAAAAAGACCAAGAAGTACGGAGCACAGCACTATCACAGCCGAGGTCTGGAAAGAGGGACTACTTCGGTAACTTGCGTCGATTAGCTGAAACAACAAACATGTCTATTAGAAAATGCTATAGTCGTGATATTGTCTAAGTTACAGGCGGTGGACCACCCAGCTCGATCCAAACGCCAAACAAATTTTAATGTGTCTATAGTAAACCTCGCCACATCAAAGATGTGAGCAAGGCCTTTTCGATTTCATTAGTTTTTTGAGCCCGCGCTGTATATTTATCAGCGGTGGAATCGCTGGCAACAGTCGATGAACCTTATTATTAGAAGAAGTCAGGGGAGTTGGGTAATCTTGTAACATATGGTTCCTTTAGGATCAGAGATATGAAAAATTTTAGTACTCAGACTTCCACAATGTGCATAGACCTGAAGACGCACGTTGGATTTCTTCAATTTTCTACCGATGATGTATGAAGTCCAAGAAAAAATTTATTTTCAAATCTTCAAATAAAACGATATCTCTATCCCAAAAAGAAGTCAAGCAGTATCAAAATAGTCACTATAGGAATTCGATTGAATCAAAATGACATGAACGAACGAATTGAAATGCATTAAGTTCATAATAAATTATATATCAATTTATTATGTTTAATGACAATCGAATTCTCACTCTAATTTTTTTTCAATTTTGAACCTATACTAAGCTCAGCAACAAGTATAACTAACTTATGTGATGAATTGAATGAACAAAATTATTTTTTTCAATTATCAACCAATATATACAGGGTGTCCGGCGAATAACTGTACATACTCTTACCAGAGATAGAGTTGCACTAGCTGACTACTGATTGACTATAAAAAATTAATTTCTGGGCTTCCCTAGAAAACTACAGGGTGTTTTTCCAACTTCATGGAAATACTCAGACTATCATAAAATCCGAACTTATTGACGGATATTATTGAAACTTGGGTGAATATTGGCTCATGCTAAGGTCGAATCAGAAATACATCGATTATTTCATTATTCCAGGGCCGGACTCATTAATCTTCATTTGAAGTGTTCAGGGTAAAAGAAACACTTTGTATTTCGAATTACGAATAATTGATTCATTTTTTAGAAAGAAGCTAAATTATGCTTCAATTTGAGGTATTGCTTAAACTTGTCACATGAACAATTATTTTTTTATGAATTTTTGAATTTGGAAAAATTGAATTTATTCACCTGAACAGGACTTAGTCACCTTGTGGAGGTCGAAAACAAATGATAAATTTCTTTAAAAAGTCACTGAAAGTGAGAAAGACTATAATAATTTGTTGATATACTGGGTGGCCACCCTAGACGCGGATCTCATTGCGATGAAGTGAATAACGATATATTGCGAAAAAAAAAAAATATTGGCGATCTGTATAGGGTATACATAGACATATTTTAAAATTATTCGTATGTATACCGGGTGTTCATTGGAAGAAGTGTCACTTTGATCTAAATCTTTGTTGTCGAACACCCGGTATACATACGAATAATTTTGAATATGCTTATGTATACCCTATACATGTCGCCAATAAATTTTTTTTCGCAATATATCGTTATTCACTTCATTGCAATGAGATCCGCGTCTAGGGTAGCCATCCAGTATATCAACAAATTATTATAGTCTTTCTCACTTTCAGTGACTTTTTAAAGAAAATTTATTATTTATTTTCGACCTCCACAAGGTGACTGAGTCCTGTTCAGGTAAATAAATTGAAATTTTCGAACTTTTTCCAAATTCAAAAATTCATAAAAAAATAATTGTTGATGTGACAAGTTTAAGTGATACCACAAATTGAAGCATAATTTAGCTTCTTTCTAAAAAATGAATCAATTATTCGTAATTCGAAATACAAAGTGTTTCTTTTACCCTGAACACTTTAAATGAAGATTAATGAGTCCGGCCCTGGAATAATGAAATAATCGATATATTTCTGATTCGACCTTAGCATGTGCCAATATCCACCCAAGTTTCAATAATATTCGTAAATAAGTTCGGATTTTATGATGGTCTAAGTATTTCCATCAAAAACACCCTGTAGTTTTCTAGGGAAGCCCAGAAATTAATTTTTTATAGTTAATTAGTAGTCAGCTAGTGCAACTCTCTCTGGTAAGAGTATGTACAGTTATTCCCCGGACACCCTGTATGTGTGCAGTGTGCATTACAGTAAAGATAAAGAAGCAGATAAATTTGGATTTTTTCGAATTTACACGAATTGATATATGTGCTCATTGATTGACCAATCCATTCGATAGAGCTGAAAACCTCAGCAATAATGTCTTTAATGTTCGAATAAAGTTGCTCTATAAATGGGAGGATTTATAAAACCGGATGTAGTTGTTCAAGTGGTGATTATAGTCAGAATTTAAGATTTGCAAGAAAAGCTACTACATACAGCCGTCAGATCAATAGAGACCATGGAAAACAATGGAATGAATTTGAGGATCAGATAAATTAAGCAAATAATTGTGTTTCTTTGGAAATTTGACAGTTTGATAGAACAAAAGGCAGAGTCGTGCTTATTAAGGGGCACTGAAACGAAATCTATAACTTGATACTACTACTAACTGAAATCGATAGGAATATTTTTAAGAAATAAGTCGAATCCACCCTATGATTATAAGCGACAGTAGGATTATTATTCAACTAATTGAAGGTTTACAGAATAAGAGAAACAAGTTAATATCTTCTTCCCATAATCAATCCACGCTACTGCACTCCACTCTGGAATGTTGTTTGTAAACAATCGTGTTTTTCACATGTCTTGCAGTATTTCGGCATTTTTCTGAAGTGAAAGAACCCCAAGGAACATTGAAATATAGAATTACGAAAACTTGCGCAAATATTTTGTAAATCATAAGAATAACCAAAGTTAGGTCAATGTTTATAAACAGAAAGGGAGGGAATATAAACATAGTGATATTTTCCACATTTTTGCCTGAGTTTGCATCTGATCTATTTATGTTCTTCATAGATTGAGCAACAGACCCACAATACTCAGAGATCATCTTCCATATATAAAATATCAATTTGAATTTTGGTATTATAATAAAAACTTATGTGAAGAACAATTATAAAATGCTTGAGAACATAGAAGACCGCCGTCATCTAATGATAATGAACTGAATATCTAGATTTTGTCGAAAATATTGAGGTACCTTATTTTTTGAAGCGAAGGGAGATATTGAGGAAGATATTTCGATGTACCAACCGTTGGAAGGTATAAAGTCAACTGACACACGGCTTCCAAAATTTTTGCCTCTTGAGACCAAAGTAGCGATATATTCGATTCCATAATCTAATTAGCAGAGACTTATAGATGAAAGGGAGCTAATTAAGTTAGAGTGAAACTAAGAGCAGAGAGCGGCAAAATCTTTCTGATTCAGCGATTCATAAAGGATCCCTTTCAGACCCGTGATTTATAAAGGGATCACAAAAAGCTGAGAATGTCAAGAGCTGTTCATTGCCTTCGGCATTAAGGATATTTTAATACGTGACTTATTCCTATGGATTTCCGGTATGGGAAAGTGCTGTGTGCGAACCTTCATCATTCCAGATTATATTAACACTAAACTTTATGTTTATACGGCCTTTGTAGGTCTAGGTCGTATCCACTTGAATTATTTTACATTTTCATTCGAAATTAATCTTCAAACTATGAAATTTCAGGAATGGAATATGTATACAATAGTTCGATAAGTTCGGCTTAAACTTGATTCTGAATGGTATAGTTCGAAATATTCAAATATCATTTTGTGTTTATCTCTATGATACCATTCAGTTTTATTAATGGATCGTTAGGTTGAATATTTCCCTCCTGTCAAAAATTCTATGCAAATGATACAGCCTTTGGAAGGCGATGACGAGTTGACAGTTTTTAATTTATTACGGCTTCTTGAAAACACTGAGTCATAAAACTATACATAATATGAGGCACTAAGTAGATGTTACTCACACAATTTTTGTAAATCTCATAAATTTATTATTATGGTTTAAAAATAACAACCACCTATGATTTTCGTTCAAAATTGTTTTCGTGAGATAGATTTTCGAAAAATAAAACTCTCTTATGGTTTTCTATTCAATTCTGGAGAAAAAAAGTCCCCTGCAAAATTTCGATACAGTCGATACTTTTCTCGGAAAAAATAAAAACTTACTAGCACTTATGATCACTGTTCATTCTATTTCATCGTGTAAGTGTTCCATAGAATGAATATTCTAAGATATTGTAGGTCTATGACAGGAGAAAAAGAATGTTTTCTCAGTTTTAATTACTAAATTCAGGAAGAAAATTATATCCGTAATATTTTAATTTCACAAAAAGAACTTTCTTTCGATTAATAAGCATAATTGACCAATTTGGATCATAAACAATATCTTAGAATATTCATTCTATTGAAGTTTTTATTTTTTCCTAGAAAAGTATCGACTGTATCGAAATTTTGCAAGAGACTTTTTTCTCCACAATTGAATGGGAAATCATAAGAGAATTTTATTTTTCGAAAATCTATCCCACAAAACAATTTTTGAAGGAAAATCATAAGAGGGTTGTTACTTTCAACCCCTAATAATGAAGTTATGGAATAAAAAAAATATGTGAGTAACATCTACTTAATTATTCATATTATGTATACAGTGTTTTTTAGGACTCCTAAAAAACATTAAAAACTGTCAACTCGTCATCGCCTTTCAAAGGCTGTATCTTGGAAGGGAGGTCGATTTCGAAAAAAATTTATATGAACTACCCCTGCTTATTTTCATCGAGGAATCACCTCCCTAAGTCCCTGGCATTTGTTTACAGACACCCTGTATTTGTAGGATCTTCCGGTTCACGTATCATGGAATGCAATTTCCAGAATCCCAGGTCAAGCAGTAGCAAACATTCATAACACTGAATCGATATCTCATCTCCTTGTTTTCGAATTCAGCAAACCATCGATCAGCAGAACTGAATTATTCGAAGTACACGTACCAGTGGAAACAAGACGACTTCTCACTCTGAATGTTGATACTTCATCTGAAACCCTACACTCGGAAGAGATTATTATTTTTCCATTCACTGGGTTCATCGTTTAATCTATCCTCACAGTTATCCGCAACCTGTTTTTATCTGAGGGGAAACCTTATTCTGCTCTTGAAACTCTAGGACGCATACCCATGAGAATCTGACACTCTATACGTTCAAGCAAACAAAAGATCGACGCAAACAAACCTGCAGGAAAGAAATGACAATGCAATGTTACATATCGATTTACCTACTCTTTTATAAATTTTGTTCGAGGGAAAAATTCTGAGGTATAAGCCATATATAAGTTATTGGTGTTGTGGTGAATTTAGTTCCCTTTGAGGGATTAACTGTTTAATTTGAATATCATTATTTTTTTATTTATTTATTTACTTCCACACATACACCACAAGAAGGTAATTACATATGCAGAACAACACAAAATCACTATCACTACTTAACCTAGGAGAACAATCTTCTCACATTTCCCAAATTAGTATTGAATATGTATATCTAATTCAGATTTCTCAATCAACTCATTACATATAAGCATCATTTTATTAATAGGGGATGAACTACCTGGTGTTAAATGGAAAGTTTCCCTATTTCTAAGCCTCAGATATAAATTAGGTACTTTGTACTTGACAAGATCAACAAAATTACAATCTTGATATGATATATTATTTAAAATCTTGAAAATGAAAATAACTGCATTGCACTTGCGTCTGTTATCCAATGTGCACATATCGAAATCTTCCAACATTGAAATATATATCTTTTCTGTACTTTTTCAATCATGTCAACATGACTTATGGTTAATGGCATCCAAACCACTGAAGCATAATCGAGGTGTGGTCTTACAAGGGTTTTATATAGTAAGATAGTGGTTTTACAATCGAAATCTTTGCTATTTCTGAGAACTAAACCTAGTAACATGTAAGCTCTGTTGGAGATAAACTCAAAATGGGTGTTAAATTTCAGATTGTTCTGAAAGATTACACCCAAATCCTTAATTTCAGATTTACGTTCGATAATTTCCGATTCAATTTTATAACTGAAATATATCGTTTGACATTTTGTCGCTAACTTGTTATTTATCTTCCCACATTTAATTTGGCAGGTTGAAATAGTTTTCAATCAATTAGGTCATTAAAGACAGCGACTAATGATGAAGATATTGTAACGCGTGAGCGGAGCGAATAATTCGAGTCTAATAGTCGCTAGATTTTTCCGTTGATCTCAATATGAATTGTGTATAAATTTTGGATTGCAATACATTTTTTGCACAAGACAAACATTTGACATTATGATTTTTCTATGTTCCAGTAGAGTTTTGACATTTCTCGTAGTACTTTGTGTACATGATTGAAGGTTAGAATAGGTCATTAATGTTCAATTTCGACGGAAATATAAATTATTGAAACTATGAGAGGCGATTTCCCAATATGAAATAAAGAAGAATGAAATGAAGGTTTGGAAAATCGTATCTGGATTTATAAAACTTCCATGTAAAAGATTTTTCCTCGAATTTTTCATCGAAAAGGGTGAAATCTTCGCTATTTAATGCTTTCTTGTAGCTTTTTAGATGTTCCAAATATTTATCTCAACTAGATGGGAGGAAAGAAGAACAAAAATTTATCTCTATGCATATACTTCAATATATTGACCATTTTCAGAGTAATTTTTTCACAATTTATATTTTGTTTGGGCTTCATGTGAATATCGTGATCCTAGAAAAATCATTAGTCTAACTAAGATAGAGCAGAACTCGAAAAATAGAATGATTACAACATCAGAAGATGTTATCTCGAAAGCCATTCAGTTTCCACGTTAGGATCTCTTATTTAACGGAAGTCCCCTGTAGAATTGCATCGCTGTTCGACCAGTGAGGAAGATTACGTCAAATCCTAAGACCGGATCCAGGTAGACAAATATGTATTCAAGACTCATGAAAAGAAGCAAGATAAAATGCAAACAGAAATTGTCAACACGGATTTCGACAAAAGAAACAAGCCTCATCCGGAAATCCTTAAGACAGTGTTTTTCAAGGTGTAAAAATACGAAATTTTCCACCATTTCCTCGGGGTATTTATGCGGGAAATCACCACGACCGGAGAAATGAATATTTGATGCCGTCACAACTTCCAGGAAGAAGTCGAAAATGGAAGAAAAAATACAGGCTGAGAGAACTGGTGTGCTTCCTTTTCATTCTCGAAATAATAGGTGAAGCTACGGAATATTAACAGCTCAATGCAATAACAGCTCTTGAATTTGATATTTCTCACTCCCTAGGCTCCTACTTCATTTTTTCAAATGGGAAAATATATAGATTAGGATACATCAAATGAAAGGTCATTTGGTTAGGTGAATATTCAGCGATGTGGCTAGAATAGAATTAGGAATGATTATTATATGCTCTAATTATTATCAAGAGATATCCACGAATCCATGGATTTGTGATTTAGAGAGAATGCTTTTTTGAAGTTGAAATCTCTCACCCCCTAAGCCCTACACCCTCCTTTTTTTCTCAAATATGGATTGTGATACATCAAATAAAAGGTCATTTGATTACCTACTCATCTTATTTCAAATTAAAACAAGCATATGGAGACCTGATTTTGAAATTACAAATCCCATGGATTCGCCAATCTCCCTTAGTAATAATTAGTGAAACTATAATGGTCTGATTGCAGTTGTCTCCAATCACAAATCGTACATTATTTCCTATTTTTCATAAACGGCACAACCAGTTCTACTTATAGACAAATCGGTGAACCTATAATCAAATTACTATTCACCTTATGTATCACAATGCATTTGAAAATATAATGCAGAGGGGTGAGAAGTGTCCAATTGGAAAAAACATATATATTGCTTTTGAAGTTAAGAATCGACGGTTGCGAGGATTTTCCTAAATAATTCTTCGTACAAGAATTATTGACGAGTTACGTTATTATTTAGGCAAGCTGTATAAGTAGTTTGTGGACACCAACTTTAATTTAGTTATATTTTTATTTCTAGTTCGTGTTGACGAAAAACATACATACCTTCAAATATAGCGTATAGTCCGATTTAATTCTCAAGAAAAAAATTGTAGCTACACAAAATATCCAATTGAAAGATAAAACTTCTGTGTAACTACAGTTGTTTTTGTTGGTGTCTGAAGTATCTTCAGATCAAGAAGGATTTTAATTATTATGCCTTCGTGAACCTCTAAGACCCTAGTTGAGGAGGCGAAATAATTGGCCGAGTTTCAACTTCAAAACTCCTCAACACTTCCGAAAACTTGGAATCAATCCATATAATCTAGAGCTAATAACTAAAGTTTAGCCTTTCCGTCATTTAATCTAGTCTGTCGCATCTGCGCTGTACCAATCTCATTAGCAGGCACAACATATTCGGCTGGCACTGAATCATGAGGAAATTAATTGCATTTCATTCCTTTATCAAGTTATCCACAAATCACGAACAGCATATCTGGCTTGATTTGATTCTAATTGCTATTGATAAGGCTGAATGGAAATGGAGTCCCCACTCGCGAATTTATCACTGAATGGAATTATTGCAATTATCTGAGTCTACGTCTGATCGTATTAGGCTATGTAAATTTCGCTTCTTGAGAATACACACGTCGTCAAAAGTCTTGGCACTCGTGTCACCTCTCAACTTGTTGTTGAGCGCTTGTTCTACTTGATCGAGTGCTATATCGTTTTGCCCTAATGTCTTTTATTTTCCAATTTTGAGCCGAAAATGGTCTCAAACAAGTTTGACTATCTCATGAAGAATCAGTGGTCAAATTCAATTCTGTCCTAGAGAGTTGAGATTTTCAGGGTGAGTTCGGTTCCCAATTTTTTTAATACTCAAAATTTCGTGGCCATAATGTTAACAGAACTATAGAAAATTCAATTGGAATATTGAGAGGAAGAATCTTTATATTTTTATGACAGGATGTCAGATTCGAGTGAAATTTTTTTCGTGAATGTAATGTCATAGTGTAACAGAACCATAAAACATTCAATTGGAATATATAAAGAAGCATACTTATATTTCCATAACAGGATATCTGATTCGAGTGAAATTTATTTTGTGAATGGAGATAGATATACTTAATGTTTATTCGAAATTTCGTGGTCATAGTGTTAAAGAAAACCATAAAAATTCAACCGGAGTGAACTTGGCAGACCATTTCTAGCAGACCGTTTGACGGAAACGCCGAACGCGCTCCCCAGTGGCGCGCGGTGCGGAAGTATATTTAATGCTGAAATGAGGCAGATTAAGATAAATAATGAAAATGTACTCTCGGCTTGATTTATAGACCAATAAAAAGAGGTTATGAAGGTGTCGACGGTTGGTTATCAGAATGAATTACGACAGATTCGCTATTTCGAGAAGTGAAAACATTCAAAAATCCATATCTCCGAAAATATTCGCCGGCGCATAATAAGATTTGCACGTAGGTTAGCAATATTAATATCATTATTCCCTGAAAATTTCATCCACTTGCAAAGGGATCCAGGGGGTTAAAACGCCCCCCTTACATAGAAAAAATCATATCTCCGAAAATATTCGCCGGCGCATAATAAGATTTGGTACGTAGGTTAAAAGTGTTAATAACATTATTCCCTCAAAATTTCATTCACTTGCAAAGGGATCCAGGGGGTTGAAACGCCCCCCTTAACATGGAAAAATTCATATCTCCGAAAATATTCGCCGGCGCATAATAAGATTTGGCACGTAGGTTAACAATATTAATATCATTATTCCCTGAAAATTTCATCCACTTGCAAGGGATCCAGGGGGTTAAAACGCCCCCAAAACATTGAAAAATTCATATCTCCGAAAATATTCGCCGGCGCATAATAAGATTTGGCACGTAGGTTAACAATATTAATATCATTATTCCCTGAAAATTTCATTCACTTGCAAGGGATCCAGGGGGTTGAAACGCCCCCCTTAACATGGAAAAAATTATCTCCGAAAATATTCGCCGGCGCATAATAAGATTTGGCACGTAGGTTAACAATATTAATATCATTATTCCCTGAAAATTTCATTCACTTGCAAAGGGATCCAGGGGGTTAAAACGCCCCCCTTAACATGGAAAAATTCATATCTCCGAAAATATTCGCCGGCGCATAATAAGATTTGGCACGTAGGTCAACAATATTAATATCATTATTCCCTGAAAATTCATCCACTTGCAAAGGGATCCAGGGGGTTAAAACGCCTCCCAAAACATAGAAAAATTCATATCTCCGAAAATATTCGCCGGCGCATAATAAGATTTGGCACGTAGGTTAACAATATTAATATCATTATTCCTGAAAATTTCATCCACTTGCAAAGGATCCAGAGTGTTAAAACGCCCCCAAAAAACATAGAAAAATTCATATCTCCGAAAATATTCGCCGGCGCATAATAAGGGGAATAATGATATTAATATTGTGATCGTACGTACCAAATCTTATTAAGCGCCGGCGAATATTTTCGGAGATATGAATTTTTCCATGTTTTCGGGGGCGTTTTAACCCCTAGGATCCCTTTGCAAGTGGATGAAATTTTCAGGAAATAATGATATTAATATTGTTAACATACGTGCCAAATCTTATTATGCGCCGGCGAATATTTTCGGAGATATGAATTTTTCCATGTTAAGGGGGGCGTTTTAACCCCCTGGATCCCTTTGCAAGTGGATGGATGAATTTTCAGGGAATAATGTTATTAATACTTTTAACCTACGTACCAAATCTTATTATGCGCCGGCGAGTATTTTCGGAGATATGAATTTTCTATGTGTTTGGGGGGAGTTTTAACCCCCTGGATCCCTTGCAAGTGGATGAAATTTTCAGGGAATAATGATATAATATTGTTAACCTACGTGCCAAATCTTATTATGCGCGGCGAATATTTTCGGAGATATGAATTTTTCTATGTTAAGGGGGCGTTTTAACCCCCTGGATCCCTTTGCAAGTGGATGAAATTTTCAGGGAATAATGATATTAATATTGTTAACCTACGTGCCAATCTTATTATGCGCCGGCGAATATTTTCGGAGATATGAATTTTTCTATGTTAAGGGGGCGTTTTAACCCCCTGGATCCCTTTGCAAGTGGATGAAATTTTCAGGGAATAATATTATTAATACTTTTAACCTACGTACCAAATCTTATTATGCGCCGGCGAGTATTTTCGGAGATATGATTTTTCTATGTTTTGGGGGGAGTTTTAACCCCTGGATCCCTTTGCAAGTGGATGAAATTTTCAGGGAATAATGATATTAATATGTGAACGTACGTACCAAATCTTATTATGCGCCGGCGAGTATTTTCGGAGATATGAATTTTTCTATGTTAAGGGGGGAGTTTTAACCCCCTGGATCCCTTTGCAAGTGGATGAAATTTTCAGGGAATAATGATATTAATATTGTTAACCTACGTGCCAAATCTTATTATGCGCCGGCGAATATTTTCGGAGATATGATTTTTCCATGTTAAGGGGGGCGTTTTAACCCCCTGGATCCCTTTGCAAGTGAATGAAATTTTCAGGGAATAATGTTATTAATACTTTTAACCTACGTACCAAATCTTATCATGCGCCGGCGAGTATTTTCGGAGATATGATTTTTCTATGTTTTGGGGGGAGTTTTAACCCCCTGGATCCCTTTGCAAGTGGATGAAATTTTCAGGGAATAATGATATTAATATTGTTAACCTACGTGCCAAATCTTATTATGCGCCGGCGAATATTTTCGGAGATATGAATTTTTCTATGTAAGGGGGGCGTTTTAACCCCCTGGATCCCTTTGCAACAGGATGAAATTTTCAGGGAATAATGATATTAATATTGTTAACCTACGTGCCAAATCTTATTATGCGCCGGCGAATATTTTCGGAGATATGAATTTTTCTATGTTAAGGGGGCGTTTACCCACTGGATCCCTTTGCAAGTGGATGATGAAATTTTCAGGGAATAATATTATTAATACTTTTAACCTACGTACCAAATCTTATTATGCGCCGGCGAGTATTTTCGGAGATATGAATTTTTCTATGTTTTGGGGGGAGTTTTAACCCCCTGGATCCTTTGCAAGTGATGAAATTTTCAGGGAATAATGATATTAATATTGTGAACGTACGTACCAAATCTTATTATGCGCCGGCGAATATTTTCGGAGATATGAATTTTTCTATGTTAAGGGGGGAGTTTTAACCCCTGGATCCTTTGCAAGTGGATGAAATTTTCAGGGAATAATGATATTAATATTGTAACCTACGTGCCAATCTTATTATGCGCCGGCGAATATTTTCGGAGATATGAATTTTTCCATGTTAAGGGGGGCGCTTTAACCCCCTGGATCCTTTGCAAGTGAATGAAATTTTCAGGGAATAATGTTATTAATACTTTTAACCTACGTACCAAATCTCATCATGCGCCGCGCGGCAGTATTTTCGGAGATATGAATTTTTCTATGTTTTGGGGGCGTTTTAACCCCCTGGATCCCTTTGCAAGTGGATGAAATTTTCAGGGAATAATGATATTAATATTGTGAACGTACGTACCAAATCTTATTATGCGCCGGCGAATATTTTCGGAGATATGAATTTTCTATGTTAAGGGGGGCGTTTTAACCCCTGGATCCCTTTGCAAGTGGATGAAATTTTCAGGGAATAATGATATTAATATTGTTAACCTACGTGCCAAATCTTATTATGCGCCGGCGAATATTTTCGGAGATATGAATTTTTCCATGTTAAGGGGGGCGTTCAAACCCCTGGACCCCTTTGCAAGTGAATTGAATTTTCAGGGAATAATGATATTAATATTGTTAACCTACGTGCCAAATCTTATTATGCGCCGGCGAGATTTTCGGAGATATGAATTTTTCTATGTTTTGGGGGCGTTTTAACCCCCTGGATCCCTTTGCAAGTGGATGAAATTTTCAGGGAATAATGATATTAATATTGTGAACGTACGTACCAAATCTTATTATGCGCCGGCGAATATTTTCGGAGATATGAATTTTTCTATGTTAAGGGGGGCGTTTTAACCCCCTGGATCCCTTTGCAAGTGGATGAAATTTTCAGGGAATAATGATATTAATATTGTTAACCTACGTGCCAAATCTTATTATGCGCCGGCGAATATTTTCGGAGATATGAATTTTTCAATGTTTTGGGGGGCGTTTTAACCCCCTGGATCCCTTTGCAAGTGGATGAAATTTTCAGGGAATAATGATATTAATATTGTTAACCTACGTGCCAAATCTTATTATGCGCCGGCGAATATTTTCGGAGATATGAATTTTTCCATGTTAAGGGGGGCGTTCAAACCCCTGGATCCTTTGCAAGTGAATGAAATTTTCAGGGAATAATGATATTAATATTGTTAACCTACGTGCCAATCTTATTATGCGCCGGCGAATATTTTCGGAGATATGAATTTTTCAATGTTTTGGGGGGCGTTTTAACCCCCTGGATCCCTTTGCAAGTGGATGAAATTTTCAGGGAATAATGATATTAATATTGTTAACCTACGTGCCAAATCTTATTATGCGCCGGCGAATATTTTCGGAGATATGAATTTTTCATGTTAAGGGGGGCGTTCAACCCCCTGGATCCCTTTGCAAGTGAATGAAATTTTGAGGGAATAATGTTATTAACACTTTTAACCTACGTACCAAATCTTATTATGCGCCGGCGAATATTTTCGGAGATATGAATTTTGAATGTTTTACTTCTTGAAATAGCGAATCTGTCGTAATTCATTCTGATAACCAACCGTCGACACCTTCGTAACCTCTTTTATTGGTCTATAAATCAAAGCCGAGAGTAACATATCCATTATTTATCTAAATCTGCCTCATTCAGCATTAATATACTTCCGCACCGCGCGCCACTGGGGAGCGCGTTCGGGCGTTTCCGTCAAACGGTCTGCTAGAAATGGTCTGCCAAGTTCACTCCGGTTAAAATTCAACTGGAATATGAAAAGAAGAATCTTTTATTTTCATAACAGGATATCCGATCCAAGTGAAGTTTTGTTTGTGAATGAAGACTGTTATACTGATTTTCATGCAAGTATTGTGGCCCTAGTGTCAACAGAACCATAGAATATTTCGATTGGAATATTGAAGAGAAGAATTTTTATTTTCATAACAAAATATTCGATTCGAGTGAAATTTATTTTGTGAATGTAGATTGATACACTGAACGTATTTCAAGATTAATGATAATCAAGGTGATTTGACCATGATATATGGTTCATTAGACACCCATTATCATTTGACTTTTGCATGGAAGTCATCAGCTAAGGAGGATACTTCTAATTGATACCGTAATACGAATAACGTTTTCCTTTGGCGGAACCCAGAATGAAATAATTACGTTCAATGCACCCAGCTGTTAGGAGATACCTTATTGCATGTCATCGTGATCATTAGAAGTAATTAGTGATCGAAAAACCTCTATGAGTCAAGTGAAAGGTTCGAAAGGACCCATTTAAGTGATGGATGCTGGCTAGCAGAAGCATCCTTAATTGGCCATTATTCGGTGGTAAGCAAATATGGCAGTAAACGAAAACTAATCCAAGTTCGAATTGGTTGAAAAAATGAATATTCCATAATGAATGTTATAGTTGACTTATACATAGTAGGTATAGATGGTGAAGCTTCATTTCATATGGAAGAATATGATGGGTAAATAAAAATAAATAAATGTCTCTGTTTTGTGAAGGCAAAATGAAAATTGTGTCTTCGAATTCATCCAAGACGTTTGCCAATTGGCGGTCAAGAAGGAAAAGCATTAGTCATGATTTTAAAATGAATGTGTTCATCTTTGTTCCACTTCAAAAAAAGTCCCAAATCAAGTTCCTAGCATTCTCATATCTCATATAGGAACCTGTTGTATTTGAAATTTAGGACACCCAATGGTATATTTAGAACTGCAAACCGATTTTTGACAAATATCCATTTAGTTTCATTTTGTGTAATTCTAGGAATTAATTTATTTATCATGTATAAAGAATACCAACAGAACAAACTAAAAAAAATTGACCATGTTTTTCAACTTCAAAGTTAATTTCTCTCAAAAACGGTCGACTTTGAAGCATATAACCTGAGAAAGAAAAATTCCCACAAAGTATAGCTTATTATGAGTAGAAAAAGCTCACAAAAGCTGTTTTCTATACTAAAAAAGGTTTCGGAGAAATTCGCAAGAAACGATTTTTTTCAATTTCCACACCATCGAAAACGGTGCAATTTAGAAAGTAATCGTTCGTTCACATTTCCAGACGAACTATAACATCCTGGAGTTCGTCGAACTTATTCACTAATACCCTGTATAATAACGACGTGATCCTTATCAATTCATGTCGCGTTAACTGCAATTCACCTCTTTAAATTTTTCAAGTTTTTTCCCCGAAAGACTGCTGAGAAATATCCCGTATAAAATAATTTACTCAGCATTCGAGATAATGAATACCCTCACCTCAATACCAGAGATGCCACACGTAATGGTCCGCCAACTTTTCCATTTAAAACTTCAGTTTAGCGATTAAAAAGTCCAGGACGAGTGTACTGCGGCATGCAATTAATCCAACAAAACAGTTGCATAGTTTGCTAATGAGTGGGGTCAATGAGATCCAGGTATCCTGCCGTAAAATGACACATGACGAGGAAGTGAGGTGTACGTGAGACCACTTTTTACCAGACATTTCGAACTGCCTGTCGTTTCCACCTCTACACCTTTAATTACGTCCAAGTCCAAACCCGTTTAATTAATAGTTCATTATAAAATGGTGTATATTGATTTGCGCGGAGGAAATTCAATTAAATTTTAACTCAATTCAAAAAAACATACTATTCGCATAGCATTATTTATTTAATTCTAATTAGTGTAACGAGACGATGCTGCTCTCAAACGTTATTATTACCGGAGAACGAAATTCGTTCTGAATGGAAAAAGATGCTTGAATCGGCGGAATTTGTTTCTCATTAAATTATATTGTTACATGGGGATAATTACATGCTGTAGAAGTAAGATTATTCAATATTTACGCTTCATGTTCGAAAATAATGTGCTTGAAACATATAATCGTATTGTACTTTATATCGCGTGTACTTATAAGGTGAAGTTAATTATATTTGAAAAGAAAACCGGAAGAACGCATAAAAGATGACTGCGAGAGCTCTTCACGATTCGATTTTTTTCGGAAAATAAAATAACACTTCGTACCAAAAAAAGCAAACTATTTACCTATTGAAGTAGTCATTCAAATATTAATATCTTGATTGCTCTTGGTATCATTCAATACATTTAATAATTAACTCTGCATATTCAAATCTTTGAAATTTTCATTTTCAAAGGGGGTTCAAGATTTGAAAAGAAAAGATAAATATATGCATGATTATTGCGAAAATTCTGGATATTAAGTGTACAAAATATCTTTCAAGTTCATTTGTTGTTCTGACATAGGTATTGAATGATTTATAAATCGAAAATTTCCTTCAGGCCAATTCTCAGTAAAATGAACTTATCTCAAAAAACAGCCTCCATATCTGTATAACATCAAAGAAATTGATTATGTGTAACTGTAATGGAGTCGAATGCCAGTCACTGTACTGGTCAATATTTATCTTTAGTCAGGAACTTGAAATGTGGTGGGCAGAATTTCATATCTTTCTGGTCATAAAGTAGATTGCTGGTATGTTTGAATTTGTTGATTTATGCGTCGTTTCTATACCCAGTAGGAGTTATGCTATAAGACCGGCTATATTCCTGTAATTGCGTTTAACACTCTGATTAGAATTCAAGTTCAGTTCTATTGAGCCAAATTAGTTTGATGTGCGATGAAAAATTAACCAATTACGGTTCTGAATATGGATTAGCTTAATTTAATTGTGGCGAAAAGTACATGATGAATGGGAAATTCATGAATTTGATGATGTACTCAGGAGATTTGAAGTATTTAGTGCTGTGGATAATGGGGTGTGGATAGTTCTCACAGCGATTCATTCTAATTGAGTTATTATCTTGGAATACATTTTCAAATTCATCATACATAATTAGTAACACAAAAGCAGCATTAGAAAAATTCTCATAAAGATAACCAAATTCTCGGCCAAACCAAAACCTAATTGAAACAAATTATTCAATTAAATCTGTCAACTTCCTGAGATAAAGAAGAAAATGTCCGTTCTAGAAAAGCAAAACTTAACTAGGTACTTTTTCATTTCACTGGATAAATTGCTCCACTTTTAGTTTGCAGGTGCGCTAGAGAAAGAAGTAATTAAATTATGAGTTCTACCCAACGTAAATCTAAATGTAAGAGTTAAATTACACCTTATCGATCTCGATTCTTCAAAAAAGATGCAGCATCGAGGCACCTGCAGTAATTCTCACGGAATTCTGCCGTAATTTCAGTCCATAATTCAACATTCAACCTAGGAAAGTTTTCAGCCCATAAAGAACCAATTATATCTAGCCCAGGGAGTAATTGGTCATTTAGAATGTTGAAATTTATCTCAGTATTCGATTGGGAGATGTAGAGCAGTGATAAATGAGCAAATTTCTGAAGAAAATATGATGGATACTCATAGGTTAACCAAATTATTTGTTTGCTTACGACGAAATTCAACGAATTAATGTTCATTTTCATTTATTTCAGACATACATACCTGTTTGAGAAAAGTCATTCTATTATTTGACGTCAATATTCATTGATATATTATTGGGCTATTAAATCAGAATCACTTCTTCTGTTCAACGTTTCGGCCAGCATTCGCCAGTAGTTGTCAGGAAAACACTTCGACTCCGAACTCCCAAAAAAGCAACTTTCGTTTTAGGCATTTTTGACAGTTCTCAGAAAAATTTCGATGACTTGGATCTGTGAATTTATTTACCTGTCAAAAAATCATTTAATCTTATTATTGAAGATGTTTTGATATGAACAGACGGTTGATGAGGTTTTCGGTATGACATGAAAGCTTCTTCCTTCATTTTCTACGTCTCAGTTTTTCTTTTTTTTGGTGTTATGGAAGCTTTCCCCATAAAATCTTGTGGTCTCCATTCAAAGCATGTTAAACAAGCTTGACTTATCTCCAAGTGAGCTTAAGTATAGCCGTCCACGAAAGGTTGAGCTGTCGGTTGGCCATGGAAATTTGGCATATCCACTGTGTACATTAAAATTTTAGGTATGTGTTTATTTTCTTTTGTCAGATTGATACGCAATGTTGTCAATATTGGCATAGAGTTCTCTGATAACTATAGCAAGCTTGTCGGATGAGGCCCGGTACATTCGGCGACGTTGACTTTATTTTACGTTATGACAGCAAATACTGCCAACTTCAGATCAATAAACAAACGCCTACTATGCGCTCAAAATTTCGTGAACGGACTATACGTTTAGTTTCCTCAATATACAAAGATTCTATAATATGAAAAGAAGAAAAACTGATCAGTCCACCGTATGTTGATGAAAAACAAAAAAGAACAAATAAATTATTGACAATTGTACAAATCAAAATGGATCGAAGTCATCCATTGTTTTCTGAGAAATGTCAAAAATGACATATGACAATTCAATGTTTTCAAAGAGTGACGAAAGAGTTCAGAGTCTTAAGTGTTTTCCTAATGACGGTTGGCGAATGCTGGCCGAAACATTGAACAGAAGAAATAAATATGAAGGAAAAAGCCCAAATAATATACCTATCTATGAAGATTGCATCTTCAAGAATTTCACGTCAACTAATAGAATGACTTTTTCAAGCAAACGAAATGTATACCGTCGGAACTGTCGAAAAAGCAACATCAGAGTATAATATATTTTGATGTTATCAAGACAACACTGGATGGGAGGTCGCAGGGCGTGAGCAACAAGATTTATCTAATTTGGGTGCTACTCAGGCACATCCTCAAATTAAATCTTTCAACATGACTGAAACTCCACAGATGGATACCGAAATCTGGAAATAAGTCGAAAATGTCGGTTCCTCCATTTCCTTGTTTATTTTCCATTCTGACACTAAACAGAAGAAGTGCCTGGAGTTGCAGAGGTTAGTTATTCGAAGCTCGGTAATAGAAGTGTTTGACTTATCCCAAATTCCCGGGATTTCTAGAAGAGGGTATTTTAATTGAAATTCCGCTTTTTTTTTCGTCCCAAGCTATGAGAGCTTCGAAGGAGACAAAAATAATCTGTCAGCGGATCGAAGTACTCCGTGAAATTATCTGTTGGACGCGTGTTTATCATTCAAGAGTCAAGAGCAATTTTCTACATGACTACGAAATTAATTTTCGTATGACGGCTTCATTACGCTGCCTAATTTCAGGAATGAAAAAATCGAGTAAATAAAAATGAAGACAATCTTTCTGTTCTTGAAATTAACCAATTCACACTGAAGAAGGGAACATTTCGAAACACATAACATCGAATAAACTGAAAACATATTTTCAATCTCAGTAAGGTATAAAATAAATAAATTAATGAATAAACGTGATACGGTTTTTAACAACTTTGATGATTACGACAGAAATTATATAAATAACTTAACAACAGTTAAATAAACGTCATAGAACATTGTCACAGAGTCTTTTTAAATTCAAATGAACATTACGAGCCAGAATTTTAATTTTTTAAAATTCTCTAATGATGAGTTTCTTACGAAATTGAACTCAAAATTGCTGTCTCAATTTTAAATATGAAAAATAAGAAAAGTTTGTTGAGTGATATTTTAGGGAAAAAAATCATATAACTTCTGATGAAAATGAGATGATCGAAAATTACCTAATGGACATTATCCTTCATAAATTACATACCCACAAACAATTTCAGAAAAATAACTGGAGTACCTACTCTGTGAAAGTATCTCTTCGTTATAATGAATATATTTCCGAATTCATCTTCATTCAACTTAAACGGTCCCTTTAGAATCGATACACATTCTTATCGAAAATAACAATAATTGTATAGAGACCTCTCCATCATGTTGCCAAACAATGTAACAAGATACCCTACTACTCGTCTTCATGTTGGTTTCTCTTTTATAGAGAGTTTACGCCTCCGACAATTTTCTGACAAGTATTTTACGGAATCCTGTGTCCCTTATGTGTCACTGGGTTTCATATGGCATGTCAACATTGAAGGATACTTCATGGAATACAATAGCTGTCAACTTTCACTGAAGACTTTCAGTATAAGGAAACTATCCATTTAAAGAACAAATAATAAGACATGATATCGTTTGGAAATCGAATACTTTTGAAATTATTTCGAAATCAATAAAACCCTGTTTCTATATTTCATTCGAGAAATGATGATGAAGAAGATACAGCAGTATTTTAATTGAAATTATTTCATTTTTCGAGATACACAAGTTTCACGAATTTGACGAAGGAGAAAATGAAACGAATAAGACAAAGGCATGGTTAAATTTAAATTAGAAATTGAAGACTCACCTTGTATATCCACAACAACTAAGTACTCAGCTAACCATAACCATTACAAAGGTATCATTTCACGATCTTGGGAGTAAACTATCAAAATTATTAATGAGACTAGCATCTTTCCATTCGACGTGAGGCATTACAATTTACGTTAACAGCCATAATAATGTCATCATTTGTACAATCTTCAAAGAATAAGCCATGACAACTTCATTCAAGATAGAATTAATAAACTTTTCACCATTTGGAGACTTCCTAATGACTTACAATTGTGGAGCACAATAAACGAATATTTCCGAGAGTTCCCAGCATACCTCAAGTTATAAACATGTAGTTATAAATTCACAAAGTACAAAGTCATAATTTCCCATCTGCCTCAGTTGATGAATGTAACACTGATGTGAGATTTGACACGAAATGTACCAGTACAAGGTTGATTACCATGGTTAATGATGATTTTGAATTATTACACTTTGGTTTTTACATGTTTTCATTTCAATTTTATTTACTATAATTTTTTTATTAGTCTAACGTAATGTTGTTAAGGCTTAATCAAAGTGGGTTTATTGATACTGATGATAATAAATGCTTAATTGGCGTTGTGAGATAATTTTATGACTTGGGTATAAAATCGAAGACTATAAATCCGAAATATGAAACTTTTTGTTTGTTTAATGAAAATTCAAATGAATAATTGAATATATTATTTTTCTCGGTTGTCAAGTTCTAGAAACAGATTTTAAATGATAGCGGAATTGTTTTACGATAGGAGAATTGATAGGCGCGGTCTTTTAAGATGGCGCACAGAATTCGTCTGGGTATTTTGATATTTTTGAAGTTTGATGTATGATCTTTAAAAAAATGGCTTTATACACGATACAACAAAGCGTTCAAATTGAGAAGTGTTTTCAGAAAATTACGTGAAATTTACGTTTTACATAATCGTCCATCTGAAAGCTTTATTGGTCGAATTATTAAAAAATTCAAGAGTAGGTTCGTTGAAGATAAAAAAGTGACAAATACAGCCATAGTGGTTCACAAGAAAATATTGATTTGGTTCGTGAAAGCTGAAGACCCTGAAATGACGAACTTAAGCCGTTAGATTATTCAAAACGATTTATTGCGACATTGAATAGTATTCAAAAAAGGCGACGTCAATTGGCCACCAAGATCATGTAATTTGACACTGTTGAACTATTTTTTGGGGTTATATAAAAGTCAGTTCTATACCAATAAAACTCAATCGATTACTGAACTAAAGATGAACTTATTCGTGTCATTGATGAGAGAGCCTCAATTATATCAAAATGTCATTGAAAATTTTGACAAAAGACTGGACTTTTGGAGAGCTGCAAGAGAAGGCCATTTGGCTGAATTTGTTTTTGTAGATAAATTTCCTAGATGATATTGAATTGCTAGTAAAAAGTTTTTCAAAATGAATGCAAATGATGAGTTTCATTTATTATCAAAAAACCGCCCTATTTGAAATACCCTTCATATTCGAAAAGAAAGTGTGAATAAGATGTATAGGTTGCGTGAAAACAAACCCTTAATTTATTACCCATTTCCTCCGGGAAAATCAGTTACTGACGTTATTGTTACGACAATGCAGTCATTTCTCTTTTATATCTTCATCTGCGCCACCACAGAATAAAACAAAGGTTACTTGAAAGAGCGGAAAGTTCTAAATATTATCACAGCCTGCTAGGACGTAACTCCCAACATGAGGCCTTATTTTATCTGATACTAAATTCGGTCGCAATAAAAGATGTTGTGTTTGTGTGAAACCACCCTGAAAATTGCGAACGCCGAGGAGTTATTGGGGCGTCACGTTATGAGATTAAAATACAAAGTTTCTTATGGTGACAGTGTTCGTAAACAACCAGAAAACAGTCCCTTCTTGTGATAAACTGACAGATTTAACATAAAACTTCCCAGAAATACATCAGGCACGATGAGCGACACCTCTCATATTATGGCTATTGCCTTGGCAATAAACATAATATCTTGATATTGATCAATTTGAAGTAATTAATTAATTGATTTCATTCTGGTATATTACTCAGAGCTGCAAAACAGGGTACAAAAATAGAACAAACCTACATACAGGGTGACTGGTGACGTAAGGGACAACGGCTAACTGGAGTTAGAGGACCTCAAACTGAATGAGGTTTGAGGGTTTAAATGTCCCATAAGGCTATTAGTTTCAGAGATACAGGGTTTTTTTGCAAAAGTGCTAAAACTATAAACTCCCATATCTTCGTCAATATAGCAAATTTTTCCCGGATATTTGGCAAGCTTGTTAATATACATATTCTCCATCAGATCGACAAGAAAAAATTCCAAAAATTGCAGGTCCGTATTCAAAATTTCAATTTCCGTGTCAGGTTAGAAATATCACTCGGTATATGAGATAAAAAAAATTGAATTGGAAAATTGGAATTTTCAAGAAACACTGAGTAAAAATCTGTTTTTAGTTTGAATGGCACAAATTTTTTATAGTTTTTATGATATGTTGAAAGTCGAATATTACAATTTATTATATTGAATTCAAGAAACATACTATTCCTGATAGAAAAAACACTGAATTTGAGATGCTTAAATAATCCTGACGCATTTTGAATATTCCTTCACATCTTGAACTCCTTTTTTATTAATTTTTATCAATATTATAAGAAAAATTAAAAAAACAATAGAAATACAAAGAGAGTAACAGTAGCACATATGAATCATAAAAAATCAAATAAACAAATGCTCGATATGCGAGAGCCATTCCCCTCACACACTTAATGACTCTTTTAAACAATTGAAGTACTTTTCATATCCCCAAGATGAAAAATTATACTCTTGATCAAACAGAAACACTGGATTTCAGCTCGAGAAAAGTTTGACTTTCTTCTCAGAACCCCTGAACAATAATCCATCTGGTACTTATGTTTTCACACAAAATTTATTCTTCAATGAAATAATGTATGAATTTTGAGGACTTATTTTCCTCTAATATGTACTTAGGTGTAGCAACTTCATCTTCTTTTGAGAAGCATATGAATTTCTTTAATGCAAACAGAATATTAGGGAAACAAGTGATTTTTTAGAATAAGAGGTTTATTATTCATTATAAATAAAATACATCCTACTACACAGAGTAGGCTTATTTCAAAAAATGACGTTCATATTCATACATTCATTGGTTGTGAATTATTGGGAATTGTGTCGTTTGTTTATCTACTGAAAAATGCCTTCAATATGCACGAATGAAGAATATGTAGATGATACTTGTTTTTTGGATTGCGCAAAATGAACGGATATAATATTTGGTCTCAGAATAATCCTCATCTCAAAAGGAAAGAAATCATTAGAGATCAAGAGAGCCAATAATTGCGTTGAAGCAAATTGCTCTGATTTCGAGCATTTGCTTAGTTGTTTTCTCATGAATCATTGAATTATTAATTGAAGAATAAATTTTGTTGAAAGAATAAGTATCAGATGGATTATTGTTCAGGCGTTCTGAGAAGAAAGTCCAACTTTTCTCGAGCTGAAATCTAGTGTTACTGTTCTATCAAGAGTAATTTTCATCTTGTGGATATGAAACGTACTTCAATTGTTCAAAGAGCCAATAATTGTGTGAGGGGAATGGCTCTCGAATCGAGCATTTGTTTATTTGATTTTTTTTTTAAACCATATGTGCTACTGTTAATCTTTTTGTGTTTGTATGTTTTTTGAGTTTTTCTTATAATATTGATTGAAAATTTAATGAAAAAGTATTTCAAGATGTGAAGGAATATTCAAAATGCGTCAGAATTATTTAAACATCTCAATTTCAGTTTTTTTTACTTTCAAGAATAGTGTGTTTTTTGAATTCAATATGAAAAATTGTAATTTTCGACTTTCAACATATCAAAAAAACTTTAAAAAATTTGTGCCATCAAAACCAAAAACAGATTTTTACTCAGTGTTTTTTTGCAGATTCCAATTTCCCAATTTAATTTTTTTTATTTCATATACCGAGTGATATTTCTCACCTGACACGGAAATTGAAATTTTTGAATACGGACCTGCAATTTTTCGGAATTTTTTCTTGTCGATCTGATGGAGAATATGTATATTAACAGCTTGCCAAATATGCGGGAAAAATTTGCTATATTGACGAAGATATGGGAGTTTATAGTTTTAGCACTTTTGCAAAAAACACCCTGTATCTCTGAAACTAATAGCCTTATGGGACATTTAAACCCTCAAACCTCATTCAGTTTGAGGTCCTCTAACTCCAGTTAGCCGTTGTCCCTTACGTCACCAGTCACCCTGTATAAACGGTGCATTTTTGCGATAATTTTATTTGAGAGCAAATGCCATATAAACGAAATAAGAAATTATAGGAAAGCCCCGTGCAGGTACTTTCGGTCGATCTTTCATTGATGGATTGAATTTTCTATATTTTTGTCAACACTATGGCCTCAAAATTTCGTTGAGGCTTCTTATGAGTATTTTGCATGTGGCAGCATAATTTCATTTCGATCGGTTTCATTCTGTCTGAGATATTGAGGAACAAAAATTAATGTAGAAGATTTCGGAAATCTTGAAACATTACAGAATATCGTTTACACAAATTTCATTTCTATCAATTTTGTTTTGCTTGAAATATTAAGAAACAGAAATTAATGTACCTAGAAAGTTTCGGAAATAAAAATCTTGAAACATTGCAGAATATCGTTTACACAACGTTTCTTCTCCCTTTCATGCCGGTTGAGAAAATATCTTGAAATCACCTCTGAAACAATGAATTATCGCGATATAAAATAAAACACCCTTAAATAAACTCGTGTTCAAAAGATATCCACCTATCATATCCAGATCATAGAGGAATATAATCTAGGAAACAAGATTTGCTGAAACAAAGAGCGCAACAATAACATTCTCTTTATCTGATGTACCGAGGCCCCAATCTTTCACCTGTTCTATCGTGGTGAATGTGGCAGCGGAGTTCAACGTTTCGCTAACGTATAATTTCTCGATATCTTTCACGATACAGAGCTGATGGCTGCGCGGCACAGAGATGCAAGAGTTGAAAAACTAATGAAGCAGAAGAACCAACTCATCCGCTTGAGTGCTTCAAGATGTTTCCCGATAGTGAGAGGGAGAGAAGGATTGAGGTTTCTATTAAAATTGTTCGCAAAAGATTTGGGTTAAGGCTTCGCCAAGGAAGCTGTGATGGATTCACGTGATGAAACGAGTCTTCTCTAGAAAGGGGATTTTTCTCAAAGACGATTTTGGGCCAGATTTACCACTTTCTGATAAAATGCCTGATTGGCTTTCCCACATGCAGAGCAGGATGAACCTTATAATATATTATATATAAAGGATACTAAAAGTAATGCAGTTCCCCCATTACCCTTGTTATTTTGTTTTAAATATTGAGCTTGTGAGGTTATGATTTGATTGTCATTCGGTTGTCGCTTCATTATTCTTTTTTTTGCCTTTACGATGTGAAGTAAAAGAATGATCATCTATTTGAATTTACAGAAGCCCTCCTCTGGTAGACTATTAGTACCTACATTGATGAATATGATTTACAAAATTGTACACACTGGGATTCTGAAATATAATTTCAATTCAATTTATCCATCATAAAGAAAGTACATATATATTTGAAAATAAAATTTAACGAATTGAGTTGCAGAGGATGCAGTCTAAGCAAGCTTGTATAGAGTCATACTCAGCAAAAACCGATGAACACTCTCCAATTAAACCAAAAAATAATCGAACGAACAAGTTTTAATTTTTAATGAATCTGGCAATGCTAACTTTTTGGCAAGGTGTCCCCTTAAGACACGTTCTACTGAGCCCCCTCGTCTTTGGAACCCAAAAATTTTGTTACCAGTCCAACGTCGAAAGGGAATTTAGTTGAATGAGAAAATTGAAACCAATAGTTCTCTGGAAATTCGAGTTTTTATTGCCATTATTCAATGTGAACAAGCGGAACGAAGAAAATATGTCTTCACAAAATGTGCGATATTTGAATTGAATCGTAAGTTCAGATCAATAAAGAACATAGATAAGTCACAAGAGCGATATAAATTCGAGGATCTGATATACTAAACGAACGTTTGTTTCTTCTTCATAAGCTGAATAAAAAAATATGTCGCATCTACCTCATGGTTATTTTAGCAATGGTACATTGTCTAACTAATTATAGGTTCACAGAATAGAAGAAACATAATTAAATGTATACCTACTACCCACTATCAATCAACGCTACTGTACTCAACTCCAGATTTTTTCTGTTTGTGAACAATAAAAATTTTGTCATGTCTTGCAAATTTTACAGAATTTCGGAATTTTTCTGAAGTGAATGAACTTCAATATCACTGCAAGGCACATTGAAAGTTAGGATCACGAAAGCTGGTGCAAATATTTTGAAAATCATAAGAATACCCGAAGTTAGGTACAGCAGGAGAGTGATATAAACGTTCAGAGATCCTTTCCACGTTTTGCCACTGTTTACATCTGACAGGGGCTCACCTATGGTCTTAATTGAAGATTTTAAGGAACCCAAATGCGAGATTTGCTAAATTTTTTGTGACAATTATGTTGCATGCTGCAGGGGTTAACAATTTGCCCAGAAAATACATAATATATAATAAATCTAATAGATCTTACTTCGACGATATAGAAGTGCGGTTATGCTGTTTTTCCTCAACCTACACCATATAATTTTTGACAACCCAAAGCAACCCAAATGCACTTAACGATTCGGTCAGTGCTCAACGAAGACAGCAATCCCCAAACAACAGGGTATAATTTCGAAAACAAGTCAATTTCCTACTAAAATCCATAAAAAGGCGATTCGAACGACAACCAGAACATCTGTGATCAATATAATAGTTATATAACGACGTCTAATAACTCTTATGAAATATTCATATCCGTGACCTGCACAAAAGTTCCTAGTCAACATCTGTTCATCGCCTACCTGCTTTACATACGTTAGATCGATGGCAGAAAATATCTTCCTTAACAAAGATGCATCAATCACCTGTGTGTCAGGCCCTTTTCATAGGTCCAAATTATCACAGTCTGGCGACGAAGCCTCGCCGAACTCGAACAGAATAACATATCAATCATTTTTTTCCTTTGCGGCACTTCACCCCAACCTGCCTGGAAAAAATGAGATCTAATCGTTTGAGGTATTTTCGGATTGACGTATTTCGGAGGATATGACGTGCTGGAACATGGGACCTGATTTCTACTCGAAAATTCCGAATCGAATATCTCACGTTAGACGATCTAATTCCGAATTCATCCAAAGGCGGTGACATCTCTCCAATTAAACTGGATCAAATTGATTTCAGCCAGTTTCCACGTCAAAATGGGGTTTGGAGCTGACGACAGATGGCACGATGAATGCAGGAATTAAATTGAAAAAATGGGCTATTGATAGTGTTCTCGGTTTACGTTCGACGATTTAAGCCGAAAGTACTTCTTGACAGTAATTGCTTTTTTATGGATTGACGGTTCTATCTTTAGTCGCATAAATTCACTTTAGATTAGGTGTTCTCTTGGAATTATTCGTTCGGTTTCATTCGGAAGACTGACAGGGCGTTGAGAGCTTGAGCGACTGTTCGAATTATATATCCATGACATGGAAAAAGACGCAGTTGATATTATCAACCTCTCAATACTGATTCAATACAATTGAAACCATATTCTTATTCTTCTTCTTATTATTACAGCTAAAATTGACGTTTTCTAGTGGCACAGTATTTCGAAAAGATCAGATTCAATCAAACCTAAAGTGAGAACACTCAAGAATTCTTGTGGTTTGTGTGAGTTAATTTTCGAAGCCAAAATGACACACAAAAAGATGAAATGAATATGATGGAATGAAAAAGAATATACATGAAGATACAGATATGTACAGCACACTAAAATTGGCCAGAGAATAACATAAATTTTAGATGAATTTAGATAAAATCCTTCATCCTAGATTTTATATCTAGCAGTGTGAGGATAAATTGGCCTGGGAGAGATACACAAAGAAAAAGGTGATTGTTTCATTTGAAGTGTCTAGACCTGCTTCTACAGAAGGGGGACCTGGTGGAGACCCAATATTTTATCGTAAACATAAATTTTTGTATATTTTTCACTAAATAAATCCAAAGAGAAAAATATCATAATTGTTGTAATTAATTCATATTAATCTTTTTTTATATCATTTATTATACTTTAATAGATCTAGCTGCTTTCAGTGACTTGTAACACAGAAAACCATTTCTCGTATCAAAAAACTATCGATTTACCTCAAAAGGGCATTTTCAGTGATCAACAGAAAAAATCATTCGAGAAATAATGGAATCTCAGAAAATCACAGCGATTCGTGTTTTTGTTTCATAGTCAGATTTTCGAGAAAAAAAATTAGCACCGAAATGAGCCAGCGAATTCAAACGATCAGAATTGACGGTAGACTGTGACGTACGCGTCAGCATTCATTTCATTGATTGACTGTTGAATCATAGTTAACAACGATGCGAATTGGCCACTTTGTTTTGAATCATCATCCCCACCAATTATGCTAACTCGTACGTCATTATGGAGCGACGTTTGAACTATTATAGAAATCGCATTCTCAATATTTAATTAAAAACTAATAACTTGAAATTATGATTAAATCACTGGATAAGATTTAATACTACTTTTAATGGTGACACATGAAAGAAATCCTAAATTGTAACATAATGCCAATTCGAAAAATACCTGATAGAGAAAGTATCGACTTGTTCTAAGTGAACTCCTTTAATGCTTTCGGGTCATAGCATCAAAAGTAGAAGAATACAAATATGTAGATCGTCCTGATACAAAGACTTGAAAATATTTTTGTATACGAATATCCAATAGATGCTAAAGAAGCAATAGAACATTTCGATTAGTTTAATTTAATACTTGAAATATATGATCTATAGATGAGATATCTAACCGTTACCTCTGATACACCCATTAAGTTCTTGACCAGGTGGAATGCAACATAATTATACAGTCCGGTAATTAAAGAGAACCCTCAATTGAACTTCTGGTTTGGGTACATAATTTTTTTAAGTGTTTCAAAAGTCTGAGTTAATGTATTTTTAAGCACCGGCACTGACCAGTGAAACAAATGGATTTCCAACATAATTAAGAACTGTAAAAAAAGGGAAAAAAGTAGAAAATAGGTACAATAATAAAACATAATATTATTCCGTGTATTTACCACTTTTTCGGGTTTAACGAACTCAATATGTAAAAACTCAATGGTTCCAATGTGTGAGTTTTACAATACAAATTTTACAATGTGAGATTATTATAATGGCAAAACTGTGTATCATTTTTTGACATTACCAATGTCATTTTTGTTCAGTAGGTTATGCCATTTAATAATAGAGAAATATACGGTTCAACAACGTTTAGAAATCGTTTTATCAAAAGCTGTGCTCAATTCTGAATACTGAAAGAGATTGGAGAATAATTCATGGGCAACATTATCCAGTTAATCCACTCACTATTCGTCTTATTCGGACAAATTTTTTGTAGAAACAAGCATGTGAAAACTGAAATAATTGATACGATTCAAAGTATGAATAATGAATGATCAGTGTCCAACATATCGTTCATTTATTATAATTGTTTCGAATAGTGAAAAGAGATCTCAGCTCAAGCTGTCGACACCTTATACAACTTTTACTTCGACATTATTTTATTCCATTTCCGTGGTAGAAGTTTTATTCATGACCCGAAAGTGCGAAACAAAGGATAATAGAATGATCTCCAAGTTATAACTTGGAACCGAAATATAGATTTCCGCCAACCGCAAAGCAGCCCATCTTCGTGACCTGTCCGCCAAGTTCTTCGGAAGATCGCTCAAGTGAATTCCGTGAAACAGTTTGCCCGTTCCTACTTTTTCATGTAGAAACTTTCTTGTCGTCGGACTCCATGCACGAATTCCAATAATGTCGTCTCTGAAGTCCGACAGAACAATAAAAATTAATCATGACCCGTTCATCTAGATCCCTCTGTATTTAATTGAACACATGACGAACGTGTTCAAGCTAAGGCCATAAAAGAATTGAAATTGATAGCGTTAATTTCGGGTGTAGAACTAACGAGAATAAAATCCGAAAGTTGTGAGTCCAACAACACATTTTACCTTTAACGATACCTTTGGTGAAATTTACACCACCATAAATTTCCACGGTTAATGATATTTCATTTACTGCGTCATAAATTAGGCCGTGTAAAAATAAACTGTTTCCTAATGTTCGCTAGATAAGCGCTTTATGATGCAACAGGTTGTATCGAAAAAGTATAATGTTGATTATAATGTTCATTAGGGAAATCACACAAAGGGGATACTACAGCCAGATGAACGAGTTAAGTAATTAATTATCAATTAAAAACAACTAGTAGAAATAAAATAACGCGCGTTCAAAAAAATTCGTGGTCAAGTAGGCTGCGGATTCTATTTTTCCCCTCATAGACTCTTAGGAAAAATAGAATCCACAGCCTACTTGACCACGAATTTTTTTGAACGAACGATACTATGGTAATATCTTCTTCAATAGTTCCTGTCCACAGAAATTTAAAAAATTTTTAGAAAGTTCAGAGCAGGTGCTTTTGAGCGCTCGTTCATTGGTTTGAATGAACAAAAATGTATAGGACTTGAGATTGGTATTTAATATATAAATGCGAAATCTCAGCACGATCGGAAAAATATTCGAGAAATTATCCAAAAACTGATATATGTAAAAACTTTATAATCAAAAAATTTAATTCTATGATTTTGATGATGCGATCCTCCTGAAATTTTGCATGAACATTCAGTATATCGATCTTCATTCACAGAATAATTAATTCTTATTGTTTTCACTCTAATTAATAATAATATCAATTTTTTCTGAATATCTTGAAAAGAATAAATGTAAAATTCTTTTTTTTTCAGTTCAATACAATAATATCAAAAACCACTAAAAATATGACATTTTTTCCCTAGTTCAAATTGAAATACAGCAGATGAACCAGTTAAGTCAATGGTCCGAAATTCTTCTCCGAAAAGTTTTCTCGTTAATTATTTACTTGTACTTTTCCAAATCTGGGAATATTCGTTATGTAGAACAATCACCGAAAACTGCCGAAAAAACTTTTTGTTCACCAAAAATTGAAATCTCCTTCCTCAAGTTGTTTCGGCGAGTTACTTTTCAAAGAAATTTCAATTTCAAAGGAGGCCGACGGAATGGTTAATTATTCATTATTCTCCGCCATAAAGACTACTCAATTATTAAACTTGTTTTCGAGCTGTCAGAGTACATTTTATTCTTTCAACTTCCTAATTAATCTCGCCACTAGAACTTCTTGCCTTGGAACTCAAATAATCATTCATAATTTCCTGATCTACGCTAGCATGCCACTTTCTCCCGTATTGCTATTTTAAATGTAAAAAATGTGGAATTTGTGTGTTTAGTTCTTCTTGTTGGACATTTTGAGTAATTAAGTACAGCGTGCCAAAATGTAACGGAACTCGTAAATAACTCTTGTACGCAGAATTATTGAGGGAAATCCTCGCACCCGTCGACTATTGGTTTGAAAAGTTTATTTATCTTATGCTTTTTGAGCGCTCGTTCTCATTGAATGAGTGCTATATCGTTTTGCCCAAATGTATGTGATTTTCGAATTTTGAGCTGAAAATAGTCTCAAACGATAGGGTTAGACTCCCTGATAACGAATTCATGTTCAAATTCAATTCTGTCCGTGGGGCCGTCCGGCCGTCCATTAGCACAATAATTTTCGAAGGGATTGTCCTAGAGACTTGAAATTTTCAGGATAAATTCGGGTCCCACACGGCTGTTCCATAAAATATGGCCATTCAAAATTTTTATTCCTCAATATCTCAGCAAAACGAAACCAACCGAAATGAAATGTTACGGCTAAATGCAAGATGTTCATAAGAAGCCTCATGCAAAATAGTGTGAACAAAACTAGGGAGACCTGCTTTAGAAATAACAAATTCATGGATTCGTGGATTTCCCTTGATGATAATTATTGAAATAATGATGGTCTGATTGCAGTACTCTCCAATCACAAATTGTGAATTATTTTTTTGAATTTTAATGAAAACCGGCACAACCAATTCTACTTCTATCCACATCGCTGAATAAGTAATCAAATAACCTCTCATTTGATGTATCGCTCCCACTTGGAAAAATGAAAAAATGAAGTAAAGGATTTAAATTTGATATATCAAATTCAAAAAAGCATAGGATAAAAATTTGCTTCTGAAATTGGAAATCGACCGGTGCGAGAATTTTCCTTGATAAAAAAAATCGAAAAAGAATTATTGACGAGCTGCGTTACTTTTTTGGTACGCTGTGTATCATGCACTATAAAACATTCAGTTTTTACCTACTTAATATGTTTTCTCAGATATTTTAAGTCATCCCAAATTTTCTTCAACAAAAAAGAGATTTTTTGGTTATTTTCATTGTGGTCGTATGTTGACTCACTGATCCAACTTGCAATAATCTCATAAAAATAATATTCTCATCAGACCAGTTCAAATATGTATACGTGCTGACTTCATAGGACTACTAAAACAGAAGCTCCAAAAATCAGTGAATGTGAGCTTGAAATTTGATTATGATCATAAACTTCAAACATCTATTATTAGTGTTCTCTAAATACAGTTCTTGATCAAAGAAAGAGGGCATGTTATCTAATTATCACATCCTGTATGATGAATTACTGTTTGCCTGGGAGGATTTCCAGTTGAAATACTTCAATAAAAGACTTAATTTTCACAGTCAGCTGCGCTACGTACTTGAACAATGCAGAAAAGTTTTTTCGACAAGCATGAATTATGTGTTAACCGATCAATTTAATGCATGGGGAAGACGTTAAAGTGGCTATTGATCTAGGAAATTTACGATTACATGGAACATATTTCAGGCAGATATGAGTTCTAAGGCTGCACGCAGGTTTTCCTGTTCATTTGTAACTTTCATAACACTCATATTAGAAGTGCCGTATTCATAAAATATATATTTTACTAGCAAAAAAATCGAGAATAGCTCCCACTTGCACACTTTGTTACTATGAGTTGCCACAGAGTGCAGTAACCTATTCATGCAGGATTCAGCCAAAACCATTTTTTTTTATTTCAAATTCCTATCTATGTTATCCGCGCACATTTTTACATTTATTGATTCTTACTGATCGTTAACTGAAAAACTGAGTGTTATTCCTGGAAGAAATAAGCATTCACCTGAAAAATTAAGTTCTGTAATATTTTTAAACTAATAGATTGCGACTGCTAAGAAATACCATACCTATCATTATTCCACCAGGTAATTAATTGATAATTGAACGTAGTTTCTTATGTCGTTAAATGAATTATTTAATTATTGACAATATAAATTTAATATATAATAATATTAATATATAATAAATAAATCGAATCAAATTATATGGCAATATAACTAAGATGGAAAATAAGTGTAATTTAAATTCGATAAGTAGAAACTTCGATTACTCGATTATTTTTATACCTCTAACCAAACATTTCCGAATTTTTTTGGGGTAAAATTAACTATGATTTTAACTACTCGTTTAGTTCTTCAGATTTGAGTATTGAGATTTCACTAGTTGTTCTTGATTGTAATCTTCATCACTGAAAATATATCAAAACGTACTATGAAAACTATATCTTTTTTTGAAAATTAATAAACTTTCGAAGAAATAAAAAGTGGTGGATGAAAAATGATGTAGCTTTGAGTTTAAAGTATAGTGTCGAGGAAAAAATCTTTCTACTATCACACAGAATTTTTCACAGCTAAAAGAACAATATATTGAAAAAAATGTATTTTTTTCAATATTTCGAAATCTTGGCCGCTCGATCTTTTCATATCCGCAGGCAGGCCATTACTTCGAAAATTTGGAACAAATTCAATTCTTCGATAAATTCATATCCAATACTCTCCTATATTCCAGACAATAACATTCCTCGATTAAAATCACGAAAACCTTTTTGGTCAAATCATTTTCTGAACTCAAATGAAAGTGATAAAGCAATTTGGCAATCCGAGTGGAACTCATGTAATATACAGAACAAAGATTTAATAACTGATCCCTCGAATAAAGTTCCTGGATTTGACCTTCCAAGGAAAATATGGACTGATCTTAATCGTATAAGAACAGGTCATGGACGTTGCAATAGTATGCTTTTCAAATGGAATTCAGTTGAGAGTCCTAGTTGCGAATGCGGAGAAGCAGAGGAGACAATTGAACACCTGATAAATAATTGTTCATATATAAATTTCAGGATGGCTTGAGAGCTATACATGAAATTACCGAGTCGTTTTTGAATTGGGTTGTTAATTTTAAATCGATTTAATAGAGTTTTAATCATTTAATTTTTCTGTTTCTTTTTTCTGCTTTGATTTTTTCGTTTCAGATTCAGAATTCCGAAGGCATCCTGGAGAGGGTTATCGTTCATTTGGACTAAAATGAGAAGAAAACCTTCAATATTCTAATAGTTTTTAAGTGTATTTTGTTGTTGAAACGGCGAGACAGGGTTTTTTTACTGGGGTTTTCCCTGAGCTCAGGTATCATACGAAAAAATAGTATGGTTCCCGTTTTGCACCAACCTCAGTTAGGGATTTTTATTTTGTTTTATGTATTGTATTATGTATTGTATTATGTTAGCTCTTGATTTCAAAAGAATATATATATGAGTAATATCTAACTTTGACAGCATTATAATTCTTTTCTATCGAAACACTTCAATATTGGAAAATTATAAAGTATCATTATATATTTATATTCTTTGAATCGGGTGTCCCAAGGTGAGTGGCCTATTAGATTATTATTATTATGATTTTTTGGTCAATCCTGCACAACTGAGGATTCAGGAGAGAGCGGCAAGTTCGCATCGTTGTAAACTCTGATTCAGCATTCAACCAATGAAATAAAGGATGACGCATACGTCACACTCAACCGCTAATTCTGATCGTTTGAATTTGCTTGCTTATATTGGTGATTTCAATTTTTTTCTCGAAAACCTGACAACGAATAAAATATGGATAATCACTATGATCTTGTGAATTCCACTATTTCTGATGATGTTTTTGGAAATATCCATTTTTTGGGTATCAGAGGTTCTGAAAAACCATCACTTACAGTGCAAGAGCTGGCTGGATAAATTCTCTTTGTTCAAAGCAGCTTTTCTCGAATTTCGAAGGAAGTTCAAGGAAAAGCTCAAATGTGACAGTAATTTCGGACACATAGGTGATATTGATTTAGTTGTAACTTTCTATTGACTCTTCTCTATTTGTTTCGTTCAGATCCAATTTTAAGATATCTAATCAGATCCAACCACCCACCCACTATATTGATACGGGCAGACAGAGTTTCCTTCGAAAGAAATAGTTGCAGTAAAACATAATGATGTCTGCAAACACGGAAATGGCAATTATACCTCCCAACAAACACGTTTCACTGCAGCAGTTAAGTAATATTCGCATGACCGACACCTCACGTATGAAAATCACGTGAATCCGGTTCCTGTTCAACACAATCTTAATTTATCGCATGAAGATCTTCGTTAGACCATTAAAGTATAATGCTCGAAAATTTACGAGCTGTCGTAAAAGGTGCCGTTTTGTTTCACGAATGAAACCCGGAGCGTTGCCAAAATCGAAACCCCAATAAACTTTCCAATCGGAAATCCGATACCGTTAAGGTATATCGGCTTAATGAAGTAATAAAATTTAAAAAATCACGATAAATCGTGGTCTTTAATCGATCCGCCCGGCCGCCTCTGATTAAGTCCGCGGCCCGACCAATTTCTTCATTTTCGATCCGGACCCAGATCTCCTCGGGTATATTTTTTTATTAACGGCCATTAGCATATTTTGTGAGCTCTTTATTACGGAACATGCTGTGCGTCAGTGACGGCTCGTGTCCTTTAGGTGTGTGCCGGCTATCCAAACAACCTAGTACCTCTTGGGTGATGTTTATTTCCACGTCACCCAAGAAGTACTAGGTTGTTATCATAATTTGGATTCGGATACTTTGCCTATTTCCCTTTAATATCTAAATATAAAAAAGTGAAAGTAGGGAATAATATCATCTGATTAAAATCAACCAATATTATTATACTCGTACTCCGGAGCTAATCCCGTCAACGTTCGAAGGAAATACAGGGAGTTGATATCATCCAGAGCTTCCCATAGATAGCTATTTCCCCCTATCGGGGCTCATCAGTATGGAGAATTGATAGTCCTGAATGATACTTGGCATTCTAGGACTGAAACTTAGATCTAACACATTCCTTCGGTATATTATTCATAGTTATTCTCTCTACAGATGATCTCCGATAGGGCGAAACTCTCAACGTTGAAGAGATTGGCTCCGAAATATGAGTTTAATATTGGTTGATTTCAATCGGTTGATATTATTCTCTGCTTTCATTGTATATATTCTCATGGTTATGTTAAGCGCTTATCCTTATTTTTTATCCTTATTTGTTTGTAAAAAACCACGTTCTCAATGGATTGACAACTGGAAATATAATAAAATTCTATGAAAACAAAGTTGAAGAAGTATTCGGGAATCATTATTGAATGAATATTTAAAGAATTTTTATTATGAAATTTTAGTTTTTCCCACACTCCCATATCATATTTAGTTGAGAACATAAAACACTTTTGAGAACTAATTTAATATAAACTGTAAGCCGTTATTTCGTTGATATGTAATGATTAACTGCAACGCGATTCTTCCCGGCTTAGCCCAAGAAGTAAGTTCTCTCCGGAATGGGCAGGAAAATTCTTCTTTATTTAAGAAAAATCGTCCGGACTGTGCCTACATACCGGACGGTCGCCGAAAAATATCTTTTAAATGACCGCCAATGCTTCGCTAGTATAGTCCGTTCACGAAAGTTTGAACCGTCGGTTGGCCATGGAAATTTGGCATATTCCAATGTGTATATTAAAATTTTGGGTTATCTAGTTTATTTCCTTGTCAGATTGAAACGCAATGTTGACAATATTGCATAGAGTTCTTCGATAACTCGTAAGCTCGTCGGACGAGGTCGGGTACATTCGGCAACGTTGACTTTATTTTACGTTATGTCGTTATGACAGCAAATACTGCCAACTTCAGATAAATAAACAAACGCCTACTATGCGCTCAAACTTTCGTGAACTTTCTGCTTTCAATGACTCGATTGTTGATGGCTTATTGATAAAAAACTGTGACTTCAAATAACACCACAGCCTGAAGTCTGAAGGCGTTAAATCGCTAGAGAGTGGATGCCGATTCTGGTCACCAAATCGGAAAATTACATGACCACGAGTCATGCGCTGTTCACGCTGTTCACGGTCTATTGGCAAGTTCTTGAGTCGGTTGCATCTTGTAGGTATGCAGCTGTAGCTAATTTTTTAGTGAGAATTCGCTGAAGAGTGCCTTTCGAAATATCTACTTCTTGTGACCTCTACGAGCTCCTATCGTATGTTGACTATCACTAACCGAACCAGTAGTTTTATAGTAGATGATTTAGACATATTATTATTTCGACCAACCATTGGACGAATAGTGGCAATTAAACTTGCGCCATTTTGATAATAATTTCTGACAATCAGGACGAGTTTCTTTCAGTGTAATAGCTCCATGTTTATTCCCATCTCTGAGCTGTCAATCTGTAACGTCGTAATCAAGTGACATAATGACTGTCAAACAAAGCGTGCAATTCAAACTTTGCGTTCTTATTCGAACACACTTTATCTGAGAGCCGGAATATTATTTTTGGGTCGATCCTGCGGACCCTGACGAGCCGTCACTGCCGTGCGTGCCCGCTCTCCGTCTTGTTTTGATTAGAGTGACTTTGGGCCTTTCGTATTCGTATGCGGAGGAAGGTGAGAGTTGATTCGGCTCTCTTCTCTCGGATGATGGCGGTAATCCCAGGTATCGGATGATGATCACATTTTGGACTGTAATTACATGACTGAATAATATCCTCAGAAACATGGAGTGCCACTAGAGACTGAATTCTTGTTCTAGTGGGTGAAAGGCAACCAGAACGATAGAGGCATTATAGTTTTTCATTTCGTGTTCGCTAGTGTTGTTAGATGCGCTGTTCTGGTGAACCACGAGCAGTAAGATCTTTTTTGTCATGATAGATCTCTCTGAAATTACCTGGTAAGCCGGCGACGTCGATATGGTATTTTATTTCGAATGCAGGTGAAGTAAATTGGAGCGACATAATATTATCATTTATTTTCGATTCTTATTGATAAAACCAGTATGATAATTGAAAAATGTTCAAATACATGAAGTTTCACCTTATAATTTGTTTAATACATCTCGGACGGGACACCTGTATATTTCTTACCCCATAAGAATTTGAAAAATTTACCTAAACACGTCAGTTGATTCCGTTTGAGGGACATCTTTTGATGTATATGTGAGGCTTGAACAAGCACTTCCTAAAAGGGGGCGCTTCAGCCCCTGAAAATTGAAAATGGAAGAGGGATTGAGTGATACTTCATTTGAAATGTCTTGAAATACTCTTTACAGCAGCGTATGAAGAACGTAGTTTTGATGGAGCGTTTCTCCAGAAAACATTATCAAGTATTATTATCTACCTCATAATAAAATTTTTTCTGATCGAAATTAGTAGGGTATTCTTCCAGATAGTGATCTCTCTAGATCTGGTATTGTTTCAAGTATATTTTTCTGATGGAAAAGTTGATTTATTCACAAGATGTGACAGTGAATTATTCAGTATTTTGTGGATGAACAACAATGTTCTGGAGATGACTGTGGATTACAACGTACAACGATTTTTTGTAGTTCTCGAGTTATGATTTATTGAGTGTTTTTTCAATGTATTTTGCCAGCTCGGTTTGAAAAATTCATATCTTCCTATGCAGTTAGTATTTTTTCAACATGGTCCTCCTGAATGTTTCAATGAACAAAATATTCACTGCAAGCTATCAAAAAAAAGCTTGAAAGCTAGAACGTTTTCGATGATGTGTTCAAATTGTAGGCACGGATCTTGAAAAATTATTGAAGTGAATAGTTATTTTTTGTATTATATTGCCTTTTATTTTCTATCCCAAAACAGGTAACTTCACAACTAGCAATTCTGACGAATGTTAATATTTTTCATCAGTGGTGAGACAAAAATTATTGTATAAATTACACGAGCTACATTTGTTTCACAGGAATTTTAACTAAAATCATTTTAAAATCCCACTTTTAAGTTTAATTGACCATAAAATGGAAAAAAAAAAAACAAATTTGATCTAGTTTCAATGATTTTCAGCCTATCCACCTTCCAAGGCTGATTACAACGAAAAAAGTCCGATCAAGTACCTTTTTTTCCTATGACTTTCGAAGCTTTTAAACTTATCCACAAGCTAAAAAACACCTTTTTTTATTTCCGAATCGAAAATGAATATTTGAATACATCTTACTGAAAACTGAAGTCCTAGCTTTCAAGCCTTTTTTGGATAGCTTGCAGAGATTTCAGGAAGCTGAATATTTTTTTTGAAGCGACATTCAGGAGGACCATGTTAAAAGAATAAAATTTGCAAAATACTAACTGCATAGAAAGATATGAATTTTTCGAACCCAGCTGGCAAAATACATTGAAAAAAAACTCAAAAAATCATAACTAAAGAACTACAAAAAATCGCATTACATACATGTGGTATTTTTGGATAGCCACAGGTCTGAGGAATCTTAAAATAATTTATTGACGGCTGGACACCCTGTATATTGAAAATTTCAAGTTCTGACGTTGCTCCTTTCAGAAATTATCGTGCTCACGATCAGCATTGAACACGATAACAAAAATATCCATTAATCGATCTGCAACCGCGTTATGAAAATCGACTACACACTAAATCTAAGATTCGAATCCCTGATTCAGCTCTAATTCGCGTAACATAATATCCTGGCATAATAATTACCACACATCGAAACAGAAACTCAAGAAGGAGTTCCAGTGAAGGGGCCCCCATGTAACGCGATAATATCAATAGGTGCGTTCCCTACAGCTCAACTCATTATACGGCTTCGGTGAGACGTGGAGTAATCCCTCCAATCCCTTCCACCAAGGAGTAATAAAATAAGAACAAGGCACAGAGGAGGCAAGGAGGAAACCAAATCCCGCCAATTTTCATGAATATTTCGTTGGAGCCAACTCCCTATTAAATATCCTGTCATAATAGACCTCTGGTGGAATAAACATAATTTAAACAGTCTGCAGGCAATGTTGCGAGAAATATAAACTTAGACTAAATGGTCCTTGGTGCAATTCCCCAAGAATTTAATGAACGGAAAAAACGACATTCACGATTTGTTAAAATGTGTGGGGGTCTTTTTTGATGGCCCTTCGTTCGATAATGTTCTGCTTTGGGTTTCGTGGTTCGAGGATATCCCGGTAGAGGGGAGTTGCTGAATGTTTTGTGGGCGTCAGGTACAGGAATGAAAAATGTACTCAGTTGGTAAAGATAATAAACGATTTTTCCGTCGACCTCGAAATAAAAGGTGATTTTAATGTGTACTAAATTGAACATTATTGGCCCATTTAATGCTCAATATATGCTATATTTTAATGTGCAATCCTCATGGCAACCGTACACAGAGTATTCAGAAGCACTACGAGAAATGTCAAAACTCTACTGGAACATAGATATTCCATTATGTCAAATGTATGTATCGTGCAAAATGAGAATGTATTTCAATCAAGAATATATACACAATTCATGTTGAGATCTTCGGAAAAATCTTGTGATCAACTCGATTATTAATCAAGCGACTAATGGTCTGGAACTATTAATGCGTTCGTTCCGTTCAAGCATTAAAATATCTTGACCATTATTCGCTGTTTTTAAAAACCCCTGATTAAATAAATTTGAAGAGTGAGCATTTTTTAGTTCTCAAAATAACAGCGCAATAAAAGACTCGAAATTCGATAAATTACAGAAGATTTTCGATTTACTTTTGATAACTTTCCCTTAACAAAACGATGCGAAAGAAAGTAAACAATTTGAATCGTTATATAAAACTAAATGAACAGACTGAACAATACATTATTTTTTTAGTTGCTATAGTAGTTAATTCGAAAACAGAAAATCGCTGGTACCTCCAAAACGTTGCATTTGAATATGGAATTTTTCACCTATTAAAAATTCTATAACTCTCCAAAAAAACTTCAACACCGAGTTCAACACCCAGTATTTCTGCCTAAAATAAAACTATCAAAATCAGAGGGTTTCACAACTGGATCCTCATGACAACTTGTTGATGCAAATTTTCAGTTAACGCTTAAAACAAAGATGAATTGAATTTAAACATAGATATAATCATTTCGATCAAAAAAACTTAAGTGTAGTGAAACCTAGCGTAAGCTATTGCACATTACAAATCAAGTCTTCATTTATCATTGGACAAAAAAAATTGGTCTATTCAGGTCGAAAAAAGATTAAATTTTTTTATGCAGAGAACCTATTAGAAAGTTTAAGGCACACTTTTCCAGTTCATTATCAAGTGAACTTAAATTATTTCTTTATCCCAGCTTTTTCTAAAAACTTGTTTTCTGAAATGTATATTCCATTCTCCATTGTTATCGAAAAGCTGTAGATAAATACTATCAGGTACAGGTATGCACACAATGATACTTCCAATACACTTTTATGACTCAAAAATATCAATGAAACCCTTCCTGTGTTGACAATGTAAGTTATATGATGGATTTTTAAGTGGTTTACCTGAACCCATAAATAACTTCAGACCTTCGCATTTTTGAGATTGTCATTACATTATTAGATTTTACAACTTCCCTTGAATTCTGAAGAGGTTTCATTTTAAGGGAATTATTGCTGTAATAAACCCGAAGGTAAACATTGCCATTGAGATTTAGAAAGTAACAAAATACCTTTAGGGATCCCTTTTACAGTATCGTATTTTGTGGAAAAAAACCAAAATTGAAGAATTCATTTGTAAAACCAAAATTGAATTATATTCGATTCCAGCAGAAATAAAGCGTTTTTTATTAACTATTGGTCTATTGTTTGTATGATATTTAATTTCGTAGGAAGAGATGAAATATTATAATAATTTAGAAACTCTTCTATTATAACCTGACCAGTCTTACGATAATTATGAAAATTTTACGAAAATACCTTCAATTCATGACGACAGCCTGTGTCAAAACGAGAAACAGATAATTTGAAAAAGTTGAGAAAGAATATTCTGCAAATGTTCATTATAATGAAAGCCTGACCAGTCTTACGATAATTATGAAAATTTTACGAAAATACCTTCAATTCATGACAGCCTGTGTCAAAACGAGAAACAGAAAAAGTTGGGAAAGAATATTCTGCAAATTTTCATTATAATGAAAGCCTCTACCAAGTAAAACATATATAAATTTAATGGGAGAAATAAATAAGTATTTCAAATGAAATTCCGGTTAATGGTTTGATTCGTATTTCATGAGACTACCTCTTTGAAATAATCTTAATATTTTCAATTGGGCATTCCTGCAATTTTCAGATACATATATGTAAAGGTACCTATGAAATCCATTTCGAATAAATATATAGGTATAAATTCACCTATCTGTGAATGTTATGAATAATGTATAACGAATTTTCAAATTCAACAACTCGCAGAAATTGTTTCGAAAATTTTAAATGCAATTCAATGACAATCGATCTTCCGTAATACAATCAAACTATAATTAAAGCTTATATTCATCAATTACGAATTATTTGTATTTTCATTTATGTCCTAATTATAATTGATAATTAGCATGTTCAAAATGATAAAAGGAATTATATGATAAATTCCTATTTTACGATATTGGCAACGATGTCATATAGCAACATATTATTATTTTATTATTCCTTCTCCATCTGCCACATTTGAAATGTTTCCTGTGAGGCCATATCATTATTATTTGATTCGAAATTTCAGTGAATAATGGAGCACTTTTTCCCTAGGGTTATCAATAATTACTGAATATGTGTAAAATGTTCCATACATCATATAAATATAATAATATAAAATATGTTGGTTGGATTCATATGCCAGAACTCTGGAAATATGATTAATGAAACATGATTGCTGCTTTTTGTGATATGCAGTTTTCCTATAATTCTAATTGAAGCGAATAGTACTTATTATTATTGCTATTGTGGATCAATTTGACAAAAAACATGTTTCAATTCACGTTTTGGGAGAAGACAATTTTATATATCATAAACTCAATATTAATTTGTTACCGACGTAACAAAATAAAAGAAAATTAAATGAAAATTTCAGAGGATCGAGATATACCAAACAAGGTATCGAAAATTTGATGTAGTGGGTAATCTTCGTAATATAGTTGATAAACAAGATAGTCACTTTCTCTTGAATAATTTATCAATCGCCATTAATATTTATATCGTTCCCAACAGAAATTACTAATATTATCTATGTAATCGCGCTTTCAGAGACTTCAACATATTAAAGCGCCTTGGGGCACGAATTCCACTTCGTAATTTGCTATGTTGATATGCTTTAATTAATTAGTATTGGCAGAGAGGACTTCGGAGCAACTCGACGAATTAATAATGAATTAAGAAATATTCAATTTTCATCTGGATTCTTGGAGATTCCTTTTAGTCTACCGGAATCGTTTCGCCCAAAAAACGTGTTTACTGCTTCGGCGACTCATTTGAATGTAATGAAATCTTGTGATGTCCAAGTCTTTTACGAGCCTGACAACCCCGTTTGGGTGCTCCAGTTTTGTTAATCAGGGCTCTAAAGAGCAGCTACTCATTATATCTAGGGTCCACTGGGTTTTGATGAAACAGACTGAAATTTGAAACATACCTCAAGACAATTTTACTTAATGGATGTGCTGGTATAGACGCAATCCAAGACAAAGAATACCTAAATTAGGGAATGGACTTTGAATTGGATGTTTTTCGAACCGAATAATGCAGAAGGTTCCTACCATAAGGTCTAAGACTAGGAACGATCTCGTCAATCTTGTCAGGCCGTCAGGGCGTATCATATTATGCTATTGGGATTTATCAAAGGGACCGCGATGAAAAACTCTGTTTTGTCTCAGAAATTTTCTTCTGAAACTGCAATTGAATTATCCAAATTTGATATAATTAATGTGATGAAATAAATCTTTTGAAGTTCAAATTTTTGACGAGCTTGACAACCCCGTTTGGGTGCTTCAGTTTTGTTAATCAGGGTTCCAAAGAGCCACTCATTATATCCACTGGGTTTTGATTAAAACAGACTGAAAATTTCGTAATTCAAAACAGTAAGAGCGAGTACGACAATCTTGCCAAGGTGTATCAAATCGAAAGAGTGAGTTGAAAAATTCTGTTTGTTTTCGGACATTACTTTTGGGACTGACATCGAATTACTCAAATTTTATAAATGGTCACATAAAAAGTAGCACTGAGTGTAATTCAATTTTCTATCGAAAATTAAAAAAATGTTTCATTACACGAGGTCCTAAATTTCAAGTGCCGGTTCTTCCAATTTTTCCTCCAGTATAACTTTTTTCCCTGTGATGAGCGAAAATGTTATCTTTTTAGTTACAGATAGAGCAACATTCAAGTGAAAAAAATTCTAATCTGCCAAGTAGTTTATTCTCTACTCGAAGTCAGAGTTAAGAATTTAACACAAATTGTTGTTCTATAATCTTTTAATTTCTTTGTATATCTCATGGCTTCTGTCGTAGATCAATAATTCGCCCTAGCATTTCACGAAAGTTGTAATTTATGTGGATTTTTGAAATGAACAGTAGGTATATTGGATATGTTTGATGATCTAGAGTTGAAGTTATTCCCCAACAAGAGTATGAGTTGAGGCCTAGAAGAATACCTATACCTAATTTTACTTGTTGGTTTTCGAAAAATATATATTAGTACCTATTGTTATTACCTCAAGGAAATGAGATTAATGAAGATGATGGTATTTGCAGATTTTTTGTTTATGCTAAAATTATTGAAAATAAGCATAATCTATTCTATTTTAGAGAATCCGTTTTCATTTGCTAAGTCTTTTTTATTACTTAAATCCAATCTTGTGAATCATATAAATTTTCCTAATATTTTCCTCAGAGTACACCTTACCACGCGATGTATAAGATTGTGTTTTCAAATCTTTTTGAGTGATTTTCTATACAGAATCCACTATCAAACTCCTATCTCTAATTGCCAGACGGCATCTTATGTATACATAATAATATATTGAGTTACTCAATATCATTGAATATCAGGAATCCTAATGACTATATTCCCAGTTGTGAATGTATCCTTTTCGATCAGTTGTTGGCGGAGTCCCGAAGACATAAAAAACCTCCTCGAAGGAATTGCTCATACCTCAAAGTGTCCGCATTGCGATCAAATTAACGTTCACTAAATATGCAAATTTACTGTCTCACAATTCTCGAAACAATGTACCGTGAAAGTATATACCTTCCATTCTTCTCAAGCACGCCTCGTATATTTCTTTCAGTGCGTTTTTATGGCTCATGTTGGCAATCTCTCTTGTGGAGGCTCGTATACTTGGGCTTAATGATACGATCTTGGATAATATTTCGTACTTTGTAGGTAATTGTTGTTATGTGAGTCATGTCATGAATATGTTGGTGTTGTATTGTTTAGGGGAATTTATGTCGTCAGATACTCAAAAATTCGAGGGAACTCTGAGAACTCAAGAGATTTCTGAAGAACTATCGAAAGAGTACATTCTCCAAGTCTCCCTGCTGACATAAAAACATTCTCTTCGAGCAAATGTACTCATTGGCAAGAAAACTCGGCCAGCTAAAATTTTGCTGTTCGTTGTCGAAGAACTTTCGTATTTATGATTTATTTCAATTTTTTTTACTACAAATTGTAGATAAATTCTTTGGTATTAAAACAAACGTTAGAAAAAATATTGATAGCATATTTATACAGGGAGCTTAAGCTCAGTTTATTACAAGGATCATTCTTCTCGCTATCTTTCAGCTTTTATTTCCCCTTGATATCTTGATTTCTTTTGGAGATACACGTTTCCAAAAAAAGTATGGGATTTTATAAACACGCGAAAGTTCTTATACTACAAACTTCATCAATATTTCAGGAGGCTGAGTTTTTTGCCGGTGGAGTGTGGTTCATCGAAAGTAGAATCGATTCGAATTATTTAAATGGTTTCAGCATTTTTTGGTTTATTGAAACTTTCAACGTACCTAAAAAATGAGCAGGCACTGAAATATTAAGCCAATGTCTTGTTGATCGAACTACTACCTACTAATGATTAGTTAGGAAGAGCAAGGGGTGTGTTCAACAAAGAAGATCCATAAAAGAGAGAGATGCCCTCGGAGATGCCGATTATGGGACGGGAAGAATAAGATATTACGAGCAGGTGAAGCTCAGAGATGGGATTGCTGGTCAATCTAAACAAAAAAAAAATAGTTGATGAGTTACATCCGAGCAGCCTTCTTCATGAAACATATTAAGAACGCGGGGAAGATTCATCAACCTGATCACATTATAATAGTTGTTCTAATAAATGAAATGCTACAGGTATCAACATTATCATACAAAATTGAACAGACGTCATTGAAAAGGGTACGAGGAATAAATTTTATTTTCCTCAGGTATTTAATAAAAATGTTAATATATTTTTTTCATATATGTATGTGTAAATGAGATAGACTCTCGTATTGAAATGTCTAAGTTGACAAGTTGATAATGGACATAAATAAATAGTAAAAAGCAATCTCGACCTTTTTATGATGAATTAGACTGCCATTATAATACGTTAATGAATTCATTTCAAAGTTGTTAATTGTGGAATATTGAAACATTGTATGATTAAACTGGAAAAATCACTTTTGTTTTTGGAAAATAAAGCAATTAAAGCTGCGATTTTTAAATATTTCATCTAGCTGATCAGCATAACTTAAAATTTTCTAGTGTTACTACATATTTCAAAATTTTTTCCACATTATTTTAATTTCGAATTCATATATGGACTTTTTTTTCTTCGCAAGTCACCAATCAATTAAAGTGATTTATACCATTTTCTGAAAGTTGAAATTTTGAGTGATGACGATTAGCGTATATGCATCTTTGTACAAAATTTATTACGATTTTTTCATGAGCAAAATATCGGAATTTGAAGACGATCATTTTTTGCGTGATGGAATGATGAGTTCTTATTGGCTTCAGCGGAGGAAGGGCTTGCAATAAGCAAATTAAAAATCGCAATAACATAATATCTATTAAAGAGTTTTCAAAATACAGGCATTATCGATATAATATCAAAGAAGGATATTCTGCAGTATACAAGTCTAGATAGAGCTTCGCATACAGCAAAGCGGTATAATTCAATTCCTTTGGTTGTTGTTCTCTATCCAATTAATTACTGATAACAAAACAAAAACCTATACTCCTATTAATTTGCTAACATGTAAACAGAACACAGCCTTTGAAGGCATAATCCGTGAGGCAACAGTTGCTTTTGACGCAGAGATAATGAAATTTCGGATTCGATCAAACCAAGAAACGATTATTAAAACGTTGCACGTATCCTGAGATAATTTATAACCGGCGATTAATAAATCCCCAGCTTTGAGAGAGCGGCATATTGTGAATAATTGGCCAACGTCGTAAGGTCCTTAGGCTGGCAATATCAGAGAACGTTATACGCCATAACTGTGGAATAAAAGGCAACAATGAGCAGACACGAACGCGCATAGTTGTCGTTTTGCCTCTATGAATAGGCCAGATTAGTGTTATATTGTGTTTATTTCAGTCAGATCTCGGTCGTCATCTTCACCTGCTGCTCCCATGTTATTAAATCGGCCCTCATTTCGGATTCCGCAGCTTACCAAGTCTGTTAACTGAATTACGCGCCATCTTGTCCCATTTTAATTCGGCACCTTTGTTTTTGCAGGCGTCGCCCCTTTTTTGCCCACGTGTGCGTTCTACGTGAATGGCATTGGTTGTGTTTTTACACGCAGCCACGTAATTAAGTTTGGTTTATCTTAATTTGGGAAAAGACACGAGCCCTAATTAGAGAGGATGGGATTCAGAGAATCATTCAATTTGACACATTTATTATGGCGTGTCTCATTCGAATACTAATGGGAAAATTGAATGAAAAACGAGCAAATTCAATACAAAGAGTTATTTGCATAATTCTGGGATGGTGAAAGTTTCTTCACTCTTTTACTTAAAATCTTTTTTGTGCTTATTATTGGAGCCCAGATAATTTTGAGATTAACAGTCGATTTACTGATGGGATTTCCGGTAATTGACAACTGTCTCTTGATATCAAAACAATCTGGGCTCCAAAAATAAGATCCAGCTCAAAAATGAATCAGTCATAAATGACAAACATTCTCATGAAAGTCTTTCCTGACGACGGCTGGGCGAAACGTTATGAAAACAAGAAGCAAAAATGATCGAAATAGTCCTAGTAATATTTCAATAAATGTTCCATCATCAAGAATTCCAGGTCAACAAAATAAGGTATCGTTGTAATTACTATTCTTCTATTTCAAAGTTATCAAGCATATAAATTCCATCAGAAAGAATAATAGTGCTTATGAAGTCATTGAAGATATAAACAGATATAGCAAATATAAGAATGGTTTATCAATTTCAGAAGCAAAATGAATATAAAGTTAACCTTTATATTTGTTCTTAACGAACATAGAAACAATCAAAACTATAATTATTCAATTCAAGGTTCAGCTTCAAACTAGCCACAAAAATCAGGTTCAGTAAGTATGATAATTATCAATAATTTAGATTGAACGAAATATGTAGTAGCCTTTCTGGTATATACCATATGAAAATTGTATGTTCACAACCTATAATATCACTTCTCTTGATGGAAATCTTAAGGTGCTCAAAATTCGATTGTATTGAACTTCAAACCAAGACTATCCTTGTTTAATACATCGATCCTTCTAAACGAATAGAATTAAGTTGCATCTTGCCTACATTTCCTGAGGACTGAAACACAGGAAGTAATTGAAAACATTAAAGTCACCTGAAACAGGTTCCACAAATTCTCAATTCCCCAGAACTCAACAAAATAAGTGTTTGCCTGATCTCCTTCAACTCAACTTTCATTTATTTCTGTACCTACACCTCCTGATTAAAACCGGGAAACCGTTTTATTTTTTTCCCGTTGATGCACTTCGGAAAATTAGAGGATACGTAATTCATTTAAGACCTGTCTTAACAGAGAGCAGTAACTATCGGTTCCATTACAGGTATGCTCGCATACACTGGTGTTACGTACCGAAAAAACCTATTTTAGCGGCAATAAATAAACTGAAGTGATGGTTTGCTTGACTTCCAATTTCGCTCTACACTTAAAGGATATTTTCGATTCGTTTTACCTGACCCCACTTATTTAGCTACAGCGCTATAAACTTGTAAATCAGTGTTTAACAACATAGTTTACCGATGGGTTCTTTCTTGCCGCGAAATTGTTTTCGTTGTTGTAAACTTTAGGCTCGATGTTTTGCGCTTGTCTTTGACGCTGATTCACCCTGCTCCATGCTCTTTGAAGCAGGAAGTTGCCGACAGATTCTGGGAATATTATGCGATAAAAATTGAAAACATATTTCTTTCAATAACTTTTGAATGCAAAGAACTAAATGTGTAAATCTGTAAGTTGGACAAAATGTCGTCATCAGTACATAAATAAATTCCTTTTTTGCTTCAGGATGTTAAAAGCTCGTCCAAAAATATGAACAAAAGATTCTATTAACTTTACTAACCCTCTAAAATGCAACGTTTTCGTGATACAGATATTAAATCGTTTTTGGGAATATCCCCGGAATATTCTATTCCTTTCGTACCGAAAACAGCTTTCGTGTGCATTCTCTAATCTTGTGTGGATTTTTTTGAAGTTTTAATTGGTGAAGGTTTTGAAGGGTTAGGTTAGGTTAGATTTTGAAGGGTTAAATGGTTGTTTTCCTCCAACTTTTACGCAAATGAGAAAGGAAGGATTTTGAGACGGTCATTTGAACCGCCAATGTTTTTAACACAAAAAGTTTCATACACTATAAAGTCGACCCTTTCGAGAAAATTCAAGTTTTACGTTGCAAACATGGTGAATTTTTGAATTGATTTTTTTTTAAACTTCTTTGTTAACAGTGGAGAAATTGACCGCATGTTTTTCAACATAAAAGTTGATTTTTCTCGAAAACGGTCGACTTCGGAGAGTATGACCAAGATTACCTTCTTTCGGTTGAAAGTAGTGACGGTTCAAATATGCGACTCAAAAATCATACTTTTTCCATTAGCGTAGAAGTTGGGGGACGGAGCACCCACTAACCATTCAAAACCTTCACCTATCTTGAGGATACTTGAGGAATAAAATCCGTACTAAACATTATGGTTAGAAAATTCTCACGAAATCTGTTTTCTGTAACATGAAAGATAGCGAAGATATTCGCAAAAAACGTTTTTTTTATTCCTTCGCGAAAAAGATTTTTAAAGCATTTCAAAGGACAGGTTAATATAACTTTTTGTTCCTATTTTCGGACAATCTACAACATCCTGAAGTTTGTCGCACTTATTCACTTATTAGTGGTAATCTACTTCTCGATATTTTCAACCGAGAAATCAATAATTGCGAAAATTATTGAATGCAAAATCAAGACTTTTCTACAACCCAATACGAAGAGAGTTTCACCAAAAATAAAAATACAAGCCAAAGAACTATTCTAATTAAATAAACGAAATGACCGTAAAATATTGCTAGGTTCTTCAATTTTATGCCATGATTTTCAAACATTCTTCGGAACCGAAATTTTTTGTATCGAATTCCTGATTATATCTGTGTAGCGATTCGAAACATCGTCGTGACATGTTACGATGAACACGCCAAACGACCAAGACGTCAAAAACTCCATCAAGATGTCGAAAGAGATAAATGCCACTTCAGCCGGGGTTTGGGTAACCTCATTTCATTACGGAATTTGGGTAGAAACTTGTTCCAACTATCACTATCTAATTGCCATTTAGTCCGAGGGTTGTGCAACAGTGACGAAGGATCCCAGAACCGCATATTGGAATCTCAACTTTCTTACTAAATTAGTAAATGACAGCTTAACGTCTTCTCAGAACTTTTCGAGTGAGCAATTCGGGTTAGCCGATATAATGAATCTTCCGCCCTTCGGAAGTAACATGTATTGGATTTCGGAATTTATGTTCGTTTTGAAAAATGACACAACATGGATGGAATTGATTGCCTCTTATGGTTAAACAAATGGGATTCGTTCGGCTATAGTCCCCACTTGTTGGATTAATAGCACAAAATTAGTCTATTTCGCACTATTCGTGGCCATTTGGCTTTGGAATTGTTATAGCTTTATCGGAGAGCCGAACCAGCGATTATGTTCAATTATTATCGATCAAGAATGATTAAATGATGTTTTTTATCATGATTTATAACTTTTTAAAACCCTACTTCACAACCTATAAAAACAGGGATAGCATTGTGTGTTTGATATTTTCTAGTGGCTAATATTTGATAGAACAATGGAAGAAAGCTTTTGTTCCCAAGAGAGATATAATCAAGTTATTGACAATTACAATTCATCTCATATATGTTCAGATGAAGTCCTCAAAGAAAAGGCTATGCTCGAAAGGAGCTATAATCTATACAAGAAAAACCTTTCGGCTATAAGAAAGGCTTCTAAATATTTGTGCTTTCGAAATTTCAATTGAAAAAAGAGCAATATCGATAATACCGAGTAAATCTTAGATATTCAAGGTGTATTGAATTTCGAAATTTATGTTCGTTTTAAAAATGACACTAGATGGATGGAATTGATTGATTCTTATGATTAAACAAATGGGATTCGTTCGGCTATAGTCCCCACTTTTGGAATAATAGCAGCCAAATTAGTTTATTTTGGCACTATTCGTAGCCATTTGGCTTCGGAATGGTTATAGCTTTATCGGAGAGCCGAACCAGCGATTATGTTCAATTATTATCGATCAAAAATGATTAAATGATGTTTTTTATCTTGATTTATGATTTTTTAAACGCCTTCGTATTCAAAAACGGACAGCATTGTGTTTTGGATATTTCCTCGCGGCTAGTATTTGATAGGACAATGGAAGAAAACTTTTGTTCCCAGGAGACTCAAGAGAGATATAATCAAATTATCGGTAATTCATCTCGTTTTAGTTCCAATAGAGTCCTCAAAGGAGAGTCTCTGATCTAGAAATCCATTCAGGAAAATCCTATAGGCTATTAAGGCGTGCTTCAATTGGTGCTTTCAAATTTCCAAGTGAAAAGTTATCAGTTTTATGTATTTTTATTTGCACCAAATTTATGAAACTATGGTTTCTAATAAAATATCAATGTTAGCGAGAAGAATTTGTTTTGAGATTACTTCTTCCGCACTTAAGAAGTAACATGTATTGGATTTCGGAATTTGTGTTCGTTTTGAAAAATAACACAACATGGATGGAATAGATTGCCTCTAATGGTTAAACAAATGGGTTTCGTTCGGCTATGGTCCCCAATATAGTTTTCAAAGGAGAGTCTCTGATCGAAAAGGCTAATCTATTCAGAAAAAACCTTCTGGCTAAAAGAAGAGCTTCAATTTGTTCTTTCGAATTTTCAAGTGGAAAATCACCAATACTATTTTGGTTTCGACACAATCGATTGCTTCATTTGACTATGGTTTCCATGAAAATATCGCAAGTACTGCATTGTAAAATGTTTTATATTGCTCTGCTAGTAGACCGTCAAAAATGTTTAGTTGTATTACTCGTAGAATTCATATCTTTTGCATTCTTAAAGTATTTTTATGGGTGCGTTTGATTGAAAAATCGATATACCTATACCCAGTTATTATTTGACTTTGTTCAAGTGATTATACTTACAGGTAAGGCGTCACAAGTCTCGATAGATAGTGTGTCTTCAGAGCAGAAAGAAGGATCTGCAGATTGAAGAAAGGGAGGACGTGGGGGTGGAGGTAAAAGAAATTCTGGAGGCGGTCCTGGACAATCACAGTCCGCCCCTGTTTCCATTCCCCACATGGCTTCCAGACCTGGCGGTGACTCTTCACCTTCTTCACCAGGTCTTTCCATATGCCCTATCCGAACACTGAAAAAAATGAAATAATTTCAGTCTGTGTGAATGTGAGTGGATGTATATGAAGAAAGAAGTATGAATTAATAAAGTAAAATTGGATGTATGGACAGTGGCGGCAAGCGAAATGTGTGATGATTAAATCCGGCTTTGGCATAGAATAGTTATATTCTGTGGATTATTTTGACGTTGGTTGTTAATTACTACGCGAATCATAGATATACATGGACATAAAATATTGTATTGATGAAGCCCAATTTACAATTCACATGCCGCCACTGTACATCATTATACCAAACATTATACACTAATGAGTTGTTTCTTTGATGAATTCAAGGTTTTTAAATTTAAGTTTTTTTAATGTGATTTCTTTTCTGTTTAGCTGCATACAATATAAAAGCCCCTGATTTGAAACGTATAGAGATATTTGAGTGAAATAATCATTGAGTCCATCTGAAAAGCTGATCAAAATAAAAACGCACTCTTATCAGAAAGGTCGTAATTTATGCAACCGTTATAAATTGACAAAGAATTGTCTAATGCATGTATATAGGCAAAGGAAGTACCTAGTCACGTCCAAAATCGATTTACTACATCCGTTAGAGCAATAATTCGAACAAAACACTCTGCGTTTGAAAGGATTATATTCTTATGGTTTTCATACATATACAAAAAGCCACCGCGATAATAGGAAAATATTGCCACAATCTTCGGAAGATTTCTTCATGTCGATATCATTGGTAATGAAAACAGGATACGCACATTTTGTAAGCTCAATATTCATGAAAATTAAGAAACCTCGAGAAACCTATTGTCAAATAATGTTTTCATTAGTTCATTGAATTTATGTGAGGTATTTTTATTTACGGCATCATCTTTAAAATTTTCGAAATATGTAACACTTTACATTCACTATGCTCGTGCTTTACAACTTTTCATTTAGGTTTCAAATATTTTCAATGAAAATTTTTAGATGCTTGTTTTCACGTAATATAATTTTTCTCAGTTTTTGTATTCGTCAGTTCCAAATCTATTATAATCTACCAATAACGCCACGAATCTTAATTTATAACACAAGTATTTTTTAATTACATATCTAGGTACTGATTTTAAATTTTTGATTTCGGTAATAACTCCATACAATCTTTTCTATATACATATCTTTACTTATAAAAGACAATCTCATCCCCATATGCATTATTCTCGACAGTTCGCATAATGAAACCTAGATGGCGCTAGTAGTGTCGAGTTAGTGTTTCGACATCGAAATAACAGAGATATTAACTCTGAGGTTTTCATAAGTAATCAAACCCCATGTAGTCTACGAAATACCTAATTATTTCATCAATTCTACCCACTAGCACAGTTTTATTCTCAGTTCGAGTGATATTTCAACACGACCAGTCACGAACTGAAAGAGTTACATGCATATATAAATAAGTCGGTAAAACAGAGAGCTCAAGAGTCCTCGAGGCCGATTAGATATAAAATTCTCTGGTTTGTACATCATTCAGTAATTTATGGCCCTTCTGAACAAGATAAAGCGAAATATGTTACGAACATCGATTTGAGCAGCCATAAATATTTCGTCCGTTCGACGGAAACATATCTGTGATAATTCAATTAATTACAGGCTTTAAAAAACTTGTTCGATTTTCAATTAGCGGGATTTCTCGTCGCTCCGTCTTCATTAATATCCTTCCCGTGGAGCGGCAATGTCTACGTAGTTTCTTCTTCTTCTTTCTTCGCTTCCAGAGTGGGCGTCTATGGCGCTGGCGTAAGGTGGGTCAACTCGATAATGTTCAAAGGTATTGCATATTCAATAAGCGATATAAAAATGACGTAAAGATAAACCGGAGATAAATTTTATGGATTCATTCGTGTTTTCCTAAGTGGCGGTTAATTTGAATATGGTTGTATAAATAGAAGTGGAAAATATTCACTTTGTATCTGGCAATACATATGTAAAATGGTGAATCTGTAATTCATTATCAACTTCTTCAGATTTGAATCTATTTATTAATATATTCGAATATGAGGAATGGTGCATTGAATACACGCTATGAGGAATTCGAATAATACAAATAAAATCGAGAATGATCATAAGCTGACAAATGGCTAAAATGGACAAGAACAAGTACAAAAGATAGAAGATATTTTGTAATCTTCGATTCACATTGAACAACAAAAAATTACCTACATAACAGCTTGAATCGTTTTTTCACAAGTTGCTCTGCTAAAGCCACCTAATTTGAAAAAAATAAGAACAATCATCCTGAGGACATTTAGCAAATGTACATATATAAACAAGAGATTAAAATTATAAAAGAAATAAGTTTAAAATGGAAAGAAACGCCAAGATATTCAGTGAGCATATTTATTAAGCGATTAAAAAATATCTATTCTTTCAAAACTTTTTATATGTATATCTTGCATTTGGCCGTTACATTTCATTTCGATTAGTTTCGTTTTGTCTGAGATATTGAGGAACAAAAATTTTGAATGGCCATATTTTATGGAACACCCTGTACGATTTGGCTGGTTAACGAAATTAACCGAGGCATCTGGGACCCGAACTCATCCTGAAAATTTCAAGTCTCTATTACAACCCCTTCGAAAGTTATTGTGCTAAGGGACGGCCCCACGGACAGAATTGAATTTGACCACCAATTCGTCATCAGGGAGTCTAACCCTATCGTTTGAGACCATTTTCGGCTCAAAATTCGAAAACAACAGACATTTGGACAACACGATATAGCACTCGTTTAAGTAGAACGAGCGCTCAAAAATGATCAGATTGAATTACAGTTTTTGAGTACTGAAAAACTCAGAGTTGGTCATTGAAAAATGAGAAAGAAATGAATCTTCAAATATTATATTAAATATTGAAAAGGAATATTTCAACTTCAATGTTATCAAAGCGTTCAATGGTTCAATATCATTATGCAATAGAAGTTACATTAGTAGCTATTCGAGTGATATTTCTCATAAACTTCTTAAACGACATATACTTGAATACATAGGCATTGAACTAAAACAGAAATATTTCGCATTTATACGACGATGGCGATACTTATGAAAAAGTGAATATTCCCCGAAAAGTTTTCCCAACTTGAATAAATACCGAGATAAATAAGTTCTCTTGAGGGTCTTCTGCTCTATTTCTGATGTAATGTTTTACTTTGAGAAAGTATTACCAAAAATCACCAAATTCTGATTCTTAGAACTCACACAAGCAGATTTTGAGGCGCTTCTATTAAACCTAGAAGTATTAAGTAGAATCCGAGGTATAATCATAATCATTCATCAATTTCAGTGGATAAAACTATAATCCTCAATGACACTTTCGATTATGCACTTGCAATTTCAATTATAACCCGAGATTAGCATAAATGAAACGATCAGTTTCTTCAGACCCCCATAAAATATCTGAAGATTATTGGCGTCAAGAATACTATCCGAAGACACGGAGCAAGAAAGATGAGAACACACAGACAGTATATTCAGAAGGGTCTTCGCAGTAGGAGGTACAACATTGGTAAATCTTTCATCTCTTCACTCCAGGGACTGCCCAGCATCGACAAAAGGCAGTGAATAATTAGGCTTGAAATTGGACATTCTGAAAAATGTCACCAGGAACTGTTTCTATTCAAGATGATTTCTGGAAATTAGCAGGATATGTAGCTGTCAATGGTGATCTAAGGATTTGTGGTAGCCAGATGATTGAGATGAGGCTAGGGAATAATAATTCAATAGAAGAATGTAGAGGACAATGGGTAATAATGGCAAATCCTCTTGTCCTTTGACTACTGATAGACCTCGTGATAGACCTCCATGTGTTGCTACTTGAAAGTGTCAAGAAAAACTGAGCACCAATAAATTTCAGCTTGTAGTTGATATTCTGCTCCAAGTAGGTACATGCAATATATCTTGAAAAGACATTTTAAATGTAATATAAAGAAGGTGATTGAAACCGAGATTGAAACTTTCAAGTTTCTCGACTGTGGAGATCTCACGCATTAGAAATTCTTAGGTATACAAAGAAATTTAAAATAAACTTTCTTAATTGTAAATAACTATATTGAAAATTGTACAGATGATCGTGAGATTTCAGTTACCCATACAGACCGTAAAAAGTTACGAGTATATACAAAACAATGACTAATTACAATAATTAGTGAAGAACGATTGTTTTACTATTAATATACCTAGGATCGAGCCAAGGATATCAAATTAAAGAATGAATGTTATTTTTTTCTCTGTTGGATAATGTTATCATGAAGGTTTGTCTCATAATAATTTTATCGGTTATTTTATTATACAAGATTGAGCATGAGTCTGGACTAAAATTGATATTGAAGAAATATCAACCCATTATTCAAAATTAAAGCGATGAAATCCATCAATTAATTTCTAATTATGCACATTTTCTGGCAATAAAATTGGAAGTTTTTCGTCAACCCCTTAGCCGCAATTTATTCCTGCGTTTTCAAATGGAAACATTCCATCGGCTGTCGGAAAACAAAATCTCACTATGATCTTGTTTTTTAATTATGGGGTTATCATAAGAAACACAAGAGATTTATGAAACAAGAATGAATTTGACATTATTGACGAGTACTCAATTGCTCAACAAACTCGAAATAACAAAGCGACAAATTGTCAGTTGAGTTTGGATTACACTCAAATTTTAGCGGACAAATTTAATAAGTTTTTACAACGTCTTACCGAGTCCCTTTCTTTTGCGAATTTAAATCTATGTGTGGGGTCGTTGGAATGTTCAGAAAAAATAGAAATACACTATAATTTTTCTTCGTGTATTTGGGTGGTTCTTAAAAGAGTAAAGTCGTTCGATAAAAAAACAATAGATCGTTTGTCAACCAAATCTCAGAAAAAAATATGCGTGGGCACATTAATGCCCAAACCTATATACCTGTTCGAAATATCGTAGTAAGATAAGAAGTGTTTTGAATCTGTTTTAAAACCCAATAATTTCGCCAATAATTTATTTGAAGAACGCAAGGAAATTCTTCGTATGTAAAAGAATTTTTGGGAATGCTTATGGGTTATTGTAAGAGTTTTCAGTTTTTTCTCAGACTTGGTTTTCCAATGAATATTATGACATAGTCCGTATTGAATGTTTGTAGAGCCATAACCATAACCAAACAAATTGGTTTGAAATAACAAAATAAAAACGGGAATTCGGAACATAAGTATTCTTTTCTTCGATTCACTTCAGTGTAAAGATGCGACAAACGGTTACCGCTTGTATGTAGACATGAATTGGTAGGTGTACGACAACTGCTGAAATGCATACCACTGTTATGTAAACACACTGAAACATGTTTTGCAAACAACAATGCACAATACGCTCTCTAAGAGAAATATTGCACACGACTTGGAGGACTTCTTTAACATACATATATGTAGATGGAGAGGACATTAAAACGATTTTGCTTTGTTTGCATATTTGAACAGGCTAATATTTGGTCAGTGCGAAGTGGAAATGGCGAGATAGAGGTAGCCGGTTTAGGAAGCATTCACTTGGTTGGCTTGCACCAGGAAGTTTCTAATAAGTCTAGCAGAATGTGTTTTATAAACATGGATTTATTCATTCTATTGATCATCAGGGATTGCTGGGTCATTTCGAATACTTAATTCGTGAGAAGAATTAGGTTTTGAGAAAGGCAAAAAATATTCTGAATATCTAAGAATTTCGTTAACTTCAAATATGAAACAAGAAAATAAAGCAGGATAACGAATTTCTGGAACCAATTACAGGTCAAAACTCGGGTCAAAACTACATCAGGAGTAATTTTTGCCAGGAGTGTCATAATAGGACTTCCTACTGGTTGAGGAGAAAAATGAAAATTTGAAGATATTCAGTTTTGATTACATTTTGAGAAAGGCCGAATATATGAAGCTTTTCAGAATTTCGTTAACTCCGAGGTTAACTCTGAATGTGAAACGAGAACATAAAAGGACTGCAACGAATTTAAGGAAGAAATTACTGGTAATAACTATATCAGGCTCGATATCAGGTGTATTTTCGCCAGAAGTATTACTTATAATAGAACACCCTACTGATTGAAGATACGAAATTTGTTATGATTCTCGTTATGATTACACTTTGAGAAAGGCAGAAAATATTTTGAAGCTTCAAGAATTTCCGAGAGAATTTCGAAAACTTCAAATGTGAAACAAGAACATAAAAGGAAGACTACGAATATCTGGAAGAAATTACTGGTCAAAACTATATAAGGTGTTTGTTTTTTCAGAAGTATTATAATAGAACTAGGTACGGAATGGTAGATGAGATGATTATTAGAAGATATTTTGTTATGGTTCTGTTTACAACCTCCTCGTGAATCAGGACTGTTAGTAAAATCCTCGGTTAAATCGTGAGTGAGTATTTCATGTAAGTATTCGAAATGATTTCACAGGGGCCATGATGATGGAAGATTACGTGAGGTAGAAAGTCAAAGAACATTCTCAGTCTTTACCAGATGATGCACCAGATATATACAAATGGGACAACAGAACACGATATGCATCAAATTTCAGCATGATATATGCTTTGGGGTCATATCGAGCTTCTTCGGATAGCGAGAGCATGAAATGTTAGAAATTTCACTTCCATAAGAATTTGGTAAAATGGCATATTGAATAAGAGCATATTATCTCACAATATTGTCTCAAATATTGTTCATTTCGAAAAGTTTCCAGATAGAAATTTGATGAATAAGACAACATCCACTGGACGAAAAATGTGTAATAACTAGAAGGAGTAAATTTGTTGAAAAACAACATAGTAAGCAACTCACAACTAGATCAAAACTATATCAAAACGAAAACAATCCATGGGCAAATAGAGGGGCAAATTCAGAAAATTCATCGGAAAAGTCCGATTACCTACCGAATGCCTGAAAATAACCATTTTTCAGTAGCCTATATTCGTAGAATTTGTTCTCAATCTGAAGAAAATCGGAGTGGAACCGACAATTTTCATTGTTTTTTGTATCGAAAATTTCGGGGAGGATAATGTTGTGCATATTTCTCCAGCAAAGCTAATGGGCTATATTATCATGACTGCTTTTGAGCACCTTGGATTATTTGATGAAGTTTTTTTTGAAAAATTTTAGGCAATCAGTGAATTTCTGTCACAAATTACCCATAATTGACAAAAATTGGATAAACATTTTCACAGTGGTTTTTTCAGAATTCAGGCTTTGGTATCTGCCTCGGTGTCTTACATGGGTATGTTCATGCCGATTTGAGCATTTCATTAGGCATTTCATTATTATTTCATCCAATCCTTGTCCAGGATGCCAAGCTCTGACAAAGATGAGCTAGTAATATTTCTTCACAACAGAAAATAACAAAACCAAAAATACGACTTTACTATGTTGAATAACCTCGGGAATAACGTAGATCAACATACATACTGACTTAATCCCATGAATTGGTACACATGAAAGGTAAGCGAGAACGTTTAAATACTTAGCATATTCTCCAATCTTGTTATGATTTCGGAGTGCAAAATGCTTTTGATGTTGTTGGCATTTCAAATGCTGTCAGATGGAAAATGGAAACAGGGTAAAATTCACATGATGAGAAATGAGAATCTTGTTTTGAATAGAAGTGAATTTATACACATTCAAACTGGATGTTCCAAAACATATTTGTAGCCAACACCTGTGCCTACGATAAAAGTTTTTCAGTGGAAATTGTGTGAAATAACAATCTTTCATAATTGTTCGTAGACAAATTTTCCATGGAATTTGGGGCATATCAAAAGAATGATCAGGGACAACTGGGATTATTCGACGGACGGATACTGTCACGAATCATGGAGATAAATAACACTGGGTATCAATATTTTTAACGAGCTTTTCCGGAAGATTTTCTTCGTGTTTTTCCTCTGTTCACGTTAATCCGAATGGTGTTTTAAATTATAAATCCTTGTCCAGGCAACCAACCTTTGTCAGGCATAATCCAACATAGCAAAAGATCACAACACAAGATAACTAAGCCAAAAATGGCAACTTTATCCAACTTCACTGTGGGCAAGAACGATATATCAAACGCACATCAACCGAATGACTTTATCTCATGAATTAAATATAAACTTTATACGGTCCGCTAAACGTGCCGGTTATGAGCGAGCGAGCTTTCGTATCGTACGCGTGTTCGACTCGCACAGCTTTCTGACTTCGCTTACGCGAACGCTAACGTGAAACTGAGCGCTCACCGTTTGCAACGCTTCACCGAAAGCTCCGCGAGTCTTGAAAGTCAGTTGCACATGCTTCTACCCCCTCCACGGACGGCCCGACCAATGTCGACCCATTGTGAGGCTATTAAAGAAGTGGGGATAATAATGTCATTATTCTCTAATTTAACAGTTGGCCATGTTTACACCGGTGAAGGCCAGGTATAATCACAGAATGGTCTGCGGTGTAATCGGGTATCTATGCATGGATGACGGGTTTTGGTAGCCAGGTAGTGAGCTGCGGTCTAGATTTTGATCTTAAAAGTGAATCGGTTTTACACACTGTGCTTCCGTTGTTTCATTGTTTGTAATGGACGTTTAATTGGGAGAAGATTCTGATCACTCAATCCGAGACGATGGCATTTTTTTTATTGTTGCGTGATGGTTAGTTTTATCTTAGAAGGTACTCGGACGAGACAATTCTAAATTGATAGTTTCCAACGCTTCTATGTCTTCATTAGGAGATGCAGTTCGTCGACCAGAACTTTTATGGTTCATAGTTACAGGTTGTATTCAATGCTCTTGATATCCAGATCTTTCCTGATTGGAAGCCACCAAATTTCATTGAGGCGTGAATTCGGTTTTAGATTCTAATTTATATAGTTGTCTCCTGTTTGTTTCTTACTTATATCTATTACTTTGCCTATACTTCTTAATTTTAAATTGTGACCCTTTAGTTAATCTGAATGCATCGAATAGTTGTCCAAGTTCTATCTTTCGTTCTTAGCATATAATAGCTCAAAATGAGCCACTTGAAACTAGACGCTATGGTGACGACCACATCTTCACATACAGAGCCCTAAATAGAAAAATAGGTTGTGATTTGAGCAATTCAAAAGAATTCTCATCTACATAGCCCATTAGAGATCATCGCTTTGAACTAAGTCGCAAAAAAATTCAAGATGTCCCCCAACCAAACATTTTTAAATAACAGTCTTTCACCTCTGAAACATTCTCCCAGATGCTCATGTGAACAATTTGAAGAATATATAGGATGAGTGGACTAGTGAAACAACATTTCTTTTTTACCTTTTTGTGTTTCTCTTGCATTAGTTTTTTTCTTTGTTGACCTCTATTCGGTGTATTTCGTAACTTTTTGTTTTCGTTTTTTACATAACTTCACCACTTTTTTTCAGTCTGTTCAATTAATTCATTTATTGCTTACATTGTATTTCGTGAGTTGATAAAACTATTTATTTTCGTTTATAATAGAAATCATAATACTAATCTATTAAAATACACATGAGGAAATATGGAATCGTTCAACCACTTTCTTTCTTCTCTCTTAACTCAATCAAGATAGAAAGGCAATCGTAGACTTGAAATTCTTGATGATGGAAATTTTACGTTGAATACAAGTGGCAAAAATGATGGATATAGCCCAAAATATGTATATTTCAATAATCCTGAGGCCTAAGTTTTAGTTGAGTTTTTTAGGCTGAAAGTTCTATAATCACTAATTTTTGAGTGATATGATAGCGCTACTGTTCTAATAAAAAACAGTGCTAAATATTTCATTACTCAAGTAGAATAACGATTTCCATGAAGACACTGAAAACTTTAATATGAAAATAAATAATCATATTAATTATTCTACCTTACATTGGAGAGAGATAATTGGAAGAAATTGAAATAAGTTTTGAAGAATGATTTCAATAAAATTATTGTTTGCATACAATCTGAGTCGAAAGTTTCGTTGCGAGTTCATAAATCACATATTCATTCGTATGCAAGTCAGCAGTTCGAGATAATTATCTGAACAAATAATTGATAGGTTTATCTTATCAAATGGGCCAAATGTATATTTCTCATTGAACAAACTGCACGAGTTACAAATTTATGACCCATATTATCAATAACGCATTAGCTTTCATTTGAATGAAACAGGTTATTGGTTCTTTTCAATAAGTAGGTAGTTACATGTAACTGGTACGGTACATACGTACTTTAAATAATTGTCTACTGTATGTAGATTGCATATGAACTATGGTAATAAGTGTATCTGTAGTAAATAATGTGAAAGAGTAGTCGAAACAGCTAAACTATTATGTTGAAATGATTAATTAGGGTAATTAATATTGGGAATTCTACTCTATTATTAAGCAACCTATATTAGAACCACCTGAAAAGTTAATCTCTTCATATCATTTCGGGTTGAAGCGGACCCAAGACTCGACCACACCTGGTCGTCTGATACCTGATAGGTACCTGAATCCCGGAGTTCCAGTACGGCTGGTAGATGGCGCAACTGGTAGTGTTTCGCTCAATTCATCTAAGCGTCCAGAACAATTCCATTTCAACTGGGTCGGAAGAGGAACAATGGGTCATTTATACAGGGTGATTAGGATAGTGGAATGTTAATTGCACCATAATATGGTGTATTCTTATTACCTATGTTCAAGTTCAATATACCAAAATTTCAGTGATAGTTGTCTAAAAGTTTCTGAAGCAGGGAATTTCTTTATTGTTTTTTCATTTTCTATTCCGAGGATCTTAACAAAATATTTCACTAAGTATCATAATTGAGCAGCTGAATATGGAATTTTGATTCAATCGGATTTCTAGTTCTAGAAATATTCGAGAAATAAAATTTCAAATCTGTATTACTTGAAAACCACTTGAGCGATATGATCTTTGATCCATAAATGAACTGAGCCGAGATATATTTTGACCACACATGTGCAATGAAAATTGCAAGTCCTCGTATCATTCGGTCATTGAGTTGAAGTTGTAAGATTTTCTGTTCGAGAGATTTTCACGAAATTGTATACTAGTCATCATTGAGGACCTAATACAGGGTATTAGTGAAAAAGTGAGAAAAACTTCAAGATGTGATCCCTCATGAAAAAATAATGATATTATGCTAAAAAAACTTCAACTCACGCTGAAAATTTCGAGTCTCTAGGTCAATCCCTCCGAAAGTTATCGTGCTTACGGCCGGACGGCCCCACACTGTAAAAATTATATACAGTAAGAATCATTGGTTATTTAACGCCAGTAGGAATCATAGTGAATTTACAGTCACTGTTAAGTTACACTTGAATTTGTAAATTTACTGAACAGAACGTAATCCGTTTACCCACAAATTGAAGGAAGAATTCCAAAATGATTGCTAGTTAGAAATATCTCAGTGGCTTAACATTTTTCTCTTAAAAACATTAGATCATTTCCTGTATGCGCTCCAATGACGAATATAAAATTTATAATTGCATGTCAGAAAATACCTCTGGAGAACCACCAAATTTCATTTACATATCTTGACTGATTTCAGACTATTGAATAAAAAGTCAGTTTTCAAGTGAAACTTAAACACCTCATATCTCGAAAAACGAAGCATTTGCGGACAAAAGTTGTATAAAGCATAATGTAATGTTTTTCGTGAAGAATCAACTCCAGAAATTTCTCTCGCTTATTCACCGACACTTCGACAATCTCGAATATTCACAACTCGGAGACTATCAAATCGATTTTTTCAATTATCGAACTCAACAGAGCTATTCCGACCATGCACCTACCCTAGTTTTTGAGCTTTCCGTCGGCCGAACAGAATTGTTCTAAATCTATGATTCATCAGTGAGGCCAATCAACTCCTTCCGGTTCGAGATTTGGTAGTTACAGACATTTTATGAAGGAAGTGAAATTTTACGGTAATTGCACGTGACACCTATACGAAGTTCCTCACTTGTATTATTTTTTATGAATTCTCGATCTAGTGATTCGCTATCACGAATTTCTGAAAATTTCAAAATATTGGATAATTTTTTTTTCTCACTGAAACGCCAACATTTAAAAAAAAACAGCAGAAGTACAGGGTTTTACAATATAATTTGATTCACTTAATAGAATATATACAGGGTGGCCAACATATTGATGGCAATTTCATTTTTTCAAATGGAATATTGTTATATATTATATTTTCCATATTTGGCTAGCTCTTTTCCCCTGATTTCGAATATGTAACATACCGTATGTTGGTTTATGTCTTTTATTCTGAGTACAACAGAGTTTCAAATTTCAAGAACCACCTGCAAGCTCTGATGTAATCATTATTCAAGTGGCAGACTGCGTTTACTGAAAATCCAATTTTTGGAGTTATGATAACGTCAATTGAAATATATACAGGGTGAACAACATATTGAATGCAACTACATTTTTTCAAATGAGGCACCCTGTCCTGTATATCTCTTCATCTTTTGAAAGGCTATTTTCTCCTGATCTAGAATATATATGGGTATGTCGGTGTTTCTCTTCAAATTTCAGTGTTTCAAAGTTTTGAAATGATGATACCGAATAAAAGAATATGTGAAATACCTACGGAATTTTTTATATTCAAATAATTCACTTAAAGTATTATTATAAAATGAATTCTTAACAATTACTTAACCAATAAAAATAATAAACTATGGTAGTACGGTATGAATAACATCAACCAAAGAAATTGCTCGAAATGACCACCTTCATTCAATACACATAGTTCATATCGTTGTCTCAAGTTGTTTAGACTATTTTTGATAGCATTATTATGAGTCTGATTCAAATCAGAAATTAAAGCTTCAACTTTGTTTTTAATCATTACAATATTATCATTATTGCTGAAGTAAAATTTTTCCTTCAGGAACGGCCATAAAAACGTGTTCAACGGTGTTAAACCGGGACTATTTGGTGGCCATGAAATGGGTGCGCCAGTACCAATCCAAAGATCAAATTGGCCATTTAAATGTTCACGAACTTCCATAACGCTATTATACAGGGTGTCCTGAAAACAATGGATAAGCCTGCAACTATAGATAGACACTGTCGTGGTCTAACTTATTCCAAATTTTGACCTTAATGAAAATTCCACGGTTTCCGAGATATTCATGGTTTTCGAATTTTTAGAAAATTTCCAAGTGCGATTAGTTTTTCTAGTGCCATTTATACAAATGAAGAGGTATTTCGATATGGTTTTTTTTTTAATTTCACATGAGATAGTTCAGCTATCGGAAACAAAGACTTAAATTCATCAAACTAGTGTAAAAAGTTAGAAACTCGTGAATTACAAAGAAAAATTTAAACTAAATGAAATTTCCTTCAAGTTTGATAAGCTACAGTGTAAAAAAATGTAGGACGCCCCTGGTACATATCATCTTAAAAACTTGCTCAGTTATTGCAGATTCCAAAAGGTATCATAAGCCTAGGCATTCTGTAGTTTTTCATTTTCTTAATGTTTCATTCTCTTAATGTTAAGGGGGGCAAATTATAGTGAAAAACCCTGTACCTACATAAAAAGTTCTTACACAATTCACTACTATACCTCAAAGACAGAAACCAGGTGAATGTTTCGTAGAGGTATGATTTTTTTGTATATTTATTTGGCACCTCCAGATGTTCTCCACTACGCAGACTGCCCTCCAATTTGACGGGCATGAATTTTAATGAGCTCCAGGTGTTTTTTTCGTGATGAAGTTATTGTTACAATATTAAGCTCCACAATTAGTGTTCTGTCGGTCAGTCGGCACCCCTTCTGAGAATATGTGCTGTATCATCCCCAAAAATGGGTTGTTAGATATAATGACCAAAAGGATGACAAGTGAAGTTTTGTGTCTCAAATTTGCTGCCTAGTCGACACAGCTGAGCAATCAAGGGCCATTACGCCAAACATAGATTAATGCAATTTTGTTTGTCTTCTTGTTCCTTGGGTAACAACTGTTCAAAATTCACCCACTGGTCAAAAATCAGTGGTGATCGAATATCCCATTCAGGGAGCTGGTTTAGACAGTCAAATATGAGGGTTGCTTTTATATCTCGGAATCGAACATCCCTTCAGCCAAAATTGTTATTAATCCCTTGCTGGAATTCAAATTCTTGAGCTGCAATATGAGGATTTCCTTTTATGAGGATAATTCTGGTGTTGCAATTTGGCTACTGTTAGCTCCATCGTAAAAATTGACATTTTTGAGCTAACACTTACTTAATCAGTAAGTTTAACTTTTTGATATAGTTAACACCTACTTAATCAGTAAGTTTAACTTTTTGATATAGTGCTTTTTGTTTTTTTGCAGCATGTAAGATCGAATAAATAGGTTTTATAGTGAAGTGCAAGGGAGACGCACAGGTGTTCCTTCATTATCATCAGTTAATCATATTAAAGAGGAATTATTTCTGTCCAAGTAGCGAGAAGAGTATCCGAAAAAAAGGCTATGAGACTTCGAAGAAATTTGGGGAGATTTACTGTAAATTGTAGGTTCGAATTTTGTTCGGCAAATTTCGATGAAATGAGGGACAGGGTGACCAGATTTCAATTACTACACTATAACTCTTAACCTATTGGATACTGGATAGTTTAGTTTAGTTTAGTTTAAAAAGAGGTTACAGTTCACTGCGATCTCAAGGTCTATTGTGCCCCCTTACAGAGCTGTTCTAGCCACACCTTTCACAGCTCGCCTTCCAGTTCCAGAGATCTAACGAAATCTAATATCTGTGAAGGCTTCAACGAGGCTAGTTCCTCACTCATACAAGTTTCTCGCCCAAGGCATTCTCTCCTTAGGCTCACAATGCCAAAGCATTCGTGACTAGGTGAATGGGGGTTCTTTCTCCTCCCCACAGAAGAATATTCTGGATAAAAATTGGATAAAAAATTGATGATTCTCCTTGATCTTAGTTTTAAAAAATTTAAGGAAGCACTGAGCAGATACTTCTAAGCGCTCGTTCATTGATGGAGGCTATTACCTCAAAATTTTGTATAGGACTTGCAATTGATACTCAATATTTAAATGCAAGATCTCAGAACGATCGATTCTGGAAATTATTCAAAAACTGAAATATGTTAAAACTTGACAATTAAAAAAATCAATTCTATGGTTTCGATAATACGATTCTCTTGAAATTTTGTATAAACATTCAATTAAAAAATCTTCATACACAAAATAAATTTCACTCGAGTCGGATATTTGTTATAGAAATATATATAGATTCCTCTCTCAATATTCCAATTGGATTTTCCATGGTTCAGATAATATGGTCTTGTTGAAAAAACGCATGAACATTCAGTATATCAATCTTCATTCACAAAATAAATTTAAATTGAAGTTTCTTGTTTTCAATATTCCGATTGAAATATTCTATGGTTTCGTTTACCCTATATGGTCTAAAATTTTGCATGAGGCTTACTATGAACATCCTGCATGTGACCGCAAAATTAATATTTTCGATTGGTTTCGTTTCGTCTGAGATATTGAGGAACAAAATTGCCATATGTCCCAACGGACAGCATTGAGTTTGACCACTAATTCGCCACCAGGGAGTGACCTTATCGTTTCAGACCATTTTTGGCACACAATTCGAAAATTACAGACATTTGGGCAAAACGATATAGCAGTCGTTTAAGTAGATGAAAGGTGAAAACCGCAAGTCGATGTGTCTTCTAGTTTTGGGAGCTTCAGGCTGAAATTGGAAATTGAAATTTCTTTCAACGTTCAAATATCTATACTCCGTTCACGAAAGGTTGAGCACATAGTAGGCGTTTCTTTATTTATCAAAAGTTGGCAGTATTTGCTGTCATAACGTAAATAAATTCAATGTTGCCGAATGTACCCGGCCTCTTCCGACGTGCTTGCGAGTTATCAGAGAACTCTATGCAATATTGACAACATTGCGTATACAATCTGACAAGAAAATAACATCATGACCTAAAATTTCAATATACACAGTGGAATATGTCAAATTTCCATGGCCAACCGACGGCTCAACCTTTCGTGAACGAGTATAGTTAAATGTTTAGATTCGAAAATATCGTAGGAAGTATATTTCCCTTGAACGAGAATCATTACAAAAATGTACAAAAATATGAATTTTCAACATAAGAACAAAAATGATTCAATTTCACAAGTACACGGTATGATAAAGATGAACGGTACCAGCAGTTTCATGTAGAAGTACCAGTATAATAAATAATAATTCTTCTATTTGTGAATGTTCAAATGTAAACAGAAAAACATCAAACAAATCGAGATATTTATGCCGAGTAAAGGAAAACCTGTTAAACTTTTAAGTGAGTGATTTTGAGTTCAGAGCTTCACCACTTGGGAATAATAACCGAATCGAAGTAGTTGCAATAAAATACCTCATGATTGTCCGAAACTTTCGAGAAGTTAACACAGAAATCGAATTGAACCTGCCATATCTAACACGAACCAATACAGCTAATAATGAAAATGCATCCCAATGGAAATCGATGAACAGGAATTTCCACCGAATTGCAGTCGCCATATCATCTAATTTTCAGAATCCCCCAGAGACTGAATGCGGATCGAGGGTTTCAATTGTAAATTACCTAATTTTGAAACTAAACAGTTCAACCTTTCTTACCCCATATGTTGAAACAACTGTAACCTGGCAGGAGAAACTCCTTTTGAATTATTGAATAAATTTGTCCAAACACAAGTAGAGGGCTTTCCAATAAGAGGTGTTATTTTGATATTCAAAGAAAAATGCCATTTTTCAATATAAATGATCGGGTGTTTATTTCATTCCGTTAATAGTGGAAAATAACATCAGGCAAATGACCACCACGACCACGCTTACAGGACCATATCCATTCAATGAAATTTTTCATGACCAAATCGCAAAGTGGCTGCCCTATGTCCTCGATAGCCTCACGAATTCCATCTTTGAGGTCTTGAATCGACGCTGGCTCTTTCACGAGGCCCCAAAGGAAGAAGTCGCAAGGTGTTAAATCACAAGATCTCGGTGGCCAATTGTAATCACCTCTTTGAGGGATAACATGGTCCGGAAACTTTTCCCGCAAATGATCGATGGTTTTGTTGCTTGTGTGGCACGTAGTGCAGTCTTGTTGAAAGTAAATGTTGTCCAGATCAATACTATCTAATTTTGGCCATAAAAAATCATTAATCATCTCTCGATTGCGCAATCCCTTCACCGTAACTGTTGCTACACTTTCGGCTACAGCAGCAATATTCTCGGCAGCTCTTGAGTGACGTGCACGGGTTTTATTCTTCACATCACTATATTTTCCAAACAGTTCGAATTTTTCCACCAATTTCTTTATTGCTGTCCGACAAGGTGCATCACGACGACCCAAAAATGTTCGAGTTTTACGAAACGTCTCTGCCAATTTTTCACACCATTTTTATAGTGAATTTTAATAATTTCAATGCGTTCTTGAATAGTGTATCGTTCCATTTTTATTAACGGCGTAGTTTCTACTTGTCAAATGTCAAAAAATGACAGCTTCAAACTTGACATCCACCGAAATAGCGGGCTATTCAAAATAACACCTCTTATTGGAAAACCCTTTTGATATGAGACTGACGATTGTTACTAAGAAGAACACTTAAGCCGGGTTCACAAAATTCCAATCAGCTTGATTATTGAAATGTCATCATTTCTGTGCGATTTTCAGTTAATTTTTGACATGAACCATCGACTTAATTCAAAATCAACGATTTGATTGCCCAATCAAGCTTTGTGAAACCCACGGTTGATATTTCAATGACGGGCATCTCCACAGTATATTACAGCGTTTTTGGATAAAAGGTTTCCTGGACGTTGAATTAGAAAGTGTTCAAAATCGGATGTTAAGATTTTGTAATTCCCAATTGCGAAATTAGTAAATGAGGGTGGTTCCAGATAGTTGACATGGAAAGACATAAAACTTCAGATTATTTATTACAACATAAGAATCAAAAGACATTGTAACAATATGGCTAACAAGAGCATTCTAATGAGTTGACAATTTTATGAAATAAAGTCATGAGCAGTATTTTGTAACATATAACATACAAAGAAGTCAAATTAAAGAATGGTGTCTAATAAATGCTATTCAATAACAGTAGACTGTATAATATTTAAACTTGACTAACCAGTGTTCATACTGGGCAAAATAGAAAATGATTCATCTTTGAAAACATTTCTGAACAAGAGTTGAGGAACTGACTAAAAATAATTTCGGTCACTATCGATAACTAACTTATGAAAAAGTATCTATCGAGGACTAAATAAATTAAGATTTGCTATAACCGAGATTGTTGTTATTCGGGATGGCTACGTCTATAAGTATTGCTCTCTTCTCGATTGTCTTCACCTTTTATTATTATTACTATTATTATTATTCCAACTTAAAAATACTGATACGTTAAGCTTGTCCAATATGCTCAGTATGATGTACCTCAGGATATTATGAGGGGAAGCTTCCATAATATCAAAGAAAGAGAGGAATAACTAAGAAAAACCGAATGATTTTTTGGACAACTGAACACATCAAGAATAGATCAAAGTCATCGATTGTTTTCTGAGAAATGTCAAAGATGACGAACATTTTCAAAGAGTAAAGAAAGTTGCTGTTTCGACAGTTCAGAGTCAAAGTGTTTTCCTGCCGACGACATGGGAAGGCACGTTGCACAGAAGAAATAAATATGATGGAAATATCCCAATTAATACTTCACTTAGCTTAGTGTCCTCATCATGAATTTCAAGTCAAAATTTTATGTATCTGTATTATCTACGCCAACACGTTTCTAGGTTATATTTCATGTTATGATGAATCGGAGAAATCTTACCTACTTTTTTGGGACCAGAAATTGAGAAATGAAGCTGCACCAGGCCTACTTCAATGTCACTCATTCTGGCATGTACTATAATTCATCCAATAATGAAAATGCATCCCGATGAAAATCGATAAACAGAAGTTGGGATACCATATCATCTCATTTCTGCAATCCACGGGAGGCAAAACGTATATAGTGAACGTCAGTTGTGTATCACCTATTTTTGGAACAAAACTAGTCAACGGTCCCGACTTGACATGTCATTTCATCTAGTTGTCAGGTTGTTTCGTTTTGATTAACGCCGTCCCGGCCATATACCACTTCGATCCTTTAGACATTAGCAATTCAAATGACGCCTGATTTGATACCTCTCTCGTGTCAGGAAGGATTAAGGGCTCTTAACATGCGCTGACCTCGTGCCCCTCAAGAGCATCCTTCAGAGTGCCCTGACGGAGATTTGCCCGAGAGCCAGCTGCTCGACTTTCCTTAGGAAAACAATTTATTTCGTCATTTTTTGGGCTCTTTACCTTGAGAGCTCGTTTCTTTTCGCCGGAGATGGGGTTTAAATCGTTTTGGAAATGAGTATTATCGATGAGTTCGACTTGGAAATATTAATTTCATGTCATCCAGGGTGAGGAATGGAAAAATATTCAGGAACTTTTTTGAAAAAATGAAAGAATGCCCTGATGTGAAGTCAGAAGCTCTTGGGTACACAATAATTCAAATTTGGATATCCTGAGAGCTATTTGGATCATTCCATTCATTCATGAATTTCAGTTTTAAAAAAATCAATTTCGGAAGTTATTCCTTTCGAAACTAATCTTGTTCCGTAATTGATAGGCATCATGGTTCCCAGAAAAAAAAATTAAAGAACTCAAAATTGTATAACAAAAATTATTACAATTACAACAACTTTTGGTGTAAACGTGAATTTCGATACCAAAAATATGGACCTACCTACATTACTTTCACCAGTTTATCTGAATTATTTTCTCCAGTTGATATACATTCACCGGTGAATTTTGCTGAAGTACGTTGTCCAAGAATTTTTGTAATTTTTCATTGATTTCAATTGTTTCTGTGCCAAATTGTAAAAGTATTTTTTTGGCGTTAGAACAAACTCTAGAAAAGTTCTTTGAAAATGTTGAAAGCATATTAAACAGGGCAATAAAAACATGTATTTGTGGTTTAATTTCTTAACACCCTGTGGAATATTTCGGGAAATTTATAGAAGTCACGCTCTGTTTATTATTAAGACCATTCTTTTCGCCATATTTAAGTTTTTATTTCACGTTGATGTTTTGATTTCTTTGAAGATACATGTATTCAACTAAAAGCCTGAAATTTTATAAACACTCCGAACTTTGTGTAGCGGGAGTAGGCAGGTGTTTCGTCTTCTCGAAAATTGCACTTTTTAATTCATTATTTATTTTCTAATTTTTCACGTACATAATTTTTATTATAAAATAAATTTGAAGAGCGTTTTGATATGCCCAATATGAATTTTCGGCAAAAACTTTCAATTTCGTCGAGTGAGCTCTTATTTCAGAAAAATCTCGACGGACGATTTTATTTCAATGATCTCCGTTAAAATTTGAAATGAATGAATGGAAGTCTTGAAAAAATGGACAATATATTTTTGCTGAACCTGTAATTTTCTGTTTTACTGTTTCCCCCTTCTTCAAATTAATTTTCAATTTTGTGTTTCCTATTCCTATTTAATAATTCAATAAAAAACCACGGGGCAAAAAACAGAAAATAGCAGGCTCTGCAAAATGATATTTTCCATGTTTTCAGAAATTTTCACATATTCATCTCAAACTTGACGGAGATATCATTGAAATAAAATCGTTCCTCAAGTTTTCGCTAGGAAAAATTTGAAGTTTTTGTCAAAAATTTTGTATAGGCACATCAAGATGTTTTAAAATTTGGGGTAGAAACAATTGAAATCGACGAAAAATTACGAAACTTATTGAACAACGAACTTCAGCAAAATTTAAGGTGCACTACTATAATTTAGTTTGGTTGCTCTTGAATATTCAACAGCAACACACGAAAATAACTGGATTGGTCGAGGTGGATCGTATTCGCATGCATGGTTAGCGCGATTGCTAGACTCAAACCCCTACTTTATATTGCGTGGGGTAATCTTAATCAATTACCTCACGCTTTTACAGAAGAAAATCTGAATTACTTGCGAAATCGGATGTTTGCTGGATGAAACTCCATTAAAAACGAACATGGTGTGGTGTGTTGGAAATTTTGGCAATCCCTAGTGAGAAGAATGGCTACTTGTATCCAAGCTGGTGAAAGTCATGCTGAAAATTTTCTGTAAACGAAATAACTTTACATGTGCTCTTCGACAACAAAATATTTTTAGAATAGTTTAAAGAAATGTGTTGAATTCAAAATCACTATTTGTAATAAAAAAAATTTAATTTTTGAGTGGTTACCGTCTACCGATAGAGATCTATAATGTAAAATATACGTTTCAATTTTTAAACGCTTGTTCTATTTAAGTACTATATCGTGTTGCCAAACTGTCTGGATTTTCCAATTTAATTCTATCCGTGGGACCTTCCGGCCAGCTGTAAGCACGATAACTTTCGAAGGGATTGTCCTAAAGATTTTCAGGGACAAAAACGGAACCAATCAAAATGATTGATATTTAATGAAAAACCATTTTTCTAAAACAACTATCAGATTCTTTTGAGGATCAAATCGAGTTTTGGAATGAAGAAATAAAAGAGATATACGCTGTTTTCAATCAACGAAACAGAGCATATCAAAATCGTAGGAAAGTTAATATCTAAGCACAACCTGTGGAAGCTTTGATGATTATATGATTCCTTGGAAGAAACAAAATATGAGGGTTAAGAAGGAATTTCTGCTTCCGATGATGAATGGTGAACCAATTGTATGCAAAGAAGTTTCACATACTCCTTGTGATTGAGCCTGCTGTTGATTCTGAAGACCCAATACATGTAATACGAACAACCAATAATTATTCTTGAAAGACTTATTTCAATGTATATAGACTCAGTGGATCTCCACTTTCTCAATATCCAACTATAGGGATGAATTTATTGTTTCAGAATATGTGAAATTTCGTTCTCACAATTTCACATTCGACCCCCTCAGAGTTCGTTGTGGGGGGCGCCAAGTCCAAACTCAAGAGGGTAGTGTACCTGTACCCATGAGGTGTCGCCACGACATGGTATTTCACCCCATGATCCAACGCTAGACATATCTGAAGATATATTGGCCTATGCGAGGAAAAACTCTGTTTAAATTTCGTAATTTGGTGACCTGAGAACTCCCAGTTATGAATTTTATCTTTAAGTGGGCCGTAAATCTCAAAAATCGTCATCATTAAGAGAGGCTGTGATATTTTCATGGAAAATATGTGTGGGAGGATGACGCTTGACATCTAATACTTTTCTATTCTTTTTTGTTAGATAAAGAATATAACAGTACCTAGCCGAATATATATACGAAAAATGACAACACTATATGGTGTATATTTCTGTATTTTTATGTGTTCATATATTTTTACTCTGCGAATCGTCTATGCGGTGAACTTAAATGAGGGAAAATTCCAAAAGAATCTCTCAAATTGCTCAGTTTTTGAATATTTTTATTCTTTGTATATATCCAAGATCTTCTGTTTACTTTTATGGATGAATTTACACAAAGGGTGGAATGTTTATTTTTGAGCGCTCGTTCTACTTAAACGAGTGCTATATCGTTTTGCCAAATGTCTGAAATTTTCGAATTTTGAGCTAAAAATATTCTCAAAGGATAGGGTTAGACTCCCTGATGATGAATTCGTGGTCAAATTTAATTCTGTCCGTGAGGCCGTCTGTCCATTAGCACAATAACTTTCGAAGATTGTCCTAGAGATTTGAAGTTTTTAGGAGGAGTTTCGGGTCCCAAATGGCTCAGTTAAGTTCGTTAACCAGCCAAATCGTATAGGGTGTTCCATAAAATATGGCCATTCAAAATTTTTGTTCCTCAATATCTCGGAAAATACGTAACCAATCAGAATGAAATGTTACGGCCAAATGCAAAATGCTGATAATGAGCCTCATGCAAAATTTTGTGGCCATAGTGTGAACAGAACCATAGAAAATTCAATTGGAATATTGAAAATAAAAATCCTTATGTTCCCATAAAAGGATTTCCGATTTGAGTGAATTTCATCTTGAGAACACACAAAAAACACTGTTAGTAGAAACAATGGTATAAGCATTGAATCAATGATATACTGTGTTTCCTATTCCTGAATGATTACTATATTTAATTCAATGCTTATCTTGTTCTTCCTATGCCAATGCCACCTATTTTTTATTCAATTATAGGACTTCTTGATTTTATTTAAACAGTAAAAAAAATCAATAAAATGCTATATTTGGGCCAAGAAAAGCTATAGTTAGTGCCAATGAAAGAATACAATTAAAAGAAACCCAACTTTTTCTCTATCAATTAACTATAATATTTAAGTAAATTATTTTGATTGAATACATGATTTTGATTCAAATGGCACTTTCTAAACCTCAAAAAACTACATAAGCAAAACCTTCAAATTCTGTAAGCAGTGAACTACCATTATTAGATTCTCTTTCGTTAATATATCGCACATTCACAAAAAACGGAAGGCCGTAAGATATTATTTACATTCTTATATGAATATGAACGTATTTACTACTTACCTAGAAAATGTTGAACCAGGGATTCCATTCCCCACTTTGTCAACAGCTTCTCCATTTTTTAACTTTTTGTTAGCAGTACCAGTCAGAGAAAACATACGAACTAACTGTGAATACACACAAATGACACAAACTCAGAGTAAAAAGTAAATTATTTCTTACTCTGAGGACGCAAATCTCGCGATACACCCTACTAAACCCAAATCCTGTTGAGACTCGAGGGCTAATCTACTATTTTTGATTCAATTATAGGCTTCATTGGAATAAATCTAGTTGTTATGCCGTTGATGTTCTTAGCTATTGAATGAAATGAATCAATTCATTCAAATATAGGTTGTATTCAAAGCAAATATAGTTCTTTTTCATTTCAATATTATTCTGATCAATTGATTCAAATACAAGTCTTATTAAACGATAATTTAGTATGGTATGACAACCGTATTATTCAATGAATTATCTTAATTTAATTACTTCAGAAATAATTTATTGATATAAGAAGAAGTTTTATTCAGCCCAATTGAAACGATGTCAATAAAAGATCTACTATTGCTGTTAGCACAGTATTTTTTGTGTGAATGAAAACTAATATACTGAATGTTCATGCAATATTTCAAAGGGATCGCATCATCAGAACCATAGAATTTAATTTATTATGTTTTACATATTTCATTTTTTGAATAATTTGCGAAATATAATTCCGATTGTGCTGAGATTCTGTATTTATATATTTGGTATCAACCTCAAATCCAATATAAATTTTGAGGTAATAGTCTTATTGGTCCACCAAAGAACGAGAGCTAAAAAGTTAATCCTCAGGGCTTTTCTTAAATTTTTTTAGTATGGCTTCAAAATCATTGAAAATATAATTACGGAATGTCCAAAATACCTCCATGAAAAAATATCTCTCATTTGATGTGAATTTTTATACAAGGAATTACTCGTACATAAAGAATACTTTTCGCATTCCGCAAATCCCAAGTGTGAAACAATATTCAATAAAATTATATCTATCATCAAACTTTGATGGAAATATCAAACAATATTCTTGCACTACAGGGTGGGCCATCCATAACTTTCCACTCCGAATTTTGAGCTTTGGGATAGAATAACGAAAAATCGCTCGGACAGGCCAAGTTTTGTTGAAAGGGGGACAAATAAGGGTGTTCAAATGAGTTTGATATGATATCACTACCCCTCTAGCCGCAAACCCCAACAGCTCTCATTTTTGATAAGGATAAGGGGTCGAGCAGCACCTTTTTGCAAAGACAATTGAATTTCCTGCATGAGCGTATTTTTTTTCATCGCTTCATTTACAGAGTGACTCAGTATTCCATCAATAACTTTAACAGGCCGAATTTGGATCTTTGAGTTGAAAAAACACTCGAACAAGTCAAATTTTTAATTTCAGGAGGACATGTTAGTATGTTGAAATGAGTTTGATATCACTAACCCTCTAGCCGCGACCCTAACAGCAAATATTTAAATTCAAACGAATGCATGCTTCCTATTATTTAAAAAATACACTCATGCAGGAAATTGAATTGCCTTTCCAACAAGGTGTTGCTCTACCCCTTTTCTCTATTCAAAAATGAGAGCTGTTATGAGTTGCGTCTAGAGGGGTAGTGATATCAAACTCATTTGAATATCCTAATATGACCCCCTTTCAACAAAATCTGACCTGTCCGAGCGTTTTTTCGTTATATCATCCTAAAGCTCAAATTCGGGGTGAAAAGTTATGGATCGCCCACCCTTTATCCTTCATGTATTGGCAAATTTCTCTCACAAAATGCCATTCAACATTTTGAAACGATTTTCTTGAGGAAGTGTGAAAGAACACGCTGTGCAATTCTCTCGAATGTTTTGGGCATGAAACGTGTGGCAACAAAAATTACGATACTGCTTCACCTCACACAGCAATGCGTAATTTTATGGTCAAAAACAATACCGTTATTATGCCTCAACCACCGTATTAATCAGATTTGGTCTCTTTGTGACTATCTTCTTATCCTGAAACAGAAGAAAACAGTGAAAAGAGAGCGTTTGACCACAATTGGTGAGAAAATGTCTGAATGGAAGAACGAGCTGATGACCATATATCGAGAAGCGCATTTAAGAAGTGCTCAGAAGTAACGCTGGCATACGTAGACTCATATGTCGCAGAAGAAGTACGTGTATAATTGCTCCCATGAAACCGTCAGAAATTAACGATTATTGAAATTTAAAAAACTAAAAAGTGGTCATACATACATAAAAAGTAGGTGGCTGAAGAGGGTTACTTTCATATTGAGTTAGAAACAGGGTGGAAAAAGACAACGTAAAAATAAGTGACTTCATTAGGAAATTTTATCCCGAATCCTTATCGCTTTCAGCAGGCGAGAAACGAGATAAGTGATAATAAAGAGTTCCACACAGTCGCTGATTATTGGAGGTGAGATGTCTGAGAAGGTAGAAGAAGAAATTTCGCTAAATCAACTATTGAATGAAATAATAAAAAACAGAAACGAAGTGAAAAACAGTATCGCGGCATCTGAGTCAAGATTGATCTTGGAAATTCAAGGTCTGAAAAGTAGATTGAACCATTTAGAAAAGGAAAATACTAAATTGAGAGAGGAATTAGAAGTGGGGAAACGCATCCAAAATAAAAATAACATAATTGTGTTTGGACTGAGGAAGAAGAGGGAAGAAATAACCGCACCACTCGTCTGCGAAGAACTTGCAAACCTGTTGGAGGTTTCATTAGAGGAATCGGATGTAAGCGATATATACCCATTAGGAAAAACTGAAAATTGTCCCATTAAAATTGAGCTTCTATCTCATTTGAAAAAGAGGCTCATTTTCCAAAATACAAAGAAGCTGAAGGACACGGGTGTGTCCATAGCCAACGACCTCACACTGCAACAACGTGAAGAAATTAAAATCTTAAATAAATCCCTCAAAAACGCAAGACTGCAAGGGCGTGAAGCATACATCAAGGGTAACAAATTAGTTATTGGAAAAAAGAATATACAGTAGAAGATCTACAAATTACCGAACAGGGCGTTAAAACAAACAGTGCTCCTCATACCCCTCTGAGGCAACAAGAACAGAGTTCCAGTGAAGAAGAAAGCGCAGATTCCATCGCAGAAGAGGCAGGAGGTTCAACCAGCAGGATCCCCACAAAATCAGAGTCCACCCCCAATGCAACTACGCCACAAACTAGCCTCAAAGTTTTTTCACCGAAAAAGAAATTGTCAAAGGGTCTTGGAGTTAAGGTAATGAAACTTCGGACTAGAGAATACTTGAAAAATAAATTGTGAGTAGTCAATCCTTATATGTGTATGTGAATGTAATATGAATGAATTTTTGAAATTGAAGTTGATATAGTGTGAAAAGTACTGAAACATTATTTAGAAATCAAATATGGATAAGTTTATCAGGGATTATCACAACGATGACTATATTACTAAAGTGGTTGAGAATGTCCATAACATTGGTAAAAATATAACACAAAACTTTAAACTATTTCAAATGAATATACGAAGCATACAAAAAAATTTCGATGAGTTGGAGGTGCTATTGGATAGAGCAGAACAACATTATGATGTTATAATCTTAACGGAGACTTTTCAGGTTGGTAACCCAGAACTGTTTAGTAAACGGGGCTATAATATTCTTTATAACAGAGGAAAATACAACAAAAACGATGGTGTAATAATATATATTAAGGAGAACATAAACTTTGAATACAAAATAATTAAAATTGGCGATACAAATATATTAGATGTTGATCTGAAAACAACAAATGGTGAAAACTTGAAACTTTCTGCAGTATATCGTTCACCGGGGACACCTTTAGCTTCTTTCAACATAGAGATTTCGAAGTACCTAGAAAATATAAATATAAATATGAAACATATTATTGCCGGAGATATAAATATCAACATACTTAGTCATGATAATTTGATAGAGGAATATTTGAACATTTTATCGTCATATGGGTTTGTTTCGATGATAAATTGTCCAACACGGCCGCAAAGTGGGACATGTCTCGATCATTTTTTTGTCAGAGGTTTCAATCCTTTGGGTGACGAAACTGATGCTGGAGTCTTACATTATCTCGTTACGGACCATTACCCTGTTATCTTGGGCCTGAATCTGAAAATAAAGTATAAAAAGGACTACCCCAAAAAGGAAAAGAAATATGTCAACTATTGTATGCTCAAAGAAAAATTGAAATCAGAATCTTGGTTGAAAGTATATGAACAAAGTGATGTTAATGAGATCGCTGATTGCTTTGTCAATCTATTGGCTCAACATATTGAGGATAATACAAATACGGTTACGGTAAAAAAAATGACAGAATCAGAAAAAAATGGATTACCCCAGAAATTTGTAAATTAATTAATCACAAAAATAAATTATACTGTAAACTGAAAATTGCGCAGCATAACATAGATTTGAAAAATGAATATTCGAAATATAAGATTGAAGTTCGCAAAAAAATAAAGGATGCTAAGCATAACTACTTTCAAAGTCGAATTCGAGAGGGTTCCGAATCGAAGGCCTTATGGGACTGTGTTAAAGAAATGTGTAATGAAAATAAGATTGAAACTAAAATAGATTATATACAAACATCCGATGGAGGGAAGATTGACAATGATTATGAGATTGCACAAGCTTTTAATGATCATTATAGTGAGTTAGGCGAAGCATATGCTAGTAAAATAAAAAGTCCCGAAAATTTCATTGAAGAAAATCATATATTTGAGGGCTCCTTTTATCTAGCTCCGGTGGAGCCTACAGAGATCATCAATATCATAATGGAATTAAAATCTAAAAAGTCAACTGGGCTCGATGGAATAAGAGCGGAAACACTCAAGGAAATTAAAGAAGAAATAGCTGAACCACTGACTTACCTGGCAAACACTTGCTTCCAAAGGGGTTGTTTTCCTGACATATTGAAAATCGGAATTGTAAAACCAATATACAAAAATGGGGATAAGTCACAAATGATCAATTACAGGCCAATCACTCTGATTTCGAATGTGGGAAAGATTCTTGAAAAATTGCTCAAAGTCCGTATGATAAACTTTTTGGAAAAAAATAAGATTTTATCCAATAAACAATATGGTTTTCGACATGGGTTTTCAACGGAAGATGCAATAAAGGCCTTAACATCAAAACTTTATGAAAATATAGATGCAAATACCCCAACCCTTGCCATATTCGTTGATCTCGCGAAAGCATTCGACACGGTGAGTCATAAAAAACTGTTAGAAAAGATATACAACTGTGGATTCCGTGGATCAATGTATGACCTAATTGAAAGCTATCTCACCAACAGAAAGCAAGTGGTAATGGTAAATGGTCGAGTCAGTGAAAAGAAAACTACAACTTATGGTATTCCCCAGGGTACAGTGCTTGGCCCGCTTCTCTTTCTTATCTACATAAACAATCTGTTAGAGCTGAAAGGGGAAGGTCAACTTATAGGGTTTGCTGACGATACCGTTGTTGTGTACCAAAAAGAGTCATGGTCGGATTTGGAAAATGTAGTCAAAAGAGATTTCGATAAAATAACTAAATGGTTACAGCTAAATTTACTCACCTTAAACCAAAGTAAAACGAAATATTTATCTTTTTCGTCTAGTAAAGCTGGTTCTAACGATCTTGGAGATTTACATATCAATAAAGGCTTAAAAATACCTAAATCAGACTCCGTAAAGTATTTGGGCATTGAAATCGATCAACATCTAAAATGGGATAAACATATGATTAACATATCTAAGAAACTACGAGGTATCTTATATAAGTTCAAATACATAAGGAAAAACATAAAAATGTTAGGGCCCTGAACATATTATATAATGCTCTCGTGCAACCCCAGTTATCATATGGTGTGATTGGTTGGGGCGGAGTACTGGATAGTCACAAAAGAAGAATAGACATATTACAGAAGCATTTCCTGAAAATAATTAACGATAAACCCATAACATATCCTAGCAAACAGCTCTATGAGTTGACCAAGGTACCGGATGTCAGGCAGATATTTGCAATGAAGATTTTATGAGCATTTTTGAGGGAAAAATTCTAATAAGGGAAAAAAACCATCAGTATCGTACCAGGGCAGCTGGAAATAATTTTGAACGTCCTAGATCCATGAAGCGAATTGGCCAAAGATGCTGTACCTACATAGCCCCAAGGTTGCTTCCCTTGCTACCTGAAGGAGTTATCAATTTACGGAATAAAATGACTTTCAAAAGAGAATTAAGGAAATGGATAATGATTTTTGAACGAACAAAATTACATGAAATAATAAACCAAAAATAAATTTTGAAATCTCGACATACAAAGAAAATTTATGGACTGCATTTGAAACTAAACTGAAATTGACACTTTCTTAAATTTGACACCTACCTACCGAATTTGACACCTACCTGAATTGACACCTACCTGAGTTTGACAGTTACTTGAATGTGATACTCACCCGGATTTGACACTAATCAAAATGAATTGGACACTGTGACAAAGTCGACATCTAGATTGAAGGTAATACTGTATCTGCTCACATGGGCCTGAAGGAAAACACTAGTTCCACGGGAGATGTATATTAACCAGAGAATGTTTTATTCGCGGCAAAATTATTGAATGTATTGTTATTTTGATTACTGTGCACAGTTAATACTCTAAACTTAACTCTACAGTATTATAGAGTTTATTTATATATGTATGTATCTTGAATAAACTCTCTTATTATTATTATTATTATTATAAGTGTATTATATTCGAGGGAGATGATTTTGGAGAGAGCAAAATGATATTGATGAATCAATAAATACTTTTCAGGAAAATTCGAAATTTACCTTTTCTTTTGAACAGACCTCGTTTTCGAGATGCTTTGTCGATTAGATAATTCGAAAGAGCTACCTTGTTCTATAAGAAACTTAATAGTGTATATCAGCTATCAGTTCGATCAATTCAAACATTCTGTGACAATATTTCATAGTGTTAATGTCATTGTCTTCAAACGAACCCATTTTCTTATGAACACTATCATACAAGTCGGCAGCTTCAGACTTCATATCAGGTTTTATATAATCGAGAATTGAAATAGGCAATCAGTGAAATGTAGACAAATAAGTTACCTCCCATAGTACTCATTTGAGTACGCTTCAAATTACACTCTGCTAGCGTCAGTTCGGAGAATTTTTCTTAGATATAAGGATACGATTGTATTCTGCAATGCAGATGAAACCTGTATTACAAAAATATCGTTATAAATTCAACAGATCACTATAATATAAGGTGCATTGTCTGTTAAAACACGTTTTAACTTGTGCCTGTACTTCAAGATATTTTTTTTCGATATTATATCGGAAATTTCTTATTGAAACTAATTTTTCTTACTGCGAGGTATGTATTGAATATGTATCTTCTATCTTTATAGATAATTATTCATAAATCTCGGATGAAATGAAGAAAAACGTTGACGTACTCGTTTGAGTACAGTGGGAGAATAGATATACTAAAATATAACTTTCATTTCAAACTAAATTCGATATGGCGTATAATTTGCAACCGATTTCTACGGAACTTTTTCACGGAAAACGTTTCAAGGGTTTGGGGAAGCAGTTGAAAAAATTGTTTTCTTGGACGGTGAATCGGACGTCATCATTATTCCTCCTGAAGTAGATGCCCAAACCGACGAGGAAGAACTTAACGATGAGGAAATTGGTATGTACTTCCAATATTCCCAATGATATACCTGGTGAAGTAGAAGTTCAAATATCTGAAGTTGCCGATGAAAATACAAAATCAGCCGATAGCGAAGATATGATATATGATGACAACTTGCCGCTATCAATATTTTCTCCAAAAAAACGTAAAAATAGTAGAAAAACTGATGAAAAACCGGAGTGGACTAAAAATTTCATCGATATCAGCATGTCTGGGAAAACGAAAACATTTGAAGAAAGACTTAGAAAAATGACAGAAGAGGTGAAGGATGATACTCCAGTGCAAACTTTCGAGAGATTTTTCGATGAAAAAGTTATGGATATGATTCTTTATCAAACAAAACTTTATGCTTCGCAAAAAAATCATCACGATTTCCTAGTTAGCTATCACAAACTGCCCCGTGAGACCATGCACTGGAGCTCTGACGATGATATTTCGATACCTCTTGTATTTTCAAGTATGTCTAGGAACAAATTCCAAGAAATCAAGAGATTTATTCATTTCTCTGATAACACTCAATTGGATGCCGCAGATACAATTAGTAAGTTGCGGCCACTATGAATTCATTGAATTCAAATTTTCGCCAGTGGGGAATTTTCCATGAACACCTTTTTATTGATGAAGCAATGGTCGAATATGTTTGACACCACTCAGGCAAACAATTCATCAAAGGAAAACCTCTCAGATTTGATTTCAAAGACTGGATGCTCTGTAGCTCCACTGGCTACTGTTATAACTTTGATACTACCTACTGTGGAGCTGAGCAGAAAAGTGACAGCGTGAAAAGAAACTTTACTGCTAGGCTCCCAAGTCGTTTTAGACCTGCTCAAATGTGTTGATCAACCATCAGACCATAATATATTGTTTTTCGACTATCTTTTGTCGAGTCACGAGTTGCTGAGGACCCTTCGAATCATGAACTTCAGGGCATTGAACGTGACTGCTTTATCCGATTTCATTCAAACATTTGAGAAGCATCATTTTGGTAAGATATTTCAATAAATATTTCGAATTTCTTATTTGATATTATTTCACATTAATTCTCCCAGTGTACTCATTTGAGTACATCACAATTGTTCGAAAAATAAACAACGAGTAATTTTTTTCAAATTTTTTTCCGTACCTTTCCATCGACTTGGCACGGAATATAACAAAAAAACTATGAAAATAGAAAAAAAAATCATGGGAGGTAATGGGTTAAGATCTTAGTACTCAGAAACATGTTCAAAACAACAGTTCCGACACTTACCTTCAAACCGCTGTATCTGAACTGAATTATTCATTGAAAAATTGCTCTCTCGATCTTCCAGACAGATCTGAATACTAAAAAACACACATATCATCCGGAGTACAATGTAATCGTCCACTTAAAGTCCTCCACATAATATATCATCGTCTTGTTGTCCGCCACTGTCTAACCGCACGCTGTGCTGTCTGCCCGTATTAATTACATTATTTCGAACGAGCAGAGAAATACGTTAAAAGCTCCATTCCGCGATTATGATTATGTATATTAAATGTTAATTTCGGATTTATTCTGGCGCGCTCGGTTCGTTTTTCAAAAGACTCCGTCGGGACACAATGACGAAGGCTAACCGGCAATTAATCAACCCGTGAATTTTATAGATGGGAATGAATAAATTACCGGGTATCATCTCAACTTTTCAACTCCCATTAGCCTAAACGAGAGCTATTAGGTTACATCTTCAAGAGATTCTTCTCGGTCAGTCGAATACCTAATCAGGTTGAAAATTCGCGAGCGATCAGAGCAGAAACCCTATAGGATTCTTGCACATGCAATTGGAGCAAGTTTTAGCTGGTTAACCTTGAAGTGAAATCAACAGATAAGCTTGTTTTGTTCTTGCTCATAAAGGAAGACATTCAATATTGTCTGCATTGAAATTCAAGAAAAAATGCGAAATGTAAGAAACCGAGGGTGTGAATGCGAGCGTATTCCATCAAGCGGAAATACACGCAATTGAGAGATGCTCTCTGTTATATCTGGAAACAGATTTCTGAAAACGCGATATAGCAATAAACAAGGACAGTGAAACTGTCACCAAGGAGCTGAGCTCCAACACTATCAGTTCAAATATTTTGTGGGACTGCCTGGTCAAACTGAATGTACTACAAAAAACGCAACAGAGTCTCTTTGAAATGAATTCCACAAATAAGGAGACGAGGAGGCTGGCAATCATCAACACCTTTCATAGGACCATAACTTTCTGAGGCATTGGAAAAACACCTACAGAAAAAGGAATTCACGAGATGGGTAGGGGCATTTGAAAGACAGTCTGGCAGATGGTTTAGAAACTCCAAAACATTTTTCGAAACGCTAGGTATATATAGAATCTCCCAAACTTTCTCGGAATTCAACAAGAATAGGCTGTACCTTTTCGCAAGGTTTCCCAAGGTCCATTGCCGTTTCAGGATATAAATATATATATTCTTTTGAAATCAAGGTCTAACATAATGCAATTCATAAAACAAAAACAAAAATTCCTAGCTGAGGTTAGTGCAAAACCACAATACCATACTAGTTTTTCGTATTATACCAGAGCTCAGGGAAAACCCCCAGTAGAAAAAACCCTGTCTCGCCGTTCCAACAAAAATAACACTTAAAAACTATTCGAATATTGAAGGATTTCTTCTTTGTTGGATCCAACCGATAACTCTCTCAATGATGCCTTCGTAATCGGAAATTCAAAAACGACTCTGTAACTTCATGTTACATTCTGGGAGGATTCTGCATTTCTAAAAAACTTTATAGGTTTTCACTCCCAGTCTCTGAAACAGAAATGATTAAAAAAATTTAATTGAGATGAAGTGCTCCTGCGAGAATCTTTGCACTTTGCACATTTGTCAGGAGCAAATTGGTCTTGAAAAAATTGTTGCCTAACAGTAAAACTGAAAAAGGAAATAAATGAAAAGGACAATGTAACGTTTCGGTGTCTATATCGCAGGAGCACTTCATCTCAATTAAAATTATTTCATTATTTCTGTTTCAGAGACTGGGAGTGAAAACCTATAAAGTTTTTTAGAAATTTATGTATAGCCCTTAAGCCATCCTGAAATTTAAATATTGGACAATTATTCATCAGATGTTCTATAGCCTCCTCTGCTTTTCCGCATTGGCAACTAGGACTCTCAACTGAATTCCACTTGAAAAGCATGCTATTACAACAGCCATGACCTGTTCTTATACGATTAAGATTTTCCTTGGAAGATCATATCCAGGAACTTTGTTGGAGGGGTCAGTTATTAATCTTTGTTTTGAATATCACATGACGTGTGAATTGCCAAATTGCTTTATCGCTTTCATTCGAGGTCAGAAAATAATTGGACCAAAATGGTTTACGTGATTTTAATCGTGGAACCTTATTATCTGGGAACGCTATGAACATTGAGCGTTAGCTAGTTAAAAGTAATAATATCAAAGTATAGTCCGTTCACGAAAGGTTGAGCCGTCGGTTGGCCATGGAAATTTGGCATATTTCACTGTGTATATTAAAATTTTAGGTTATGTTTTTTTATTTTCTTGTCAGAATTGATACGCAATGTTGTCAATATTGCATAGAGTTCTCTGATAACTCGCAAGCTTGTCGGACGAGACCGAGTACATTCGGCAACGTTGACTTTATTTTACTTTTGACAGTAAATACTGCCAACTTCAGATAAATTAAAGAAACGCCTACTATGTGCTCAACCTTTCGTGAACGGACTATAGAGAGTACTTATGATATAAGGGCAACAGCGTAATCCAAAATATTTAAGATCAATGTGGTTCTTGTCCCAAAACCGAATGTTTAATAAAATCGTACGTTGCGTTCTATATTAAAGTTCAGAGTATCATCGACCATGGCCAACACTGTATTATAATAGTTATTATATTTATGTAATAAGGATCATAAAGACGATCATTATGGTACAAGTCGTGAATGTTATCGGGCGAGGCGTAGCCGAGTCCGATAACACGGCGTGTGCCATAATGATTGTTTATGATTCGTATTACATACAGGGTGGGGCAGAAAAAACTATCGATTTCAAACGTTTATAAAATTAAAACCATTCAGCTTGTCCAAAATTTTTTTTTATTAACATATCGCAAATTTTATGCCATTTTTAAATTTAAGTTTTGAAAAGCACATCACTCAAATGTCGTCCTTGGGAGCGGATACACTTATTTAGGCGCTCGCGGTAGCTTTCCATGACTTTCACCATCATTCACCGTCATTTCCACAGAATTTCTTTCAATTGCCCGAGCAATTTCCCTTCGTAAAGCAAGAAGGGTCCTTGGTCGATGCTGGTAAACCTTCGATTTGAGGTAACCCCAAGGAAGAAGTCACATGGAGTGAGATCCGGTGAGCGCGGCGGCCAGCCAACATCACCTCTCAGAGAAATGAGGCGACCGGGAAACAGTTCCCTGAGAATGTCCATTGATCGTCGCGATGTGTGGGCGGTTGCACCATCCTGTTGAAACCACACATTTTCCACGCCATTTTCTTCCATTTTGGGTCTAAGAAAATTTTCCAGCATGAACAATAGCGCTCGCTGTTGACCGTTACGGTTTGCCCATTTTCTTCAAAAAAGTAGGGCCCCCAGACGCCTAGGCGGGAAAGAGCAACACCACACAGTCACTTTTGGGCTATGGAGGGGTTCCTGATGGATTTCCCGAGGATTTTCGTCACTCCAATATCGAAAATTCTGCCTGTTTACGGCGCCACAAAGGTGAAAATGGGCTTCGTCCTTGAAGAGCAACAACATCGTCGTTTGGCAGTTCTCGGTAGCGTGATGTGGAACAGGATCATGACGCCCGAGTCCGAAATGAATTCGAAAAGCACGTTGTGTAGCAATTATCGAACCGCCGCATTCGATAAACCGCTCAATAACAAAAGCACGATGTTCACCAGACCAAGGCATGTTGACTACTGACAAATGGCATAAAACCAGCTTTCTAACGGTTTTTTACCCCACTACTCTCTACCTGCTCTTTCTTCTGAGAAAAAGGGATTTGAAATCGGATAGGTTTTTTCTGCCCCACCCTGTACAATTCTTATCATTTTATCTGATGACATTTATATCATACATTTTTGAAAAATTAAAAACTGCATTTTCGACATGTCACAATGACATGTTTTCCTTATAGAATTTCATTATGGTACTTAGTCCCATAATGAGCTTTCTTATGTCATCAAAATTGATTGACATAACGTTGTCATTATGACATGCCATCAGATAATAGTTATTAATGTAATAAGGATCATAAAGACGATCATTATGGTACAAGTCGTGAAGCCGAGTCCGATAACACGGCGTGTGCCATAATGATTGTTTATGATTCGTATTACATACAAATTTTATCTGATGGCATTTATATCAACACATTTTCGAAAAATTAAAAACTGCATTTTCTACATGTCACACTGACAACTATTTTTAAAGGAGTAAGTATTGTGTAGTTTCAAATATTAGTATAATCATCAACTACTGATGTAAAAACTGTAGAATCTACTGGAATTAATATTGCAAATTGTAGTAATTGTTCTTTTACCATTTATAATAAATAGTTTTGTACATAGTAATGCATTTTGAATAAACTTTTTTGATCAAACCATTATATGTTTTCCTTATAGAATTTCATTATGGTACTTAGTACCATAATGATTTCATTATGGTACTTAGTCCCATAATGAGCTTCCCTATGTCATCAAAAAAGTGACATAACGTTGTCATTATGACATGCCATCAGATAAAATTAATTATATTATTCATAAAAAGTTACTAGATGTAATTGGATGAAGGAATGCAAAATACAGCAATAGAGAATTATAATCAAAGCTGGTTGGTAGAAACGTTTGAATGCCCTCACACTCAAAATACATAGATTCAAGGGAAGATGTTTTTGAAGGAACCCTAATCGAAAATATTTTGAAGAGACGCTTTTTCTTATTTTCCCACAAGAATTGCTTACCCGTATAGAATCTTAATTATGGAAAGTGTCATAGTTTACAGAGTTATATCCTGAAATCGAAGCCAATACATTCCTTTCCCTTTTCAAATTCAGCTACCGGTTCGTCTACCTCCAGTTAGACAATACAACCTTATCTCGATTACATCTAAAACAAAACACCTACAGTTCAATTACAGTCATATTACATCAACAAGCAGACATTCGGGCAAGATTTATTGTGAGGTAGCAGTGTAATTTACCACGCGGAATCACGTACCATATACTGCTTGGATGCAAAAGGTATTTAATGTCACACCTCCTCATGTTCCCTTAGCAAGCAGTAAACGATACATTAAGTGTCGAAAATATGAGAGCGATATTGATATTGCGAAAACATGCCATGTATTCAGTTACTATCAAGAAGGTAATTAGAAGCTGAATTGTATCAGTTTCTTGCTGGAATGGAAATTCTTGAGCTGCAATATAGCTGTTGAAGAAGATGTATAATATATGAAATGTATCTCAGCATGAGCATATTGAGAAGCTTCTGAAACAAAGGACTAGATTCTAAATGGAATAATGTTTTTCCGTCAACCTCAAAATAGGAGTGGGTTTAACGAATACATAATTGATCCAGAATGACCCACTTCATTGATAAACTTCTACTACATAATTTAACGTGCAATTGTCATGGGCAACAGATCACAAAGTATTCAGAAGCAATACATGAAATTACAACTCTACTGAAACATAGAAATTATATTATGTCAAATGTATCTCTTATGCCGAATAAAAATGTTTTTCAATCAAAAACTCTGTTTTTTTTTGTTATTACCATACAGCGTATAGGGTTTTATTGAACAACAGATTAACAGAGCGAAAATATGAAATAAAAATATTTTCCCATAATTTTGCAAGAACTAATTGTGAATATGACCTCTTTAATTATTAAACACAGCTTGAAGTCTTCGGCGCGATTGTACAATTGATTTATTTATAATTTCTTGATTGTAATGTTGCTATTTGGAATCCACATGTTTGGTTCAATAGTGTCAGGACAATTTTCCTGCAGATATCTTAAAGTACTTCTTGACGTATAGCTTGGTGCACCATCTTGCTGGAATGTTTAGTTGTCCTAAATTGTTTTTTATTTCTCGAAGCATATTTTCTGAAATGTCCAGTTGATAGATTTCAGAGTTAATTTTCACCACAGAGTCAATAAAATAAAAATCAGTTATCAGTTAATTTTTGCATCGATACAGCTTGAGAAACCATAAAAATTTTTCATTCAATAAACTTATTATTACGCTGTATTGTAATATTATATTGAACAGTGTTTTCGAAAATATTACTTTTCAAATGAAAAACCTAGTGTTTTCCGAAACATTTTAAATAGCTTTTTTCCGATAGATTTTTAATATTTTCAAATAATTGTGAATATGACCTCTTTAATTATTAAACAACAGCTTGAAGTCTTCGGCGCGATTGTACAATTGATTTATTTAATTTTCTTGATTGTAATGTTGCTATTTGGAATCCACATGTTGGTTCAATAGTGTCAGGACAATTTTCCTGCAGATATCTTAAAGTATTCTTGACGTATAGCTTGGTGCCCATCTTGCTGGAATGTTTAGTTGTCCTAAATTGTTTTTTATTCTCGAAGCATATTTTCTGAAATGTCCAGGTTGATAGATTTCAGAGTTAATTTTCACCACAAGTCAATAAAATAATTCAGTTATCAGTAATTTTTGCATCGATACAGCTTGAGAAACTATAATAATTTTCATTCAATAAACTTATTATTACGCTGTTTGTAATATTATATTGAACAGTGTTTTCGAAAATATTACTTTTCAAATAAAAACCTAGTGTTTTCCGAAAATTTTTAATAGCTTTTTTCCGATAGATTTTTAATATTTTCAAATAATATTTGTAGTTTTAGAGTAAAAATTCAATATTGCAACAGCCCCAAAAACAATGTATGAAAATATTGCTTCTTACTTGGCTACCCCTGTATATTTTGATAAGATCATTTTTTTACAATTAAGAAAAGGTATACCTACTATTCACACAAAATTTCACCGAAATCCAAAAAATTTCACCGAGATTCAAAAATAATGATTCAGAGACAAATTGGGTAGATAGATAGATATTTGCCTTCAATATAGATAGTTATGAATATCACATACAAATAATTATATTCATACATATAAACATAAAAAACTTCAGGAGGGAATTGAAAAACTGGCTTATTTTAGAAGATCGTTCTATGATGCATAGACTCATAAACTCAGTGTGACAAAAAACATAAAATAAATATATCAATGAAAAAAACAAAATAACCCGATAATGACAAAAATTCTCGATCCTCTAACTCTAAGCCCGATGACGACAAAAATTGTACCAAATGCGTGACGAAGAATAAAAACCTAGACAGGTCATTAGTGAATTTTGTATTTGTGTTTACTCAATATACTGTCGTTAGAGTTCAATTTATTTCAACAACTGTAAAAAGTTTTCATATAAAACTTACAATTTTTTTGAAGTTTAAGCAATATCATTGTTTATACAGGGTGTTTCATTGGGAAAGGGAAATACTTCACAGGTGCATAGGTGTCACCAAGACGGTTCTAGAGATACCCCATTTATTGGGTCTCACTGTCTTCATAGCCGAGATACAGGGTGTTTATGAATTTTGCCCGTTTCTTCCTGAGGCCGTACCAGACGAACCACCCGGTATATTTCTTCATATTTGGCAAATATGTTCCTAATTGAGAGCCCAAACATATCATGCAATAGCCGCCTCGAAAATCCAGGTCCGGGTTAACAAAAAATTATGAATCGTTTGAATCCTCGAAACAACACCCTGTACATCGGAATTTTGAAAATCTGTTTTGAAATTCGAAAATACCACTAAAAACTGAACTGAGACGTACACTTCAAATTTTCGCGCAGATAGTTTCAATGCACAATTTTTCAACGTAAAAGTGAAGTTTTTAATAAGTGCGCGTCCACAACGATACCTGAAAGTGGTTTGAAGTGACTTTTAACAATGAATTATCAATAATATTGAATCCATAATTATTTCAACATTACTTTGTAATTCATTTCCAAATTAGTTTTCATTTATTGAGAAGTGAGTTGCATCATAACGTATAATGATTATGGATTCAATATTTTGATAAAAGTCACTTCAAACCACTTTCAGGTATCCAAGTTCTAAAAACATCACTTTTACGTTGAAAATTTGTGCATTGAAACTATCTGCGCGAAAATTGAAGTGTACGTCTCAGTTCAGTTTTTAGTGGTATTTTCGAATTTTAAAACAGATTTTCAAAATTCCGATGTACAGGGTGTTGTTTCGAGGATTCAAACGATTCATATTTTCGTTAACCCGACCTGGATTTTAAAGTATACAGCTATAAAAAAAAAACCAATGTGAAATGATTGCAGAGTAATGTTGAAATAATTATGGATTCAATATTGTTGATAATTTATTGTTAAAGTCACTTCAAACCACTTTCGGGTATCAAAGTTCCTAAAAACTTCACTTTTACCTTGAAAATTTGTGCAGTAAAAACTTTCTGCGCGAAAATTTGAAGGATACGTCTCAGTTTAGTTTTTAGTGGTGTTTTCGAATATTAAAACAGATTTTCAAAATTCCGATGTACAGGGTGTTGTTTTAAGTATTCAACGATTCATAATTTTTTGTTAACCCGGACCTGGATTATCGAGGCGGTTATTGCATGATATGTTTGGACTCTCAATTAAGAACATATTTGCCAAATGAAGAAAATATACCGGGTGGTTCGTTTGGTACGGCCTCAGGAAGAAACGGGCAAAATTCATAAAACACCCTGTATCTCGGTTATGAAGACAGTGAGACCCAATAAATGGGGTATCTCTAGAACCGTCTTGGTGCCACCTATACACCTGTGAAGTATTTCCCTTTCCCAATGAAACACCCTGTATAACTGTTACATAAACAGGGGCAGTATGTAGTTGAATAAACTCGTTTCAATTCCATTCTATTCTAATTCAACTGTAACAAATCTATTGTCAGGCCTTTTGAACGATTGGAATGACGTTACCAATTCGTCAACTTTCCGAAGTAAATTGACTGGGGGAAATCTGTGATCCGTTACTTTTACTAATTTGTTGTAATATGGACAACATGGTGATCAATATGGCAAGAGAATAAGCAGGTGTTTTTTTTGTATAGGATCATATACCTATAAACTTCTATACCTCTAACATGAATCCACTTCTCTATTACAAATTGAAGCAGCGATCACGTGGTACAATGGCCCCATGAATTCACTGCGCAAGCGCCAAAACATAACTTCGAATAGTTTAAATTTTGACTTGTCAAATGAAAATAACTGAAAATCATAACCCCAATTTATCACGTCTTTTCAAATTTCGAGTTTGCACAATACATGCGCAGATGATTGAAGGGGTCATCGCAAATGGCAACTAAATTGCTTCAACTTTTATTTCACGTTGGCAGTATAGAGTATTATAGGTATATGTATTGGACTCGAGATTGTGTATAACGTAAAATCTCAGCACGATCGGAATTACATTCTGGAAATTATTCAAGAAATGATTCTTCTTTTCAACATTATATAGGCAACATTGCATGTTGCCGCAAAATTTAGTTTAGATTGGTTTTGTTTTGTCTGAGATATTGGGGAACAGAAATTTCGAATAGCCATATTTTATGGAAAACCCTGTTCGATTTGGATGGTTAACGAACTTAACTGCGTCATTTGGAAACCGAACTCACCCTGAAAATCTGAAGTCTCAAGGACAATCCCTTCGAAAGTTATCGTGCTCACGGCCGGCCGGACGGCACCAAGGGCAGAATTCAATTTGACCACGGATTCGTCATCAGGGAGTCGGAACCTATAGTTTGAGACCACATTCGGCTCAAAATTCGACAATTTTAGACATTTGGTCAAAACGATATAGCACTCGTTTAAGTAGAACGAGCTCTGAATAAACATAGCCTAAAACATTATTATTTATCTATTTATTATTAGATGCGCCAAATTTACATGGCCAAGCGAGTAATTCCATAAAAGCACAATAACAATATTGTTCTATTCTACATACGACTGCATGGATCGTATGCCAACTTCGGATTCGTTCTCGAGTAACTCAACACTTGTAAAAGATTGTTGTACCTTCCGGTTTCGAAGTTCTCATTAGAAGTCGTATGGGCAAGTGGTTACCATTACATGTTGTAATTGCGAGATGGAATTGGGGCAGGAAACACTCGGTAACTTCGTTATATATCAGTTCATCTGGCTTTGGAAACTTATAATGGGGTATTAACTAACAAGGGTGGCCTACTTGACTAATATGTTCATGAGGGAATGAAAGAATTGCATAGTTACGAATTCAAGAAGAAAGACCCAGAATCAGGAAATGTTCGGAATGATTTTCGTGCGAGGGTTATGGATACACATTCGACTTTTAATCTTTAAATATTTTCGAATAACAGGAAAATCATCCAATTACTTTAATAATTCACTCTGGAAGAATGTAATGAATTGAATAATTTTAGAAATCCTTCGATAAAGATTACTCGGCTTGACATTCTGAGTATTTTAATTCGAAAAGAAAGTCTTTCTCGAAATTCGCCTTTTTCTTCAAAAATAAAACATCAAGACTTGCTGGATAGGGCAAAAATCCTAGTTCAAATGAGTAGTTGATTCATATACAGACTGGTCCATTTATGATTTGATATGTGAGTTTTTGATTTCTACATAAAAAAGCTCAATGCAGGTCGACTTTTTTCAAGGGAACCGACTTTAATTAATTTTCACTTTTGCCTCCCACCCCTTCTCACAACTGTAGACAGCTTTAAAGAATTTTAAATGGGAGAGAAGGTTGTGTGATATTTCATTTGAAGGAACTTTTCATTCCTTGAAATTTTTTTTTATTTTGCCCATAATTTTTGCACTGTTTCCAGGTTTCAAATTTTCAATGTTATTGAAATTTCTAAGAGGCCCTTATGAACAACACTATTTTTGGGATGTTGATTTTTGAAGAGTTAGGGGTCGTTTATACTGGCCCGTAACTTATGCCCTTAACTTATGCCCTAAATTATGAATGAAAAACTTCTAGGTAAGGGAATTCGAGTATAAACCATAGCATGATGTTCTATGTTTCAATTCTTAGGGTAAGGGAAAAGTTAAAGTTACGGGCCAGTATAAACGACCCCTTAGTCATTCTGTTACAAAATGTTACAGAATGGTTCTCAAAGTACAATGCTGTTTTTTTTAAAATTCCTGGAATTATTTTGACTTTGATTCATATGAACTGATCGAACTAAAAAATACAAAAAAGTTGGAAACTAGCTGATTCAGTTAATGTCGCTTCATATTATGAATTCATGAAAAATATCGGAAATTTTTTTTATTTGTGTAGACTGGCCACCTGACGTTAATTCTATAACTTCTGTAAAAAACACAAAATCGTATCAAACGAAATGAACAAAACTATTTTTAAGATCTCAATCTTAACATGGGAAATATAATAGCACATTTTAAGTAATATTATCCAACAAACACTGATAAAAAATAATAAAATATCATTTCATTTCGAAGATATTGACATCTTTGTGAAGTGTAATCAATGTTGATCAACTTGGTAAGCTTAAAAGAATAGGAAAACGACTTCAATTATCATGAAAATGCAACAAAGTACTTAGAGGGGATACGCGGTATTAATAAAATGGTTTTTCCTGGCGCATTATGCAATTTATGTCAGAGAATATTTCAATTCTGCCCTTTCGAAAAAGAAGTCAGCTCCTTGTTTTTTCAAGCTTACAAAGTTCATGAACATTGATTACAGTTATTCTCAATTGGTACGAATTTATTTAATTACTTTTGAAATAAGCCTCCAGCAGAAATGATAAATGGTGTAAAGTGACATAAAACAGCCTGTTGTGTTCATTGAAAACTCGCGATATATTGTAATCATGTCTGTGAAATAAGGGATTATATGAAAATCGGTTCACGCATAAAGAAGTTGGAATGTTTTTTTATCAAGAAAAATTACTCAATCGGAAGTTCTTGAGACACAGTAATTTTTCATTTTATTATTCTTTAATATATTGTCAGTTGAAGAAAATGTCACTAGAAAGGCAATAATATTTTAAAAGTGATAGTGGAGAAATAAGCACTTGAAAACTTTTTGGTCATTTTATCTGGGTAGATTCTTTTCGGTTGTAGGTCTGTTTTCGAGATACGGTGGCGGTGGCCACCCTTAATGAATAGTATGAGTATGTGAATGATTCGACTACTCGTCTGAAGTAGGCTTAGGTAATCCTGCAAGCTTGTATTTTCGAGGAGAAATAAACAGAGAAAAACTAAATGTATTTCAAGAATTACATATTAGTCGAACTAATTTAAACGCACATGATGCTAAGATCTCTCCATAAAACGATTTCTGAAATAATTGAATAATCAAAAGTTTTTCACAGTTGGGAAGTTCATTTTCCTATAAATGGCCTAAGGCTTTTGTTGATTGATGTCGTAATTTTTTCATCACACATTACAGGTACATTTTTTTCCGTCTGAATAAAGCCTATAACCTAAACATACGATCCACCAACTGAAAAGTGAAAAATACAGGGTTTTCCTTTTAAGTTGGCCTATTAGACGTTTTCGGAGAACTAATGAATATTTCGTTTTGAATTTTCAGGTGAAGCCTTCAGGATGAAGGAGCTCTTCGCCTAAAATATTTTCAAGTCGACAGCGTTGCCACGTCTATCTCAAACGCATATCTACTTTCTTATTTCAAATACAACTACCTATATTTTTATTTATGTATCCTTTCATTACCAAATTCGCAGTAACACCTACTAAAAAAATTTTCTCTGAAATGCACTGTTGCCAGGTTATGCACAAATTCTTGAAATTTTCGACATCTGCATTGCAAGTTTGAAAATGCAATATTTCGGTTAATTTTTATGTGAACGGAACCAAACTTAGCAGTCTCATAGTAGAGATGTCATGTGGTATATTCAGTATTTCGATACATCGTAAACTTCTTCGAAAATTATGATCCGAAAATGTGGAAATTAAAATTGAAATATTTCGAGATTTTCAGATGGCAACCCCATATTTATTTTACAGCATTCGATTCGAAATGAAAAATGAATGGTAGTCTTTTCTGACACTTATTATCTATTTTGGATAGTTTTCGAATTGAGATGAAACATACTGAAATTCTTCAGTATTTAGAGTCATGACCCATTATAGTCGTGTTTACAATGAAATGGCTCTATGATTATGAGGTGAATTATTGAGGTAGATTCTATGGTTGAAATCATGGATGTCATAGAAATAAGTTAACTCATGTTTTTGAACACGATTCACGTTGTTTCACTATCCACACGGAATGCCAAAAAATTGTTGAAAGGATCTGTAGGACCTTCAACAATCGTTATTAACATTTAGCGAGAATGACTGGAAATAAATTCCGAAAACTGTTTTGGCTTTCGGTAATCCTGGCCCAATGTTCATGGCCTCAACCATAGAATTCATTCCAATAAGTCACCTTATAATCACAAAGCATTATGTATATTTCAGTATTTTCCAGCTCTTCCGAAAACTATACAAAATAAATAATTAGTGTAAGAGGTGACTGCCATTCATTTTTCATTTAGAATCGAATACTGTGAATTAAATATGGGGTTGCCATTTGAAAGTATTCCAATTTTAATTTCCACATTTTCGGAGGAAAATCTTCGAAGAACCTTACGATGTATCAGAATACTGATTGTACCACATGAATTCATTTATTCTCTACTATGAAACTGCTGAGTTTGGTTCGTTCGCATAGAAAATAATCGAGATTAAAGCATTTCCAAACTGGCAATGCAAATACGAAAAATTTCAAAAATTGGTGCACTTTTTGGCAACAGTGCATGTCAGAAAATTTTTTCAGTAGGTTTTACTGCGAATTTGGTATTGAATCGATACATAAATAAAAATATAGGTAGTTGCATTTGAAATATGAAAGTAGATATGCGTTAGAAAAGTGGCAACACTGTCGACTTGAAAATATTTCAGGCGGAAAGTTCCTTCATCCTCAAGGCAACTCCTGAAATTTCAGAAAGGAATATTCACTAGTTTTCCAAAAACGTCCAATAGGCCAACTTAAAAGGAAATCCCTGTATGTTTGGATCTATATTTTCCGATTGTCATTCTATATATCAAAGGTATCAATTCCTACCGATTCTAATATTTTCACACCGAACAGGAAATGAGCTCATTCTAACCGATTATTTATCTATTTTTGATATTCAGCCGCAAAGTTCTAGGCATCACGCATTGCTTCACTCGCTTCTAGAGATCACATTTCAAATTATCGATATCTTGAATGACAAAGAATGCGGTGGAAATCGATCTTTAGCCGATTGAACGAAAGATCAGACCAGTTGCTCTATACGCTCCGTCGAGAGTACCTTTTTATTCTACCTGACTTGAACTATAAGTGTAACTTAACACCATCCCTACAAAAGCTATTCCACACAAAACTACCGCAACTGTAAACAATCCACGGATTTTCTTATATAGTCGGCTTTGTCGCATTAATGGATTTTATCACCTGAACTAACCTCTTTTGGCTTTTGACTTCGACCGTTTCAAACAAAGCTGTGAAAACATTAGGGTTAGTTGTAGCCGATAATAACAAATGCATGCAGATAGGTGGTCCATTCAAAGGAACTGACCTAGTATGCTTTATAGGTTTTGACGTCGGAGCAAGTCAAAAGGTCTGCGAAACCTGTGAAAACATTAGATGCAAGTAAAATGCATAGAAAATCTCAAGAAACGTATATTGGTATATCATTTCACACGGCCAGCTGTCAGAATCGGAGTTACGAGTATATGAGAATTTCAAATATAACTATTTAACTTATTGACGTGAAGTTCTTTATGTTTGTAAATTCATCGTTATGTTAATTTCACTTCTACTTTACGTTGTTCTGTCTAATATTTTGAATTTGATCTTATTATTGGAGCACAGTTGTTTTCGAAATCTACAGAGGGTTGATTAATAAAGTTTTCAGGATTGACAGCTGCTTCCTTCAATTTTCAGTAGTCTTCATTCGGAGCATGTTAGTCGGACTTTGACTAATAATTTTCTTCCTGTTGAGCGATTTTTTTCTATTCTTTCATTGTAAATTTTAAAGGCATTTGTTTTCTTCAATTTCGGTACTGCCATATCATCAAGGTACTCCATATATGCAATTCTTGGTTAATGCTTTTCTTACATTATAATTATTTTTAATTCTTCTTATCTTTTCCGCTCAAGTTTGAAAGTTTGAAAATATATCGAAGTCATTGATGGCGAAAGCTGCAGAAATGTATGTAAACAATTTAAGAAAGCCCTGAATAGGTGCTTCTGAGCGCTCGTTTTATGTTGGAGCAATAATCCTATCATTTACCATATAATTTTGTATGAGACTTGAGATTCATGCTAAGTATACTGAGATGCAAAATCTCAGCATAGGTAATCAAAAAAATTGAATTCTGTGGTTTTGATGAAAATATATCGTCTTGAAATTCAGCATGAACATTCAGAATATCAATCTTCATTCACAGAATATCGGATATCATGTTATGAAAATATAAGGATTCTTCTTTTCAATATTCCAATTGAATTTTCTATGATCCTGTTAACACTATGGCCACCAAAAAATTTGCATGGGGCTTACTATGAGCATCTTGCATGTAGCCGCAAATTTTCATTTCAATTGCTTTCGTTTTGTCCGAAATATTGTCCGATTTGGCTGGTTAACGAACTTAACCGCGGCATTTGGGAACCGAACTCACCCTGAAAATCTCAAGTCCTTAGGACCATCCCTACGGAAGTTATCGTGCTTACGGCCGGATGGCCTGACCCCAAGGACAGAATTGAATTTGACCACGGATTCATCAGGGAGTCGAACCCTATCGATTAATACCATTTTCCTCTCAAAATTCGAAAATTACAGACATCTGGGCAAAAAGATATAGCACTCGTTTAGGTAGAACTAGCGCTAAAAAATGGAAGTGTCATTTGTCATCCATAGGTATAACGTCTTATCCTTGCATACTTGGATAATTGGAATACACTCAGTTCCGGTTCTGTAGTTGACCGAGTCATTTAAATTTAGGCGTATATTTCGCTTGTATTCATTCTTCTTCGATTTGTCTCGTTATTAGGTACTTAATTCGATCCTCTGTATCCGTATGCTATACCCATAATGCTGAATCAAAGCAAATTTTCATCATTATTGCCACTTATTGTACCCGAGAACAAAAGAGCTCTCTTCCAAAAGTTGAGAAGGTTTCAAAGTCAGCAAGTTTCCGCTCTCCCAGCTTTCTCATGTAAATCCCGATAATCGTGCTTTATTGATTTTGGCATCGTCGTTCAATATTTACCAATGCCGAAGTTGTTTTAAAGTGCATCATAATGTGTTTACCCTGTCTAAGACCGGGACCGAATCGGATGGGCTTACAGACCCAGGCGGTTGGCCACAAATCTCCTCGGCACTCGAGAGTCCTTCCGAAATATTTGCCATTTTTATTAAGGCGCTTAGTTATCGATGCGGCCCTTTTGATCTTCGCCGAAGTGCGATTCCACGCACTTCAACTTCGTAAAGTTGGGAAGTTTGCCTTCCTCTCGAGCGAATTATGTGATTTGATAACATTGTGATACTTTTTGCGAGCCCGAGAGCGTGTAAACATACTTCGGTTACCTTTGACGACGAGAAGTCGGAGCTGGGTTTGTTTTATTTTTGGTTGAAGCATGAGGAATTTCTCGTCTTTTGAATTATGTATTCGTTAGGATGCCATGCAAGGATAAGAGCTCTTACAGCATGTACACTGAGCACCGATGGAAAGCTTCAAAAATTGAGCAATAATCACTTAGGGAAAGTCCTTCCGAAAGATTCGTCATTTTCATTAAGGCGCTTAGTTATCGATGCGGCCCTTTTGATCTTCACCGAAGTGCGATTCCACGCACTTCAACTTCGTAAAGTTGGGAAGTTTGCCTTCCTCTCGAACGAATTATGTGATTTGATAACATTGTGATACTTTTTGCGAGCCCGAGAGCGTGTAAACATACTTCGGTTACCTTTGACGACGAGAAGTCGGAGCTGGGTTTGTTTTATTTTTGGTTGAAGCATGAGGAATTTTTCGTCTTTTTAATTATGCATTCGTTAGGATGGCATACAAGAATAAGAGCTCTTACAGCATGTACACTGAGCACCGATGGAAAGCTTCGAAAATTGAGCAATAATCACTTAGGGAAAGTTCTTCCGAAATCTTGCCATGCAAGGATAAGAGCTCTTACAGCATGTACACTGAGCACCGATGGAAAGCTTCAAAAATTGAGCAATAATCACTTAGGGAAAGTTCTTCCGAAAGATTTGTCATTTTCATTAAGGCGCTTAGTTATCGATGCGGCCCTTTTGATCTTCACCGAAGTGCGATTCCACGCACTTCAACTTCGTAAAGTTGGGAAGTTTGCCTTCCTCTGGAACGAATTATCTGATTTGATAACATTGTGATACTTTTTACAAGCCCGAGAGCGTGTAAACATACTTCGGTTACCTTTGACGACGAGAAGTCGGAGCTGGGTTTGTTTTATTTTTGGTTGAAGCATGAGGAATTTCATGTCTTTTGAATTATGTATTCGTTAGGATGGCATGCAACGATAAAAGCTCTTGCAGAGCTGTATACTGAGAATTCATGGAAAGCTTCGAAAATTGAACGATAAGTATTAACTTTGGGAAGTCCTTCCGAAATATTTGCAACTTTTATTGAGGCGCTTAGTTATCGTGCGGCCCTTTTGATCTTCGCCGAAGTGCGATTCTACGCACCCAGCAAAGTAGGAAAGTTTGCCTTCCTCTCAAGCGAATTATGTGATTTGATAACATTGTGATACTTTCTGCAAGCCTGAGAGCGTGTAAAAAACTTCGGTTACCTTTGACGACGAGAAGTCGGAGTTGGGTTTGTTTTATTTTTGGTTGAATCATGAGGAATTTCGCGTCTTTTGAATTATGTATTCGTTAGCAGAGCTGTGCCGAAGTCTTGTGCTTAGTGCTCGTGAAAGCACTCGAAGCACTTTTGTGCTCGTAAGCACAGTGCTCGCGAGCACAAGAGTGAAACAGTGATTATTGCTTTGTGCTTCGCAATTTTTTGAAAGGGCTTAGTGCTTAGTCATTCTACAAAGTGCTCCTAAACATCACAGTGCTCCCGAGCACTTTCAGAAATTACCAAGCACTAAGCCCTTTATGGACTTGTCGGAACATGAAAATGACGGCCTTAAACCTGATTGGAATAAAGAAAGAACTAAAATATTAATTGTTTTTCTTGCAACCTTTATGGATATCTAAGTTGTTAATTTTTTCCTTCATTATAACTCTGGTGTTGAAAAAACGATCTCGCTGTATGTTATGGAATGGAACAAGTCTTTGAGTTTCCATTATTTTGACACGGAGAACAAATTATTATGTTGTATGACAAAATTTTTTTGGGAAATTCTATGGAGCAATGCGACCTTTTTTGATATACGATGCAAGTTTCTATAATCATGCTTTCAAGTTATTTATTGGCGAATATTCAAGTTACAGTCTGTTCACTTAATGAATGACATAAAGAGCTCAGAAAACGTTTTTTCATTGTAGCATTTTTTTTAGCTTCACCACAAGAAAAATTTCCATCTTATTTGTTGCCAAGACGTCATTGTCTTTCTATAACTTTTCGAATTCTGTTTTCTTTTTCGAGACCACATGCTATTGTTCCAATTTTTTTTTATATGACGTCATGGTAACTTTCTGTTTGTCTGTGAACGACAATATTGGACTTGCTGAGAAAAAACTGTTGTCAATTTCAATTAGGCCAGTTCAAAACACGATAACACTCGAAAGAAAACATCAGGACATCAAAATCAAAATTTCAAACTAAGAAACATTTGGATGGAAAATACAAAGGTTCATTTTGAAAAGTGCTTAGTGCTCGGTGCTCGAGTAAACGAATTAATTTCCAAGAGTGCTTAGTAATCGCGAGCATTCCTTAAAAAATAAGGGCTTAGTGCTCGAGATTCCGGAGCACTTTTCAATAGGGCTTAGTGCTTTGTGCTCGAAGCACTTTTCTTCAGTGCTCGGCACAGCTCTGTTAGTATAGCATACAAGAATGAGAGCTTTTACAGCATGTACACTGAGCACCGATGGAAAGCTTCGAAAATTGAGCAATAACCACTTAGGGAAAGTCCTTCCGAAATCTTCGTCATTTTCATTAAGGCGCTTAGTTATCGATGCGGCCCTTTTGATCTTCATCGGAGTGCGATTCCACGCATTTCAACTCCGTAAAGTTGGGAAGTTTGTCTTCCTCTCTAACGAATTATGTGATTTGTTAACATTGTGATACTTTTTGCGAGCCCGAGAGCGTGTAAACATACTTTGGTTACCTTTGACGACGAGAAGTCGGAGTTGGATTTGTTTTATATTTGGTTGAAGCATGAGGAATTTCATGTCTTGTCATGTTCATTCGTAAGAATGGCATGCTAGGATAAGAGCTCTTACAGCATGTACACTGAGCACCGAAGGAAAGCTTCGAAATTTGAGCAAAAATCACTTAGGGAATGTCCTTCCGAAATATTCGTCATTTTCATTAAGGCCCTTTGATCTTCGCCAAAGTGCAATTCCACGCACTTCAACTTCGTTGAAGTTGAGAAGGTTGGACTTGAGGCTCTTAGGATTTCTCGGTTGATGTCCTGGTAGTCGGTCTTGCAATATTTTCCTCCATGGTTGTTCCTGGTGTCCATCGTGACCTACAAACTTCCTTACCGTTCTAGCAGTACCTAGAAGTACTGCTTTTTTCATTACTTTGTAAAGGTTTTCATCCAAATCTAGCTCCTTGAGGTTGGACTTGGGCTCTTAGAAATAATTGCTGTGGTTGATATGAGAATGGAAATGGTTCTGGTACTAGATATTCCCAACTGCCTTTTGATCTGTTCAAGTAACTCAAGTTATTATTATTATTATTTGGAGAGATAGAAAAGTTAACTGTTTTCATAAATGAAAATTATTAACTTCCAAATAAGAAAAACTCAAATCTTATCTGAAAACCAATCAAAACTTTTATAGATATATGTCGCAAAAATCGTAGAAATAAAAATGTTGTCAACAATTCTTCTTCAGGGATGAAACAGTTGGTTGATGTATAGAAATACTTTAAGGGTTGATTTCGCCGCAGTTCAGCACAGATCCGGTGACAATGAAACGAATGAAAATCATTTGTATTGGTTCGGCCTCAGGTTCATAGTTCGAATTGGGCAAAAGTATAGCTCGCCTTTCACTACACTGCGCAAAAAACATTAACGCACATTCTGAAAATCTCAATTTTAATGAAAGTTAACTCTACATTGACTCTATAACTTATTATTTATGTTCTCTCGGGAAGGTTTTGAACGAAACAATTATTATTATTATTATTACAGCTCGGCAACGACGGTTCATACTCAAAATGAGTGATCTTAAAATGTTCTGATCTAATTGTAACATAGTTAACATTGTAAATAGTTAGTTAGGGTAAAACCGGATAGATGCCTCAATTGGATAGATGCCCCATTTCAAAATACCTAACTTCCGAAACACGTATCAAAAAATTAATTTTATAAGTAGCTGCTACAGTCACCCTGGACCTTAGTTTTGTGAGGGTTATTGTAAAGTGAAGCCGTTTTTCGCTAGTGTGTGCGATCATCTCAGCAGCGAACTTCACAAACATGCCAAACTTTCAGAGGTAGGTATTGCCGCTGTATAACTTTGAAGTGGTAATAAATTCATAAATTTTTTTTATTACGCCAATACAGTGTTTCATGAGTGTACATCTGAGTACAAATAGTTCTCGTTTTCTTCTTAATTTATTAAAAAAATTCGTGGGCATCTATCCCTATCGATCGAAAGGATAGTTGCCCTGATTTTTTGAGGTATAGGTGCCCCTCAGGACATCTAAACTAAAACCATATCTTCTTAGCAGATTTTCGATTCATTGTGTTATTTTGATTTCAAACTTGATTCCTGATCATTTTTGTTGAGACTTATTATTTAATTATTTTTATCATGAATGTGTGGAATATAGCTTTATGTTATTATGAAAAATGCAACTTTTCGTTTGATATATGCTTTTGAAATTCAATTAAAAATGCACAAATTGTTGTTAATTCGATCCATGTTACGTACATAAAGTTGCTGATGTTTTAAGCATAAAAAATCTCATTGTATTTAGTGGGTTTTTGGTTCACACAGTATGAAGGGCATCTATCCCTCCCAGTTTTTTCATGGTGGGGCAACTATCCATACTTGTAGGCAACTATTCCCAAAAAAAGGGTTCTACAAAAATTAAATTATTGTGCAATTTGGGATTGCTATGTCAAAGAAAAGTCTCCGTATTCAATCCAAATAATAATGGGGCTTCATATTTTCATAGAAATTACACGTCTAAAATCAATATTTTCAAAAATATGAGGCAAATTCAAAAAGTAGGGCATCTATCCGGGTTTCCCCTATTAAGAATATATCAAATCTGGCAATAACGCATCAATATGGTACCTGCAAATGTGTTTAATACGATTCATTCAATGTATGTAGAGATACAAATGAGAAAACAATAATAATAATATAACTGGAAAACCAATAAATATAAAAACTGCCTATCTCATATGTTAAAATCCTTTAAGAAACCCGAAGAAATCTCGCTCGACAACGTTACATGGTGTCAGGTGTAAAACACGATAATTCATAAACGTATTCAAGAAATTATTCATTTTGAAAATGGAGGGTTTGCGAACTCCAACTACAATGGATTTTTCTGGAAACATTTCAAAGAATTGGTCCACGTGGATACAAAAATTTAACCTGTACATGAAAGCATCAGGAAAAGACAAAGAAGAGGATGAAAGTGTAAAAGTTGCGATACTTTTGCATTTAATTGGCGACGAGGGTATTGAAATCTATAATACGTTCAAGCTAAGAAGTTCAGCAAAATTAGCAGATGTTATAGACAAATTCAAGAAATATTGTGAACCTAAAAAGAATTTGATTTACGAGAGATACAAATTCTTAAGCTGGAATCAAAAAGAGGGACAATCGTTGACGCAATATATATTAGAATTGAAAACCAGGGTAGCAACGTGCGAATATGAAAAGGACATGGAAATGGTGAGAGACAAGCTGATAATGGGGATTTGTGACAACCACCTTCGGGAAAAATTACTACAAATTGAAGATTTGACCATGGCAAAAGCAGAAGAAATTTGCCAAATTTTCGAGACAAGTCGCAAGCAGACAACGGAAATGGGCAATAAAGGAATGGAAACGGCAATGGATGCAATCCAGGAATATTCACGGAAGAATCGAGGAAACTTTAAACGGAATAAGATAAGTAACTCAATTTTAATAAAAAAATATAATCCAGTTCATTTGTAAAAGATGCAATTTGAATCATGAAAAAAATAAATGTCCAGCATATGGTAAAATATGTAGTTTTTGCAAAAAAATAATCACTTTGAAATTTGTTGTATGAAAAAGAAGTTCCTTAAATTAAAAAAAAGAGAGGTTAATGAAATAAATGAAGAATTCATAGATTCCGATTCTAGTGATAATTTTTCGATTGAAACTGTAAATATAGTAGAGACAGAAAATGACATAGTTGAAAAAAATATTTCTGAATTAAACATTATGAAAGAAATAACTGAAAATGTTAAGATTAATGATAAAACTGTATGTTTTAAGGTCGACACTGGAGCTCAATGTAATATTCTGCCTGCCAATGTTTTTCGAAGTGTGATAAAAAACAAGAAAAATGGTTCAGGGCTACAAATAGACAAAAATCAGAAGGTGAATTTGGTTGCTTACGGTGGAAGCAAGCTGGATGTAAGAGGATCCATACATATTAACTGTAATATAAGGAATAAGGTATACAATTTGAAATTTTTAATTGTGGAAGAGCAGGGTAAACCAATTTTAGGGTTAGAAACTAGTATTGAATGCAATTTAATTAAAGTCGTCGATTCTGTTGGAATCGGGTTTTCTGGGCAATTAAAAACAGTTTTCACAGAATATAAGTCTGTTTTTGAGGGCATTGGAACATTCCCAGGAAAACCACATAGGTTAGTCTTGAGTCACAATAGCGTACCTATTGCACATGCCGCTCGCAGAATCCCTAAGAGTCTCTATCCAGAATTTGTAAAATCTCTAGACAATCTGGAAAAACATGGTGTAATAGCTAAGCAATCAGAGCCCACTGATTGGGTTAATAATATCGTCGTTACAGAAAAAAATAAAAATACGAATTTGTTTGGATCCATCAGACCTAAATAAATGCTTGAAACGTGAACAATTTCAAATCCCATCTCCTGAAGAGATACTTGGTGACCTAGCCGGTCTAAAATATTTCACTATAGCAGATCTCAAGGATTCTTTTTATCAAGTTAAACTTGATCCGGAATCATCGAAACTATGTACATTTGCCACACCATTGGGTCGATATAAATTTTTGCGATTACCTTTCGGAATTAATACATCAGCGGAGATATTTCAACGAAAAAATTCAGAAATTTTCGGTGATATTTTAGGCAACAAAATATATATTGATGATTTGATAATAGCAGCCTCAACTGAAGAAGAGCATGACAGAATTTTGAAAAAAGTCTTGGATAGAGCAAAAGAGTGCGGAATTACGTTCAACAAAAATAAATTTCAATATAAAAAAACGCAAGTCAAACTATTGGGTTATATTGTTTCGGAAAATGGTATAGAAGTTGACCCTAATAGAGTTGACGCGATAGTTAAATTAGAAGATCCCAAAATAAGAAGGAACTCTTGAGATTCCTAGGTATGGTGAAATATCTGTCAAAATTTATTCCTAATTTATCTCAAATTACCAGTCCACTCAGAGAATTAACTCGCGATAATGTCATATGGCACTGGGATAGGCCACAATCGGATGCTCTAAAATACTTGAGAAAGCTATTGACTTCAGCACCAATTTTACGTCATTATGATACAAAGAAACCTATCGTGATTCAAAGTGATGCCTCAATTGAAGGGTTTGGAGCGTGTTTGCTGCAAGAAAATGGGGTGGTCGCGTTTGCTTCGAGAACTTTGACAGATGCTGAAAAAAGATATGCAACAATTGAAAGGGAATTATCTGCTATAGTATTTGCAGTCGAAAGATTCAATTATTATTGCTACGGAAGAACAGTGGAAATACAAACCGACCATAAACCACTCGTGAATATATTCAAAAAATGTATCAATAAAGTATCTAGCAGGTTACAAAGATTACTTTTTAGATTGTTCAAATATGACCTTAATGTTACATATTTACCAGGCAAGCAAATGCTGATAGCAGACATGCTATCTAGGGCCGCTGTGAAAATGAAAAATTCTGATAAAATTGAAGATATTCTGGTTCATAGTAATGTGATAAATAATTTACCTATGTCGAACGAAAACAAAGAAGAAATTGAGAAATATATCTCACAGGACGAAAATTTGATTAAACTGAAAGCATTCAGTGAAAAAGGATGGCCTAAGCGTGTAAATAAATTGTCTGAAGAGCTACAGAAATTTTCTCAAATTAAAGAGGAAATCTTTATAGCTGACAAGTTTATATTTTTTGGTGATCGATTAATAATACCAGCGCAATTGAGACTGAAATATTTGAAAATTTTACATAAGGGTCATATGGGAATCAATAAATGTAGAACTAGAGCTCAGGAGTGCATGTACTGGCCTGGGATTTCTAGGGATATTGCAACCTTTGTTTCAAAATGCAGTGTGTGCAATAGGTTCAGAAAAAATAATTCAAAATTGCCAATTTTACAACATTCTATAACTAATCGCCCATGGGAGAAATTAGCAAGTGACATTCTAACGTTTAAAAATAATGATTATCTAGTAATTATAGATTATTATAGTCGGTGGTTTGAATTGAAAAAATTAAAATCTAAAAATATAAGTCAAATATAAAAATTTTCAACAAGGTGTTCTCTTTGCACGGATATCCTGACATAATTGTAACTGACAACGTTCCCTTCAATTCATACGAGTTAAAGAGCTATTTGAATGAAAGGAATATCAAACTTATTAACTCAAGTCCGAATTATCCAAGAAGCAATGGTTTAGCAGAAAAAGCTGTGAATATTGCTAAAAATATGCTCAGAAAGTGTGACTTGGAAAATGGCGATATCAACTCATATTTGCTCAACTATAGAAATACACCTAGTCCTGATTTTGGTCTATCACCTGCTCAATTATTACTCAGTCGTCGTCTGAAAGATGACATACCTGTCATGGATCACTTGCTTCAGCCTATAGCAATAAATAAAAAATTTATTCGTGAGAAATTTGAAAATAGAAGGTTGAAACAGAAAAAATATTATAATAGACATGTGAAAAACTTGGCAGAAGGAAAAATAGGTGATAGGGTGTTGTTTTTAAATATAAAAATGTTTGGAAAGAAGGAAAGATTGTTAATTTATGTGAGGAACCACGATCTTATCATGTCATAGATATTGAGAATAGACTTTTCAGAAGAACTAGACAACTATCATTTTGCTTAATAATAGTTATTTCAAATTTCATGATGATAAAATAAATGAAGGTACAAGGATAATCACAGATCCTGAAGATCTTGTAGATATAATAGAGCTAGATTCAGTCTGAATATATGTAAGAATAAGCACGATTATAACTTGAGAGAGAGAAAAAAAATCAACTATAAAGAGTAGTATTTCTCTATAATATGTACTCACATAATAGATGAACTAAGTAAGCTTAGGTAGAGTAGAATTAGATAGTTAAATATAATGAGAGAGAGAGAAAATGACTTTATTGAAACAATTCAAAGGCTAACGACCGAGGTCTTCCTGCCCATGTACAATTTGTATTTACAATATAATGGTATGTGAGATGTATGCGAGTCTGTGCTCTATAAGATGGTTAAATATTAAAGTAGGTTAAGTAAATATTGAAAAATAGTTTGTTCCGGTAGTTTCCTTTTGGGTCTTTCAAGGTTAGATGTCCTATGTGTTAGTGGTTCTATTGTATCAATGTTATGCTGTTGGCTGATGAATTTCTTGTTTAGTTTCAGTATTCTGCTACTTATTGGTTCTATTTTTGTTTTCTCGTAAAGATATTCGTTGGCTGGATTATATAGTGGATTGTTCGGATGTCTTATTTTAGTGATCTTTCTCAGACTTGTTCGTTCCGCCACCTCCATCGTTTTAATCACACTTTTGTTGCAATGTCCAAGGATTTGATGTCCATATTCCAGGAGAGGTCTGCAGATCATCTTATATATTTTGCTGGCTGTTTTTATGCTAATACCTTCATTTTTGTACGTAAGATTCCTGAATTGGATAGCTCTGTGGATAGTTGCTTGTTTAGTCGATTTAGAATGCTTTTGAAGTTCAGTTTGTGGTCAATTGTCATCCCAAGATATCTGCAATTCGTGCTTGGTTTTAAGTTTAAATATAATGTTAGTTATAGATTAGGTTGAATAGAATGAGATAATTATATTGTATAAAAAAAAATTTAAAAAAAAAGATAAAAAAAAAATTAATAATTAAGATATGACTTCAGCTTAAGGGGAAAGATGTAACATAGTCAACATTGTAATAGTTAGTTATTAAGAATTATATCAAATCTGGCAATAACGCATCAATATGGTACCTGCAAATGTGTTTAATACGATTCATTCAATGTAGAGATACAAATGAGAAAACAACAATAAATATAAAAACTGCCTTATCAATCATATTAGACTGAGAGCTGGCTACGGAGGGGTAAGGGTCACTAGGTGCAAGGGTAATTTTATCGTTCACAGGTTCGATTGTTACTGACATAGCGTAAGGCGGGCAGCCAGAAGGCACACTGGAAGAATAACGGAAGGGTAGGGGGTTAAACATGCAATTTTGTTACGAAAAAAAAGTCATAAGGTGCAAAGATGGCAATTTGTAGAATAAGAGAAGGTGGTATGAGTAAGCAGGAAAAAACATTGCCAGAAGGCTGAGTGGAAGAATAACGCGAAGGGAGGGGGTTAAACATGCATATTTTTTTTCGAAAAAAAAGTCATAAGGTGCAAAGATGGCAATTTGTAGAATAATAGGAGGTAGTATGAGTAAGTAGAAAAAAACATTGCCAGAAGGCTAAGTGGAAGAGTAACGCTAAGGGAGGCGGTTGAACATGCAATTTGTACGAAAAAAAATCATGAGGTGCAAAGATGGCAATTTGTAGAATAATAGGGGTAGTATGGGTAAGTCGGAAAAAACATTGCCAGAAGACCAAGTGGAAGAATAACGCGAGGGGAGGGGGTTAAACATGCAATTTTTTTACGAAAAAAAAGTCATAAGGTGCAAAGATGGCAATTTGTAGCATAAGAGAAGGTAGTATGAGTAAGCAGGAAAAAACATTGCCAGAAGGCTGAGTGGAAGAATAACGCGAAGGGAGGGGGTTAAACATGCATATTTTTTTCGAAAAAAAAGTCATAAGGTGCAAAGATGGCAATTTGTAGAATAATCGAAGGTAGTATGAGTAAGCAGAAAAAACATTGCCAGAAGGCTGAGTGGAAGAATAACGCGAAGGGAGGGGGTTAAACATGCATATTTTTTTTCGAAAAAAAAAAGTCATAAGGTGCAAAGATGGCAATTTGCAGAATAATAAGGGGTAGTATGAGAAAGCAGGAAAAAAAAGTTGCCAGGAGGCTAAGTGAAAGAATAACGTGAAGGGAGGGGGTTAAACAAGCAACTTTTCAACGAAAAAAGGCATAAGATGCAAAGCTGACAATTTGTAGAATGATCGAAGTTAGTATGAGTAAGTTGGAAAAAAAATCAAAAAGGCTAAATGGAAGTATAACGAGAGGGAAGGGGATTAAACATCCATTTTTTTTCGGAAAAAACAAGTCATATGGTGCAAAGCTGGCAATTTGTAGAATAATCGGAGGTAGTATGAGTAAGTTAGGAAAAATTCCCAAAATGCCAAGTTGAAGAATAACGCGAAGAGTGGGGGTTAAAAATTAATTTTTCGTACAATTGCATGTTCAACCCCCTCCCTTCGCGTTCTCTTCCACTTAGCCTTCTGGCAATGTTTTTTTCTACTTACTCATACTACCTCCTATTATTCTACAAATTGCCATCTTTGCACCTTATGACTTTTTTTCCGAAAAAAATATGCATGTTTAACCCCCTCCCTTCGCGTTATTCTTCCACTCAGCCTTCTGGCAATGTTTTTTCCTGCTTACTCATACCACCTTCTCTTATTCTACAAATTGCCATCTTGCACCTTATGACTTTTTTTTCGTAAAAAAATTGCATGTTTAACCCCCTACCCTTCCGTTATTCTTCCAGTGTGCCTTCTGGCTGCCCGCCTTACGCTATGTCGGTAACAATCGAACCTGTGAACGATAAAATTACCCTTGCACCTAGTGACCCTTACCCCTCCGTAGCCAGCTCTTAGACTATATGTTAAAATCCTTAAGAAACCCGAAGAAATCTCGCTCGACAACGTTACACTAATCCTTCCCAGATTTCTATGAGTTGGATTCCTAAGTAACTAAGAGTAGCTGGATGATTTTCTGAACTTCTCAGCCTTCTATTGAGGTTGTCCCAAACCTGCTCAATCGGATTGAGATCTGGACTTCCTGCTGGACATTACATTCGAGAGACTTCAACCTCTTCAAGGTACTCCTGAACGATGCGCGCACGATGGGGTCTGGCATTATCGTCCATAAAAATGAAATTTTCACCAATGTATGGGGCAAATGGTACTACATGCTCTTCAAGAATATTTCTTATATATCTATCAGCATTCATAGCTCCATTATCAACGACCACTAGGTCTGTGCGAGCAGTCAAAAATATTCCACCCCATACCATAATCGATCCTCCCCCGAAACCAGTAGTATTCAGGAAATTTCACTGAGCATATCTTTCTTTCTTCCTAATGGATATGCTCTCTCGCAAAATCCAAACGCACCTTCGATGGGCTGGGGTAAGAGCTGGGCCTCTTGTCGTGACACGAGGCCTTAAATCATATTCTCTGAGGCGATTTCTTATTGTCTGAGTGCTAATTTGTACCCCATGAGTTTGCTTAAGCTGATTTTGAAGGAGGCGAGCGTTTGCAAACCGTTTTCTCAACGAAGAAACTCTCAAGTAACGTTCTTGATTGGCAGTTGTTACCCAAGGTCTACCCTGTCCTGGTCTTCGGAGATTCATACCTGTCTCCCTGAATCGTTGCAACACTCTGGACACACTTGTACGGGAAACTCCAAACCTTTCTGCAAGTCTTGTGTATGTCCACCCTTCTTCTCGCAAAACTACCGCTTGGGCACATTCCTCTTGGGTCGAATTGCGTGTTTCGCGTAGCGATCGAGTGTAGAAAATCAAACGAAAGAAAAACTATTGATCACTAGAATTGATCGAGAACAATCTGATAATCTCATCTTTTTTATTCCTGCTGGGAAAAAACATCTGTATTGAAAAAAACGTTGAAAGTGGATAACATATGCATGCATAATTCTGATAAAAATAATTATCATTGAGAACACTTTCAGTTGTAGAATAAATTTGAGATTTCCATACTTCAAGTGCAAAAGTGAAGCTTGAGAATTTGATCCAATCAAAACTTCTCGAAAAAAAATACAGATTTGGACAGATATGAAAAGTTAACTGTTGACATAAATAGAAATTATAAACTCCAAAATAAGTAAAACTCAAATCCTATCTGAAAAGCTCTAAAAAGTTTCGGAGATATTTGTCGCAAAAATCGTTGTCAACAATTCTTCTCCAGGGATGAAACAGTTGGTTGATTTATATAAATACTTTAAGGGTCGATTTCGCAGCAGTGCAGCATAGTCCCTCCCCGGTGACAATGAAACGAATGAAATTCATTTGCTCGTTCCAAACTTCTATTACATTCCTAACTTCATCTTCACGCCTGGTTCGAAACGTGTTAGATAAACTCGATAAAGGTTGCCTATTAGGAACAATATATTACAACTTCAATTAGAATGTCAGAGATGTAATTCATTTTTTTTCTGGTTTCCCCACCTCCCTGCTCACAAATAAATTCGATTCAGTGACGTGCAAAGGGAAAGGAATGGAAAGGGGTTTGCATTTTTCTCGATTAGAAAAGGTTTTCTTATAGCTTTGTAAAGGGGCGAGTGAATGATGAGGACAGCACTAAGAAGAGTAGGGGGAGAGGATTTCGGAGGATATACAGTTTAGATCTAGAATAATTTGCATAAATTGCCTTTTGTTGAAACTCTCTGTATAGATGGAAATAATCAGGAAACACACTGACAATTTGCCTGAGTATGCAAGAACATAATTTTATATTCCAGTGTCATTATTTTCATCAATAATTTTTTTGCTACATAATATTCAGTTCTTCACTTTCATATTATTATGTAAAACCATGCTCTAACAATTCCTCTAATGGATTTAACTCGACTCCAATGCATAGCAAATGAAAGAATTTAATCAACAAAATTGAATGAATGATGTTACTGATTTAGCAAGACTTTTCTTCAAAATAAATTTTCTTACTTACTACTGCCTTTTCACTAAGATATTTTGGGCAAGCGAACACTCCCTTGCCCTTGTGTTGGGTATCAGCAGTACATTATGGCAGATCTCAGTTACTGGTCAAAGGCGGACAAAGAGGTTTATTGCATCCTCAAAAAAGGCTCAACAAGCTCTATCGTTGTCAAATACGGGTAGAGGCTGCTAACTGGGCTTTTCATAGGTCGATGTTTCGTGAGATATCACCCTCAGCATTAAAAAATCTCATACAGCTATACTGACAACTTTGCTTTTCTTGTATCATCAGAATTAGAAAAACGTGAAAAGGGATCAATATGTTTGCGAATAAAACACAAAGACCTGAATATGAATAAACCTGAAAGCGTCAGAATGTTTTTCCTTTTGAATAAACCTTCACAAGATTCTCTGTGAAATAATCGTAAGATAGATCTTAAAGCTATTTTCTGGATGATGAAAAAACGTCGTACATGCGGACTGTTTCCTCAAAAGATAATTTAATACGAGATTAACGATTCGAAATTTACAAAATAAAAGACTTTCAACACATCGATTGTTACCTGTCGTTTCAAAACATTTGGTGTATGTAGAACAGAGGGTAATTTCCAATTAAGATGTTCTATCTGAAGATCCCATTTAAGGGAGGCGTCCAGATAGATACCTAAGAAGTTGATTCACTTGTGGGAAGGTCGGTGCTACCAATGTTGATAGTATTTCGGAAAGAGAGGTGGGATCGATTAATGTGAAAAAAACAAGGTCGGTCTTGCTCACGTGGTTGTCGTTACACCAATGGACTCAAACACGTTGTTAGCCTTTTGAATGACTGTAGCTATATCAGCATCGGATACAATGACATTATCATCTGCAAAAATAATAATCCAGAAAAGGAGACTGATTATATGTAGAACGTCGTTGATATAAATTAGAAAGAGCAGAGGCCCCTGTATGCTACCCTGCGGAAGATCATCAGAATAGAAGGCATTGTCATGCGACATCATTTCAACTCCCTCTTTTCGACCATTTAAGTAGGATAACTTTGAGCTGATTATCACGAATGCCGCATGTCTCCAACTTTGACAGTAGTTTCTTATGACCGATGCTATCAAATGCCTTCTAGAGGTCAAGGAACATACCCAAGCGAATATTGCCGCTTTTAACGGCTGTAAGAATTTCATTTATCGCATAAAATACTCTCGGTGCATTTCTGTTGTGCGAATCCATGTTGACATTCACTAAAGATTTCGAACCTGGAAAAGAAAGAAATCAGTCGAACACACCTTTTCAAAAATTTTAGAGAATGATGTGAGTAAGCTAATAGGGCGGTAATTTTCCACTTGTTCATGAGATCCAGAAGAGAATCGGGAAATATATCTGCAGTAAACAAGTTATTTATTATGTAACTTATACACTTTTTAAGGATCTTCATAGAATTTCATCATAGCCGTGAGATGACGAGTTATCTAGTTTTGAGATAGTGTTAAATAATTCTGAAGGTGTTAGTTCAAACATGAAGAATGACTTTGTGCACCAGGTAGTATTAGAAATATTAACATCATTGATTGGCGTGACAGAGTTGCTTCCAGCATTTACAAAGCATCTGTTGAATTTATTGGTTAACAATGAATGAAAATTCATGCGTTAACAGTAACGCAGGCATAATATAAATAATGAAAGCGGAGAATAATATTAATCGATATAAAATCAACCAATATTAAACCCACACTTCGGAACTAATCCCGTCAACGAGCAAAGAACATGCATAGTGGTAATATCAAACAGAGCATCCATAGATAGCTGTTTCGCCCTATTTGGGGCTCATCAGTATGGAGGAGCTCCGTTTGAAAGGCATTCTAGGTTCCCTTACTTGAAGAAATGTCGCCCAGTTCTGAGAATAACAGAAACAAGACGCCATCTCTTGGGATCCTTACGAACACCTACCTCCAATGCATGAACGTTGAACGAAGTCGCGAGATGTTTATCCGTTTTTAATACGAACTGGTGTCAGTCCAACTTTGTGGATTTTTACCTTCAGTCGATGAAGTGGAAACGCTCGTTTCTTCGTCGTAAACCAGACGTGGTGATAATAACAATGAATGAAAATTCATGCGTTTAACAGTAACGCAGGCATAATATAAATAATGAAAGCGGAGAATAATATTAATCGATATAAAATCAACCAATATTAAACCCACACTTCGGAACTAATCCCGTCAACGAGCAAAGAACATGCATAGTGGTAATATCAAACAGAGCATCCATAGATAGCTATTTCGCCCTATTTGGGGCTCATCAGTATGTTCGTAAGGATCCCAAGAGATGGCGTCTTGTTTCTGTTATTCTCAGAACTGGGCGACATTTCTTCAAGTAAGGGAACCTAGAATGCCTTTCAAACGGAGCTCCTCCATACTGATGAGCCCCAAATAGGGCGAAATAGCTATCTATGGATGCTCTGTTTGATATTACCACTATGCATGTTCTTTGCTCGTTGACGGGATTAGTTCCGAAGTGTGGGTTTAATATTGGTTGATTTTATATCGATTAATATTATTCTCCGCTTTCATTATTTATATTATGCCTGCGTTACTGTTAAACGCATGAATTTTCATTCATTATTATTATCACCACGTCTGGTTTACGACGAAGAAACGAGCGTTTCCACTTCATCGACTGAAGGTAAAAATCCACAAAGTTGGACTGCCACCAGTTCGTATGAAAAACGGATAAACATCTCGCGACTTCGTTCAACGTTCATGCATTGGAGGTAGGTGTTCGTAAGGATCCCAAGAGATGGCGTCTTGTTTCTGTTATTCTCAGAACTGGGCGACATTTCTTCAAGTAAGGGAACCTAGAATGCCTTTCAAACGGAGCTCCTCCATACTGATGAGCCCCAAATAGGGCGAAATAGCTATCTATGGATGCTCTGTTTGATATTACCACTATGCATGTTCTTTGCTCGTTGACGGGATTAGTTCCGAAGTGTGGGTTTAATATTGGTTGATTTTATATCGATTAATATTATTCTCCGCTTTCATTATTTATATTATTTTATTGGTTAACGTTGTAGGATTACCAGTAAGAAACTTCGATAAGTTCCCGTCTTATCTTATGCCAATATGAGACCATAAGAGGACATTCCTTGGTGAAATGTAGCTTTAGTATGGTACTGCACAAAACCTTCATTTAATCAAATCTAATTGATTAAATTAAAGATTAAGGACCACATTCTATGAAGTTCTTTATACATTTTGAACTATGAAATGAGAAAAGGCCTAACAAGGAAGAAGAAAAAGAAATGAGAAAAATGTTATTTTGAAAATCTACTTCCCATAGAGCAAATATTAATTTATTCATACTTCACAGTATGACACGAAACTCATGAACAATTAGTTGAAGGTTTGTGTACAATGAAATTTATTCACTCACTTTCATGCTAACCAGGTATTATAGACCTAAAAGCTTCAACCTCCTGCCACTGTCTTATTGAACAAGGGCACAATATCAACCCTTTCAGGTCAGGAAGGTTTCTTCTCTCCGAATTCATTATACAATTTTCGAGCCCAGAGTAAACGCAGGCAATAAATTACAGGACTAATTGTTTGCCCTATCACTTCAACCTGCATATATTTAAATGGAAAGGTGGAATTCATTATTAAGCTAGACGTTTGTTATTTATACGAACCATCGGAGGATCTGCATACTTATGAACTTCAATCTCGGTATGAATTGGCTTGGATGCGGTTTCTGGTGTCAGAATTTGCGTTGAAACTGCATCAGAATGTTTGTATAACCATTTCTCCAAGAGATTCATAGAGTGAAATGTAGTATGAGGTTTCTCAACGAGATGTGGAGATTTGATTGGATTTATGAAATGACCCATCCCATAGAGATAGGATAGTATAGAGTTGCCATCATTGAAATAAACGTGGTATCAGATTGCCACCTAAAGTCAAATTTGACAATCGTTGAATTTTCTGGAGGAATTGTGATTCTTGCGCCTGTTTCTAGTTAAATTGTGATTTTTTCTGCATAATAATATACAATAAAATGGTATCGCACACTGAAAGGCTTTCTTCAGGCAAAGAAGAGACATATAATAAGAAAATTAGAGGAAAAACATATCACAGGTAGGGATGATCAGATCCGCATTCGAAATTTTTGCTAGTCTGTCTTGGTAATCTGATATCTTTTATATGTGTATATTATCGCCCGAAGAATAATTGTTCATTTGATATTCAATTGACCTTATTTGAACAGGATTCCTATAGACCCAACACGTCATATTTTTTGGGTGAAATTTGTAAACAGAAAAAACTGCCAACTTAATTCAACCCTGAACTTTTCGCCATATTGGTCCCCGACTTAGCCCCGCCCAGTGGTACTATTTTTCCTTACTCAATTGAATGTCATAGCGTCTCTTCTTTATTATATCTCGATGAAATGACCTCAAAAACGATATAAATTCGACACAAAAGGTATATTTTTTTCACTAAACCATTTTTCTCTATTCTTAGGGGTGATTCGATTGATAATTAACTAGCCTGAACCAAAGCAATTAATGAAAAATCAAGAATAAAATTCAGTGCAATAGACAATTTTATCAGTTCTATTGAATATTTGACTCAATTATTCAAATCACTCTTCAAAGATTGCCCTTAGCTTATTATTTCTGTGATCGCTTCTTCTTCTGGTTCCTTTCTCATTTGTAAGAAATTGTTTGATTCCACATGAATTTAACAAGCTTTTTTTTAGTGCTGTAGCTCCGACCAAATGTCTGTAAGTTTCGAAGTTTAAGCCAGATCAGATAAATTACAGGACTGATTGTTTGCCCTATCCCTTCAACGTGGATATATTTAAATGGAAAGGAGGAATTCATTATTAAGCTAAACGTTTGTTATTTATACGGATCATCGGAGGATCTGCATACTCATGTATTTCAATCTCGGTATGAATTGGCTTGGATGAGGTTTCTGGTGTCAGAATTTGAGTTGAAACTGCATCGGAATATTAGTTTAATGGACAATTTCCTCAGGAGATTCAGCAAAACGTGGTATGAGTTTCTCAAAGAGATGTGGAGATTTGATTGGATTTATGGAACAACCTCAAAAATGCTAAGAATTCAACCCAAATGTATATCATTTTCAACTCAAAACATTTCTCCCTATTCTTAGGGGATTCCATCAGCTTTCCGAAGTTAATAATCAACTAGCCTCAACCAAAGCAATGAATGAATGCAAAAATGAAATTCAGTGCAAAAGACAATTATATCAGTTCTACTGAATAATTGGCTCTAAAATTCATATCATTCTTCAGAGATTGCCCTTAGTTTATTATTTCCGTGGTGGCTTTTACCTCTGGTTACTTTCTCACTTTCCAGAAATTGTAAAATACATGAATTTAACAAGCTTTTTTTTAATGCTGTAGCTCCGACCAAATGTCTGTAAGTTCCGAAAATTGAGCCAGAGCAGATAAATTACAGGACTGATTGTTTGCCATATCACTTCAACGTGCATATATTTAAATGGAAAGGAGGAATTCATTTTTAAGCTAGACGTTTGTATTTATACGAACCATCGGAGGATCTGCATACTTATGAACTTCAATCTCGGTAAAAACTGGCTTGGGTGCGGTTTCTGGTGTATAATGGACCACTTTCCCAAGAGATTCATATAGCAAAACGTGGTATGAGGTTTCTCAACGAGATGTGGAGATTTGGTTGGATTTATGAAACGACCTCAAAAATACTGAGAATTCAACCCAAGGGTATATCATTTTCAACTCAAAACATTCCTCTCTATTCTCAAGGGAGATTCAATTAGCTTTCTGAAGTTAATAAGAAACTAGCCTCAACCAAAGCCATGAATAAATACAATAATGAAATTCAAATTATGATATCAGTTTCACTGAATAATTGGCATGATTATTCATATCACCTTTCAGAGAGTGCTCTGAGTTTTTGATTTCTGTGGAGGCTTTTATTTCTGGTTACTTTCTCACTTTCCAGAAATTATAAAATACATGAATTTAACAAGATTTTTTTGAACGCTGCGGCTCCGACCAAAAATGTAGGTAAGCTTCGATGTTTGAGCCGGAAATGGTCTTAAACGACTCGGTGGACTCAGTGATGAATAAACCGAGGTCAAAAACAATTTTGTCTTGCCGCCTTTCACCCCAACTTTCGAACGGAAGCAGCTTGAAATTTTCTGGGTAGATGAAGAGTCGGAATAGCTTGGTTGAAATTGTTAACTAGAAATTTCATCAGGTCCGATGTGTTTTATATAGGTACTCAATAACATAAGAAAAAAACAATTTTTTTTTTCTGGGCACCTGCATGTGCGATCGAAATATCTTAGCTTAGTTCGTTGATGCGTCGAATCGGTTAAGTCGTTTACTAATTTTTTTTTTTGAAATGTTATTTCTCGACTATTTTCCAAAATGTAGGTGTCTAAGACTTGTGCGAGATCATAAATGTAGAAAACAAAAATTTATCCAAATATATTCTGGTGTTTTTGATACGAAAATGCTACATTCGGAAAAAAATCATTATTTCGATAGTCCTTGATCTATAATTCGCATTCTATACGTGAAAGTACATAACGAAAGAAAAAGATGAAATAAATTGAGAAACATAGAGTCCGTTCACGAAAGTTTGAGCGCATAGTAAACGTTTTATAATTTATCTGAAGTTGGCAGTATTTGCTGTCATAACGTAAAATAAAGTCACGTTGCTGAATGTGCCCGGCCTCGTCCGACGAGCTTGCGAGTTATCAGAGAACTCCATGCAATATTGACAACATTGCGTATCAATCTAAAGCCGGCCATAGACATCGTCATCGTCGTTCATCCGTTCGTATCGCGGCAATAACAACCGTCCCGACAAAAGCGCCGAAAACCGATGTGTGTGGCGAAAAACCGTCGGTCCAAATATCTGCCGATGCTTGATTTTTGGAACGACGGTCCATCGGTTGTCGTGCCATACCGACTGTGTGTGGGGATTTCGTCGAGAATCGGCGGTTATTTGCCATTAGCGTAGTATAAGTCTCGTTTCTTTTTTCTTTTTTACTCAGAACTGAAACTGCGGCCGCCACTGCTAAGAGATGTTTCATCTTCATGACGTGCTAAATCGCGAACGACAGCAAAATAACTGGCAGAATTTACCGAAGTGTGTGGGCAAAACAGTTCAGCGATAAGACTCGGCGGATCGAATCGCGGCGAGGAAAACGGATGAAAAATAACGATGGCCGGCTTGAAACAAAACATAAACAACATAATCTAAAATTTTAATATACACAGTGGAATATGCCAACTTTCCATGGCCAACCAACGGCTCAAACTTTCGTGAACGGACTATATCTTCTATGACGTTGTGTGTACCTATCTATATGTTTTTTTATTGTATACAATCAATACCTTTCGAACTAACAGATTTTTTAAGCTTCTTCATGTTGTTAAACCATAATTTGAATATTCTGAGAGTTATTGGTTTTCTTCTGTCCAATACATTCGGAAAAATTGACTTTTTGATTAGGCCTGGGATTAAAATGATGAAAGTTGAATTCATAAATATTTAGAATGGGACCCATAGGTCGAAGGATATACAAATTTGAATGATCGTTGCTCAAAATTGGCTTGTTCGCAAAAAAATCGGTTTTTATTAGAAAACGAAACATTCATTCGAAGAGTGAGAAGTATTATTCTGATAATTCTTGAAGTTTAATTGCAACAATAGTAAAGATAAAAGATAAATAGGAATGAATGATTTCAATATTATTATAATAAACTCATAAATAAATTTACCTGTTGTTAATTTTTGTTGTTTTTCCATTTGTATTATTCTGGTTTTTACGCCATTGAAAATATCGAAAATAGTCGAGCAGCCCTCAAATAAATAACACCACTTGTAATGAGGTATATGTAATTTTTATCTCGTTGGTATATCATAATGGAGGGATAAGAAAGACTGACTCCTATGATTTCAAGAAAAAAAACTCATACTCCAATTGTTAAATTCTATTCTGAATAAGTCACAAAAGTTGTTAGCTCACTTTCAGATTTTTGGAACTAAACGATTTATTTTAAGTTTTAAATTTGCTCAACAACGGTTCTGTGAACACACTGCATAGTCGAATCTTACGTGGTTTATATCTTAAACACTTGTTTTATCTCAGTTCTATATTTTCTTCCGACCCCAATTTATATCCAACATTCGGTCAGATCGGCAAAGGTCGAAAAACAACAGGAGAGAAACAGCCGTTGTTAGTGAAGTTATCACCCTCAAAACTGACATCTGTTATAGAAGCTCACATCTTTATTGTACCTCTCGTGATTCCTTTATTGTTTAGTTCACGCCAATTATCGATTCTGTCAGCTGGGGGATGCAGTAAGATGTTATCTGTCTGTCTATCTGTCTCACCAAATTATTATATATACATGGAGGAGTTTTACCTGCTATTCTTGGAAGAAAGGACTGACTGACGGCCCTAAATTGGATCTTCCCTAATCGGCTTACCTTCAACAATTAATTGTGGGTGTATGTGTCTTAAAGAAACCTTCCAATCTTTATCTTCGATCTCATTGTGGAGGATATTCTCTCGTTTAGTCAAATGGCTTTTTTATTGAGACGCAATAAAGTTAAGGGGAGTATTCATTACCTTGAATTGGGCGAAGTTGGGAAAAAGATCGAGTTGCAATGGTTTTCGGGGACTTTTTATACGTTATTTGAGTTACCCGACGATGTTTGGAGTTTACTGATTGATTTTACAGTCGATAAAGTTGACATTCGATATTTTCGGCGGAATATGAGCGGTTAAACATGATCTTTTGGGCCACCTAAGAGGATAAATTCCTTGATTCATTAAGGTCCATCATTCACCATCATTCTGATAGTTTTATTCGTAATATAAATTTATCATATTATTATTATATTTCTGCATTTACTTCAATTGAAGAAGAAAGATACACAAATATTATGTTTTCTTAAATTGTATCCATCCATGATTTCCTACCAGTTTCTCACAAAATAATACGGCGTTCCCACGAGGCGTTATTCACGACAGTGAACCACGCTTTCGTGAAATACACTTCTGTGTGAACGCATAGTTTTTAAACTTGCTTCGTGAGGAATGCGTTCACACAGAAGGTATTTCACGAAAGCGTGGTTCACTGTCGTGAATAACGCCTTGTGGGAACTCCGCATAATTCTCTACTCATCTAAACTAGCAATTGCAATACGATTCAAACGCGATCATTCAATTACAAATTATTATTTTATATCTTATATGATATTTATAATGTATTTATGTCCTACCTTATGATGCTTTTATTTGGTAGTGTTCACAACTCATATAGAAGAAGTGAAAAAATTTAAGAAAAGCCCTGAACAGGTGCTTTTGAGCGCTCGTTCATTGGTGGAGTAATGATGCTCTTAACTCAAAATTTTGTATATGACTCGGGATTCATGCTAAGTATATAAATGCACAATCTCAATGGGGTCGGAATTATATACTGGAAATTAAATATATAAAAAAATCAATAACTAAAAAAAATTGAATTATATGGATTCCCTTGAAATGTTGCACAAACATTCAGTATATCAATTTCCATTCACAAAATTAATTTCACTCGAATCGGATATTTTGTTATGGATATGTACAGATTCTTCTTTTCAATATTCCAATTGAATTTGCTATTGTTCTGTTAACACTATGGCTACATGAGGGTTATTATGAGCATCTTGCATGTGGCCGTAAAATCTCATTTCGATTGGTTTTGTTTTGTCTGAGATATTGAGGAACAACAATCTTGAATGGCCATATTTAATGGAACACCCTGTACGGTTTTACTGGTTAACGAACTCAACTGGGGCATTTGGGAACCGAACTCATCCTGAAAATTCTGAAAAGTTTTTAGGACAATCCCTTCGGAATATATCGTGCTTACGGACGGCCCCATGAACAGAATTGAATTTTACTACGGATTCAGGGAGTCGAACCTTATCGTTTGAGACCAATTTCGGCCCAAAATTCGAAAATAACAGACATTTTGGCAAAACGATATAGAACTCGTTTAAGTAGAACGAGCGAAGAATCCCTTAGCGCATTATAAAATTGATGAAAAGGGTCGAAAAAATAATTTATTTATACATATAAATGAAGACAGTTAGTATCATTTTATGTTTCTGAAACCTAAGGGTAGCCTTGGATATTTTCAGAGCATAAAATATATTTCTAGAAAATATGGTCCCAAATTAAAACAAGGATGAGTAAGAGTAAGGCAATAAACACAACATTTCCATTACTACAAAACAAGCAAGGAAACGATATATCAGATTTCGAATGAAAAATAATAAAACAAATATCACTCCTTTTTGAGAGGTTGAGATAATCCTCCATCATAATACAGGCTGTTCCTCCACTGGAGGTACAAACGAAAAGTGGAAATTTATAAAAAATGGGTCTATTTTTCATAAATTTCCACTTTTCGTTTGTAAGGTTGAAGTTTTTCCAGACTTTTTTCTCTTAGTACCTTTAGTCCACAATATTTAAGCAATAGGTAGGTACAACAATTGTCATATAAATCTGCGTCTGTGAGTGAAGGTGAATACATTTATTTTTTATCATACGAGCATCAAAACTAACTGGCTATTTATGATACCTGGATTTTTCTGAAAATTTTGCAAGAATAGTTCGAATTTGTTTTTACAAATAAGTCGCGGATACGAAAAAGCAATAAAGTTTAGTTTTCAACTAAGCTTTCTTTTTATATTTTCGGTCTTTAATAGGTTCGCAACAAAAATATTTGCAATACCTAAACATTGGGATGCGGTTGAAATTATCTGCCAAATTTCATTTCATTTGCTTATCTTCAAGAATACATAATACACATGCTTCGAAACTTTGAAGAAATCTAAATTCAATTTCCTCTATCTAGTATACGAAAATTTCCAGTTCAATATTCATTAATATTTTTTCTTGAATTTATTGAAGGAATCTTTCCTGCCCGTAGGCATCTTCAATATAGCAACAAGCTGTATATTGCAGTACTTGTAATAACAATAATTAAACCGCCTCTCATAACAATTATTTTTTTACGCGATAGTTCTTTAAGCATTGTATTTTTCTGTCTGCTTAGATTTCAATTATTTCAATTCAAATTTTATTTAGCCATTCCCTTGTTAAAATTATACATTTCAATTTTTATAGGATTCACATTTATTTCGTGTAAAAATCAAGATTTAAATTTTGCTCATTAACATTTATGATATACTTACTAGATAATGTAAAGAAAGATATTTTAAATATTCCCTTATTTTTCAAAGAAGCATTCTTTTTCTTTTGTTCTTCTGGCTGGAAACACTGCCACTCTTATTTGAGCATTATGAACAAGCGTAAAAGCTCCTGACTTCACCCTAGTACCTCCCTAGAATCTTCCGCTCCACTGTAAGTTTCAAAAATATTCAACTGTGGTATGTTCGTGTTCAAACTTGACTGTTCAAAATCCGTTCATACCGCAATAAGTCACAGTAAAAGCTGACTTCAACCAACTTTCACGGCAAAGACGAGCACTTGTTTGTAATTTTCACCCTTCACCTGTCTAAACGATCCATCACAGACGGAAGTTGTTCTTTAATGTACCCGGGTTCGACTTTAACCGAGTAAATATTATTCATCTTTTCATGGCTGCAAACTTCCGTCAAAGCTCGAACACGTGGATCCGAATAGTAGGCGATGAAATATTCACAAAGCAACTCGCATTGAAAGAGGGTGGAATATATTTTTTACTTTATAAAGTGAGGTTTTATTCATGATGAAATAACCTTGAGAAACGTATTTGCACATTTTGTTTTTATGTAATTTTGTTACCCCGACATGACGTAACGTTATTTATTTGGTTAATCAAAAATTTATAATTATACCTATACCGGGTGTCCCAGTAAGTCTGTTCCAATGGATCATCTCAGCCATATCGAATGACACAAGTTTGAAAATTTCATGTTCTGCCGTCTGTTCGAGTTATCTTCGTCTGACAAAAATGATATATGAAATTGACACTAATTTTTTATTTCACAGCGCATGTTGTATATTTTTCAAAATTTTTGATTTCTACTAAAAATTTCATTGTTACGGTTGTTTATTTATTGCATGTTAGTAACTCCGACATGGACATAACTATAAAGAAACTGTGCAGGTTGCAAAAACTAACGCTTTCACAAGTTTCCATGGATTATCAATCAAGATTCGAAATATCGTTGCCTATATTGCAGTTTTCCGAGTTTGAATTTTCAACTAACGTTTTTTCCATGGAATCGAAAATAAAACACAAAGTGTGGTATATCGTTGAAAAGGTAATTTTGAGTAGAAATAAAAAATGGCAAAAATATACAAGGTGCAAAATAAAATGAAAAAATCAGTGTAACTCTCTTTCATTTTCAAATTTTCGTTTTTCTGAAATGAAGGTTCCTCGAACGAAATGCAGAACATGAAATTTTTAAATCTGTATCTTTCGAAATGACTGAGATAATTCACCGGAACAACCTACAGGGACAACCGGTGTACTACACTTATCAGATTTTTTAACATGACTCAGTACCAGAAAAAAGGGGTGTTTTTTAATTTTTAATGAAATTACTGTAAAAAGTACTTCCTATATTCAGTATTCTGAATCACCCCGTAGGTATTGAGAGGTACCTTTCACAATTACAAAATAGAATAACATATTGGATATGCCCACCTTCTTAAACAGTTGTTACACTGAATATTTCACTCCTGTTAAAAAAATATATGCAAATGGAGTGCAATTACAGCATAAATACCCCTAATTACAATCATGCATCAAAAAGACCGGATAATTTCGCATGACAGCATGTTGTCATAAAAAAACTGCATTCGGGGATTTTTATTTTTGAAGATATGAAACTGAACTCATGCAGTTTTTTGACAACACGCTGTCATGCAAAATTATCTGTTATTTCGATGAACTTGTGCAATTACTTACGAATATTTCCCACCTGTCAAAAATTCTATGAAAATGAGGTGAAATTATCGCAATAATTGCATTGTAGAAAGCGAAAGATCCTAGTGATAATTGCACTGGATCAAAATTGACATATATCATAGATATATGAATGGAAAAAATTAAAAAAAACTATTTCTGAGTCTTTTCTCCTTTCAGTAAGGGATTTTTATCGAAAACGAGCTTAAAATTTATAAATTAATAACGTCAGTCTCATAAGTTATCAGTTCCTTCGGGAAATATTCCCAGGATTACACTCGTGCATCAATATAACCGGATAATTTTGCATTCGAGCGTGTTTGTCATATTGAAAAACTACATTGGTCATTTTAATTTTCTCAAAAAATGAAAAGGAACTCATGAAGTTTTTTAACAACACGCTGTCATGAAAAATTATCGGTTATTTTCATGCACTTGTGCAATAACTTACGAATATTTCCCTGCTGTCAAAAATTCCATGTAAAATGGAGTAGAATTACCGCATAATTACAGCGATAATTGCATTATAAAAAGCGGAAGATCCCAGCGATAATTGTATTGCACTGGTCAAATTTGACAGGTTGGTCGGGAAATATTCAGTTGTAATTTAACTAGTGCAATGAAAATTATCGAAAATTTTTGGGAAATATGCTCGAATGCAAGTTAAGTTGAAAAAGAGCACGAGTGCGCGGAGAGCTCGAGTGCCTTTTACAGTTTAACTTGCATGAGAGCAGATTTGTCAAAAATTATCGATTCATTTTCATTGCAAGAGTTAAATTTAATAAGAAAATTTTGTGAATCCATCAAATCGTATTGTGTCGCTGTAAGTTGCTGTCAGTTTTCATGTTATTCTAATAAGTAATAAACGTTCATAATTACGTCTGCATTTATTTTAAAGGACCTGATAATTTTGCACAAGTGCGAATTATCGATAATTTGCACTAATGCAAAATTATCGCCTAATTGTATGCTCATTGGCTAAAACAACAATAAAAAATCAGTCGGAACATTGTTGTCTGACGAATTTGACAGATGAATAAAATTTTCCTCCGAATTACACTGGTGCATCAATACAACCGGATAATTTCGTAATCCAGCATATTTGTCATTGAAGAACTACATACCGTCATTATCGTTCTTGAAGAAAGAGCAAATTTCCTCATACATTTTTTCTTAGCATAAAATGATCAGGTTTTGAATTCCTGCTGAGGTTCAACATACTTGCACTTGTATTTTCAATTTTGAATAAAGAATTCCATGTGTTTCATTCAGTAATTTTCATTCAGAAAAAAACTGATGAGGTGATGCAAATTTTCAGCAAATGATTAATAAAAATCAGAAAAATGCTTACTCATCCCATACAGAACACGCCTGATATCCTACTCGCATAAGCACAGAAATTACAATTTGATAGCACTCTGGTTCGTAAGACCAAAAACATATTATACAGAATCCTCACTAGTTAAATTACCGCAATTAAGCCTGCCAAACTTTCCGAATGCTGCACAGAAAATAGCAACGAGAAATTAAAGCCCTTCGTTGAAATAATAAAGGTACATGTGAAAGTTTGTCACGTCCCAGTCTGCATAAAAAGTCAAAAAACTTCTGCCGTAATTTCAAATTGAACTTATTATGGAAGCTACGTGTTTTCTACACAAATGAACGAAGGGCAGGTCGAAAAAACTTTTAAATTCTAGCGCGTCGCGTTGCATTCAAATATATCTCTTTATGTGATGCACCTGCAGATTTTAATAAAATAGAGACAAGCAGACGCTGCCGCCTTTTTGTATATTCCATTGACATACTAAATGCATTAAAAATTGTGTCATTTAGGTTCTGGGCCTGAAGACACCCACATAACGTTTGAGTTTTACGTCCCTTCTGGCATCTGAGCTGGGAAGAGCATGAAATACTTGAATTGGTAATGAGGCATTCTCTCGCTTGTCGAATGGAATGGGGAATGGAGTAACTGCTTTCCTTCCATTCTGACAATGTGTTTCTTGAAGTGGAATTGATATAGGAACTACTGACCATGATGATACTCTCCACCTGCTAGAGCTAGATGATGGTACTCATGGAGAGATTACGATTAGTTGATGGAATTTCCGGAATTTGTGTTTTCGATACAGTACGAGTTTTTGGTGACAATGTTCGATTATATAAAGTACCTCTTAAATTAACATTATTGGCTATTGGAGTTGGATAACCACATTTGATGAGTGATTGATGACTAGACGTGTTTGTGAAAGAGATTAACATGACAATTAAAAAAATCTCTCTTCTAACTTTCTCCCACTATCCTTCTTACTAACATATAGTATATTGAAAAAAAAAACTTTATACTTCTACAACAGAATATCTGAGTAAACTTTATTTCGAGAAAGAAGATTCTCATACTGAATATTCATACAAAATTTCAGGGCGGTCGCATAATCAGAACCATATAACTCCAATTTTGTTTCTAAATTATACATTTTCGAAATTTCAGAATTTGTCATTCCGATCGAACTCGAAAATGGCAGTAAAATGTTCAATTCCAATTTGAAGCACGACGCAAAAATAAAAATGAAACCGAGTTTGAGGATGCCAAATGTTTTAAAGGATCCTGAAATCAGAACCATAGAATTTAGATATTTTTAGTTATCGATCTTTTACATATTATTCATTTTTTGAAAATTCTAGAATGATATTTAAGTATTTTAAAGAATTTATGCAATATAGCCTTATTGCTTCACCGATGAAAGAACGCTCGAAGGCACCTGTTCAGTGCTTGTCTTGAATTTTGGTTAAGGAATTTATTGGGAAGCTCGAAATTTCCAAATGATTCCCAAAAAAATTAATAAATAAAAAATATTTATATATTATGACTTTCGTATTTATGTATGCTTTTTGTGACATTAATTTTTTGGACGCTCATTCTACTTAAACGATTGCTATATCGTTTTGCCCAAATGTCTGTAACTTTTGAATTTCAAGCCGAAAATGGTCTCAAACGATAGTTTCGACTCCCTGATAACGAATCCGTAGTCAAATTCAACTCTGTCCGAAGGGCAGTCCGGCCGCCCGAAGGGCCGGCCGTAAGCACGATAACTTCCGAAGGAATTGTCCTAGTGACTTGATATTTTCAGGGTGAGTTCGGTTTCCAAATGCCACAGTAAAGTTTTTCAACTAGACAAATCGTACAGGTTGTCCCATAAAATATGGCCATTCAAAGTTTTTGTTCCTCAATACCTCAGACAAAATGAAACCAATCGAAATGAAATTTAGCGGCCACATGCAAGATGCTCATAATAAGCCTCATGCATAATTTTATGGCATAAAATTAACAGAACTATAGAAAATTCAATTGAAATATTGAAAGGAAGAATCTTTATATTTCCATAACAAGATAACCAATTGGTGATATGACTGATATACTGAATGTTCATGCAAAATTTTGAGAGAATTGCATAATCAGAAGCATGGAATTATTTTTTTGTTATTACTGATATTTTACATATTTCATATTTTGCATGATTTCCAAAATATAATTCCGATCGTGCTAAGATTTTTCATTCATACACTAAGCATGAATCTTAAGTCCTATAAAAGTTTTTGAGGAATACCATAATTGCTTCACCAATGAACGAGCGCTCAAAAGCACCTGCTCAGAGCTTTTCTTGAATTTTTATAAATGATATTACTATCAGCATGCTGAAAACAATAATCGACACAACGCTTGAATTTCCTTCTTAATAACTAGGTTAAAATAGATCGAATCAATGGCTCCTCGTTCCAGTCCCACAAAATACCCGTTCTGCTGGAAAATAGACCTTTTATTCGTTGACATAGATCGAACGTAAACTACGCCAGAAGAATGCACTTTTCAATTTCCGCCCTAAACCCGCGCTGGATTTCAGAGCCGGACCGTGGGCGTGGCGAGGGAGGCATTTGCCACGGGCGCAAACGACATCTAGGGGCGCAAAATGTGGAATAATTTTTTTTTATCGTTTTCTATTCATTTTGTTGATTGAGTTTTTGTTCATTACCTTTTAAGAAATATAGGAACAGTACGGAACATAGAAACAAAAACAATATAGATTAAAAATCTCATTCTTGGTCAGTTTGTTGCGTATTCGAAAACTATCAACTTTTCGTGAAAAACCTTTCGAAACAATTGAAAGTACATACAATTTCCTACAAATTGTTTTACAACAGCTTGTTCTGCAACAATCCTTTCTGGTTCAAATTATAGTTGAAAATGAGGTATTTTCTGTGACTCAATAAATGAAAAAAAAATAATTTTTATGGTTCCAATAATGCGATCCTCTTGAAATTTTGTTTGAACATTCAGTATATCAGACTTAATTCCAAAAAAAAATTCACTCGAATCGGATATCTTGTTATGGAAATATAAAGATTCTTCTTTCAATATTCCAATTGAATTGAATATCTCAGATGAAACGAAACCAATCTAAATGAAATGTTGCGGCCAAATGCAAGATGCTCAATATAAGCCTTATGCAAAATTGTGTGACCATAGTGTGAACAGAACCATAGAAAATCAATTGGAATATGAAAAGAAGAATTTTTACATTTCCATAACAAGATATACGATTCGAATGAATTTTTTTTGTGAATGTTCATGTAGAATTTCAAGAGGATCGCATTATTGGAATCATAAAAAATTTTTTTCATTTATTGAGTTATAAAAAATACCCCATTTCAGCTATAATTTGAGCCAGAACGGGTTGTCGCAGAAAAGCTGTGGTAGTACAATTTTGTATGGAAGGGTTTTTCACGAAAAGTTGATAATTTCCGAGAAATGAGCAATAAAACTGACCAAGATTGAATTTTTTTCTTTTTTTCTATGTTCTGTCACGAAATTTTGTTAGCAAACTTCAAATTCGGATTCACCACCCCAAAACATATAAAATTAAAGAAATCAAAACTACCCCAAACCTTTCCAGCTAAAAGCACAATTCGACTGGATTAAGATTATTCTGAATAAAAAAGTTTTCTCAAATATAATCAATAAATGTCAAGTGTAAAAAAAATGTATTTATTAAAAAATTAATTTTCTTCAAGGGCGCATTTTGAAAGTTTGCCACAGGCGCTAGATTCCTAGTTCCGGCTCTGCTGGATTTTTTCATCAGCGTAATTGCATTATTTTTGTCACGCTTCTCGGATCATTCCAGAAAGTATGGAACCTGAAAGGCTAGCAGAAATGACTTTTCAGCTTATGGCTAAAAAATATTTTCCCGGCCTGGCAGAATAACAATGATAAACGATTCGGCAAGCCCCGGTCTGCGGTATCAAATATCAGGGGTGGAATAATGCCAATCACACGGTCCAGGAAGCAGAAACGTTATTATTTCGGGAAGATTGGGAAGGGCTAATTCCATTTGTATCTCAATAATGCCCCTCTGATGTGTATCAAATATGATTTTCGCTTTTGCACAAATGCCCACCCTTGTCCCGGAAGGAAAGTAATATGGGGTAGTTTCGCTGAACTTTGGAGATAATAAAAAATGGTGTGTAAGTGCCTCCCTCAAGTCTGTCTAGGGGTGCTATTATAATAATAATTGGTGTTCAGTGGCTTGTGAAACATTCACCAAAGTCTGGCAGTCGGGTCTCTGTGACTTTTCGATAAGGCTAATCAAGAATTTGTTGAATTTTTAAATTCAGAAATTGTATTTCAATTTTATTCCGTTGAAGGTATATTTAGAATGAAAAAAAACATCTTTATCTGTTATTTGTTTCATTTGAGATCTAATACATTAATCACAGCTGCTTTTAACTTGTGTATACATTTTTTTTCCGTCGTAACATTTTCATTACAAGAATTTTGAGGTGAAATTAGCGTAGCTGAATTTGCCGTTGATGCTCTATAAGTCTATACTGCGATATATTAGAAGCAATATTTGTCCAACAGAAAAACATTCCCAACAAAAAAACATTATTGAGGGTATAAAAAGTATAAAACCCCAACTTCAAAACTGCAATCGATTTCTTTTTTCAGTCACACTGCTCAATGTGCAATCCAGGAAGCAGAAACGGTATTATATCGGGAAGATTGGAAAAGGCTAATTCCTTTTGCATCTCAAAAATGCCCCTCTGATGTGTATCAAATATGACTTTTGTTTTTGCACAAATGCCCACCCTAGTCTTGGAAGGAAAGTTAAATGGGGTAGTTTCGCTGAACTTTGGAGGTAATAAAAAATGCTGTGTAAGTGCTTTCTTTAGAATTTTTTATAGAGGGTGTTATTATTCAGTATTCAGTGGCTTGTGATACATGCACCAAGTACCGCAGTCGAGTCTTCTCGATAAAGTTTATTAAGAATTTGTTGGACTTTGAAGTTCGAATTTGATTCGGTCGATATAATATTCAGAACGGTGTATGCACATAAGTACTTGCTGGGTGTATTAATGAAACTGATAAAACAATCAGTTTTTTCTCGAAAATTTATTGGAGTTGAGTGTGAAATGGCAGCACTGAGGGAAGCGAAGAATAACTGCAGAAGAGTGAAATGGACAGAATATTGAGAAATATAGAATATTCCACAGATCTCTCTCTCTGAATCTCTCATCTGAGAATAAGTGATAATCACTAAATATGCCGAAATAAGGTGATGAGAAATTCAGTTTCTTCGACGTTCGGCCTTTTTTGATGAATTCTCACCATTGAACTATTACGCATAGACGCGATTTCTGAAGAGTTTTTCAATTAAGACCTCGAGATTTCAGTGTTCAATAAAGAAGAATTGATTCATTGATTTAGTAAAATTTAAACTTGGGAATTCGATATGAAAAAAAGAAAATTTTCTGCTATGCGTTCCCTTTTGACGAAATTTTCAATAACGGTCTAAAAATCTTAGGGCGTTAAATGTTCATGGTCTACTGGCAGAAGTTGTTAAATCAGTTGAATTTTGTAGCCATATACAGCTGTGAATCTTTTCGGGGAATTTGCTGTCTGATGAGATGTCCAATACTTGTGTCCGTTTCCGAAGTGACATATCTGCCCTTTTTGTCACACTCTCGCGAACTGCCGAGATATTTGTTGATCAACCTCTTCGAGCTCAATTGGATATATCATATCAATAACCAAATCAGTACTCTTAAATTTTTTCATAATTTTTTTCATAGTTGATGAATTTGGCAAATTATTTCGATCTAACCAATAGTGTCAATTGAATAACTCATAATCCGAGAAACAGTTTTCAATTAAACTTTTTTTACATCATTTCAAAGATGAACTGAGCTCTTTTGAAATCTCAATAGAACAAAGTGCAGCTAACGTGCAGAGTAAAATTGAATTGTAAGAAACAAATAGCAACAAATGTCGTCTTTTCGTCAGGAAAGTTACGACATAAAGAAGACATAGCCACTGATGCATAAATTATTTATTAGATCGAATCTCCGGAACATTGATATATTATCTCCTATCCATCAGCGTATCGAATTAATTACAGCGTTGAATGAAAGCAGTATCGTCTAATTGCAGTAAAAAAACAAACGCTGACAATGCGACGACGGATTCACTTAAACAGCCGATATTCATTTACATTTTGATTTACGCCCGGCAACAGAACGCACAACAAATGTCCAAATGGTGCAGATGATTTGAAAAAACGTTAATGAACATCATATCTTACAACACTGATGTGCGCTGGCAGCTATTTTAAACTGGCGCTACACCTCGCCTGTGTTTATGAGTGGCAGACACATGTCTGAATGTTTACTTCTTTTGTTTTTCGGAGATGTCACAGCGACTTCATCTTGATTAAACGGGCTCATGCTTGCTTAATGGCATCTAATTGTTGTCGGTAGAAATAGACAATAGTGTTTGGACATTGATGGAGTAGGTGTGAATCGACCGTTTCTTATTGTCTACGAGAATTATTTATTTACGGAAATATGAAAGCACAGATGTTAATTCGCTAAATAAGGACGGCTGTTATCGAGTAGTTTATCTGACTTACCTACATTCACTGAAATTCCTTATGGATATAATGAATTCAATTCATTATTCTTCGTTAGTATTATGATCAAACTGATTGAAAATGTTGATGTGGTGTCATACTTCGGAAAGAGACGAAAATGTTGTCTTTCCTGTCTAATGTGACATTCTGTGAAATGTTAAGCCAAGATATTCATGAGTTATTTCCTTGAAAATGATTCATTTTGGGATATAAATATAAAACAGAACAAGGAAACTTTTTCGCGTGGTTATTCTTATGAATATTTCCTCAGAATTCATCAGGGTCACATTCGATTTTGTGCGTCTGTGATATAATTTGCTGAAAAAAATAAACCTTAGATAACATTTTGGGCTAAAAAACTATAAAAACAAGAGCTCAATTTTTTTTATTGTGAATTATTTTGTTTTCTAATTCTGTGCGGATGTTGCTCATTATATTATATCTTGTTATTGCGCACAATACTCTTAGTGCTATATCAGATTCACAGTCTTCATGGTTATATTTAGCGAGAGGATAAATCATCAATGGGATCCTTGAGCACCCTGCAGATTTTGATGTCTATCTGGCTGTCACATGAACATAAACGCTAACAAGCCTGCAACCTTGCAGGCTTGTTGCAAACAATGAAAACCAAAATGAGACGCTATATTAATGGAATAACACCTCATGTATTCAATAACGTTATTGAAATTTCGTCGAAAGGGTACGCATATGACAGCCCTTTACAAGACATTTTGTTTCATACAATTTCTAAATATTCATTTTTTAAATCAGTAAATATTTCAATACTTTGATACAAAAAACTATTTTTCAAGAAAACTGAATTTTTTGCACTTATTGCATATATTCAATATTATTCGAAGAGTGGTATAAGAATTGTCGAAATCTGCAGGGCCCTAAAGTCGAAAATATTAACATGCGCTACTCACAGTACGACATTATAGATTTCATAACTCATAAGTTAACTGGGGGGAAATTGATGCCTAATGTGTACAGGATTTTTTACCGATAAGTTATTAGTTCTGTTAATTAATAATAATAATAATAATTAAAATTCACTGGAAACAGTGGGTGCTGACAACAAATAGAAAAGTAAAAATTAGTGGACGATATTTTTTTTTCATTTCAATAAATATTCAGTGAATAGGAAGAAATAATGTAGATACTTTACCATTTAAGGAGGCTCATTCTTCCACTGTAGAGAAACATCATTGCTACTGGCAAATTGGTTGTCACAGAGAGTCGGCTGTCACCTAAGTAAGATTTTTTATTGTTTTCTTGTAATAAAACTGATGATCCTACCGAAATTATGGAGATTTTTTTAATATTTTATTCAGTCTTTTTCTTCCAATTTTACTATTCCGCAATGAATGTGCATTATCGCCATTATACAAAAATTTAGAAATCCTTGAGCAGGTGCTTTTGAGCTCCCGTTCATTGGTGGAGCAAGGAGGCTAATACCTCAAAATTTTGTAGAGGACTTGCGATTGATACTAAATATATAAATGTAAAATCTCAGCACGATCAGAATTATATTCTGGAAATTATTCGAAAACTGAAATAGGTACCTACATATGTAAAAAGTTGACAATTAAAAGAAGTAAATTCTACGGTTCTGATGATGCTATACTCTTGTGATTCTGCATGAACATTCAGTATATCAATCTTCATTACCACAATAAATTTGACCCTAATCGGATAACTTGAATTGGAAATATAAAGTTTTTTCTTTTTAATATTCTAATTGAATTTTTTACGGTTCTGTTGACACTATCTCACAATATTTTGTATGGGGCTTATTGTGAGCATCTTGCATGTGGCCGCAAAATTTCATTTCGATTGGTGTCGCTTTGTCTGAGATATTGAAGAAAAATAATTTTCAATGGCCATATTTTATGGAACACCCTGTACGATTTGGCTGGTTAACGACCTCAACCGCGGCATTTAAGTACCGAACTCACCTTAAATCTCAAGTCTCCAGGACAATCTGTTCGAAAGTTTCCGTGCTAATGAACGGCCGGATGGACGGACAGCCCTACTGACTGAATTGCATTTTACCACGAATTCGTCATCAGGGAGTCAAACCCTATCGTTTGAGACCCTTTTCGACTCAAAATTCGAAAATTACAGACATTTGATTTGGGCAAAACGATAAAGCACTCGTCTAAGTAGAATGAGCGCTCGAAAACTATTAGAATAAATGTTGTAGTTTTCGATCAAATGTCCTTTTTGGAATAAAAGATCCCGAATATTTCTTCTTGCTATTAAGCATGTTATTGTTCGTTATTGGGTCAATCATTGTATCAAAGGCAATCACTGAAATTACCCATTAGAATGTTTAGTTTGATTGAGAAAATATATTGCATATTACCCAATTGATCATAGAAGCGTTCAAAAATTTGATCTTTTGCTTCAGTTTTCATAGAATTCAATCAACTTATGGAATCTAATGTACTGGGTATGAACCGAAGAAAGTAGACTTTGATCAGCATATTTAATGAACACCTACAATGTTCGCAGTTACTACCTACCAAGGTAGTAACGCCCTGTTCGATCAAAAAATGTTGGCACTACCGCATTGGCATTGCCCGATACCATATAATATGTCTCTCTATATGATATGAATACCTTGGTTGAGAGCACTCGAAAAGATAATATTTCAATTCACGCCTTTGAAAACTGAAAAAATCTCGTTTAATTTTTATACGGAAAAGGCTGTTTTTTGCTCATTTTCATCCGAACACCTCACAAAACCAACAACCATATTGATGGAATACATGATGGACCAACAGCAATTTTTGCGCGAAATTTCCATTCAAGCGAAACAGGATAAAATGACGGCAGGATTGAAAAAGCCCAGAGGATTATGCATATTGGAAGGTTTGCATAGCAAAGAAAGCGTTAATGAGCCGTCGCAAAAAACACAAAAACACATGGGGCTTTTGTTAACTTTCGAAATAACTGACCGAGCTTTGTTCGAAAACAAGCAGGCCTTTGATTTCAGCAAAGTGGATTACTTAACGGGAAATTTGCAACGCCGCACCGCGTACAAAATCACTCCGCGAAAAAAGGATCGAAATTAGAACAGAATAGTGAATGGCTTTCATTTATATGTAAATTTCACCGCGATGATATGAATAATGGAAATGTACTGAGTGTTTTTTGTCAGTTGAAAGTTTTTTCTGTAGGACGTAGAGTAATGAAATTTAGGAAGTCACAGGAGAGACCAGATAACTATGCAACGTTGCACGATTTAAATGGAAGTCAAAGTGAATATTATTTGTCACAATCTGGATACCCTGTTAATGAGATTAAATTGAGCTTATTAGTTTGTTCCTACAACAAATCACAAACATGTTTGTGACAGGTGACGCACAGAAAACAAATTTCTGTTGTCCTTTTAAGTTGGCCCAATAGACGTTTTAGGAGAACTAGTGAATATTTCGTTCTGAAATTTTAGGTGGAGCCTTGAGGAAGAAGGAACTCTTCGCCTGCAATATTTTTAAGTAGACTGTGTTGCCACGTCTATCTCAAACACATATCTACTTTCTTATTTCAAATGGAATTACCTATATTTTCATTTATGTATCGATTCAATACCAAATTCGCAGTATAACCTACTAAAAAATTTTCTATGCTATGCACTGTTGCCAAGTTATGCAAAAATTCCTGAAATTATTGACATCTGCATTGCCAGTTTGGAAATACAATATCTCGATAATTTTTATGCGAACAGAACCAAACTCAGCAGTCTCATAGTGGAGAATCCATGCATTCATGTGGTACATTCAGTATTTTGATACATCCTAAGGTTATTGCTCCGAAAATGTGGAACTTAGAATTGAAACTTTTCGAGATTTTCGAATGGCAACCCCATATTTATTTGACAGCATTCGATTGTAAATAAAAAATGAATGGCAGTCTCTTTCACACTAATTATTTATTTTGGATATTTTTCGAATGAGATGAAAACTACGGAAATTTTTCAGTATTTATAGTCGAGATCTATGGATATGGACATGGATTCTGTACTATGAGACTGCTGAGTTTGGTTCCGTTCGCATGAAAAATAATTGAGTTATTGCATTTCCAAACTAGCAATGCAGATGTCAAAAATTTCAGGAATTTGTGCCTAAGTTGGCAAAAGTGCATAACAAAAAAAAATATGTATGTTATACTGCGGAGTTCGTATTGAATCGATACATAAATGAAAAAATAAGTATGTCCCATTTGAAATAAGAAAGTAGATATATGTTTCAGATAAACGTGGCAACACTGTCAACTTGAAAATATTTCAGGCGAAGAGTTCTTTCTCCTTCAAGGCTCCACCTAAAATTTCAGAACGAAATATTCACTAGTTCTCCTAAAACGTCTAATAGGCCAACTTGAAAGAAAAACCCTGTATGTACTACTTAATAATTATAGAATGAAAATGAGATCAATAACAGAATAGAAATATGATTGAAATAAAATGAAAACAGAAAAACCATTCTTCGAGAAACTTGGAAAATGTAGCAAAAATCTTACAATAATTATTTTTGGATATTACTTTTGGATAAGTCTTTAGTTTATACAAGGTGTCCCAATACTCGACGTCAACCCGGAACCGGGTGAAAAGGCAAGTAATGCTGGTTGTCATAAAAATTTTAAAAAAATCTAAGTTGCATGATTTTGAAATAATGGGCATTTAAAAAAACATGCAAAATTCCACACCCTGTGACAGTCTTTTCGTTCCTGTTGCCACAAATATCAACTTTTTCCAGCTTTTTTTTTTTGCTGTGTAACCTTGAATAATGTTTGTCTAATCTGTAATAAAAATTTGGATACCAGCTGCTCTAGGTTTCATAAAAATAGGGCTTGCGAAATATTCAATTGCCTAGTTTCAACTGACTGTATTGAAAAAAAAATGTACTACGCAAGTTTGGCATGTTTTGTCAAAAGTTCGCGCATTTAGTAAGGATTCCAAAATGGTATAATACTTGTTAAACTGTAGCTGCCGTAGTTCAAATTTATTTCCGTTTGCCTTTGAATACACTTTTTCTTAAACTACTTCCCAGTAAAAAAGTCCAATGGATTCAAGTCCGGTGAACGGGCCGGCCACGAGATTGGACCAGAACGTCCGATCCATCTTCCGGGGAAAAATGTTACCAGAAAAAAAATTCCAGAGAAATTTCTCCGGAAAAATTTTTTCTGGAAAAATTATTTCTCTGGAAATTTTTTTTTCTGGTACTTTTTTTCGGAAGATGTATCGGACGTTCTGGTCCAATCTGGTGGCCGGCCATTGGACTTTTTACTGGGAAGCAGTTTAAGAAAAAGTGTACCCAAAGGCAATCGAAAATAAATTTGAACTACGGCAGCTACAATTTAAAAAGTATTATACCATTTTGGAATCCTTTCTGAATGCGCCAACTATTGACAGAACATGCCAAACTTGCGTAGTACATTTTTTTTTCAATACAGTCAGTTGAAACTAGGCAATTATTTATTTTAAATTTTTTTTTCTGAGAAGCAAGCCCTATTTTTATGAGACCTAGAGCAGTTGGTATCCAAATTTTGATTACTGTTTAAACAAGCATTATTCAAGGTTACACTGCAAAAAAAAGTTGGAAAAAGTTGATATTTGTGGCAACAGGAGCGAAAAGACTGTCACAGAGTGTGGAATTTGCGTTTTTTTTTAAATGCCCATTATTTTAAAATCATGCAACTAAGATTTTTTTATATTTTTCTAACAAGGGGCCATCCATAAAGTACGTCACACCAATTTCATGAGTTTTTGAGCCCCCCCCCTGTCCTAGTCACAGGTGGTCACATTTCTGAGACCCCCCCCCTCCCTGGTGTGACGTCACATATTTTGCAATTCAACATCGAAAAATTATTAAATTAAAACAGCAGTTCAGAAATTAGTTTTATTTCCATTTAAATTAAGTACTTTTTTATGAAATCAACATAATATCAAATATTTGAAACAATAACAAAAAAATAAACTAATGAATAATGAATTAACTTCTTCCTGTATATGCTGTTTTTTTTATCAGCGTAAGTCGCACTGTATGTTTCGTATAATCTACGGTAAATATTACCTAAATCTATCTTTGTGTTCATTTTGAACTTGATTCATTAAACTACACTACTGGAAAAAATTAAAGGATCAAAAAAATTCCAAATTTTTGTCAATTTTCAACATGCCGTAACTTTGAGAGAAATGGTCGTACAAAGAATTTAAAAAGAGGAAGTTGTAGCTCCAAGTGTCTAGTTTTTGGATTAGAACTTCAAAAATTTTAAGTTTCAGTGGTTTTCGAGTAATGATATGAGAAAATCAGCAACAAATAAATTCTCAATATCGTCGGTCCCAAGGCAAAACCATGAATGTGCAAAATTGGTGATTTTTTCTTATCTACATTTTCAAGAACCTCTTAAACAGTTCTTGACAATGCCAAAACCCCGAATCTCTCAGCATCATGCTTAGGTGGGTGTAGATGTTCTGCCCTTGACGTAACTTCAGTTTGTACTCAACTGACATTTTGGAAGGTGGGGCTAATAAACAAAAAAAATGATAAACTGGTCATAAACTGTTGAAGCAGATCCTACATCTGCGAAGAAATTAAAAAAAAAGAATTAATTATTCCAACAAAAACCTGAATTTTCACAGAGCATTGAAACCTTAAATCCTCAATAACTCCAAATCACGATTTTTCACATTCATGGTTTTGGCATTGGACCGACGATATGTTCACCTCTCGCCGAGATATCGGTCTTCAAATGGAAAAGGATCCATTTGTCTTTGATTAACGATTTCTCAGCAACCAATGATCGCATAGAAAATTGAAGGAGGGTTTCAAGACCTCAAATGAACTCCCATTATTGAACAACCATTGCTTATTCATATTTTTTTTCTTCATGTCAAATCATATAAAAATTTTGGTGGTTTCTTGGAAAATCTACCGCTGGATCGAAAATGTTGAGGAAACCAATACTGTTAAGTGTGACTTTCACAGTTCATTTGCAGATAGTACATAGATTTCAAAAAAAGAAAAAGAAAAAAAAAATAAAATTTTTATTAATTTAATAACGGGTATTGCCACCCTGTTTTCAATAACGGCTCTCAAACGTTCAGCCGAGTTATGGATCCTTTTAAATTTGAAAACCGATATCTCGGCGAGAAGTGGACGTATTGAGGTCGATAAAAAAAATTAAAGCTGAATTAACAAAGTATCCCATCATTATAACGATTATGCAAAAATAAAATTTCCATGCTCGAGGACAAGAAAAAAAATGAGTGTTAAATTTTGAGGATTTTTTTGTTGCTGATTTTTTTATCATTACTCGAAAACCACTAAAACTTAAAATTTCTGAAGTTCTAATCCAAAAACTAGACACTTGGAGCTACAATTTCATATTTAAATTCCTTGTACGACCATTCCTCTCAAAGTTACGGCATGTTGAAAATTGCCAAAAAATTTGGAATTTTTTTCTGATCCTTTAATTTTTTCCAGTAGTGTTTATATCCACAAAATAGCACAACTAAAAAAACGACGTCGTTCACTCAGCGAAAGCAAATTGTCGAATGAAAATATAGAAACAAAAACTTTACCTACGCGAGGTGCGGTGCGTTTGGCGGCATTAGTCAAAGGGCTCGTCGGCGATCGTGTCAGAAGCGGCAATGAACTTGTCAACAAAACAGTTTAAACCGTATTGACCTAAAGATAGAGTTGGACATATTTTTTAGTTTAATTAATATTTCAAATTACGCGATTAGTACCTCTAGATTTTGAAATGTGATGTCACGAAACTTAGGACCCCTCCCACCCCTTGTCACATCATGTCACACTTTGTCAACCCCCTCCCCCCCTTTACGTGTGACGTACTTTATGGATGGCCTCTCAACCAGCATTACTTGCCTTTTCACCCGGTTCCGGATTGACGTCGAGTTTGTATGATTCGAGTGAGAAAACCTCTTGTATTTGACAGATGGAGCTGGTCAAGAAAATACCAGGATTACTTTCTAGTGCCAGGAGAAAAGGTGAAGGCAATGAAGGAAAGAAATTTGGTCTCAATTCTAAAACAATAGAATCGTAAGGAAAAGAATCAGAACATCAATATACAAATATTGAATGAGGATGTTAGATTTGAAGCGAAAAGCTGTATACATATATAAATGAATAGAGTGATAAAGGTATAGTTCGGGGAATCTCGGAGTATTCAAATTTGAATGAAAATTTTATTTTCTCTTCTAAACGAAATAGTGTGAAACACTTATTGCATATCCAGAACCACTGAAAAATTCCATCTGCTTTTCGAACTAATGTATCCTCAACGAGTAAAAAACCGAATTATCTTCTTCAAGGCTTGTACTTGTACTTATATTGCTTTTACAAAAATTTTGTTATATTATATATGATTAAATATATTGTTCATTCTTTCTCTGTTGGTTGGAAATAAATACTGTTGTGGTGAATACAATTATACTAAAAGCATGAACACTGATGTTTTCTCACTAATGTTGTTCTTTCCTTAGTAATAATATGTTTGCATGTTATTTAACCACAATTGAATTGATTTCTAACCGACACAAAAAATGAAAAGAATTATTTTATGTTTTATGACGAACATTTGATATACAGAACCATTGAAAAAATCCGTATACGCTTTTCCAAACTCATTTTCGAGTAAAAAACCGAATTTTATTTTTCGAGCCTTGTATTTATATTATTAGAATTTCATCATTAACTATAATACTATAAAATAATTGATTTATCTAAATCATCTTCAATCTCTTTTGACAAGCTTCACATCATTATCTTACCACGGGACAATTCTATGGAGAAGATTATTTTCGAATGCATCATTCATTGGTTACGCTACAACCAAATGGGACTAAATAATTCTAACTGAACAGACAACACTAAACGAAACTCATTTAATTTTTCCTTTCTCACGATGTCAGGAAAAACAAAGCGAAAACATTATTCGATCAAATGAGTTAACAATTACGAAGAAAAAAGTGAGTGATTGCTTCTCTTACATTCATCATTGCACAGGAACGAAGTCGTTAAAAGAACAAAAGCAACTTTACGGTATCCCAATTATAATTTGAGGAAAACAAATATGTATTACACTATTCAAACCTCAAAATTACAAGAAGTACAAAACGTATGATGGATAACTACTGTCATCCTGTTGGTGTTTCTCGTCCTATTAAAATTTCACGGTCACTAAAAATCCGTGACAAAACTGGGTTCTTCGTTACCACTGGTTTGACGCCACTGCGGAAGCATGTATTAGATATACGGGGTGTGTCTACAACTATTCAACATATAATGAGTACAAACTGCATATCATAAGGTTATCAAGAAATTTGATAAGTTATCAAAATATGAAGAAGTTCGATAATTTTGGAAGCTTGAATGTACTTATCAGACTTATGTATTGAATATTGCAGTCTATTTGGAGGAAGAACTTGTGAAATATTCAGATTTTTAATTTTTTTTAAAGGAAAGACATAAATCAGTTGCAAGACAGTCCATTTCAATTTGAGGCAATGTGTGAAATTGACGGAGTTCAGTGTATCCAATTTAATTTCAAGAAATATTAAATTTATTGTAAATTTATGCCGTGTCCTGTATATGTTCGTTCGACTAACAGCATTAATTTTCTTTGGTATCAATGCCTGTGTATTTGTTAACTTTTTAACGAAAATATGGAAACGGAACACAGCACAATTTTACGTAGGAAATGAATGCACAGAGGAAAAAACCTTAAGAAGAAATTTTGTCTTCTCGTATAAATGTAGTAATTGAATGGTTGAATTTATTTATTTATTTTATTGAACTGCTTCTTCACTACCACCTGAAAAAACGAGAGGAAATACTTTATATTTCTCACATAATTTGTAATCCATGGATTACAAATTATATGTCCATGGATTACAAATTATGTATTATGTATTTTTATTCAAATGGAATGGTATCGATAACCCCAGATGAGAATGTGATAAAATGTAGAAACAATAGGAAGATAGCTAATATTTGTTAATAAAATACCTTCAAAAACCTCTTGAAATTTCTAAAAAGAACAACAATTAGCTATCTTCCTATTGTTTCTACATTTTATCACATTCTCATCTGGGGTTACCGATACCATTCCATTTGAATAAAAAGTAATGCAACCACCATAACCTATTTTTATCGATTTAAATTACAACAAAATGCTGGAGTATTTCGTTTAAAATGGTGATGATTTGATTCGATAAACAGTGGTTCGTGAAACACCACTTGGACAGTATCGCCGATTCGATAAAATTCACAATGAAAATTGAAGAAAATAAAAAGTTTTTTTTCTTAGGTGTGTTCGAACATAAACTGAACTAGCTTCATTTCGAATCAAATCAGCAAAAAGTTCATGCAAAAATTCATCAAAAAAATACTCTTTCCGAGAAGATGAAGTTGGAGAAATAGAAATTTTTGAGCAGAATTGCTGTTGCAAGAAACTTTTGAAAAAGGCCAAAGCAAAGAAACGGTTGTCTGTATCTGCCTGTTTAGCGTCGACTCATTTCAAACATGCTTCGAATGAGGACTATAATAGGATGCTATGAAGGGAAGCTTCCAAAATATCGCAAGAAGAAAAACTAAAATGTGGGATATTAAAGGAAGCAGCTGTCAACCGTCTGCCAATCACAAAAAAATCTGGGCTCCAATAATAAGATTCAGCTTACTTAAGAACCAATGAATTGTTTTGCAACTGATTCAATCGAAAAATGGTCAAAGTTATCGATGATTGTTTCCTGAGAACTGTCAAATATACCAACATTTTCAAAGTGTGAAGAATAATATATACTATTTTTTCTCCAACCAAGTCAAAGATTAAAATAAATTCAGTTTCATTCAAAAATCGTTAATAATTTAGTAATAAATTTGAACACCTACTAATTATAACAGCGATAGCAAGTCGGTAGTCGGGGATAGGTATCTGTTATTGTTGGTGAATATTGATTGTCAAGTAGACGTCAGATGCAATTACTTTTAGCCCTAGGATTAAAAGTAGCGTTTTTAATCCTATGATCAAAAGTGTTACTATGCAACGAGCAATTTTTGTACGGTAAGGGAATTTATGGCTTTTGCACCTGAAAATAGTACAAAAATGTCAACATTTTTTGATGGTTGGAGAAAAAGTTGCTTTTTTGAAATTTACTAGTCTAAACGAAATGTAGGCAAAATGATGAAATTGCCTAAATAATACCAAATTAAACATTAGTACAGTTATTAGTTAATTAAATATTTAAATACTTGAATTTTCAGAAGAAAATGTTAATGTATCTTCACCACGCCTGATGCCCAAAAAAGATTTCTTTTTTCTGCCCTGAAGAGCGGGAATTTCGACTCTCACGTTTGACGCCTTTAATTTAGATAAATGGTATAGTGCTGTCAGAGCCCGCTACGTTTAAAAACTGTTTACTGTTCACTCGTTATTCTCTAATTACATTGCTGGTCTGCATTCTTCCGAACGAGAACAATGGCGGCTCATGCCTGTAGATGCACTTATCGAAACTTTATGTGCCGCAGAATTGTTTTCAGTCAATTTGTTTCAATTAAGGTGAGAGTTATATGCGCGTGATATGGTGATCTGGTTATGATAGCTGCTCTCTTGGAACTATATTATATGGCGTTGATCTTTATCGTTGATACTTGGAAGGTAATTCGAGTATAGGAGCATACTTTTAAGATACTTAGGGTCACTATGGATCTCCATTAATTGTGCATAGGTAAAGTAAAGGCAGGCGAAAAGTGAACGGCTCTACAGAGCATATTTGCCTTTTTTTAGTTGATTGAATCTGGCTTTGAATAGAATAGTTATATTCTGTGGATTTATTTTGAAGTTTATTGTCCACGACTGCGTAATATAACCATAGATACACATCTTAATGATGACCAATTTACAATTGAAAAAAAATCTGTAGAGATAATAAAGATTTGTGTATAGTTAAAATTATTATATTTAGTTAGCTGGGTGAAACTGATGTTACCTATTTACATATTTGATAATCGTAGAAATCACGTTTTTCTCATTTCACTTCGAATTACGAATAATTTTAAATATGAATTTGAAAATACCTAGTGAAAGTTAACAGAAATTGAACTGAATTATATTTGTTACAAAAATAATGAATATTTTTTAACCATAGTTCTTTTTCAATATTATGAGAGGACAGGACAATTTTTGACTTGTACATAATCTTTCTTCGTAGAAATCAATAAACTGACGGGGTATCCAACTTATGCACATCCTGTTGGGGCGTTTTCAGATATAATGTTTCCTGATAAAGTGGAGGGATCGAATTCATATAAGAGTACCAGCAGCTAAATTTTCAAATTTAACTCTACTCGATTTTTTTTATTTGATAATCGATGCAGAAACTCTGGAAGATTCACAGCCTAAAATAATTGAAGATAGCTCCATAATGATATACCATAGGTACCAGCAATGCTACGAAATGTGAGGAGGAAATGATTTTGAACAGAATTTCCACTGCTGTACGGAAATAGTTGATTAATAACTTGTATTAAGTAATTTGATATTTCCTTTCTTGAATGATTGAAAAAGAGTAAATTCTTAAGTTCATGTTTCTATGTGGAATCGATTGAATTCATTTGTGTTTGTTATTTCCAATGGGTGAAACATACGAAATTTTTTGTTTCACGAACACGCGAAAAAAGGAACTGAAATAGAGATACTTGATATATTCGTATATTTTTTTCTGTATGATTTTTATTGAAGCATATTTATATTCATATATTTCTATTGCTCAAGTTGAAGTTTAATAGATAATTAAACTTGAGCTACTTCCCATACAACCTTCAATCTTTTTGTTTCTGTAAAATACTAAAATATATGAGTCTTTTTGATAATTTTTGATTTCATTTCTTATTATAAATGGTTAATAGAAAATGTTCAGATCAAATCTATTTATTATATTATTACTTCGAGAATTATATGAACTAATGAATTCGATCATTTATTTCAATCAAACAGGGATACAGTTGACTATGTGATATAGGTATCTAAAAAAACAAATTAAAAACATGAAAATAAAAAGAGTATAAGAACAATTGATGAAAAAATTTCAAGACATAACAGTGACCAAACAAACAATATCCGAAGTTCCTCCATCATATTCATGAATATATCCATCTGTCATGACTGTTTGTTCTTGAACCCGTTCATAAAAGACGACCGAACGACCATATCAGGCAGTTAGGCTGATTCTGAAGTTTGGGTGTAAACATGACGTGTCTTCTTAAGTTGTTTGTGACTTTATGAAATTTGTTGTTGGGTTGTTTTATAGTTTAATATTTTCGGCGACGAGTGTTCTGGAATATTCAACTTGAAGCGGAAAGTCAGAGGTGCAAAAGAGCAAAGAGAGTAAACACAGAACAGAACGTTGAGGACAACCAGACAATAATGACCAAAATGGGAAGGAAAAGCACGCAATGATGAAGGGTCCTTATAAATTATTGTAACAGCGCAGTTCACTTTGGATTATTCTCATTTTGCCGCTGCCTATGCAAACTCAACACATTTATCAATCTCTCTCTCTCTATATTTTATCTCTACCTATCTTTGAGATTGATCATTACAACCACAGAATTCGACCGCCTAACCCATAGAAATATACTATAATATGGTATACTATTAGTAATATACTATATTGTATATTTCTAACCCTCGAAACAGTGTAAAAGTTTTATATTCTGTGGTGTAAAAAAATTTGGTAAAAAGGTTGACGCTCACTTGAACGAAGAGGCGCGAAGCGAGACGAAGCGTAAGTTCGCCGAGGACCGCGCACTTGGACGAAGCGATAAGTCGAGCAGGCATCGAAATTTTAAAATTTTTTATTACTCTTGTTGCATGCCGTCCACCCGCATTAACAAGGGTAGAGATATTGGTTATTTGATCATCAGAATCTCTGTAGTCCGCAGTAGTATTTCACTATTTCAATGAAATACTCGTCGTCCTACCTTCATCCATGAATAACAAAAAAAATTTAATTAAATCACTGATACGAAATACGGAATGCTTATTTTCTCTTCATCCGATTAAAAAAACAAAGCAAGTGGTAATAGAATTCCTTCATTCTGGTGATTTCAGGAAAAATACCTTTTACTACAAAAACATCGAAAAATGTCTAATTCACTAAATAAACTTACTAATACTTAATAATAATACTTTATGAAGTATTCATTTTTAACACAATTAAATATCAATTAATTTATAATTCATAAAAAGAAATCACATTTATTGGAATGCTAATTGATGGTATAGAATTATACCACAATTTTCCAATTTTATCAGATATTTTAATTACTTTGGAAAAAGGATTTTTCAATATTTTGTTTTATTCACATATTATGATACCTATATTTCAGACGATTTGAATTCACATTCACAATTGTACAAAATACAAAAATTTTGTTTGTATTGTATATAAACTTCGCTTTTCCAGAACTCAATCGAGAGAATTCTAATCGAGACTCTCATGAGCCATTGAAAACAAACTCATTTCACACAAATACAAAAATAACTGTGTATTTTCCATTGACAAAATTCAAGTATAAAATATTCATGAAAATCGCAAATTTGTTTGAGTTGGGAATACAGCGCCGAACTGGGTTCACGAACTCGATTCCGGCCGCCGACTACCTACTTGGGGACCGCCCCGAGAAATTTGTCGTGCATATGCCCCAAGGATCATTCACGCGTCAAACGACTCGCCTCCTCGCTGCTCTTTGCTTCGCGCCTCCGTGATGAGCGTCTACCCATTTGTTTCAATACAATTCTCTCAGGCGGAAAACGACGCGTTCCTTACGAGCGATTCGCTTCGTCCAAGTGCGCGTCTAACCATACGGCTCTTCGCCTCGCGCCTCCTAAGTGAGCGTCTACCCTTTTGATTCAGTGCAAACCTCTCCGGCGGAAAACAACACTTCGCTTCGCTTCGCGCCTCTTCGCCCAAGTGAGCGTCTACCTTATTCTGCAGCAGCAAAGAATAATCCAAAGCCAACTGAGCTGTTACAATCGTTTATAGAGACCCTGTATAAGTGAATGAGCTGGCACGTTACCCCGAATAGTTACATGCTCGAACTCGGTCAATAAAAGGCCAGTTGATTGCTGAATGTTTCAGAATAAGTCATTATTGATATAAATGTTTTCAAATTATTCTTTTATTGAAAAAAATAATAGTCGAGCTATTTCGCTCTGTATCCCAACACTGTTATTCTCTCTAGATGATTGGTAACTACAATTTCTTATTTAAAATGGTCTCGATGCATAAGATGTCTTTTTGGAGTCAATTTTTGAGTATTCTTGACATTTTTAGCTTAGAATCTGAGCTTTCAGTATCTCAATTCATTTCATTAAACAGTAATCGACATTCCTTGTGAAACTTCTTGGTGCAGGCAAACTTCCACTATCCTCCAAACCCGTCTATGAATATTATCATGATGAACATCGAAGATGGCCAATCTTCGAAGGCATTCAAGCCTAGTTGGAGATAATCATAATGAATCCTCTCGTAATTGAAGTTAGTCGCTTGATAGGGTCGTGAAATATGGCATAGCGAAAGAGCCTAGCCCATACGGTTACAATCCTTCCATTGAACCGAAAATGTTTTAACTCCGTTACGGTTCGACTCGCTGATTGAACAGCTCGGTTAAAACATAATCAAGCCATTACGAAATTAACTCAGTACGAACCGAATGCTATTGTGGTTTCAAGAATAGAGATTAAAATATGGTAATTGCCTAAAATAACAGGTTGAGAGTATCAGTACGCCTTCGGCACAATTGACTTCACGCAATGGATAATATGTTTAGTCGGAGATTCAGGCACAAGGTTACACAGGGTGTTTCGAATGTTATTCTGCAGTTGAAAAATACCTTATTGTTAGATAATTTTCAACAAACAACGACTTGATTTGAATTGATATATCTATCATCAGTGTTTTTCCAATTATCTGGTATGAACTGGTGACAAAAAATTATCAGATTTTTTTTCAGTTTTCTTCTACTACATGTATGAAAAAGTTTTTTTTTTGATCAACCAATACAAGAATCGGATACCTTGTTTATTCAGCTTAAATTTTTTTTTAACCTTGATATTTCCACTATTTCACCGAGAGAAAATCTTCAAATAGAAGAGGATCCTTTTGTGCTTTATTACTGCCCAAAAAGGTAAGGGAAGCTTTCAAAATTTGAATAGACTAGCCTCTCCTTTTGGTTTATGAGTTTAATTTTACAACAAAAATAGGCTTTTTCTGGTTTCTTGGAATATCACGGTTATGCGAAAAGAATTGGAAACGTGAAATTCTTGATAATAGTTCATTTGTTGAAATTTGGGTTTTTTAAATTATTTGGATAATCGCAAAATAATGCGCTTCTGCTTCTGTTGTCATAAGATAATGCCATAGCATTAATTTTGCTGAATTTAAGTTCAGTTTTGCGATTACCCTGAGGACGACTGGCGAATGCTTGCCGAAACGTTGGATAGAACAATTGAGATAATGGAAACAGCCCAAATAATATTTCAACGATGTGAAGAGAGTGAGAGGTACTTCTACCGTTCAAAACGTCCATAAAAACCATACAAGGGAAAGTCAAATGTTTGTTGTGGATCAAATTTTCAAAGGAATAAGGATATCATTTTTTTTGCACTGAAGGGCTCATGATCTCTTCAAAATATAAAAATTTTTTGATTGCAGTGGTCGACGTTGTCAAAAAAACATTGTTATTAATTTTCAAATTTTTCTCGGTCCTAGACCAAAAAACTGAAAAAAATTTCAAAATAACTAAAAAATGAAATAAAACAGTTGGAGCTTCAATTCTTTTTATTTCATGTACGATCTTTTCTTTCTTATAGCATTCAACATTTTCGAATTTAGTTTCGTTCCATCAATTTCAAATAAAATTGTCCAAACTTACGTCAATCAGTGTGAAGCTTATTGATATAATGAGGTCTTTTGTATATCTACATATTCGAAAGAAAGAGCAAACAGTAATGAATGTTCGAAATTTCAGGTCATTAATTATTTGCACTTTAATCTCTGTCCAATCAAGCGCTTGATCGGGCGTTTTACATGAAACTCTAAATCTAATTTGATAGAGGAAGCAACGATTTGATGACCTGAATATCACAACAGCTGATCAACGTATTTAATCGGCACTCATCGGTATATCGGATAATCACTGTTAAAAATGGGGGTATATTTACATATGATTCACTATTGATGATCATATGGTAATATCACATACTCTAACATTACAGAAATTTACAATAGTTTACTGGCCCCGTATTCTCGACAAGTGATCTTTCAATGCGTATACGAACTTCCTTGAGCGGTGTGCATTTTGCAGGTAAAAGCTTTGAAAGATCACTTGCCCAGAATACGGGGCCAGGTGTTTTTGAAAGAGTTCGACAATTACTGATGAGAAGAATGAAAGCTCGTATCCATGCTGATATAAGTCATATTGAACATCCAATTATGGATTAGGGAACTTAACATGTGCTTCTTGGTAATTGAATATTATAGATCTCTGAAACAAAGCGGTTTTTCAAAAAACATCAAAGAACAAAATAGTCCCAATACAGGTAAAAGGAATACTATTTTTACCATATTTGCATCAAAACCCTCTTATCTGAATAGTTAAAAAATATCATTTATAAAAATGGCGATTACTTGCCTGTATAATATGATTCGATAAGATTGGTTGGCGCTGAGCAGAGTAGATTATGCGACAGCCGATGTCTACACCCACATCTTATATTTTTGGCAAGCTAATGGAAATGTAGAAAACATGTTTTCATCGAGTAATGGTGGCGAACAGATAACTGCGATTTATTAGGTCCAATCCAAAGCATATCTACCGAAAATTACTTATGATACTTATCGTTCACGTGCTCATTTGTGAAGACACGAGTACACTATGCTTTTGACCATATGGTGGATTTAGCCATACGATAAAAGTTATTAAGTATCATCACTTGACTATTCTTTCTGCTTAAGTCGAGAACAATACACGCATCATATTTTCTTCATGTGGTTTTCTTATTTCACTTCCATAATAATACTCGTAATTATATCATCATACAATTATTTAGCTACTATTGCATACTTTCTTATTTACAATCCGATCAAACCAATTATGTTATGTTAGCCTTCCAGAGATGTTTTGTCGAAAAGAAAAAGACTAAGGGCATTATTTATTTCTGAATGGTTCAAGATATCAAGAAACTCGATGAATATGACACAAATGTAATACCAAACCCGCCGTGCTTGTAACGCATCATGTTGTGGTCGATTGTAATCGAATGCTATCTACTCCGCAAAGTTGATTATTTTCCTAGGAGATTTCGCTCTTATATCGGCTGGTGCTAAGGTTGCTCTACAGAGTAGAGTTAGTCCGGTTTGAGCAAATACAGTCCATTGGCATGTACTCGGTGGTTTTTGTGGCCGGTTGATAGAACGTACAGATATTTAAATTTTCCTTTTCCTAACCTAAACTAACCTAACCTACAGATATCTAAATTTTCCTTGCCGATCTTGTGCAGGAGATATTTTTCGAAAAAGTGACTTGTGAGATAGTTATAATTATAGTTCAGAAATGGGTTACAGTTCACTGCGACCTCAAGGTCTATTATGCTCCCTTACAGAGCTGTTCTGGCCACGTCCTTCACAGCTCTCCTCCCAGTTCTGGAGATCAGATGAAATCCATTATATGTAAGGGCTTCAACGAGGCTAGTTCGTCACTCTCACAAGTTTCTCGCCGGAGGAATCCTCTCCTTGGGCTCGCAATGGCAAAGCATTCCGTAACTAGGTGAATGCGGGTTTCTTCCTCCTCCCCACAGAACCTACACTCGTCAGTGTCCAATAATCCCATCCCCAACAGGTGCTTTTTGAAGAGACAGTGTCCTGTAAGGAAGCCAGTGAGGAGGTGTAATTGTTTCTTATCATAATCCAGATATCTTTTGGATCTTGCTAATTCAAAGTTCCGAAGGAACTTAGTGGAATGATCCATTCCTGGGAGATTCCGCCAGAGTTTTTCCTTCTCGGCTTTTATCTTCTCCAGAAACTCCTTCTTATAGGTACATTTACCAATACCACAGAAGGTTTTGGGCCAATGAGTGAGCCCTCTTTGGTAAGTGTATTGGCCTCTTCGTTTCCTTTGATCCTCGAATGGCCGGAAACCCAGATTAAAAAGACCTCAATATATTTCTTGCCTACCTCATTGCGTTTATTCCGGCACTCCCAAATAATCTTTGAGTCGATGACGTAGGAGCTCAGTGCTATTAAAACAGATAGTCAAGCTGCTATTAAAGCTGCTATAAAGCAGCTTGACTATCTGAGTGTATGGCTATATCTCACTTCTGATATTTTCTTTCTAGATTTATATCTAGACATCTTTCAATAGCTAAGATTTCCGCTCGTACAGGAGTCTAGCGACAGTACACACTTGGAACTTGGCTCGTATATCCCAGCGCCAGCTCCTGTAGAGGTTTTGGAACCATCTGTATACGATTTAACGGTATTTTCTTTGAGGTTATAGTCAGTGTATTCCCGTTCCTATTCTTCTCTTTTATTTAACAATGTCCTGAAGTTTTTCTCAGTGCTTACTTTCTTGATCATTACATCACTAGGGAGGTTCGCAGATGAGATGTAGTTGTTCAAAGAGGACCAAACTCTCTGACTCGTTATTTTCTTCTTACCTGTACCTTCCTTAGATATTCTGAGACTTGTAAGATGCCCAGTAAGCACAATGATTGAGCTAGTTACTGCAATCAGTCTCTTGTCTTCTCTTGTACCTAGTATGTTAATCCAGTAAGAGTGTTTCTATCTCTCTTGCCATCATCAATCTCTAATAGTTTAGTACGTTTCAGTATAATTTCATAGATCAAGACATATTATTTCGAAAATTCCACAAATGTAGTTTTTATTCAATTTTTATTATTTTTGACAAATCACCATTCCAACGGTTGAATTTAGTGGAAATTTTTTCCTCGAGGCTCCACAACAGAAAATTATACTGGAAATTTTTTTGACGTTTATGTGAAATATAATAACACATTTTATTCTCACCGAATATTACACGATTTCTAATGAAATCCTTGAATGGTTTGATCTCTAGTGGTATTACTAGTGAACATTTTCAAGATAATTCTCATAATAATTCTTTTCACCGAGTAGCTCAAATTCACTGAAAATTTTGTCCTACATTCTTGCACCCATTTCAGGCCTTTTGAATATATTGTGAAGATCTTCTGATGTAGATCTCTCGATCACACCTATGTACCATAAATAAACGTAAAAAATATTATTTTTGCCAACTCATATGAACAATTATTTGTCAAACTTTAGGAGTTGTTCCTTTTTCATGGAAAAATACGAAATAAAGAAACAGTTCCTTTCCCTCCGGAGTCGTTCAGACTTCTTATTAAGGTATTATTAAACCTGTGCTGATATTGTAGGTCAGTTTGTAATAATTACACTGACAAATATTTCCGATGCGCTGTTAAATTTCCTCACTGAATTCCGTGTTGTCTTCTAATTGAGCCATTGCTTGCGCACGGCACCGTAATGATTAGCTGCTGTGTTCCTAAGCTACAATTGCCACGTTTAAATACAGGCTATTTGAGTCGTTACCCCTAATCAAATACTAGTAGTGCCGTCAAAATTTCTTGCAGGCGCCTGTATTGAAAATAGTAGGTTAGAGAGCAGGTAGCTTCCAGACAAACTACCATCCCTTCTACCTTTAGCCAGTATTTTAATATATGCTTTGGCATAGGAACTGGTTATCGATGGAAAAATATCAAACAGATGCAACTCCAATAAAATCATTTTTGCGTGCCTACTCAATAACTAACTTATAGAAAATTTCGTGAAGATATTAAAACAGAATAATCGAAAACTGGTCGATAAATATCATTGAAATATGGATTATATCCTATGTATCAAACTATCCCAATCCTAATTGTATCATTTCATACATAAGGAGAGTCGATCAAATCAGGAGTACTTAAATTTAATTTTTCAGCTCGTTCATAAGAATAGTTATTCAATCAACTAGGTTATTAAAGACAGCGACTAATGTTCAAGATATTTTATAGTTCGAGACCATTAGTCGCATGATTAATAACCGAGTTGATTTCAAGATTTTTCCGAAGATCTCAACATGAATTGTGTGTAAATTCTTGATTGAATTACAATCTCAGAGAGTGATAGAGAAATTAACTTTATCGAAACAAATCAAACGGCTATCGACCGAGGTCTTCCTGCTAGTTACATAATATATTCATGTTAAGAGAATAGAGTAAGTATAGAAGTTTAGTACAGATGTTATTCTAGAGAAAGTAGATGTTCTTAAAGTGTTAGTGCTGGTTATTTAGCTCTTGGTGCAATCTGTGGTTCATAGTGGTGAATTGATGGTTCCATAGTAGTCCTGTTTATCTGTTTCTCGATGAAGTTCAGGCTTAGTTTGTCTAGTCTCTTCAATAAGGGCTCCATTCCAATTGTCTCATACAAAAGTTGATTAGGAGGGTTGTGCAAGGGATTAATAGGATGTCTCATCTTTGTGATTTTCCTTAAGAATGTTCTTTCAGCTATTTCAAGATTCTTCAGAGTTGTTTTGGTGGAGTTTAGAAAGATAGTATGTCCATATACATATAAGGAACAACTTTTTTCTGTGTGATTTGAAAATCAATTTGTTCTGTATGAGTCTTCCCAAATATTTGCACATGTTTGTTGGTCTAACAATGTTCTTCCCAATTTTGATGTATGGAGAGTTGTTCGTGATCTTGTAGTTAAAAACAAGGAGTTTTGACTTATTTGGGTTAGGCTGCATTCTTCATCTTCTCATCCATGCTACTGTGACGTCGGTTAGTTTTTGTCACCGAAGAATAGTTTTTCCCAATGATTTATCGTGGGTGACTAGTGTTGTGTCATCGGCAAATTGGATTGTGTAGGCATTCTTGTCTATCTCTTCTGCATTTGTGTTTCTGTTGTGGTTATATAAAGTAGGGGAGAGAGGTGAGCCCCGAGGAAGTCCTTGAAGAGGTGTAATCGGATCTGATATTTCATTCTTCACTCTGACCTGTGTAGTTCTTCTTGATATGAATTGATAGATGATCTTGAGTAAATACATTCTCATTTTGCACAAGAAATACATTTGACATAATGGAATTTCTATGTTTCTATGTTCCAGTAGAGTTTTGACATTTCTCGTAGTGCTTCTGAATACTTTGTGTACGGTTGCCATGAGGATTGCACATTAAAATATAGCATACATTGAGCATTAAAAATGGTCATTAAAATTCAATTTAGTACACATTACAATCACCTTTTATTTCGAGGTCAGCGAAAAAAAATTTGTGTTTTCAGTTCTAAAAATGATACATTCAAACAACATATTAATAATTTCCGTAGGGTCATTTGTTTCAGCAGGAATAAAATTACGTTTCTACTAAGTCAATTGATTCTAACTACTCGTACACTTGACATTGACTGAACCGATTGTTATTATGAATATTTATCTGAGCATATTTTTATTATAAGTCGACTACCACACGCGCAAATTGGGGAAAAAATATTTCAATTTTAAAAAAGGTATACAGACATACGGTAACTCTTTACCTTATGATATTCAAATAAGTTTCAAGAACTGTGATGAAAATTGCTGACTAATCAAATTATTCAATGATGAGGGCTTCTGTACACATAACCAAGAAACAAAAGTTTATAGGGTATGGTACCCTGAGTACATATAGCTGCTAATATTGCTATGTCGATATCAATATTATTCAATATATCATGCTCAACTAGGAAAATCGGTCGAAATACGTTCCTGGTTGATTTCTTCCATTCGATCCGATTAGTGTGGTAAGTTCAGCGAATCCGCTAATGCGTGTCCACGTCGAACGATCCTGAATAAGAGAATCGAACGACATACGGAATTCTCATCAGAGTTAAATGTCGAGGATCGCTTGAATTAATGAAGTAGAGTGGTGTAGCCTGCCAAAGGCCGAAGGAATGGCAATAGAGATGTCAAGGAGGCGTGGCAACACTGGCAGCCGGTCGGCAAACGGTCTCGCAACTAATTATGTCGCGCCTGAAAATAAATTAACTGGCACTAGATTTTCTTTGCCAGGGATCTCCACTTTATAGTAAAGACGTCATCGTTAATAAGTTGAATTATATTGCCTACCTACTGGTAGGCTTTTGAAGTACATCAAAGATTCAGACTGCATTACGTGCGTCGAATGGCATAAATTATGGGTATAGCCATACATGACAGAGTGTCTCACAAGAAGCAGCTGGAATATTTCGAAAATTTATATGTTGAGGTGCTTTTAATTAGTTTGCAACTTTCAAGGTGATGTGCCTTTCCCTCTTATCAAGAGAAGCTGTTACCACTTTACAGAAAGCGAGTGGTGACATGTTTCTGTATAGAAACTTCATGACTGTGAATGTAAGATTAACGATGAGGTTAAAATTCGAAATTGATCTGATCTGTTAAGTTGCGTGACTTCCATAAAACGAAAATGCGATAGTTTTGTCATAGAGGGTGTTTACGCCTTACTGCTCATTTTAAACCCAATAACATCGGAAAGAAATAGAACAATTACAAAAATTTCAAGGTAAGTTTTACGATTTGCACTGGGAAGTTGAGTTCCTAAAATAATATCTATAATGAAATCCATCATTTTCATTAGAAGAACTGAGGTTAATTGACAAGGTAAGCATTTCTGAAATTGCGTCCATGTGTATCTTTTTGTTCTTTATATCCATTCATGGAAGCTCAGGAGGGCCGTCAATGGCCTTGATAAGACCAACAATCTCCACAAGAGACCCTCCCGTTACCTCTTGGGTATCGAGGACTGGTTTCTCCATATGAATTGTTCTAAGGCCAGCAGCTCTAGGCACTTGCATACCATATGTTCAGCTGTTTCTGCTTCTGATCCACAGAACCTGCAGATTTCATCTGCTGACTTCCATGTGGCAGAAATATTCAAATATACATATCAGTGTCCCACAAAAATTGATTTCTTTGGGGTATATCGGTAGTATTCATGGGCCATGAAAAACTGGACATTTTGAACATAAGCCAATTAATTATATTTCTCCTCATCTTATACCTCGCGATAGAATCAATTTCAAACTAATATCTTAATTGAATTCATATTTACTATTTTAAATCGGATTTACCACCTTGAATATATTTGTCGTAATTACGGTTATTCTTTCTCCTTTATCAATTCGTTATTGACTGAACTAAAAATATCGAAACAATTCATCGTAGATAATAGAATAAGCGAAATAAGTAATTTTTTGAAAAACTTCGTTATGGAAAGATTGAGAATTGAGGTGAAACAATTCCAAATATATTTCAACTGAAAATATCAGGTTCAATAAGTATTGCGGTCCGATAATAGAGAGCGTTGCTACTAGCCTTTTTTTGTGTTGTATTGGTACGTAGGCATTTCAATGGACAATGCAAGCAATAGTTGGACAAGTATTGTGGTTTAGAAGGCTGTGTGCATAGTGAGTGCAGCATGCGCTAAAAATGGAACAAAAAGTAATTTAGTGCGGCTTTCACAGCAACACTTAAATCGTTTTGTACGTCTATTCATCAGGTGTGACTGGAATTTATCACATGATTGTCTCCGAAACGAATTTGTGTTCAGAAATCGGCAACAAGGTATATGCATTCATCAGTATGGGGATACGAAGAGTATTTCAAATGTTCTTTTTAAAAGCAAGAGAAGATTGCTCTAATACTCTCTCATGAACTCGCTTATGATTTTTTTATTTTACACAGAAGAACGTTTACAGCTATGAACACCCCAAAAAAGCGCCCACTGAAAATATATAATATACAATGCTAACAATCAAATATAAAATCAGCTCATGAACAAATTATAGAATTACCCAAATATCCTCATAACGGACTTTTTGAAGGAACTTAAACTACCCCCCGAAAGTAAATCAACACTATGTACATAGGAATTGCATAGATGTAACATTCTTGATGAAGGTGAATACTTTGTGCTGTTGGTTCTATAGGTGGTTAGGTGAAAAACAGGAGGTCTCCTCAGATGTCTGACAGGAATATAAAAATCAATTGAATCTAGAATTTGAGCGCAATAATTTATTTAATTTGACATATTTTGAAGATAAAATAGAATCATTCATTTTTCTTCTGTCCCTTAGACTAATAATCCGGAAATGTCTCAAACGAACGCTGTAGTTATCAGGATTTCCAGTTATTCATTCTGAAGATCTAAGTAGTCCTGGATTCTTTGAATTCGTTAGAAAAGTTTCAAATCGTCCGCAAACAAAAGAAACATACTCAAAAACATAAGATAAAGAAAAAGTTACAAACAAAAAATTCTTTGCCTTTAAGCATAGATTATAGAGTATAGAAAGATAGGAAACGGCCCTGCATTCGTAGTACTAAAAAACGACTTTTTTTTTAGTTCACATTTGACCCAGAGATGGCACTGAAAATCAATTTTCATATAAAATCAGTATTTTGATTGGAAATTATATAAAGAAAACTGTAATAAGAATTGATGCGAAATTCGTATTCCCTTCAGGATGTTTCATTTTTATATTTTAAATCCATAATTTTCAATAAAATCAGTATTTCTGTGTAATATTTTTATTATGCATTTATAGAAGATATTACAGAAACATTAGGGTATTATTGTAAGATTTATACGGATTGAATATGAATATACTTAGTGCATCTGTGGAATTCCAGTTTCTGGCTCAGTTCAATTGCAGCTTCGTTGTCCAACATCACTGTTTGAATTGACGGAACACTTTTCCTGAATAGTCACTTTAACCATTTCATTTTTCGTGCAGCTTCACTATCAGCCACTATTTCTGCCTCTATCGTGGAAAAGCAACTGATGTTGACGTTGATCTAGCCAAGATAGCTTTACCTGCATACATCCATAAAACACCAGTTGATCATCCAGTTTCACTATCTCGTTCGTAATCTGCATTACTGAAGGGTACAAACTCATCTTTTTTCCACTTTTTTCTAGACGACACTAACGGCAAAGCCGTTCGAAGTGAAATAATATTTTTGCGAACGAATTGATTGGCACTTTTTTATATCAATGACATTTCCCATGTATATTGATTTCGAAACTTATAATCATAGAACCACAATTTTATCCCTTCTATAGTGACATTAGTTCACATTTGCCCCAGAGATGGCGCTCATACATGTAGCCGTGTCGTTTCCGATCTTTATACTATATATATATATATTTGCCTTAAGGACAACAAATTTTTGAAACATAGATAAATTGAAAATAGTAATCATCGCAATGAATACAATCTTCAATTTATAGGCTCACAGAACCTTCTTCATGCGGACTGGGATGATTTATTCAAGATGTTGTCAATGAGGGAAGAGACAGACCGGTTTCGGCCTTATTAGGCCTCGTCAGTGTCCCATATCACTCAGAGACAACATCCTATTGAAAACTTCTACATTTAAGACCACTTGTTAGACTCTATCGAGTATTATCCTACAGATGGTGACATCTAGTAGTGAGTATTGTCAAAATGAGAAGTTCATCATCACAGATCGCATGCTGAAAGCACTGATTACTTCCTCTTCACTCTTTGAGATGTTAGCAGTGGTCCTACATCAGTCCGCATGAAGAAGGTTCTGTGAGCCTATAAATTGAAGATTGTATTCATTTCGATGATTACTATTTTCAATTTGTCTATGTTTCAAAAATTTGTAGGTTAGCCTCCTTAAAGGCAAAGAAATTTTTGTTTGTCATTTTTTCTTTATCTTAAAATCACTTGGCTTCAGAGCCGCCAAAAATTGGGTGATTCCATCACTTGGAGAAACTTGCATGAAGGCCCTGATGTAGGACCACTGCTAACATCTCAAAGAGTGAAGAAGAAGTAATCAGTGCTTTCAGCATGCGATCTCTGATGATTGAACTTCTCATTTTGACACTACTCACTACTAGATGTCACCATCTGTAGGATAATACTCGAAAGAGTCTTACAAGTGGTCTTAAATGTAGAAGTTTTCAATAGGATGTTGTCTCTGAGGATATGGGACACTGACGAGGCCTAATAAGGCCGAAACCGGTCTGTCTCTCCCTCATTGACAACATCTTGAATAAATCATCCCAGTCCGCATGAAGAAGGTTCTGTGAGCCTATAAATTGAAGATTGTATTCATTTCGATGATTACTATTTTCAATTTATCTATGTTTTAAAAACATGAATTGATACTGTTTATGTAAATGATAAAAAAGCGTGGGCCCCAATGGGAGCCTTGGGGGACCTCTGATGTTGCAAAAAATGATCTCGAACTAAATTTCCCTATTTTACGTAATGGGATCTATCTGTGAGGTAGGACTCGAACCATCTCAACAATGCGCCCTCAACACTGATATTCTTAAGCTCGTTCAGAAGGGTTTTAATATGATTCGGTCGAAGGCTTTGCTGAAATCCTTGTATATAGCATGATATTATGTATTCCATCTCGTTTATGTCGCACATATTTCTGGTATATACTGCTAAATTCTCAACAATTACTGTGTATCCACTGAAGGAATTAAATTGTTACCCTGAATTTTATAGATAAAAGGTGATGTGAAAAACAGGGTATTTTGTTCCCACATTTATGTTCGATGTAAAAAAATGCTACACTTGTGAAACAATTCAATTATAAATACTTTTTTCTGTGATGGGAAAAAAATGTGACATTTTATATCCATTGACAGGTCACAAAATATGACTTTTTACGAAATTACTTTTTCCCTGTCAAAAAAATGATTCTCTATGTAGCCGGGAAAAAAGTACTCACTTTTTTCCCGGGGAAAAAAGTAATTTTGTGAAGAGTTATTTTCTTTCACTATGAAATGGTCGTTTTTCCTGTCACAGAAAAACATAGTGTATTATACACGGGAAAAATATTAGATTTTAGCTCTCGGCTTTTTGTCTCCCTCCGCTCTTCGCGTCGGGAAACAATATAACCTCGAGCTAAAATCTATTACTTTTTTCTCTTGTATAATAAATAACTATTTTTCTGTGACGGGAAAAAATGTGACATTTTATATCCATTGACAGGTCACAAAATATGACTTTTTACGAAATTACTTTTTTTCCTGTCAAAAAAATGATTCTCTATGTAGCCGGGAAAAAAGTACTAACTTTTTTCCCGGGGAAAAAGTAATTTTGTGAAGAGTTATATTTTTTTCACTATTAAATGGTCGTTTTTCCTGTCACAGAAAAAAATAGTGTATATACACGGGAAAAATATTATTATTAAATCTAATACTTTTTTCCCTTGTATAATAAATAACTTTATATCCTTTCATTCGTACTGAAAGAAACAATTCGTGATAAGATAATAGACCCAGTTTGCAGAGATAATAATTTTCAGATAGTGAACAGTTTCGCATAAGCATAGATAAAATCCATAATTCAAATTTCGAATTGTGAGAGCATCCACTGTGATTACCAGATTTGGGTCCAGAGTAGGAAATACTAAAAAGAACTGCTTCTGTGAATGTGATTTGAATGATGTCACGGAGCTGTGGGAATTGAACATTCTCACAAGTCACCAAAATACCTTTCACTATAATGAACCCAAAATACGCCATCATCAACAGTCATTAATTCAGTTTGTCCCAAACAATACCAGAAATATACCCGCATCATCGTTCTTTCCATACAGCTTAGCAGCTTACCTCTCGAACGTTCAAAAATACCACCTAATTTGTAACCATCAATACAGAGGATTTCACGCCGTATCAAGAGGCATCTATCGCCTTATCTCTCGCTTATAACAAATACACTATACCTTAAATGGAAGTATTGAACCCTCATGAATAGTGTGATAATGAATCCAAATAACCTAATTATGTCGACGAGGGACTTAACTAACTTGAAGCCACGTCATCCCGTCTTGCTCAACACTTTGCGCTAATGAATACGAAACGCAAGAAGAGGAATGGAACCTTCAATAAGAACCGAAATTCATCATCTCAAGATCAAAAACACTCGCCATCTATTCATTTATGGAACGGCCCAAGTCTACGGATTTATTGCAAGCCAGAGATTTTAATTAATCACTTCGCGAGAAAATTGCTGGTCATGATTATGGAACGCTTTTCTGTTTTCTACGGTAGCAATGGGATGCTTAGCCGATCGATGCCTCCTAGAAAATGGATATACTGTTATAATGAATATAAGACTCATGGCTTATCCGGAAGACAAAAATGAAAACAACTGCTACTTGGTTTATAATTTACATTGTTCATATCTAATTGAATGTGTTTTTATTCAAGACAATAGAAAGTTCTCTTGAAACGATGAAATATTCAAATTCAACGGTTCATGATATCCGACAGAATGAGAAAAATAATGGGAGAAGTGAAACTTTATGTTAAATGAAGTTATAATTTCAAAAATATCCCCTATTTATGAAAACAGGAACCTCTTCGAGAATACTCAGGTGTAGATGTAAGGAATAAGCATATAGTTCATCAAGAAAAGCAGAAAAAATATAACATTAGTAGTATCACAATAATTCAATTGAATGATAATCGCAGTTGTGCGATTGTATATCTCCTATATATTTTCGTGTATATTTTGCGTTCACAATATAACATGTAGGTAACATCAACCAAATCAATATCTATCGTTACCTACGTTGAATGAGTCAGAAGCATAGAGATAGAATAGTATAGAGTTGCTATCAATAAAATGAAAGTGGTATCAGATCCGCCATATTACTGCTTTACGTCGAATTTTGACAATCATTGAATTTTTTCTAAAAATAGTGATTTTTGTACATTTTTCTCTTCTCTATTCTATCTCTATGGTCAGAAGCTTCTTTTTGTCAAACTGACATACGATGATTGATTACATTATAATGAAAATTTTTTGACAGTTCTAAAAACCAATCAAATCTTATGATTTTTTATCACATGGAACCATAGAGATAGAATAGTATAGAGTTGCTATCAATAAAATGAAAGTGGTATCACATCCGCCATATTACTGCGATACGTCGAATTTTGACAATCATTGAATTTTTTCTAAAAATAGTGATTTTTGTACATTTTTCAAGTTAAATTGAGATTTCTTGTGCTCAATAAACAATAATAAAATGTATCGTGTGCTGTATGGCTTTCTACAAGCAAAGAAGGGACAGATAAGGAAATTAGAAGAAAACATATCACAGGTAGGGATGAGTACTGAACAGATCCGCACTCGAAATTTTTGCTAGTATGTCTTGGTAATCTGATATCTTTTTATCTGTGCATATTATCGCCTGAAGAAAAATTGTTTATTGATATTCAATTGACCTTATTTGAACAGGATTCCTAAAGACCCAACACGTCGTATTTTTTGGGTGAAATTCGTAAACAGAAAAAACTGGCAACTTAATTCAACCCAGAACTTTCAGCCATATTGGTAATATATAAGCCCCGCCCAGTGGTTCCATTTTTCCTTACACAATTGTATGTTATAGCGTCTCTTCTCTATTCTATCTCTATGCATGGAACAATTAACCCAATCATGTCAACATTACATCGAAAATTGCATTCAATGCAGTTATCAATCACCATGACAGCACAGTCTCACAACATAATTCCGAACAAAATTGAAAATGTCAAGTTTTGGCAATGTTAAAAGTATAAATGCGCTTATCAAGGAAAACATTCCCAGAAATACTTCCTATAGCCACAAATATATTTGGAGAATATTTATGGAATTTTGCTGCGAACGAGCATACGAATTGAATGAACACAGAAGCTTAGAAGAATTGGCGTTGATACTCAAAGATTGGGTGGTCAATATGAAAAAAAAAGACGGGACAGAATTCAAAGAAGCAACGGTGAAAACTATGTGGAATGTTTCGAGCAAACTCCTACAAGAAAAGTATTATAAGGACTACAAACATTATGATTGACCCGTTCCAAAGTATAATATTTAAACCAGCCCGAGATGCCCGCGATGCAATCCGAAAAAAATTGCAAGCAAACCCATGTAAACGTAAATCCAGTTCAGTTTCGTAAATTTGTCTGAAGTTAACAAAATAATAATGCTATGGGATGAAAATACTCCTGAAGGCCTTATGCGTAAATTTTACCATATTGCTGCAGTCGAATTAGCGTGGAGAGGAGGAGAGGCAGTTGCTTGCCTGGTGGATTTTTTTCAAGTCGAAAAAAATAACGATGGCTCTCCAACAAATCGCATACATCCAGTATTTAGTAAAACGTGCCTAGGTGGTTCTAAAAGTTGCACAAGTAGTAAATGGTTGGTTTCCAATAGTAAGAGAGAAAGCTGCCCTGTACGTCTTTTTCATAAACTTATATCAAAACGAGGTGAAAATATTACCTCGCCACGACTATTCTTAAACAAATAGACATTGGAAAAATCAAAATGACAAATGGTACGATAATGTACCTGTTGGAAGAAATACCATAAATGGATGGACTAAATCTGCTGCCGAAGCAATTGGCTTGAACATAAAGAACAAAAAGATCACAAATCATTCCAATAGATCAACTGCTGTTAGCCATTGGCAAAAAGTGGTGTGGAAGAACAGCAATTGCTGAAAATTACTGGTCATAGCAATCAAATTTCCATTAAACTATACCTGAACCTCGATCAAGAACACCACAACAAGATCATAAATATTATGCGTGGTAATAGTTCTAATGTAGAGAACAGCAACGAATCTAATGTTACGTTAAATTTTAGTAATTGCACTTTCACTAATTGTACTTTTAATAAATAAATAAATAAATGTTTTGTTGTGCTGAGTTATAGAGTTTTTGTCAAAAATTTTCTTCCGAATATCTCTCGGACATTGACAAATGCCTCATAATTTTTTGACAAATATCTCAAGCTCATTCCTGAGCTTGATTGAGCTTTCGATTGTCATAAAATTATCTCGTCTATTATCAATGTCCTAGGGATATTACTACTGATAATAATTTTGTTCTAGAGTTATTATTATCATAGATTATAGAGTATAGAAGATAGTATATACTATAATCTTTGATTATTATCATAGATTATAGAGTCTAGAAAGATAGGAAACGGCCCTACATTCCTAGTACTAAAAAACGACTACATTTTTTAGTTCACATTTGACCCAGAGATGGCACTGAAGATCAATTTTCATATAAAATCTGTAATTTGGATTAGAAATCATATAAAGAAAACTGTAATAAGAATTGGAGCGAAATTCGTATTCCCTTCAGGATGTTTCATTTTTATATTTTAAATCCATAATTTTCAGTAAAATTCAGTATTTCATGTGTGATATTTTTATTATGCATTTATAGAAGATATTACAGAAATATTAGGGTATATTGATATGATTTATACATGATTGAATATGAATATACTTAGTGCGTCTGTGGATTTCCAGTTTCTGGCTCAGTTCAATTGCAGATTCGTTGTCCACCATCACTGTTCGAATTGACGGAAAACTTTTCCTGAATAGTCACTTTAACCATTTCATTTTCCGTGCAGCTTCACTATCAGCCACTATTTCTGCCTCTATCGTGGAAATAGCAACAGATGTTTGACGTTGATCAAGCCAAGATATAGCTTTACCTGCATACATCCATAAAACACCAGTTGATCATCCAGTTTCACTATCTCGTTCGTAATGCATTACTGAAGGGTACAAACTAATCTTTTTTCACTTTTTTCGAGACGACACTAACGGCAAAAGCCATTCGAAGTGAAATAATATTTGTGCAAACGAATTGATTGGCACTTTTTTAAATCAATGACATTTCCCATGTATATTGATTCGGAAATTATAATCATAGAACCAGAATTTTAACCCTTTTATAGTGACATTAGTTCACATTTGACCCAGAGATGGCGCTCATAAACTGTAGTCGTGTCGTTTCCGATCTTTATACTATATAATCTTTGATTATTATATCATAAAGTAGAAGTTTGTCAAACAAAATCTATATATCAAATTCTTCTTCCTTTTCGTAGTATTCTTCCATTGTATATGGTTCGCAGGACAATATATACTTGTAGAGACTCTTTTTGAATAGCTTCAGTTCTTTATATTGCGTAGGTTTCCTGATAACGAGTTGCATACTTTTATACACATATATTCAGCGTTATTTTGTGCCAAGCTCAGGGTGTATCCAGGGCATAGATAGGGTATTCTTCTTCTGTTATTTTTCCTTGTGTAATGTTTTTCAAAGTATTCCGGGCGTTGTCTAACAAACATAGCACATCTGTGAGCATATATTCCAATAACTGTGAGTATGTTATTATTTCTGAATACGTTCCTAAAAGATTCACGATATTTTATCTGGTAAACAGTTCTGATAGTTAGTTTCTGTGTCTTAAAGATGCTGTCCAAATGTGTCCCATTTCCCCAAATTACTATACCACAAGTCAACTGTGACTGGAAGTTAGAATATTACAGAACCTTGAGCGTCTCCTGGTCCACGTAATGTCTAAGAACAGTAAATGTGTAGATTGTTCTGTTGAGCTTTTTGTTTAGTTCTTGAATATGAGTATGCCATTTCAGGTTGGTGTCAGGAACCTGACTGAATCAGTCATTGCAATCTCGATCTCTGGATTGTGATTACATTGGGGTAATTTATATTGAATCTCTGCGTGTGAAACAAAGCACATTCGGTCTTCGGAATATTCAGTACCAATTGATTGCTCCTGCACCATCGATTCATATTTGGCAACACCACATCTGCCAGCCCTGAGAGATTCTTGATGATTTTGTCCGTCGGTGACTATTTTCGTCTCATCTGCAAAGATAACAACATCTGTAGTTTCATTCTTGGGCTGTTGGTTACTATTGGGTTCATCACTATTGTTGAGATCATCACTGTTTAGTTCTTCTGGTAGATCATTAAGGTAAACCAAGAAGAATACGGGTCCCACTATACTTTTCTGTATTACTCCCATCTTTGTCATCTTCCCTTCTGACTCGTATGTGCAGTCTTCAACTGTGATGAAAACTTTCTGTCTTCGTCCCTCCAAATAGCTCCGGATTAGGTTGAACTGGTTATCCCTGATTGCGTATTTTCTAACGTCTAACGTCTTTGACGTTTGACGCAGTCGTAGGCCTTGGTTAGGTTCAGGAACAGCCCACAGGAAACAAAACCACTATCGACAGCATTTAGGATGCTGGATGTCTGGAGATATCCACTCAGTATACGCCAAATTCATAATATATGCTAAAGGCTCAGCGATAAGATGTATAAATAGCTTCACTATATGTGCTGGAATTTTGTCGAAACCACACGATCTCCAAGGTAGCTCTGACAATGTCTTCTGGTGTGATATTAAACATATAGAAACTTTTTTCCGATCTTCCTACTGAATTAACCATTTCACTCGTTGGCAGATTCCTACATAGTTCCTTTGGAGCCGAGGCAAAGTAGTGGTTGAAGTCACTTCACACATTCGAATATCCTGACGCTTTGGATTGCATTCATTACCGATGGATCAAAATCAGAGAGAGGGTCCGGTATCGCGAAATATGGACTAAATCTGATAAATTCCTGGGATGTAAGCTCCCTATATTAGACAACTAGGAGGGTGTTAAAATGAACCTCAAGGATGTCTACAGCACCAGACACACCAAGTCATGCTGAAATCTCTGGAATCACACTGTTTCACAAACACCATAAATCAACTGGCAAGAAGCAATAAAGTGACTCTACTATGAGTGTCGTGGTATTGTGGTGTTGAAGGAAATGAAAAACTTGTAAAAAGTTCATCATTTGCTGGACTTGAGCCTATCTGTAGCATTCGAAAAGATCAATATAGGCAGCGGTCCAACCATGGAAGTTGAATAACTGAATCAACCTTCAGAGGAAACACTCCGGACTTAATCAGGTTGATGATTTCACCTATCCATACTGGAAAGCACCTGAAGCTGTAACGAGCTGAGCTTCGGGTTATAGTAGGGCAGAATTTTTTAAGAAATATCACTGATTCGGCAATTGTGCTATCTATCAGGAATTAGCTGACACAGAAAAAATACACACAGGAATAACGACAATATATTGGTCGTAGTAAATAACGAATTGAAATGACAAATAGCAATCAATTTGGATTTTTGTTTGAAAATAATTTTTCGCGATGCAGAGGATCAGGACAAATAAAATCAAATATTTATGTTTAAATTACTCAGATTTTCAGCTTTCATGAATACTTTAATCTACACTCCGATATACTTAATTTCTTGTGGAACACTGATATACATTTGAATGTTTGTGCGCCATGAAAATACACTGAAAGCTGCCTTTTATCATCATAAAATTCTATTTTCACAAAAGAATACTAACAAAGAAAAATGAAAGAACCATGACAATATTCCTAGTTAATCTGCTGGTGTCCCTAGGGAGTACCGCTTAGATCGACTATTCAATGTGCGATGAGGAAGAAATCAAAATACGGAATAAATAATGAAAAGTTCCATGAGGAATTGAAAATTACCAAACGAAACTTTGTCGATGAAAAGTTTATTTAAATCGCATTTTTCACAAGTATGAAAATAATCTCATGAAATGAGCAGCCTCTATTTTCCATTCAAAAGAAATTATTCGACTGAGAAGAGAAAAAAACTCATTTATGTTACAAATTTCTTTGTTAGTGCCGATCCCCCGCAGTTTGAAACAGACAATCTCATTAAGAACAATTCATGCTGCCAGAACGAGTAATAATTACTATATCGAGTCAAGCAGGCGTTGGCGGCAAGAGTTAAAGAAGACCTTCTGCCCTCTGGTGGTCACCCTACGCTTCGATAGCCGAGGAATATTTCCGAAAGAATTAATGATAGTTGGCATCCTCGGCCGTAATTTCATGATGTATTAGAGTCTCGGTTCTATCAGAGCTGGAATGGGTTTCTTTTCAAGGTAATGACTTACTCAGGTTTATATGAGACTAGGCAGTCAGCCTCATATATGGGTAATGGAAATTATAACTCGCCTTTCTATGCAGTTACAAATTACGGTGGCCGATGAAATAATATATCATCGCACCATCGCACATTGGTGGAGAACATCAATTACATAGGAGGTAGGATGTTTGAGAATATCTGAGTTATGGTTATGCACTGTTTCGAATGCTTGAGACTGACAGAAGTTGAAAAGACAAAGAGCCAGACAAAATTGGTAGTTAATTATTTTCGTGGATCTTCAAGCATTTCTCAGTAGTATGATTGGCGGAATTCATCGATTTCGTTTCTGCAGCGCCCTTGTTAGTGGGAACCAGAAAAAATTTCAAAGATGATATTTTATTATACATGTGAGTTCAAACTATGAATTAATAAAACAAGCACACACCATGATAAAATCAAACATAGAAAAAACAATACAATATATAAAAATGTGAATATTTCATAACTCATTGAGACTGTTAATAAATTTTTGCAAAGAAAGATCCCTTCGTCTTTTACATTTTTATTGAGTTTCGTTAGTCTTATTTCTGCAGGCAGTATACTTTTACTCTGAACAAATGAAATTTGGTGCTGTGCACTGAATAGTGTACATATTTGTAAGTAAACGAACGGTTGTAGGATCTACAAAAAAATCGATCAAGTTTGTTAATTCCTAAATATGATATTTCAAGTCCAAATCGATTGAATTTGTTTTAAATTTTAGGTATGTTCATCCTTAATAAATCACTAGTTTTTAATTTCAAGAAAACTCGGCGTACGTCATTTTATACAGGGTGGAACCCTAACTTGAGAACCACCCCTGGTATGTTCCAGTTGTTGAAACGTGTGATTCTTATTTCATCATCAAGACACATCTTCTGTTAGTAGTTTAATGCTTCATTTATAACAATAGGTCAATTTTTGTTAACGATGCAGGTTTTCAGAGCAACATTCAACTTCACATTTCGCTATGGCTCTGAAAGTACACTGGTCAACAATTATTGCTAGGGATCACTTATGAACTTCTCTTCATTTGTATTTTTTCAAGTTATCTCGTGAATATCTCTACATTATATGTTCTCTAAGGAAAAAGTAAGATGTTTTGAGTTGATTATATCAAAGTCTTCCTTACTTCATCGGCTCTTGTTCACAAAATCGATTATTATCTGTAGGCTGTTACAGGTGGAGTGAAAAGCAATGTGGTATTGTTATTAAATCTGTTTTTTCTCTCGTTCAAACACATAAGGTGACAATAATTGAAGAAATGAGAACAATATCAGCTTATCAGTCATGCCGAGAAGACGTTTGGCTCCTGTGCAACTGGACAAATCATACGGTGGATACCTGAAGGTTTGTCCCAGCTAGAAGTGTCCCGGCGGTTGAATGTTTCGCAAAGTGTCGTGAGTCGGTCTTGGAATAGGTTCATCCGAAACGACTCAGTACCTAGCTTATGTTCATGGGGGAGGTCGGCAGCGCAGTACAACAGCTGCCCAAGATCGTCTTTTGATCCTCAATGCTAGGAGAAATCCCACTTACCCGGCGTCGCGGCTCAATAGATCACTGAGAGTTGCAACAGGAGTTCTAATTTCGAACCAGACTGTAAGACGACGACTACATGTTCGTGGTTGAGAGCACGTAAGAAGGTACAACATCCCCGTTTGAATAGGGAACACCATGTTCATCGACGGCAATAGGCTGAGGAGCACCGCAATTGGACACTTGAAGATTGGAGCCGATGTTATTTACGGATGAGTCTAGATTCCGTTTGGTCAACTCCGATGGGCGTATTCTTGCTTGGAGGGAAGAGGTCGAACGTGTGCAGAACAGTTTATGGTAGCCACAACAGCTTTTGGCGGAGGTTCTATATGTGTATGGGAAGGCATTTGTTTGAACCAACGCACAGAGTTGGTTGTTCTGCAGAACACCACCATGACCAGCCAGAGATATCACGATATGATTATTGAACCCATAATTGTTCCGTTTGCGGCTGCCTTGGGCGAGAATTTCATTTTAATTGGCGATAATGCCCGTCCACACCGTAGTCGTCTGGTTAATGAAGCGCTACAAACTCATGCTATTGATAGGATGGACTAGCCAGCTCGCTCTCCAGACATGAATTGCATCGAACATGTCTGGTCTGAGATGTCTAGACAATTGTCAACCCTAGAACAACCGATCAATAACCTGGAGGACCTTTCTAACGCTTAACGGTATATTTGGACGAATTTGAACCAAAATTTTATAAATCGTTTGATCGAAACTATGCCTCGTAGGGTAGAATGCTTGAGACGAGCTCGTGGAGGACCAACTAGGTATTAGCTTAACCGAAACTTCAGCCTTCTTGTGGTTTCGTCATAAAATTTTTATGTTATTCAAACACAGAATTTTGAGTGTTCCTAATAAAGTCTTTTTTCTCTCCAACTTTCCATTTTTTCATTCTTTTCTCAAGCGAACCATATTATCAACTGAAAATACTCTGATATCTGACTAAATTTATTTATAATCTTGGAGCGAATATTTCAGAAATAAATTTAGACCAAGTTGAGCAGTGTACTTTCACAGAAGTTATGGAAATCAACTGAAACTGAGTGAAAACATAAAAAAAAACTCTATGGGTAAATATTAACGTGACGTCATGAATGCCTGCGAAAATATGTTGTGTTTGAATAACCAAAATAATTGATCCAGAAAGAATGTTATTTTTTGAATAATAATGAGCTGTTATAAAAAATGCCTTTAATAATTTCAAAAGCTGAGCTATCATATTAAGGTATTTTCAAAAATCATGCATATACTCTATTGGGCAAGTTTGGATGCTCTCGGGAGGAAAATTCGCACTCGCGTACCCACTCCTGAAAATTTGCAGCAGCTCAGTGATGCTTTGCACCTGCTATCCGCATCTGGGCAGAAAACTTTTTTTTTTTTGACTTAGTTTTGGTTTATTCTCATTAGGTCAGAATTTTAGGTTAAATTTGTTGAAGTATTGTTGCATTTAAGATAATGTTTCACTGAAAATTCTGTATCTTTAACAAAAATTGAGCTATTGTTATAAATGAAGAATTAAATAGTCAAGAAAAGATGTGTCCTGATGATGAAATAAGGAACACACCAGGGGTGGTTCTAAAGTTAGTGTAAAAAAACAGATTTCGTTTCACCCTGTATGAAATTATGTACGCCGAGTTTCTTTGAAATTGAAAACTAGTGATTGATTGAGGATCAACAAACGTACAATTGAAGAAAAAATTCATTCGAATGGGACTGGAACTAACATACATATTTATGAATGAACAAACTTCATCTATTTTTTGAGTGGATCGATTATTTTGACTGTGAGTGTATAACTGATAGCCACTCCTATGAAACCAAATGAAATTAAGACTTGCATTTGAGCCACCTTAGTGACTCTTCTTTCAACATTCCAACTGTTCAAACGTAACTACCCACCACCCAATCTAAACCGCCGCACTTGGCTCGCGTGCATCTCTCAAAGGCTCGGAATCGAAAAAAGTCGATAGGGTACGTCAGCAAACCAGGAGTAGATAAGGAATTCCATTACGAGTCAATAATTACGATCTCTTGTCGGGGCGGGTGGAGAATTTTCAGATTGTATTCAATTTAGCACACAATGGCGGAGCTGATGAATCAAAAGGACGGCATGATCCGGGCCGCCCTTGCACCCTTTGAATACAAATCCGCAGAGAAACCGATCGCTGCGGGTCCGAAGTCGAATCCGTAAATACTTGTAGAGATGTGCACCACTGTTATTTTCTTCCAATGACTCTTTACTGCTACAGTTATTTCTTCGGAGTGTTGTATTACACTGCGACCTTACGATCTATTGTGTCCACCATCAGTGCTGTGTTTCGCAACTGTTAAGCCGGCCATAGACATCGTTATTTTTCATCCGTTTTGACCGTTTTCCTCGCCGCGATTCGAACCGCCGAGTCGTATCGCCGAACTGTTTTGCCCACACACTTCGGTAAATTCTGTCAGTTATTTCGCTGTCGTTCGCGATTTAGGACGTCATGAAGATGAAACATATCTTAGCAGTAGCGGCCGCAGTTTCGCTTCTGAGTAAAAAAGAAAGAAGAAACGAGACTTATACGTACTACGCTAATGGCAAATAACCGCCGATTCTCGACGAAATCCCCACACACAGTCGGTATGGCACGACATCCGATGGACCGTAGTGGCAAAAATCAAGCATCGGCAGATATTTGGACCGACGATACGTACCGACGGTTTTTCGCTACACACATCAGTTTTCGGTGCTTTTGTCGGGACGGTGCTTATCGCCGCGATAGGAACGGATGAAAAATAACGATGTCTATGGCCGGCTTTACCCTACAGCCCTTCCTCCAGTTCCAGAGCCGTATTAAATTCTAATACCTACCTGAGAGGACTTTAAGGCGGCTAGATTTGCGCTTCTTGCCTAAATCTCTTGTAAAAATTATTCTTTGCGTATGCTTCAAATTCCGAGGCAATCTGTGACTAAGTGAACCAAAGTTTTCCCCTTCTCACCACTGCACTGATCAGTTGCTAGGCAAATTCTCATCATATGCTCATTACTGAGATCAAAGTTTTTGTGTACCTTGCAGTTTTTAAGCTCTGAAGGAACTTCTTGGGATGATACATTCCCGGAAGATTTTTCCAAAGTGCTTTCTATCGATTTTTTCCTTCTCCAGAAACTCCTTCTTATAAATCATTTACCTAAGCCACAGAAAGCTCTGGACAAAAAGTGGCGTTTGTACTGCCTTTCTGGCTAGTTTATCAGCCTCTTCATTTCCTTTGGTTCCTGGTCACTCGGGAATCAGACTAAAGAGACCTTGTTGTTCTTGCGTACTTGCCTGCGTTTTCCTTGGCACTTCCATATCAGCCTTGAGTCGATGAGATACATAGGAGTTCAGTGACTATATCACACCTATTATAGTTTCCTTCCAAGTTTCTGTCTATGCATTTTTCGGTTGCAAGTTTTCGGTCTGAAAAACACTCGAGTAGGAACCTAATGATAGTGCACACTTGGTTCTTGGACCGTATATTCTAGCGCCGGCACCTATCGTATCCCTATGACGGTTTTGGGCAGTGTATTCGAAGTGTTAGCGAATAAGTGCTATTAACTTTAGGGTGTCATAACTCGTTCAAAAGAATAATCAAAAAATTTTATTAACTTACCCTCTAAAATGCACTCTTTTCGAGATACACGGTGTGGAAATTTGGGAAAAATCGTGGTTGCAACTATTTCCCTCGTCTTAATTTCCGCCAATCAGAACCGCGCAATTTTGAATTACAAATGGTTTCTAGGTGGCAGCAGCTGTCAGCAGTTGTTGTCGAATTGGCACCTATACATAACCTGTTAGATACTCATGAAATAAAATTTTCGAATACCATTCGGGCCTCTTTTTTCTCCTGTGAGAAAATTGAAAAACACAATGCAGAGTTGTCTTTTTTAACAAAAAGCATTCGTACGGGTGCAAACATATTCGTCTTCGACTCGGATTTTGTTACCGCCAGAACTGATGCTTCGCGAAAAAATATTACTCACTAACGTGTTTTCTCGATATTTTTCCAATTTTCTCTGATGGTATTACTTACGAATATCTCTGGACCTTTTGTCGTACAGAAAACAGCTTTCGAGAGCATCTTCTAATCATAGCAAGCTGTTCTGTGCCAATTTTCTAAAGTATCATCATTCTAAAGTAAGGGTTTCGAAGGGTTGGTTGGTGTTTCCCTCAATTTCTGAGCTAATGACAAAGTACGGAAAGTTTTTCCGTCGAAAAAAATTTTCTTGTTTCCTTCCATCAGATTTTTTATCTCGAAATTGCCTTTGGTAAAAACGCAAAACAAATGCAAAAAAACAATATAAAAAATGAAAAATATGAATTTAAACTATGTGACACAAATAAAATACATTCGCATCTGATCTTTCAGAACCTCAGTTCTGCTCAAGGAACTGTCCACATACTACAGGGTAATCATGTCTTAAAGATTAAAACAGCGGTAGTTCTCCTTAAGTCCAAAATAACAAAAATAACACAATCATTATTGTGTAGGACAAACATTCTAATGCCAATTAGCTATTCTAGTTACTCACACGAGATAGCGAAAGTTTCAATTTCAGATCAGTTATGTTCAGAACGAGTAGCAGACTCCTACCATGACTTCCAAAAATAACAGTTATTGGATAACAGGCTTGGAAATAAGTTCCCATCTCTAATACTTGGCTCAGTTTAGTTAATGCCCTTACGTCTCGAGTGGTTTTCGAATAATCTCCGTGACTTTTCGGGGGATGTTCGACGTCCTTTAACTGTGTTGGGAGCTTAACGTACATAAAGGGGTAATGTTATGCTGTAGTTTGGGATCGAGTTGGGAAACTTTGTTTTCTTAATCGAATACTGAGAAATTTTTCAGCATTCAGGTAATCTCTGCTTAACCATGTTAGTGTTATCGATACATAATTGGAAATATGGAATTTGTGGCAGTAATGCTTTTAAATAACGACTTTATCGCACGGTTTTCGTTTAATCACAGGGAGCAGGAAAGTTATATTTATTTAGTAAGTTCATAATTATTAATTGTACCCATTCAACTGTGTAAGCATACATCATTATTATTGCAGTTTTTCATTTCAAATTAAACGAATTTTCAGAAATTATTAATTTCACATTCATCAAAAATTATCAATAGCACCCATGGATCTGATTCATTTCTATGTCCTGGCCCTTTTCATAGCAACTGGACTACTTAGTGGATTAATTTGAAAAGACGAATCTTTGAATCAATGCTTGAATTTTTTTTATTTCATGATACGGTTTTAGGAAAAATATTGCTTCTTTTCCTCACTCGATTGCTTGCATCTCGTGCGGGAAAGTAAAATCTTTTACTCTAGATAGGAAAATAACTATTTCCACATCAGGGAGAGCACACTCTGATCGACTTTCCGTTTTCGTTTGACGTTCCTGAGCTTTAACCCTTTCCGGTGCCCTTGAATCTTGTGAGTCCTGGTATCTACGAGTATAGCAAAAACTTTCCGTTATCCTGAATTTTATGGGACTCAATAATTGTAGATTCCATCTATAAGATATTGCGTACTGCAAGGAAGGAAATCGCAATGTTGAGAATTTTGTTGAGTGCTGCACTTGAAAATGATTAACTTGAACAAAGCTTTTCTTCTGACTTTTCGGGTTTTCTATGATACTCAATACATTTTTGTAATGTACATCTTTTCAAATAAATGTAGGTTAGGGAATTGTAAATAAGAATTCAATTCGGATGAAGTCTTCTCAGATATTACAGAAGTCGTTTCAGGCAACTGGATGTCTCAGACGCAGCTGTTAATCCAATCAACAAAATTCAATTCATTCAATCCACTTGTAGCTAAAAGCAATCTGGCTTAATCACTTTCTCTAAATTGAATTTTTGTGATGGATATTTGGCGAGACAATCTTTTTTTCAGTATTTTGTTCGGGTTCAGGTTTTTCACCGTATAAACGATATAATACAATTTGATGTGATTAGTCTCACAAATTGAAGGAGACAACTTATATTCACGCTATTTTCAGGCTTACATTCGTAAACGATTTCAGGAATCAATTTGTGGAGTTATAAATATCGAATAGCATAGATTACTGCATCAGGTTGAAGATTTGTCGGGTTTTTGGTAAATTTTATTTCAGAATAATTATCGTAAATACGATATTGTCGAAAAAATAATTTTTTTTTTCGACAACTGTAAGTTGAGAAATTATTTTGTTGATTTGGCATAAAGAATCAGTTCCATCCATGTGTGAGGATGTTTTAATAATTGAAATGATATTATTTCTTTGGCGATTAGTACATTCATCGACAGATTCTCAACAGAATGGATATTCAAGTGTTTTCTTTTTCCATTGTTGAAGAAAGAAATATTGATCAATCAGCTTATGTTTTATAGTTTTGGTGTTGTTGTACCGAATGAGATTCATCTTAGTCTTAGTCAGCATGGAACTTTCCTGATAGCTATTGGTTTCATTCAATTAATTCATGAGTTCAACATTTCTCTTCGAGTCTTGAACTGTTCAGGGTTTAGAGTTGTTTCTTCCGAAAATTACCCTGCTTACGGTTGGCTTTGGGAGTGGATGTCTCAAATCTGCCGTGAAAATTTTGAGTCTGTCACTCGTTCCGTTCGAGAGTTACAGTTGTCGATTCACATCGCAAAGACAAAATATTTTTTCTACGACTGTGCGTTTTTACCCACATTCCTGCACTCATTCTAGTTCAGAAAGTGTTACTTTTCCGCACTAGTGTGAGAAAACTCGCTGTCCCGCACTAGTGCGGGAAAGTGAAACGCCGGCAGAGATCGCTACCTACTTAGGCCTAACTAACCCAGAACGTTACACAGGTCACAGTTTTAGACGATCCTCGGCAACGTTTCTAGCAGATTCAGGCGAAGGGATAACCAATATAGAACGTCTTGGAGGCTGGAAGTCAACTGCTGTTGCTGAGAGTTATTTGGAGGACTCCGTAGAACAGAAGAAAACCAGCTCGAATAAAATTATTTCATGTACTGGCAACTTGCAACTGATGCCATCTCCGTCATATTCAGATGAACTCGTAGATACGAGTATTACTCTTAACAGCCAGTTACCACCAACTACTCTGGACCGGTTATTCTGACGCATTTGCAGAATTCAACAAATTGCGTTTTCAACATTAATATTAATAATTAATAGTGGATTTTCATGGAATGTTTTGTATGTTGAAATAAAATATATATTTTCAATGTACTTTTTGAATCTTTATGCGGTTGTAGAAAAAAATAATGTTCCTAATTTATGCGTAAAGTGTCTTTCCCGACCTTCACTGCTTGTCCGAACTCCGCTCCACACTCGCGTGCGGGAAAATATTACTTTCCGTACTTGTTAGGAAAAAAAAACTATTTTCAGTCGTCGTTATTCAAATTGTCATAGCAACGAAATAACTGCAGATACTTAATATGAAATTAGTTGGCACAAGTCTGCATGTCTTCAAATCGCAATTCCGATGTAATATTTAGAATAGCAGTGACAGTGTTATTCTCTACGGTTGCTAAAAAATACTGTATGTAACACGCCCGAAAATGGTCTTTCAAACTCACTTTAACGTCTCGTTCTAGAATTTTCTCTAATCGTCCGAAAAAAAAACATCTTTTTTCTGAACTAACGTAACGTGAATTACTATTTTTGTAAATTTTCTAATCGCAAGATACTCACAAAATATTGCGAGAGTTTTTCGCGTCAATATTCTCCTTCAAAATACCAAACTTCGAATAGCTCAAAAGCGAAGTTTCGGAAATATCAGGTAACTAATAAGAAAAAATCAAATTTTAAAAACTCCGAAACTACTGAACCCATTCGGCCTGTTAACGATCACAAAAACGGTATTCAGAACCTTAACCTACCCTCGAAACCGTGTTCACGGTCGAGCGGACAGCCGTACAGAATCATTTTTGACCTCGTATCTTCATCAGTGAGTCCAACCGATTCGATTGGTACCATTTTCAGCTCAAAATTCGAAAATGACAGATATTTGGGTAAAAAGATAGTAGGTACCTACGCAAAAAAGTACCCAACCCTTCTGTTGAGGTTATTTGGTCAATGATTGCTTTCAGCTTATTACGTCTTGAACAAAAATAGAACATATTAAGAAAAAATTTAAGAAAAGGCCTGAACAGGAGCTTTTGAGCGCTCGTCCTTTGGTGGACAAAAAGACTATTATATACCAAATATATAAATGCAGAATCTCAGCACAATCGGAACTATATTCTGAAAATGAATCAAAAAATGAAATACGTAAAAGATAAATAATTACAAAAATTAACTCTGATGGTCCTGATGATGCGATCCCCTTGAAAGTTTGTATGTAGGTACATTCAGTATAGTAGTTTTCATTCTCAAAATGAATTTCATTGTTTTCGGATTATCTGTTATGGAAATAAAAAGATTCTTCTTTCAATATTCCAATTGAATTTTCTATGGTTCTGTTAACACTATGACCACAAAATTTTGCCTGAGGCTTGTTATCAGCATCTCGCATTTGGCCGTACATTTCATTTTGGTTGGTTTCATATTGTCCGAGATATTCAGGAACAAAAATTTTTGATGGCCTTATTTTATAGAACGCCCTGTATGATTTGGCTGGTAAACGAACGGAGCCATTCGGGACCCCCACTCATCCTGAAAATCTCACGTCTCTAGGACAATCCCTTCGAAAGTTATCGTGCTAACGAACGGACGGACGGTCGGACGGTCCCACGGGCAGAATTGAATTTCACCACGAATTAGTCATCAGGGAGTCTAACCCTTTCGTTTGAGACTATTTTCTAAAATAACAGACATTTGGGAAAAACGATATAGCACTCGTTTAAGTAGAACGAGCGCTCAAAAACGAAAATACCATTCTCTTGCAAGGTAAATGGAGAAAATTTGTGAGCTTAGCTTAGAAAATCATAAACCTTTGTGTGCAAATATCCAGAATTCCGTTTATTATTCGCATTCGCTGTAGTCAACATTTCTGGAATGTCTCATTCGGCTTATTTACTCCATTCTATCAGATATTCTATTGTTTCGAAAATACTCCAACGATTGTTTTGAAAGAATCATCGGTTTACATTGCAGAGAATTAGTACTCGACTGTAATCAACGGAACGTTCTTTTAATGAATTTCTACGCTGCTTCAGCCCCAGCGAAAACCTCATTTTTCTATTTTAATGAATAAGTTGCTCTTGCCCGAATGAGTTTTTTCTTCTATACCACCCATAATCGTGAAACAAAAGAATTCCATCCGAATTCCACGTGAAATTAATTGGTAGAATATTCGAAACCGAAATGAATTTTCCTATTTAATTATGATTTTTCCCCATTAGTGCTTCCTCCCTAATTGCAATTAGAACTGCAAATATTCGTTCTTGCAACTGAACCTAAGCCAATTACTCATTAATTCAATTGCATTTCGTGTTTACTTAAATTAATGTTCGAAAACGAAAATGGTTCGTTCCATTGTTCTGAATTGTAACTAGTTTATGAATTCGATATTAAAAACGTCTGCAGTACAGGGCCGCCTCTGCGCGGAGCTCAATATTTCGGGAACACAAATATGAGGATTTTTTTGGTATAAAGCAATATTTAGGGGTACATTTTTCTGAGTTTGAAAAGAAAATGGAAAGTAAAACAATACAATGATCAGTTTGTTTCTAGTATAGAGTACCACATGAAGTTATTCAGTATGATATCACCACCACGTGTCACGAAAAAAAGAATAGAAAACTTTCGGAAAACTTCAAGAGAATTCAGAGTTATTCCAAGCCTAGCAGAAAAGTTGTGCTTGAACTTTTTAGGATTTGGATGAATATACTACATACTTCATCTGAATAATAATTTGTTGAAGTAACGACAATACGGGTATGTAATTTCTTGAATAAAAACGCACCGCACACAAAAAGAAAGCAGAAGAGATTTTCTTATCGAAAATTGAACGAAGAATTAAAAAATGATTGTTAGTTTAGAATATCTCAGTGGCGTACCACTTTTTCAGTCAGTTTTTAAGTAAAACTTCAGCACTCTGTATTTTCGAAACAATGCATTCCCGGAACTTTTTCATTTAATATTCTGAAGAATCATCTCTTTAAATCTCTCGCATCAATTCAGAAACACCCTGTATACATCTACAAAATTATGACTTTTAGTGGAATTTTTGACTTGTATACTACACCAATCAAATTAAATCCACTCAGAAGGATTCAATTTTAATAGCAGCAATCTCTCTCCAATAGGTCAGAGGGAGATGCTAATCCTATGGTCACCTGAGAATATAACGAAATGATTATCTTACAGAGACGACATTTTTTCCAGATATCAGAAAGAATGAGTACTTCTTCATTTTGAACTTCAAGAAAAAAATAAGGAGACTGGTACTAGATATATGTATAGTTATATATAATAAGAAACGGTTTATATACATATATATACACATAAGCCTCTCAGGAAAAAAAATTCATCTGCATCGAAGTTATTGTATAGAATTCTCATTAATGGCTGCTGCAAGAAACACACTCCAAAATTTAACTAGAGCGTAACATAATATGATACAGACAAAAATTATTGAGAACATGTCTGATAGCAGAGCTGGATGAAAGTTATATTGTGAAATCTACAGGTACTTCGTCAACGTTCATTATAAGTTCATCTAAGCTGTATTTTTGAGGTGAAGATCTGTAGAAGGAGGTTTTCCTTGGTCAGAATGGAGTTTTGGAAGCTTTGGAAACGTTTCACTGTTATCAAGACCGTTCATTTCATCATAGTTTCACATCTTCCAAGGCATGTATGCATTAATCAGTTAGAAAATCATAATAATTCGAAGATGCCCCGAAAACATTAGAACACTTAGAAATGAAAAACATTCAAATGCTGATGTAAAATTCTCGATGATTCTACATTTATGAGATGTTATTCGAGATATTCACCATACATTTCTGAGTATATTGAAAGAGCACAGAGAAGTGAAATTTTCTTCCCGTATAAATATAGTGATTCCATGCTGAAATGTTCATATTGATGAGATTTTCTCTATAGAATTTGTTTTTTTTTCATCTGATTTTTCAGGTTGATATTGCATCTTTTAAAACAGAACAACAAGAAACAGAACAACAAGAAACAGAAAACCAAGAGGAAGTGAATATGTACCACCTCTGCTCCACGAATTATACAGTCTAATTATACCTTTTCTTGAATTACTCCAACATTCGAAAAAAGCTGCTCTATAACTAGAAAGATTAAAAAAACCATCAGGACTGGCTATCCAAGTGATGTACTTTCAAAACCTCAGATGTTCGAGAATTGATAACAGATCCATAATACTGAGTAGTAATCATCTCCTATAGTTTATTTGTTTCTCATTTGTAAACGTCAGTTTCCAAAAACACAATATTAATCAAGAAAGTTCATTTTATCAAGTCACTAACTTGTAAAACTGACAGGTAACTTGTAAAATTTTTACAAGTTAGTAGTATTATTTACATTGAGATTTGTCAGTACTTGCTTCTAATTTTCATTCATTCTGTAATTCAGAGTTCCTGGAACAAATGAATTTCTCAATAAACGTTCTCGAACTATTCGAAAACGATATTCGTACCTTGTTTTAATTCGTATCTATTTGTTTTCCTTCTCAGAATTGCAAATATCCTAGAGGTTTTTTGACCTGTAAACTCACTGACAGTTTCACGTACTCGCTTCTAATTTCATTTATTCGTCTAATTTCATCGTTCCTGGAACAAATATTTTTAGTAAAAATGGTATAAAAGTATTTAAAACGATATTCATGCCTTGTTTCATTTGGATCTGGCCTTTTTCATCAGAAATGAGCAAATATTCTCGAAGGACTTCCCTCTCGTAAAGCCACTGACAGTTGTCATAATTTTCCGATGTCATAAATAATCATAAATAATGCAACTTACGACATTTGCGACAAATTCTTGAGATTTTTTGGAATTTATCTAACCTTTTTACAAATGAGAAACAAATAAAATATAAAACAATACACGCAAGGTAACGGGTTTTACTGGCTCAAGGAGGTAACTGACTCGCCTGCGGCTCGTCAATTATATCCTCCATTCGCCAGTAAAAACCCTCTTACCTTGCTAGTAATGTTATACTATAAACAGCGTTATAAGGATACAAAAAATCGTGAAAAATTCATTGTCAAATCGGCAGTAGAGCAACAAGTAGATACTCAATAAATTCATTATCGTAAACTGATCGACGGTGAACTGGTCATTCAGGAGTTGAATGTATTTAAAAATTCAAGACTTGACTGGAGAAAATCCTCTATCGGAGTCCTAACCTGCTTAAAATGCAGAATGAAACTTCGGCAATTGAAAATGTAATGTGAATAACGAATTACCCAAAGTTCCCTCATTTATAATCTAATAGCTTTCAAGAGCATGAAATGTTTAACCGGCATCGAAAAACTCATGTATCAGAGTTATTTGTCAGTAAATTGATTATTAAATTTTGGAGTGGAACGGACATCATTCAAATCATGTTTCTGTGTGAATTTGGACATTGACTTTGTTAGTTTTCACTTCGTAACCTTGTTGTACAACAGAATTTTTATTTTTGAGCGCTCGTTCTACTTAAACGAGTGCTATATCGTTTTGCTCAAATGTCTGTAATTTCGAACCTTGAGCCGAAAATGGTCTCCGACGATAGGATTCGACTCTCTGATAACGAATCCGTAATCAAATTCAATTCTGTCCGTGGGGCCGTCCGTCCGGACAACCGGCCGTAAGCACGATAACTTTCGAATGAATTGTTCTAGAGGCATGATATTTTTAAATCCCTAATTCATTTATAATTTTTGTTCCTCTATATCTCAGACAAAACGAAACTAATCGAAAAAAATTTTGCGGTGACATGCAAGATGCTCCTAATAAGCCTCATGCAAAAGTGGCCAAAGGGTAAACAGAACCATAGAAAATTCAATCGGAATATTGAAAAAACGAAAATTTATATTTCCATAACAAGATATCCGAATCGAGTGAAATTAATTTTGTTAATGAAGATTGACATACTAAATGTTCATGTGAAATTTAGAGAGGATCGCATCATTAGAACGAGGGAATTAATTTTTTTTTCAATCATTGATTATCATATAATTCATTTTTGAATAATTTCCAGAATATAATTCCGATCGTGCCGAGATTTTCCATTTATATGTTAAGTATGAATCTCCAGTTTTAGGCAAAATTTTGAGGGTAATAGCATTATTGCTCCACCAAAGCACGAGGCTCAAAAGCACCTGCTCTGGGATTTTTTTAAATTTTTTAGGTAAATACTTATTCGATAGTAAAATGATGAATGAAATATGAATGCAAATCTCAGCAAAAGCACAATTATATTCGGGAAATTATTCAAAAAATGAAATTCATAGAAAATCGATGACTGAACATACGTTGTAATTCTATATTTCCGATTTCACAACCTATTCGAAAATTTTGCAAGAGCATTCACTATTGAAAAGAAGAACATTCATATTTCCACAATATTTCCAATTATTGATTTTTAATACAGTAGAACCTCGATTATCCGTGCGCGCTTTATCCGGGCGGCGGATTCTCCGTGCGGTATTCTGACAAGCTTAGAAGCTTAGAAAAATGAGAGAGATATAAAGTGTAAAATTAACGAAGCCCAAAAACAAACAAAAATCGGTGATTTTTTCTAGCGATTTTTCAATGTGACATATAGACATGTTCAATGTACGTTTAGACATTATGTTTAAATATTAAAACTGTTATTTCTTGTTGCATGTATCTAGTATTACGTTTTTTTTTGTTTGTTTGACACATAGCTCTGTCTAAATAAATGGTTGAAAATTAAAACTAGGTCTTTGGATTATCCGTGTTTTCGATTATCCGGCGAAGGCTTGGTCCCGACTGGCACGGATAATCGGGGTTCTAGTATCTTATTTTTTTAAAATAATCTCCAAAATAATTCCGGTCGCGCTAAAATTTTCCATTGATATACTAAACATGAATCTCCAGTTTTATACAAAATTTTCAGGTAATATATTATCGCTCCGCCAATGAACGAGAGCACAAAAGCACCTGCTCAGGGCTTTTCTCAAAATTTTGCTTTCTCGTTATTAAATTTTCAGGCCCATTTGTGTTCTTAATTCTAGTTCGGAAAACAATGGATTAAGCTGTCTAAAATACATTTTTTCATTGTGAAATATGAATATGGAAAAAAGTTTTTTACGAATCAAGATTGAATTATGGTACTTTACCGCTTTCAAGTCAAGCATAGAGAAACATCAAAATTTTTTTGAATGCAGCAAATTGATACCCAGGAGAAAGGACATAAATCGGCCTCCAGGCAGTCCTGATTTAATCCTATGGATTTCTTTCTATAGATCTTACAAGTGAAGATATACTTCACGAAATGATAGCCGTCACTGATTCCGTATGCCCAGCAGCCATAAGAGATTTTTCTGTTTGATTGGAATAAACTTTTTTCTGTAATACATCAGTAGTTTTCCAAGCTTTTATATTCGGGCATATTTCCAACCAAATTATAGCAAAGTTATGTGTTGAAATTAATTGAATAGAATTCTGCTGACTATTGAACTTCTAGTTATCCTGTGGAATGTGTGCTAAAATTCACAATATCATCTAACTTCGTAACAATTCAACGGCAGAAAACAAATCGCTATTTCAGATGAAAACGAACACGCCCTAGGGAGGAATGAAGGAGGGTGTTATAACAACCGAAGTAGAAAAAATAAAAAATGATGTAAACATTGAAACAACAAACACAAATAGTCAGATTAACATCTGAAATTCGTAGAGATGAACTTCGGAATTGAACAGACTCCGCTATATATGATTGTAGCCCCCTAGCTAAAATGATTCTACGTATTTGTAGAAGAAATAAAATCCTCTCCAATTTAACGAGATCAAATTAGTTTCCGATATGAATGCTGAGCTTTTAGGGGGTTCATTTCCGGAAACGTGTTCTTCGGATCTTCATTTTTGGATGATTTTAAATTGGATCAATTCATTAATAATGTTGGATAAGGAATATCAAAGAATTATTTTCATCTAGAAATTTGGATATTGTCTCAATGTTCAGGCCATCTCGGTTCAATAAAAATTATATATATAGATATAGATCAATTTGTTGAAGTGATAATATTGATGATGAAACATTTATTGAAATATTATTTGAGCTGCTTCCATAATTTTTCTCCTTTTGTTTGATTTTTCGGCCAGCCGTCGTCAGAAAAAACTTAAGCCTTTCAAAAAAGCAACATTCCCTCAGAACCCCATCATGCACCGTCGATCGTTATAACACTAATATAGCTATCACATTAAAAAAAAACTGGTTACCATAAACTGATGATTATCTTAACGTCGTTAGAATATTCGAAAAAGTTCTTAGCACGCAAAAAAATAGAACAAAAATTAGTAAAACATTTAAGTAACTGATTGAGGCATGTTAGCCACATGTGTACCAGTCTTGGTTTAGTTATGTTCAGCTTAAAAGATTTTGGGTGTACCGCGTCTTGACTCCCCACCCTGTCTTGCCCGACCTTTCCCTAATTGACATAAAAGTTGCTCTTTTGATTTTATACTTTTCAGTTTCTCTTTTTCTGATATTATGGAGGCTTAACCCCATGATAAATAACCTTTCTTTCAGAATAACAGGTGATACCGTTCGATGTAAAGATAGATTGCCTCATTTCATTAACTGAAATTGTATTCACCGCAAGCATATTGTGAGAGATTTTAACTAACGGTATTTTCCCATGGAACTATAGTGTTTGTTGTTGATTAATACATAGGGTAAAAGCTATAGTGATTGACACCTTAAGGGCATCGTTCCTTATTTTACTGTAACACCATAGTTATTGTTACGGAATTATGCGAATGTTGCTATTTTGGTATTACCTTCAAACTTTCAATGAATATCGATTGAATATTCGAAGAGATACCAATTTCGTCGAAATTACATTGACATACTTCGATAGTAATTGACACCCAGTATGATAGTCATTGACATAATTTCATCTAACTTTTGCATCAATTTTGGTTATGATATCATCCTCCATTCTCTCACTCATACATTCTCATTATAGTGGTCATTGAGTGATTCATACTAAAAACAATAGAGAAATAAGAACGTTCAGACAATTTTATTCCATAGAAAAAAGTAGTAGTAACTGTGTTTTATTGCAGCAATACAAATGGCTATCCACCAAGGGTCCTTCAGCCTTGAGAAAAAAAGAAATAACGAAATGTATTAGTAATCTTCACATATTTACCAATGTAATAAACTATTGGTGCTATCTAGGGTTTTTCATCTGTGTCCCCATATTATTTCAAAATGTTTTATTTTCATTTGAGTCCTCAGGTTATCATTCTGAAAAAGTCATCATTAGACAAAAATAGACTGACACTATGCCCATATATACCGATATAATAAACTATTGGTGCTATCTAGGGTTTCTTCATATGTCTCTACCTATTTCAAAATGCTTTATTTTCTATTTGGGCAAGTTCAATTTCCTAAGGTTATCATCCGACAATGGCATCATTAGATATTTGGCGCGAGATTTTGCAGTAGTGTAAATAGGTGTATATGTTTACTTGAGGGTAGCGACTGCACATAATTGCGTTTTTTTCCGATATTGTTCTGTTCCATATTCGTTAGAAGTTTTTTTATTGGTTCGAAGGTTCCAAGGAATATTTAATTGATTTAAGTATACCCTTCAATGATTTATATATTAAGGTTAAAGTCTATGTCAATCACTGTTCCATGTAATATTTTTGACACAGTTATTGACATATGGTTACTTAATATTAATATTAATCGTTGAAAAGTTTTCCTACATCAATTAAATATTCATTGGAACCTTCCAAACAATAGAAAACTTCTAACGAATATGAAACATAAAAACGGAAAATATACGTAATTGAATGCAATCGCTATCCTTAAGTAAATTCTAACATGCACTTATTGACACTACTGCAAAATCTCACGCCAAATATATAATGATGCCATTTTCGGATGATAACCTTAGGAAATTGTACTTGCCCAAATAGAATAAAGCATTTTGAAATAGGTAGCGACAGATGAAGAAACCCTAGAGACCCTTTTGTCAGGATGTCAATAATTGAACAACTTACCCTACTTTCAATATTCATTTAATTTTTCAAAACTCATCGGCCCATTCACATGGCCTTTCATACATGTTCTTGATTTTGGTCAATCTCAAATATTATACAAAATTGGCTGAAGGACCCTTGGTCGATAGCCATTTGTATTGCTGCAATAAAACACAGTTACTACTATACAAAATTTTGAGTTAACTCAGCACACAGCATTTCAGTTTTCATGATCGTCTCTCAAATTTTATTTTATTTTTCCATGCTATTGATTTTCATATTTCATCATTGCAATAGTAAGTATAAGTAGTTTTTTTTGGCACAGTCACAAACTGTACAGAAAACAAAAGGTCAAATATACATGATTAACGGACATTGGTTTGGTAACGGTCACAAACATGTTGTGCGAACAAACCTATCACATGGCTCTTTCATGTCACTCAGTACCCGAACTGTTTATCATGCAAAAGTAAAAGATAAACGTTGGTTGGATGAAAAATGGACCAAACCAATGTATTATTTCCACAGATCGCCCGTACTGAATATAACGTCGTCGACGGCGTTGAAGGTGGGTTGACAATATAAATTCTGCAACTTTTTTTTCGGCGAACGAAACCTACGAAGAGGAGGCAACAGGTTATCTGAGCCTGTCCATTGTTTTTCCTCTCTCGAAGATAATAACAGTAATCCAGCGACCGGCATGGCATGGAGGCGCGGCGCAATATAGTTCCTTCATCCGCGATTGTCCAGTATTTCCCATTAATCTTGCGCATTGTCAGTATACATGGTGAAGCAGATACTTATCACTGCTTTAACAAAAGAATTCAAATTGAATAACCCGGTTCGATGTAACGCACGGATCGTGATCTCTTTTATTCCGCCGATTTATTTCATTATTATTTCAGCTAGACGTCCGCAGTAGAGCGCAGTTTACAATGGGATAGATATCGGCGGAGGCTAAAGGGCCCACTCACTAAGAGGGAAGAGCGAAGACTTGAATGCGCGTTGGTACGTGGTACAGTTAAAAGTGTGTGTGTATGGCGTAAATTTGGAATGCGCATTCATCTCCGTCGTGTGGCGTGTGCATTCTTCCCGTACGCAAAAATGACCGTGTATGGGCAACAAGTCTCTGCACGTTTCATTGTTTAGCAACACAGCGTCGCGGTTCGATATTATGCATTGGACATTTTTCGGAAAAATGAGCGATCTGAGAGTAATGTCGAGGGATTTTATTACCGAATTTATTGAACTTTATAGAAGTTATTCCCTGCTTATGGCAAATAAAACATAAAGAATACAGTGATCGCAACAAAAAAAAAACTGTAGCATATGCGGAACTCGTCAAAAAAATGAAAGAAGTCGACCCTATGCGACGAAGGAAATGTGGGTAAGAAAAATAAATAACCTGAGAGGATCTTTCCGTAAGGAATGGAAAAAAGTTAACCAAAAAAAATCTGGTATGGGTACGGAAGATGTGTACGTTCCAAATTTATGGTATTATAATTTGATGCTCTTTGTCCAAGACCAAGAGACACCTCGGACTACCTTGTCGAATATGGGTGAACAAAACGACTATTCGACAGATGTAAGTTTTTTTTTAATTGAATAAGATGTATAATCAATTTTTAATATCTAAAATAAATACAGGGTGAGTCTTTGACTTATCACATACAGGGTGTCCCAAAACTCGACGTCAACCCGGAACCGAGTGAAAAGGCAGGTAATGCTGGTTGTCAGAAAAATATAAAAAAAAATCTAAGTTGCAGGATTTTGAAATAATGAGCATTTAAAAAAACACCGCAAAATTCCACACCCTGTGACAGTCTTTTCGCTCCTGTTGCCACAATATCAAACTTTTTTTTTGCTGCGTAACCTTGAATAATGCTTGTCTAAACTATAATCAAATGTTACCAGAAAAAAAATTTCCAGAGAAAATAATTTTTCCAGAAAACATTTTTCCGGAGAAATTTGTCTGGAAATTTTTTTTCTGGAAACATTTTTTCCCGGAAGATGGATCGGACGTTCTGGTCCAATCTCGTGGCCGGCCCGTTCACCGGACTTGAATCCATTGGACTTTTTTACTGGGAAGCAGTTTAAGAAAAAGTGTATTCAAAGGCAGTCGAAAATGAATTTGAACTACGGCAGCTACAGTTTAACAAGTATTATACCATTTTGGAATCCTTACTAAATGAGCCAACTTTTGACATAACATGCCAAACTTGCGAAGTACATTTTTTTTTTCAATACAGTCAGTTGAAACTAGGTAATTGTTTATTTTGATTTTTTTTCTGAGAAGCATGCCCTATTTTTATGTAACCTAGAGCAGCTGGTATAAAAATTGTGATTACAGTTTAGACAAGCATTATTCAAGGTCACACAGCAAAAAAAAAAAGTTGAGAGAAAGTTGATATTTTGTGGCAACAGGAGCGAAAAGACTGTCAGGGTGTGGATGCGTGATTTTGCGTGTTTTTTTTTAAATGCTCATTATTTTAAAATCATGTATTTTTTTTTAAATTTTTTCTGAAAACCAGCATTACTTACCTTTTCACCCGGTTCCGGGATGACGTCGAGTTTGAGACACCCTGTATATTGTAACCGTAGATTACTGAGATCAAGAGAAACACTCTTTTCTTAATCATTTTTTCCTATTCAGCTTGGTTGAAGAGATACAGGCTGTTGAAAATCGATGAAAAAATTGAATTTTTCGTTATATCTCGCAAATTATTCGATAGAATGATATGATTTGCGGAATAATTTTTTATGTCAATGTGATGTATCTTTTTCGAACACGAAATTTAACCAACATTCTAAATTTTTTATAAAGGGCTTTTCAATAAGAGGTGTTATTCTGAATAGCCAGCTATTTCGGTAGATGTAACTTTTGAAGCTGTCTTTTTTTGACATTTGACAAGTAGAAACTACGCCGTTAATGAAAATGTTGAAGAAAACCCAGGTTTGTACATTCCTCGTCGTTATTTGGAACTAGGCATTTTTTATGGCAGGAATTATATGGTATTGATCTGGACAACGTTTACTCTCAACAAGATGGCGCTACGTGCCACACAAGCAACGAAACCATTGATCTTGTGGGGGAAAAGTTTGCGGACCGTGTTATCTTTCGAAGAGGTGATTACAATTGGCCATCGAAATATTATGATTTAACACCTTGCGACTTCTTCCGTTGGGGCAACGCCAATAGGCCTGCGCCGATTCAAGACGTCACAGATGGAATTCGTGAGGCTATCGAGGACATAGGGCAGCCACTTTGCGATTCGGTTATGGAAAATTTCATTAAAAGGATATGGTCCTGTGAGCGTAGTCGTGGTGGTGATTTGCCTGATGTTATTTTTCACTATTAACGGCATAGCTTCTTCGTAACAATGAAATAAACATCTGATCATTTATATTGAAAAATAGCATTTTTCTTTGAATATCAAATAAAACTTCTTATTGGAAAACCTTTCATAATATTTTTTTGATCGAATCGGAAAAAATTAAACATTAAACATCAATAAAACATTTATTACCAAAGTTACATTTGATTATCGGTAGATGAACATACCTAACACTTATAATATATATATATATATATAATGATTAGCTTATCATAACTTCTTGCCAGGAAACAGAACCTTCTTCATTAAAATAATGTAGAAAGTCGTCCCGGACAGCTTCAGCAGTTTTAGAAGCATGTCTGTTAGGCCCACGTTGAAGTCCTGCTAGATGATCAGCTCTCACTCCTAAATTAAATTTCCTTGTAAAATATCTTCATTATCTAGACAATCAACTGTGATATACGTCCGTGAGCATTTTTTCCTCAAGAAATTATGTAAAACACAAAATGCCATAACAATTTTATCAATGTGCTGTAAGTTAACTGCAATAGATGTGTGGAATATTCGAAATCTAGTAACCAGTATTCCAAAGGCATTTTCTACAATGCGCCTTGCTCGAGAAAGGGGTAATTAAAAATTCTTCGATCATGATTCAGTTCCTTCTGGCTGTATGGCTTCAGGAAATCTGAACGTAACGCAAATGCTTCATCGCCGATAAACAAAAGGTAACTTCTTTTTACCATTCGGGGGCTCCTTAGGGGAAGGTAGTGGTAATTTTCCACCTTTTAGATATTGGTTAAAATTTTGTATTGTCAATGACACACCATCCGATACGCGGCCGTTAGTACCAACATCACAAAGAATAAATTGATAATTTGCATCACATTCGCCATTAGTACAATGCTGTGGTACCCTTTGTAGTTCCAAAAATAAGATCCGCTTTTCTGCAGGAGCAGTTATGGCAATATGCTTGCCATCTACTGCTCCTAGGCAGTTCGGAAAATTCCATTTTCTACCAAAGTCAGCTGCTATCGATGTCCACTCCTCAACATCAGCCGGAAACTGGAACAGAAATTAATATTCCATTAAATACATGAAGTAAAACCTATAAAATTATGATTGGAATTGAAATTTGCGTTTACAGGCACATTCAGATGAGATGAAAACGTCACACTCGGTACTGATAATGAAATAGACGGTTCTGAAGAAATACAGTCCCCAAGAAGTGGAAATAATACTCAAGATACGAGTAGACCTGGTACTTCAAAATCCTCATACGCTTCTTGTACAAAAAGACCATGCAAAACTGATTCTTCGTATATACATAACAAACGATCAAGATCAGCAAATGTAGCAAAATCAGATCACCTGCTCGAAATTATTTCTGAGAAATTACAGAAGGAATCCTCATCCGACGACGAATTTGATATAATTGGAAAGAATGTTGCCTGCAAATTTCGAAGATTTTCTGAGAAGACCAGGATTGTTGCAGAAAAATTATTAAACGATCTTCTTTATAATGCACAATTAGAAAGACTTAATGAGAACTCTATTATTTTGGTTAATCAGCCACCTATGGCTGCACCACCTGCTTCTGGTCAAAGTCATACATCTACTCAAATACAGGATTCATCTGTTGCAGATTATTTTCAAAATTTTGGTGAAAATTCTTCCTTCTACACTAGTTTATAACCAACAATTTTTTATTTTAAACATAAATATTAATTCTCGTTCCTTTTTCACTTTGTATGAATTATTATTGATGAAAATGTCAAAATGTGTTTAGTTCTGGTTTTTTATATAACTATAACTGATCGATAAAAATGTTTGTCGAATACAATTTTTATTTGTACTAATAACTTACCTTCATTACTCCTGATGCAGTGCGTGAAATATTGCTTCACATGTTTCTGGAATAATCCGACCTAATGCTTGAGGTGAAATTATTGTCGAAAATTCAAATCTTCGTAGCTCCTTCCAGTTGCCAAAAATCGTAATGTAGCAGTGAGTCTTTCATGTGGCGTTATAGCTTGCCGCATACGAGTTTTCTTTCTGTATTAAAGGAGCTACTAGAGATAATAATTCATAGTACTGTCTTGATCCATTCTCAAGTATTATACCAATCTGAGGGATCTAGTCGCATTTCCTCTAATAGATTAATATGAGAATACGTAGCCCGTTTCTGTAACCAAGCCTTCACCCATTTTGACCGAGGTTTTCGTTTAATAATACACTTTTCCTTAATAACTACACACGCCACTGCCATCATCATCAGGTCTTTTTCGACGTCATCTCACGCTTGTCGCACATCCAAACCAACACGCAAAAGTGTATGTGTGTGGGCAATATGAATGCACACGTTTGCGTTAACGCAAACATGAGAGACTTAACTGCGCATTCTTCCTTCCTAGTGAGTGGGCCCATTTAAATGGAAAAATGATGATTTCTCTGCGTCAGGAAGCAGCTGCTACGTTCCGGCGCCCATTGTGAATTTCGACCCGTTGAACCGTGTAATGAAATGGATAATACACACTTTGATCCGAAAGTCCTGAAGGAATTTCTGCAATTTACTTTGATTCCTTTCCATGTTTCTAACTCGTAACTGCATTCCGCGATTATTTGAAGACTGGTTGAAGCTATTGTTTATCGTATTGAGTTCAACTGTAGCTTCCTTGTGTTGGATTCTTCACAGAAAAGCTCCTTCAAAGTGTTATTTAAAAACAGTGATTCTTAATAGTCCGGTCAATTTAGACATAAAAATAGTGATCAAATAAAGAAAATTCCGACAAAGCCAAATTTTTGTAGAGACCTTAGGTTTACCACAAGGAATAAAGTCTCAAAAGTCCCCATCAGTCCCATGCGAGCTTCGCGACTTATTCGGGGTCAAAGGTCAAAATTTTAGGTTTTTTGGATTTTTCTCGAAAACGGTAAGTTTTATCGAAAAAGTACCTCAGAGCAAAGTTGTAGATCTTAAAATTCTCTATAAAAATGGTTTCCATGATTTTTTCTCTAAGACCCACTATTTCCCAGATATTGCGCTTGTAAGAATCAAGTTCTACATAATATGCACACATTTCCACACCACCTGTGAGGTAGTGTACTCGGCGCATTTTTTTTAACGTGGTATCCCCGGTAGGCCTATTCCACGAACCTTTATGACGTTATTTTCAGGAACAATAATTATTTAATAGTATGAAGATTATTGATATGGTTACTGAGTTTACACTTTTTTTATTACTTTAATCTGACTCATACTCTTCATATTCAACTTCACCAATCATGTTTTCTTCAATTTCTTCTTGTTCTTCTTCTTCTTCTCCTTCCTGTTGATGTACGCTTAGAAATTGTTCAAATGAAGATGAATCAGTTGTCTCTTCATCAAAATCACATGAATCTTCCTCTCTTGTATTTAATTGAACATTTGAGCAAGAGACACCTTGGCAATTGGTACACGCTGGAGAACACTGCAATCCTACTTTTTTACAGCCACATTTGGCACTACAACCTTTCTTGCAATTGCAAAAAATAGTGTTGAGAAGTTTTTCTGGAGCAGGGGGCAGTAAAGTTCGAATCGGTTCCAAAGTATTATTTATCAATTTCCAACCCCAGTCTTCAGGGTTCAGTTCATTGCCTTGCCATGTCTGAACTTGATAGTATACTCGAAACAAATGTTGAGTAGCAGATGCCGATGTTGGAGGAAGACAAGATAGCTGTACTTGCTTTTTGTTTCGTGTATTTTTTACGAATGTTAAATCTGTACGTATCTATGCAATCAATTTTTTTGGAGCGCCATAATTAGTAATTAGTATTTGAGGTGAAGAATTAATTTCTGTAAATACTTTTGCGCAGTCAATCAAATCATTTTTTTCAAATAATTTTAATACTGAATTTTTGCCCCTTCTAAACATTGCTGACGTAGTATCGCATCCGGTTATCGCATGTAAAAATAAAATAAAGTTTTGGCATTTCGGATAAGCTGATAAACTTTTGAAGAATATATTTCTGTCCGTTGCTGCGCCTTCCCAGGTTTTAAAAAGTAAATAATTTTATCAGATGGAGTCCTTGCAGTGAGTAGTACTAATAAATCAACATCTTCACCCACTACAATAGCTGTATTTCTTGCATTAAATTGTTCTATTGCTGTTTCAATTATGAGGACATCGGCGTCATTAGGAGCTTGTTTCACGGCAATATTTTCAGCTGTTAATTTGTTACTCAACATAGAAATAAAACGAGATTTATTATTAATGTTTGCAAAAAAATGGTGTTGATTAACTGGAACTGTCATAAATTCGTCAAACATTATGTCGGTACCTGAGGATGTTTTTGTAGCACGACGACGTTGTTCTGCAGCTTTTATGTTCTTTGTTGTGTCACTGTAGCCATCAAATACTACCGTAACTGTATGACCATAATATCTACGTAAATACTGAACATATTTTTAAAAATTACGTTAAAGGTTCTTCTCGATCCCACACAACGTGATGTAGTAGATATCCCCCATCAATACGTAAGCAGCGTTTGTACAATCAACCTCATAGCATATGTGTGCATACTATGTAGAACATGATTCTTACAAGCGCAATATCTGGGAAATAGTGGGTCTTAGAGAAAAAAATCATGGGAACCATTTTTATAGAGAATTTTAAGATCTACAACTTTGCTCTGAGGTACTTTTTCGATAAAACTTACCGTTTTCGAGAAAATCCAAAAAACCTAAAATTTTGACCTTTGACCCCGATAAGTCGCGAAGCTCGCTTGGGACTGATGGGGACTTTTGAGACTTTTCCTTGTGGTAAACCTAAGTCTCTACAAAAATTTGGCTTTGTCGGAATTTTCTTTATTTCAATTGTCTAAATGACCGGGCTCTAAAATAAACCAACTTCTGTGAGAGACGTTGACGTATATTGTATGACGTTACTCCATCCAGCTGAAACCATGTTTTCTGGTTATAGTCAGAAAAGTTATGCAGTTCAGGCACCGAAGGACCGTTTCACATCTCTACATAATGCTTTGAATTCACTGCAATTGTAAGCTTCTATCGTGAAGCTGATAATTTCTCATGCCAATTTGCAGCCCATACGATCACTTTTCTCGAATGAAGAGATTTCAGATGCTTGCGTTTCGGATGTACACTCCAGCAGCTTATATAGGTGCTGTATTACACTCCAGTAGCTTATATAGGTGTCCATTGAGATCGAAGAGCTTCACCCGCAAACTAGGTGTAAGTAAACATGAGAATGAAATCAATTGCCTGATATAGGAAGTCAAGCCTCTGTCTAGTATATTCACGGAATTTTGTAGGGTGCAGCTTTAGTTCTTTGAGCAAAATGCGGTGTAATAATGAATATTGCACTTTCGCGTAGTCTTTATTCCACTCATTCATATCAACTTCTGTGAGGGACGTTGCTGTATATTGTATGACGCTACTCCATTCATGTTCTTCGATACAGCCAGGAAAGTAATGCAGTTCAGGCACCGAAGAGCCGTTTCGAATCATTACATTCCAATATAATGCACTGAATTCACTGTAATTGTAAGCCTCTATCAGAACGAAAATGGCTATATGTTATGGGACACCCTGTACAAACGGGCAGGTTAACGAACTTAATCGAGCGATTTAGGAACCGAACTCACCCTGAAGATTTAAAGTCTTTAGGACAATCCCTTCGAAAGTTATTGTTCTAACGGACGGCCGGACCGACGGCCGCACGGACAGAATTGAATTTGACCACGAATTCGTCATCAGGGAGTAGAACCTTACCATTTGAGATCATTTCGGCTCAAAATTCGAAAATTATAGACATTTGGAAAAACGATATAGCATATTAAGGAGAACGAGCACTGAAAAATGATAGTAATTTGACTTGGAATTGACATCTCCAAGCATATCTGAAGTAGTAGTAAATTCAACAACACTAAGTTTACTTACTCAGGACACCAGGAAAATTTACAATCGGGCTTAAAACCTATTCTGGAGGATATCGAATATCAGAATCGTTCTCGGAAGATGTTTAATGGCTCTATATGTAGGACAATCAGTATTCATAAAATAGTTATTCAATCAACCTAGTTTATTAATCGCTAGATTAATGAACCCATTGACAATTATACGTCGAAATAGTAGAAATGAGCTATAAAACGGGTCATTACTGATCAAACTCGTATACATTAAACTCACCTTTTACATTGAGGTCGAAAGAATAGTTATTTAATCAACTAGGTTATTAAAGACAGCGGCTAATGGTCAAGATATTTCAATGCGTGAGCGGAGCGAACGCGTTAATAGTTCGAGACCATTAGTCGCTTGATTAATAACCGAGTTGATTACAAGATTTTGCCGCCGATCTCAATATGAATTGTGTATAAATTCTTGATTGAAATACATTCTAATTTTGCACAAGATATACATTTGACAATATGGAATTTCTATGGTTCTATGTTCCAGTAGAGTTTTGACATTTCTCGTAGTGCTTCTGAATACTTGGGGTACGGTTGCCATGAGGATTACACATTAGAATGGCTAAAAAAAATAGCATTAAAATGAGTCATTAATGCTCAATTTCGTACACATTGAAATCACCTATTATTTCGAGGTCGGCGGAAAAGATAATTTATTGCAAAGTACTTGAAACTATGTAAAAACGCTCCGAAGAAGAGAAATTTCATCAATAATTAAGTTCCAAGTATGTGTAAAGCTCTGAAATAAATATTTATTTTGGTTCGTCCAACATCTTAAATCACAGTGGTTTAGGGGTTCGGAAGTTCAGGAGTTCATATTAGGATAATATTAACTGAATTGGAAATCCTGAAAGGAATCATTTCATTCTATTGATTTTTATCTAGCTTCCTCAATCGAAAGTACATTACTTGAAAATTGCAAATTTTGAAGTTTTCTCTCAGGAAGTTTTCGTGTTACGGTCCACCCTATAAGGCTGTCTTCACGTCAGGGATTTCTTCAATATTTACTAGGTACCTACGTAAGTATGTTAAAATAATTCAGTCGACATTAAGGAGGTGCATGATAGCAACAGAAATCTTTCTCTTCTTGCTTCTGCCATTTGTTTTTGATAAAAAACAACATTATTGTCGCATCCAAGAATCGGGACCTGCCAAAACCTGTTTCGACAAACTCAACCCAACCCCTATCACTCTAGAAGCCATGGTAATACGATGTCAAGTGCATCAACATCGGATCCGACAAGACGAAATAGGAAATGTAAAATTATTCTGACATCCATATATATCCTTACACCGCAAGATCTGCCGTCTGAAGATAAGTAGTTATAATCTACCGAAACTCCCTTTGTTCGCACAAGTAGAGTGTGAAGTTGTTAACCGAGACACATTGTCCTCCGGCCAAAGGGTGTTAAAAGACCCTGATCAGGCACTTGAGAACAGTTCAAGAATCCCTCATATTATACCGGACATGGCGTGCTTGAACGTACAATCGTTTTCGGCCATTCGGGCACAATATGCCTCCTCGCTTACGGCCTGCTTGCCAGATATGTAGTTTGGGTGATCTTTACTGCCTGTTTCTTTCCATTGTCTCTTTTATGTTCTACGCAGCGCCTGTTATCTGACCAGAGTTCAGGAAGGACGATTTGTGCTATGGTTCTTCGTTTTAGAACGAATTACAGACATTCCTGCCGGAGAAATTACGCGAATAAACTTCTGGCTATAGACGTTGAGAGGTGATACTGGTAGCAGAAACCTTGAGGTCATAAAACTTTTCAACTATACTATATGTTTCTTCTTTGATAGATAAAATTGATTTTTTCTTCGAAGGTCTTATGGCGATAGTTAATCATTATCGTCAATAGTTGGTCTAATAAGTGTCAGGGAAACTATTATTCAACTCCTTACTTCTGTAGGTTTCAATCTGAACATTAGTTCTATATTTTGTAGGCAAATTGATGGTTGCATTACAATCGACTGTAATTACGTTAACTTCTGAAGAGACCAACTTCAATCCTGTAGATTCCAAGATTGGTTTGAGATTGGAACAGATAAGGTGAGTTCATAAATTAGAAAAATCACTTCAGGAAATTGAAATTTGAAATAATCCTTCTCCATTATAAACAATCGTCATGAACCAGACATACACATCATTTTGTTGACTTGTTTAATGTTGTCAATAAAGAAAATTGATTAATTATATCAAACTGTCATCTGAATGTTAAATTTCGCGCAGGAAGATTAGGTACGGAATAAACTTCTCGGCCGTACACGCATGTTAGTTGACAGGCAAGACTAGTAGAAAATCCTCCAGGTCTTAAAAAATCTCAAAGGAATATTTGTTCTTCGAAGAAATCGTTATATTTTTTGGATGAATTAAAACGGTATTCTCGTCCAAAAGTTGATCTTGTGAATTCGAGACAAGCAAATATTTAACTTAATTCGATGATTTTTGAGCGCTCGTTCTACTTGAACGAGTGCTATATCGTTTGCCAAATGTCTGTAATTTTCAAATTATGAGCCGAAAATGGTCTCAAACGATAGGGTTAGACGAATTCGGTCAAATTCAATTCTGTCTGTGGGGCCACCCGTTAGCACAATAACTTTTGAAAAGATTATCCTAGAGAGTTGAAATTTTCAGGATAAGTTCGTGTCCCAAATGGCTCGGTTAAGTTTTTCAACCAGCCAAATCGTACTGAGTGTTCCATAATATATGGCTATTCAAAATTTTTGTTTCCCAATATCTCACAAAATACGAAACCAATAGGAATGAAATGTTAGGGCCAAATGCAAAATGTTAATAACGAGCCTCATGAGAAATATTGTGGCCATAGTATGAACAGAATCATAGAATATTCAATTGGAATTTTGAAAAAAAGAAACTCTATATTTCCATAAAAATATATCCGATTCGAGTGATTTGCGAATGGAGATCGATATTCTGAATTCATCCAAAATTTCGTGGCCATTGTTTTAACAGAACCATAGGAAATTCAATTGGGATATCTTCATATTTCCATAACACGATATCCGGTTCGAGTGAAATTTTTTCTGTGAATGCAATTTTACGGTCATAGTTTTAACAGAACCATAGAAAATTCACTTGGAATATTTAAAGAAGAATCTCTATATTTCCATAACAGAATATCTGATTCGAGTGAAATTTGTTTTGAGAATGGAAAGTACCATACTGAATGTTCATGGAAAATTTCCTGGGGATGACATGATCAGAACCATAGAATTTGATTTTCGTAATTATTTATTTTTAATATATTTCATTTTTTCAATAATTATTAATAGAATATAGTTTCGATTGATCTAAATCCCATTTAAATTTTGAAGAAATAGTCTTATTGCTCTACCAAAGAATGAGCTCTCAAAAGCTCCTGCTCAAGGCTTTCCTTGAATTTTTATTTGAAGGCTTATTCAGCACCACTTTAAACATAATAGTTGATAACTAAGCATTCATTTCGTAATGATAATTGCAATGTCAATGGGTACGTTCAGAAGCACTCAACTCTTGGCATAAAGCAAAAATCAGTTGAGTAGAGTTGAGCGGATGAAAATTTTCTGAACGCTTCGCTGAGTGATTTACATCATGATATATAACCTTACTTACATCATGATATATAACCTTACTTTTTGATACCCAGTTGAGAAACTTTTTGTGATTGTACTTGCAGATTATAAATTGAAGTGTATTTGGAATAACCAAAATACTCCTTAATAAACTTCAACTGACAGAACACAACAATACTAAACTTCAACTGAAAACCCTAAATATAAACAAATCACAAAATAGGTATATGCGCATGTCTCAGCGGTCAGATGAGTTACAAAGCGCAAAGTTTTACCGCTGCCAGAAATCGACATCTGCTGAGAAACATCGATTTGTCAGCGATTTTGCTGAACGCAACTTACTCAGCTGTTGCCAACAGTTGAGTGCTTCTGAACGTACCCATTGGGTACGTTCAGAAGCGGTGCAACGGTGTGTAATCTTGAATAATAGGGATACAACGATACTGTTCACATCTTAGACTAAACACTAAGGTTCCCATCCATTTTAATATAATCCGTAATGTTTATATAATTCCGCAGAAAGTTTTCCCTGCAATTCTAATGCAATGATCATATCATCAGATCCAGATGATATAGTCTGAAATTTCGTACGAAAATGTGACATGAAACTTTTCCTCTGCAATTCTAATGAAATGATCAGATCATCAGATGATAGTCCGAAATCTTCGTACGAACATGTGACTTTTGGTTTGAAAGTAATCAGCAACCCTTCTGCGAACGCGTTTGAGTTTATTCTGCATGCTTACTTGTTTGTGACTGATTTTCACAGTACGAAAAACCGGCAATAATATTCCTCATTGACAAAACAGCCAAATTTCCAAATGCATAACTGAGAATTATCGATCCAGATAAAACGTGTTGAAGCCCCAAACCTAAATACCTCACATGCTGACGTGCGGACCACGCGTGACTTGTGATTATTTCTGTAGCGAAAGCCACGAATATGAAAGAACAAGAATCCTCACTCTGGGAAATTTGCGACTTAATTATGAAAATATTAGTCTTTCTACGACACTTTCGAATTTGAATCGTAAAGAGCTTTATTTGTATCGAATTTCATTTTACATAAGTTGGTGAGTTGGTATAGGCAACAAATGTGAAAAGTTTGTCGAGTAGATCTGCCATTTTCAAAACTGGGATAGCTTTCAAAAAACGACCACAGAAGACAGAAGGACCAATTCAATCAGTTTTATCACAGTTTGTGCCTTGCTTGCCAGTTGGCAGATATATTGAGCAAAATACAACTCTATGCGACCCTAGCGGCGTTACGTAGAACTATCCCGAAACGAGTATTCCAAAACGCGGGACGGGATATGACACTCGATTGTTTGTGCCTAAGAAATGAGAATGCCTTAGAATTGAGATTTGTATTGTGTGTTCATTATAATATTTGTCTAGTTAGTTGTTTTTAATCTGATTTAAAGATGACTAAAGAAAATACAGTGAAGAACACTAATTGTTGCTGTGTTTATGGGTGAAGCTCTGAAGAGTTCTTTCATAGGTCAATATTTTATAGGATTGTGGTTATGAAAAAATAATATTTTATCAGTTGATCACCAGTTTGCACTAGAGGAAGCATTTCAGACGTTTAGTGCAGTCAAAATCAGGAAAACAAAGAAAACAAAGAGATAGCCAGTTTCAGGATTCATATTTGGACTTAAAGCAGGAAATATAGTACATTATTGGATGTATTTCCAATTCACTTGTTAAAGAAATGTTCTTTCAAGTTGCAGTATATCTTTTGTTTTTTATATGAGACAAGTAGAAGGTAACTGCAATATTCACTATTTTATAAAAAATAGCATACACACACTTACTTTAACTCTGTATTGTGAAATTAATTATCATTTCTTATTAGATAATTAAGTTTTTGTTTATACCAGGGAATAAAATTTGTTGGTTGTATTGAACGATAAATGCTTCACTTACGACAAAATATTGATGAATTTTTCTGATTTGTATTCAATAAAAATAGTTTTTGATGTTGTGAATAATTGAAATTAAGTTGTTTATTTTCATGAAGTCTTTCATTTCTGTAATAAATCATCATGGAATTCAACGGCTTTCATTTCAATAACAAATATTGTCATTTTTTCTTTCTATATATTGAAGAATAAATATTATAAATATAATTTGATTCACTGCAGCAGGATTCCTTGTTTCTACTAAATAACTAATCATATCAGGTGAGCCAAGTTAGATGGTTAAATATCTTCCTTCTGCATTTGACAAGGGTGAATGCCCAAAACTGATATTTTTCTACATATCGTCCTTGATGTATATGATATGAACTTAATAAATCATTTCATAGGTCCATTTTCACGATTATTCAGTCAAAAGACTAAATAAATCAACTGAAACACTTGAGAAACACCAGAATCTTCTTTTTTTGCTTTGACGTGCACGAAACAATACTCGTTCGGGAACAGCTGATTCGGCGATTGCAGCGCCGCCATCGGTAATTATTTATCCCAATAGTTTGGGCGATCTTTACTGACTGTATCTTTGCGTTAACTCTACGCAGCGCTGGTTATCCGCGAGAGTTCAGGAAGGATTATTTGTGTTGTGGTTCTTCGTGTTAGAACGAATTACAGACATTCCTACAGGAAGACCTAAAGAAATAAATTTCTGGCCGTACAGCCATGTTTGTTGATAGCTCAGTTTGGAGACTGGTAGCAAAAAACCTTCAGGTCATAAACTTTTAAAAGTAATGTTCTTCTTTGAAAGATAAAAACGAGATTTTTCAAAATTCCCCATGGGTTTATAACAGCCGACTGTAATCAAGGTAAATTCTCTGAAGAACTACTTTAAACCTAGAAATTTGAGGCAACGTTTTAAGAATGTGAAAAATTTCATGGTATGAAGGAGCAAAGAAGACATTTTATGTCAAAAAAATGGCGGTGTACACTTTAGTTTAGAAGAACACCCAAAAACAATGAAGTGTAGTTTTATTTTTTTTGAGAATCGATTTCTCAACTGTAATTCTTAAGAAAAAAATATATGTTTATCCTTTAATAGCTGAAAATCAAGAAAAAAACATTCCAAAATTTTGGATTTTACTATGGAAGAAAAATTAAATAGAAAAAAAAAAGTTTTTCACAGAAATCTAAAAAATTTCTCGTAATAAATAGCTTTAAAAGTTGGCTGAATTATTTTCATTCAATGGGTACGTTCAGAAGCACTCAACTGTTGGCAAAAAGCAAAAATCAGCTGAGTAGAGTTGAGTTTCAGCGAATGAAAATCTTCTGAACGCTTCGCTGAGTGATTTACAAATCTGACATATCATGATACATAACCTTATTTTTTTATTCAACACAAGTTGTAGATTTTCTTCTGACAGACCTAAATTGTAGCCAGACAATCCTTTTTTGATGAACATTTCGAAATACGCCAGTAAGCAAAACACTCCTTAATAAACTTCAACTAAAAACCCTAAAACATAAACAAATAACAAAATAATAGGTAAATGCGCATGTCTCAGCGGTCAGATGAGTTATAAAGCGTAAATTTTTACCGCTGCCAGAAATCGACATCTGCTGAGAAACATCGCTTTGTCAGCGATTTTACTGAACGCTATCGCTTTCTCAACTTACTCAACTGTTGCCAACAGTTGAGTGCTTCTGAACGTACCATTGTCTAATCGATCCCCTTAATATGAATCTAAAAGGGCGCGGGGGCAGATTTACCATTGAAACTACTTATTTTGGCAAATGTCACGTGCGTTCAAAACACTTCGTCGTCGAGTAGGCTATGGAGTTCTGAACGTCAATAAAAATAATACAAGTATTTTATATATATACGAATTCTTTGAAACCCACATTACATCCTATGCCGAACAAAAATGTATTTCTATCAAGAATATATACTCAATTCTTAATGAGGTCGACAGAAAAATCTTGTAATCAACTCGTCGCTTCTTCCGCTCGCGGCTTTGAATATCTCGACAGCTAATCGCTGTCATTAATGAAGTGATTAATTAAATACTAATGATCTGAGAATGGTTTTCATTGTTTTTTTCCTTCTGCCGTCAGACAAGTCGACTCAAAATAAACTTGTAACTTGTAGTTCAAGATGCTTTGGAACACTATAAGAGAAAATCTGATGAGAAACTTTGAGGATGGAATTTTTCCATTGAGGTTGTAGTGAATACTTTTGATGTTGAGTCGAAAACATGTTGATGAAAAGCAGAGAAACTCAACAAAGTAGGTGTCAAAGTTATTCTCAGCTCGAATCGTTATTTGAGTTATTCCGCAGAGCATTTATACTAAGAATGCCCTAAAGTATCAAAAGTTAGCAAGTTTTAATCAAATGCAGAAATTCAACTTTTCGTTCAAGTAGAACTTCCGAGACGTATCTACGTTCAACAATTTAATTCGAATTCAGTCAAACGGAATACCTCTCTTTGTTTTGTATCTATGTAAATGTATTTGAATCCAATGGACGCATCCTTTGTGGCATTATTTCACTGCATTTAAATCCAGAAACGTTGCTCCGCACTAGCGAATGGACAAAGAACAAATCCTGTCCACCTATTATCCTATCTGCTCTCTAAAATCCTATTAATATGAATACGTCCGTAAATGGATCAACGTAAGGTGCGTTAAGTGCAGCAACGTACAAAGCATTCGCATAAAATACAATGAGGTCCTTATCTTTCGAAAGGCTTAAAGTCCACTAAATAGGAAATGTTGGATTGGTTTCGACATCTGAATGGATAATTGACACCCTGCGGAGCTTTTGTGATTTGCCACTTTACAAGGGAACAAGTAATGTGTTGAAGGTTCTGACCATCGTATGCTGTTCAGCCGCTGTGTCCTGCTGACTGAAACATGATCTGAGGAAGATCGCTTCAGATTCATAGAAGATATTATTTCGATAGAGAAATATCATCAACTGAGGTACTCAGGTTATGTACAGGGTTGGCCAAATTTGACACTTTTGAATGGTAAGTCTCATTTTTAACAAAGAATAGATAGTAAAAAACTGATTTCGGTGTCTGAGGGCCAATGTTGATGAAAAACCACACGTTAATTTCTATAAGCGTTTTATAGTTACCAGGTGTTTCTCGAAAATGTGCATTTTCAAAATGCTGCTGTAACTTTTCGTCTGATGGAAATTTTCTGTTTCTGTGAAACAATTTTTTCAGGAACTTTTCACCTGGAACCAAATGACATTTCATCCGATATTCTCTTGAATATTTTCATTCAATTGAGACACACTGAATTCACAGTGCTTGAAACAATTCTGAATATATAGCAAAATTGAAATTGTTTGGAGCCATGCTTTTTTTGTTGAACATTACAATTTGAAAGCTGATCTCTAGAATTGCTTCAGAAACATATCAAGTATGCTATTCTTTTGTAATTATTATTTCGAGATCTTCTGAAATGTGTATAAAGGGTATTACAATTAGATGAAAAAAAAATCATGAAAAAATCTGATCAATGTCAATTTGCGAAAAACATAATTGACGTCGGTAAGGAAAAAATATAGTTATTTTCACATTCCTGAGATTGATGAAATCAATTGAAAAGGTCGATCGTACTGTATTCGTTTCATTAGGAAAATGATTACAAACGAGCCAAAATTTGGCAATGAGAGTTCGATTAATTGAATCAATATTCTCATTGTCAACAACATCCTACAGGTTTTCAGTTCGATCGTTCATGAAAAATAAAGGATAACTCAAATTTAAAGATCCTCAGAATATTTATTGATTCAATTTTATTTTTTTATAAATTCAACTTTTCTTAAGATGTGATTTCATCTGATGGTTATTTGAAAATAAACCATATCTTAATTCTAATAATGTACCCACAACCCTCATAAAATAGGGGAACTTCTCCACAGAATGATTCATCGTCAATGGGTAAGAAGATTATAACAACAACGAAAACATCAGAAATGAGGGTGATTACCGTCAACACCAACATTTGTGATACTTATATCAGAATAAATTCAGAACAGCTACACTCCCACACTGAACATATGTACCTACAACTGCAACGGAAATAGTTAATGGGGTAGAAAATGTCATCATTTTCAACCTTAATGTCTTACCTGCCCTAGTATATTAGACACTCAGTTATGATGGGAAAACTTTCTAAAGGAAACGTTCAGTTCATGAATTGAACAGATTTTAGAGATTATACTTTGGAACTCTCTTCTCTCCTATGAATTGAAAAAAAATTGATTATGAAAATATAGTTGGTTGAGGTTGAGAAATTTGGCTCAATCAATGATTCGTGAATAAACATATTGTTATTTTGCCCAAGTGCTACCTTACAGAAAAATATACAGCGATCTGATGATAAATATTTACAGATTTCTCATATGAAAACATGAATTACCCAATCATTGTTTATATTTTCAAATATCACATTGAAAGAGATTTCAATAGAATTTTTTTTTACATTCCTCCTATCTCTCTTCAGTTTTGCCTTGTTTTACTTTTGATTTTTTTCAATAATGATCATTCGCTGGAAGGTTTTGTCCACGACTTCAATAACTTTATTATATCAGGTTCATTTAATTATTTTTGTTTGTTCTTGTATATTGTTTAATCCTTCTTTCTTTATCAATTCGTAATTTTTATCAAATTCTCAATTTTTGTCCAATGCCTTCTTTTCTCATTTTGTTTTACTGAATATTCATAATTTTCTCAACAAATATTCCCATATCTTTCATTCTATCGATTGTTTTTCTGTTTTTTGAGTTTTTGGTTAAGACACTATCAGTTTAATAGTAAGGTACAGCAGGGAGTTTCTCCGGAAACCCACTTATACTTCGCTAATATTTTAATGGATTTAATTCGTATTTTTATATGTAGGTTCTCTGTTACTACGAAATATTGAAGACAATATTATTATAATTCTCTCTACAGTATTCAAAGATTTCCATATCTTTTCTTGCCTTATATAATTTTTTTTTCTTATTTTTATTATTATGTTGATTTTCATGAACGTTGATTACTAGATCTCGACCTTGATTTTCTGAATCCCTTTTATCGTTATTAGTCGTTTTTTATCAGGATTTCTCGAGCCATAGCTTCATTCCATTGAGTCACGAATGACAGAAGTCTCTGAAGATAATACGACCATTGGCCATCATTCGATTTACCAGGGAATAATGCAATAGAGTTATGAAATATAGGACCAATAGGAAGAATGTTTGTTTCGAGACCTTGTCAATAATATAACAGGCTGAATCTTTCATATCAACTTTTTTCTTAGGCTTCCCTGCTAAGTGTTAGGTGCAGGCCCCTAAAGATGGATTCTGAATAGCAGTTTTTTAATTTTTCTTAAAAACCAAGAAACTAACAAGAATGAAATCAAGCATATATTATGTAGGCGAAAAAGCATTACAAAAACTTCAGTTGTGTTCCTCTATGAGTAGAAAAAGCTACCTCTGAACCTTGTACCGAAAGTTACTTTTTTCCATATTCATATTTAAAAAAAAAATCAATTTTGGAAAACTTGATCCATTCTTCACAACAAAGTCTTCACTAGTTTTTTGCTTAAATTTGGGTTTTCGGGAAAAAATTAATAGAACATCTTCATAGCGTGAGTAGTAGAGCCTCTAATATTCATGAACAAGAATTAGCCCATTAAGTCAAGATGTCAAGATGACAATTATTGTTTTCCCTATAACTGTGAATATAAAAAAGACTACCAGATACCTTAATCGTGAAGAATAGATCAAGGTTTCCATAACTAATTTTTTTGTGAACTATAAATATGGAAACAAATTTTTTGGGAAACAAGGTTTTGGGGTGGCCTTTTCTTACCCTTGCAATGATAAAGGAAAACCATCAGACAAATTTTTTAATGTTTTTTAGCCAGCATGCAATATTTGCTTGATTTCATTCTTGTTAGTTTTTTCGTTTCAAGAAAAAACTAGAAACTGATTTTAAGGTGCCATCTTTAGAAGTAAGCACAGGTGCCTCAAAAATAAATTGATATGGAAAACTCAGCCTATTTTTAACAAGGGGCAACTATTTTTAACGAGAAAATATTGAAATGAAAAAATCGGTATTATCTCTTCATTTCAAAACTCAATCTCTTTTACTGAAATACGACATTCCTTAGGTAGTGAGATTCATACCTAGTCTCTTCCTTCAGGTGATATACAACACTCAATTATAGCCTGAACATTTGGAATACATTGGGCTCATCATCAACTATGAGCACTACAAATTTTATCAAGAATTCAATGTTTTTTCAATAAATACAAGAAAAAAGTCATGCTCTTCCATTTTAAAGATACAAATGTGCAGTTCATGAAAAACCTGGAACTATCTGCTAATCTCCATTTTCACCGGACCTACAGGTGTTAAGCTCAGCGCACCTGCATTCTGTTTTACAACGGCTCTAATTGATAAAACAGTAGAGGATGACATGGAATAATGTGCAGATCTAATTTTGGAAATCTCAATCAAATCTCCACAAAAAAGCCTTCTGTAGTTTCCAGCTTCAATTCACGGTTTTCGAGGAAAATTTTTTTTGAACATCTTCATAGCGTGAGTAGTGGCTGGAATTATTCACGAAATAGAATAAACCCATTAAGTCGTCTAAGACTCACTCAATCAAATGATACATTATGAATTAGGAAAGAACTACAAGATAGCTTATTTGTAAAGAATGAAAATACTCTCTTTCGAAACAAGGTTTTGCCCCTTGCAATCAGAGGAAAAACATTAAAATTTTTTTGAATGCTTTTTTACCTGCTCCATTTAATTTCGATGGTATTTTGGTTTTAAAGAAAAATCATCAGCCATCTTCACAGGACTGTTACTAAGCACAGGTGCCTCAAAACAAAGTTGATATGAAAGACTTAGCCTAGTTTTTGACAAGGAATCACCCTCTTTATCTTTTGGGAACTATTCATAACGAAAAAATATTAAAATTAAAAAAAAATCGGTATCATCTCCTACACAGGTTGTTTAAAGTCATCTCAAAAACTGAACCTCTTTTACTGCAAAACGACGGAAATGAAGTTCATACCAAGTATCTTTCCTCATCAGGCAATTATATAACTTGGTTTTATTGGGCTCAAATCAACTATGAGCACTTCATTAATTTTATCAAGAATTCAATGATTTTTCGATAAAGTCAAGAAGAGAAGTCATGCGTTTAATTTCCATTTCAAAGATACAAATGTGCATTTCATCAAAAACCTGAAAAATACCCGCTAATCTCCATTTTTCACCAGACCTGCAGGTCGTTAACTTCAGCGCACCTGCATTCTATTATACAACGGCTCTAATTAATAAAACAGTAAAGGATGACATGGAATAACATGCTGATCTTATTTTGGAAATCTCAGTCCATCTCCAGGAAAGTCTTAGTTTCTAGCTTCAATCACGGTTTTCGAGGAAAATTAATTGATCATATGCATAGGGTGAATAGTGGACGCTGGAATTATTTACGAACTAGAATTAACAGCGTCTAAGACTCACGCTATCAAGATGATAAATTATTTTTTTGTCAATACTGTTAAATATAAAAAATAAACTACGACATACCTCATTTGTGAAGAATAAATTAAGCTTTCCATAATTAATTTTTTGGTCAACTATGAAAATGGAAAAAAAAAATTTAAACAAGGTTTTGGGGTGGTTTTTTCTACCCCTTGCAATCATAGACGAACACCATCGAAATTATCTTGAATGCTTTCTCGGCAGCATACAATATTTGCTCGATTTCATTCTTGTTAGTTTTTTGGTTTTTGAACCCGATCTTCAGGTGCCATCTTCAGAGGGTGTACATGAGCACAGGTGCCTTAAAAATAAGTTGATATGAAACTCAGCCTGTTTGTGACAAGAAATGATCCCTCAATTCTTTATCAACATTATCAAAAAATATAATAATGAAAAAAAATGGTATTATCGCATACACAGCTTGTTTTATTTCATTTTGAAACGGTACATTTCCTACTGAAAAACGACGATCCTTCCCTTCCTCATCAGGGAATATAAAAACACTAAATTATAACCTAAACATTTGAATACATTCGGCTCAAAATTAATTATGAGCACACCATTTATTTTATGAAGAATTCAATGTATTTCCGATAAATACAAGGAGTGAAGTCATGCGTTTAATTTCCATTTTGAAGATACAAATGTGCATTTCATGAAAAACCTGAAACCTACCCGCTAATCTCCATTTTTCATCGGACCTGCAGGTCGTTAAGCTCAGCGCACCTGCATTCTGTTATACAACGGCTCTAATTAATAAAACAGTAAAGGATGACATGGAATAATGTGCTAATCTTTCTGAATTCGCCAAGTGGCAACTGCAATGGCGAATCATAAATCGAGAATGAATACAGTCTCATCAAGATCGATAAATCAAGATAATCCTCGAAAAAGTGGACTGTGATAAAGTAAGGAAGTTATTGGAAACTAATTACCGCAAATGTATTCGCAGTGTAAGAGGAGAAAAAGTTAATGGTCTTAATCCACTCGTAGTTATTTGTATGAGATATTCGAAAATTACGCTATCGGACCACGAACTGAGAAGAAAAATATTCCCATATACGATCATGAATATACCGAGTGATTCAAAATTCTGGAAACGGTTCATTCATTTCGCGGACAGGTGAAAAATGAAAAGGAATCGAATGGGCTTATTAGATTTTGAAACCAAAAGTGCCTTAATACGAGATTTAAGCCCAAACTTTTTAAATTTCAAATGCCAACCCATCTTTATTTTTGCAGATTCTGATCCAGCAGAAAATTTTACACCCAATTTATTGCAACCAGAATTTTTCGTCTATTTTTGGGTCATATGCAGCGTGTTCTGTTTAAAATCCGATGGCGTTCATGTATGTTAGATCAGTATGCAAAAATTCATATTCTGAAACTGAGGTTCTCAGTAATTTCTCTCGGTGAATCGATTGAGCCAATCAGATTTTGGGCCCAAAAGGGCTAGATATGCGGTCCATCTTTGAAATTTATTTTTCAAAACCCATCTTTTTTATGGCTTATTCAGCGGGAAATTTCACTTCCGAACCGGTTAGGATCTTAGCTCTGTTAGTCTATTTGAAGACTCACATGTTTTCTCGATAACTAAACTCCTGACCGATTGTGTTTGTTGATGTTGTCTTCTGCACTTAACAAAATGAATACAATAAAACTATAATAGAAAATTCCTCTATACTGATATAACGATTTGAATGATTCAGACGCCTCCGAATTTTTTAACAAGAAACGCTGCATGGGGTTCTTTGGTAGAAAAATAAGACTATATTACCTCAAAATTTTATATCGGACTTGAGATGGATACCAAATAGATAAATGCAGAATCTCAGCACAAACGGAATGATATTCTTGAAATAATATAAAATAAGCAACGGAAAAAACTTAATTCTACGGTTCTGATGATGCGATCCTCTTGAAATCTTGCATGAACATTCAGTATATCAGTCTTGATTAACAAAATGAATTTAACTTGAATCGGTTATCCTTTTATGGAAATATAGAGATTCTCCTTTTCAATATTCAAATTGAATTTTTTATGGTTATATAAACACTATGGCTACGAAATTTGATTGAAAATTCAGTATATCGCTCTCCATTAAAAAAAATCATTCCAATATGATATCTGGTTATGGAAATAGAAATATTCTTCTTTTCAATATTTCAATTAAACTTTCTATGGTTCTATTAAAACTATTACCACAAAATTTTGCATGCGGCTTACTACGAGCATCTTTTATGTGGCCGCAACATATTATTGCGATTGTTTCCGTTTTGTCTGAGATATCGAGAAACAAAAATTTTGAATGACCATATTTTTTGGAGCCCCCTGTAAGATATGGCTGGTTAACGAACTTAACCGAGCCATTTGGGAACCGAATTGACCCTGAAATTTTCAAGTCTTCAGGATAATCCTTTCGAAAGTTATCGATCTAACGGACGAGCGGATGGCCGGTCCCATGGATATTATTGAATTTGACCACGGATATCATCAGGGAGTTGAACCATATCGTTTGAGACCATTTTCGTCTCAAAATTCGGACATTTGGACAAAACGTTATAGCACTCGTTTAAGAAGAACGAGCGCTCAAAAGTTTCAATTAATTCGGATGTCAAAGTTCTCGCTGAATCCGAATCTGCAATGAAAAAGAAAGTTTTTTTTGCTAGTTATTAGAGCTGAAATTTGTAATTTTCAACATATTGTCTACGAAGTGGATATACTCTAGAGTCTAGAGTCTAGATCGTATGTTTAATGAAAAGATGAAATATAAAAAAATATCCTAGAAACTGCCGAAATGATTGAATATCATGAGTTGATCAGATGAAAATATTCATTGCCGAATATCTGTCTATTGTTAAAATGAATAAACATCGTAACTGTCATCCAATGTTTCTGCATTATGCTGACCTCCATTTTTTGTAAGGTTTTTTTCTTCTCGATTGCGATAGAAATATCTTATTCTGGTTAGTTTCGTATCAAATCCTGATTTGTACGATTTTAGAGTACTTTAAGTCACCCAGAGGTGCCTTTTTGCAGTGCTGAGGAGACCCTGGGAACAGGTGAATGGCATATTGTTCAATGGTTTTAACACTCACCAAGGTAATCTTCCCTTATGTAAAATGTCTATTCGTTTCTATGTATTTTCCAGAATTTTTTTTATTTTCATAAGTGACAAATGAATATCAGTGCGGTAAAAGTGCCCTTTCTGAGAACACAACAATTTTATCCAATATTACGTTGTTTTTATATTAAATTACAAAATAATTAACTTAAGAGTACAAAGGTTTAGTTATTTATTTCAAGTGCTTGCTGTTTAGTTCTTAGTACCCATGTAAAAAAAAAGTATCTGGATGAAGAAGCTTGTAAATCTCGAGCAATCGTACTCAAGATTCTGAGCCACTTTTTTATGAGACTTTGCGCTTTGAGCTCGATGTATTTTTTGTTAGTTCTCGACACATTCATTTATGCTGTATACCTTTCTTATATATCACAAAAACGTTAACGAAGTCTAGAAAAATTATGTGTTCTCGTCCATGTTCAATATTATTATTTATTTGTCCACTTCCCTACGATACCTTAATTTTTCTTAATACATACTTATGTTCTACATAGAGAACATGACGTTGTGAAAATACTCCGCGAAAATATTTGAGCCTTTCGCATTCAGACCAAAGGAAAAATACGCATTGTTGCCGGTACTGAAATAGACAGCATAGAGTCGCAACCATTTATATTAATTTGGGCGAGATTAACGGTCCGGATATTCTAGCAGGCCATGACCAGACGCATCCGTCAAGCGGGAATCTGAAATGGCAGGATTGCTATCTGTCATATGCCATTCAAATGAAGTACTTAGTTCTGGCACAAAGAGCTGGCATAAACATTTGAAGTTTTTCACAGGTGCGTGACAAGTGACACGGTAAATTTGTCAAATATAGTACAGTGGATTCGACCCCGCATTTTCTGTTTTGATATACTGAATGTGAATCATGAGAAGTGAATGTTATTGGCTGATTAATCTAGAATCTGAACGTAAATTATTTTTCTTCTGGTCTATAAATGAAGGATGTAGATGTAAATAGTTTTATGAGAGTAATATGAATTGAAGCTTTTAAAGTTCATTTTCGTGTTTTGTCTGGTTCCAGGATATGCTAAAGATGCCTTTCAGATGTTTCCATTTAATTTCAGATCATTTCAAGACACTGAAAACGATGACCTTCCAGAGAAGGTGAACTTTTTCATCTACGCCTTCTGTTTCGATAGATGATTACTTTGACGTTCTTGGAAAGCGGAAATCTATTTGCGATCTCCTTCACATCCAAGAACTAGATAAATATCTATTTACGATAGAAAAATGTTTACAAAAGTATTATTCGGTTGGTGTGCGACTTATTTCAATTATTCTTTTTACATGGATCTTGAGTTAGTAAAAAATTCCTTGAAAATGAGAAGATTTATTTTGCATTCACATACTAAAATGAACTTGGCCTATTATGATATTATTATCTTGGTAATAATGATAAAAATGATATTCGTGCTTTATTCCCAACCACATTTATACACGTATCAGGTTAAGAAATAGAATAGTGTCATAATATTGATTACAATGGGAACCTTATTCTGACTTTGAGCGTTCGTCTAATTAAACTACTGCTTTATCGTTTTGCACAAATGTCTGTAATTTTCGGATTGTGAGACGAAAATGGTCCCAAACTGTAGGGTTCGATTTCCTGATGACGAATCCATAATCAAATTCAATTCTTTTCGAGGGGCCATCCGTCCGGCCGTCCTTTCAAAGAGATTGTCCTAATGATTTGAAATTTTCGGGGTGAGTTCGGTTCCAAGCTGCCGTGGTTAAGTTCATTAACAAGCCAAATATTACAGGGTGCTCCATGGAATATGGCCATTCAAAATTTTTGTTCCTCAATATCCCAGAATGAACGGAACCAATCGAAATGAAATATTGCGGCTACATGGAAGACGCTCATAATAATGCAAAATTTTGTGGCCAAAGTGTTAACAGAACTATAGAAAATTCGATTGGAGTTTTGAAAAGAAGAATTATTATATTTCCATAACAAGATACTTGATTCGACTGAAATTTAATTTTTAATAGAAGATTGATATACTAAATGTTTATGCAAAATTTCAAGAGGATCGCATCATCAGAACAATAGAATCGAATTTTTTCAATGTCAAGTGTTAACATATTTCAGTTCTTAAATAATATCCAGATTATTATTTCGATCGTTCTGAGATTTTGAATTTATATATCTTGTATCAATCTCAAATCCCATATAAAATTTTGAGGTGATAACATTATTGCTCCACCAATGAACGAGCGCTCAAAAGCACCTGTCCAGTGCTTATCTTATTTTTTTATATTTCAGGACATCCATATGTCGCCAGATTTCAAAAGATTATCAAATAATGTCTGAAATAAATATAGTCTTCATTTATTTGTATTTGTTCAATTATTTTTCAATTAAATCTTGTTCATAATACTCAATGAACTTGACACATTTGTCATTTGTGAATGTGAAGTACTCAATGTGTAATTTACATTCGGGAATGTTAAATTATTTCGTCAGTAAATCAATACTTCTGGAGGATGCATTTTATGTTGTGGAGTATTATAGTTGCATTTTTCCTTAAAATGAACAATAATGGTATGCTCCGACTGATAAAATACTGTGCAATATCTCAGTTATGCCTTTATCATTCAATAATTAACAATTTTCAATTAATTAGTATGGATACAAGTCGATATTATCTACCCTAAATCAATGTTGATATTATTATATAGACAAATCATATGTTTTAACCATTTTTTTCTAGATGGATGCTCTAAAATTTATTTGTTTCTTCAATCTGGTAAATTTTTTGACTCATATTAATCGTTCAATCCTCTTCAATTTTTGATTGTGTTGGTATATGTATGAGTTTTTTCTATTTTTCGTTTATGCCGATAATTATTCACGAATCAGTCTTATTTAGATTAACTCAACATTGTCTCTCTAACATTGAGAAAAACATTCAAACCGTAGCAAATTTGTATCATGGGAATAATTAACTTTTTCAGTTTTCCAGATCATTTGGGTTTTTTTCCTGGTTTGCTTATATACCTCCATATATTAGGAAGAATAAACGTCCAGCAAATTTTCCCTGTTGTATAGATACCTGGAACTAATTTTTTAAAATTTAATTCTACAGTTTCTTCGTTGATTTCCATTACTACCAATTATTTTCTGAGTAAAAAATATGATTCGATTTATTCAAGTGCCAATCGTCGAATTCCACAACGTTCTTGAATATACTGATTACTATCCAAACAGTCATATGCATTTATTAAGTCAAGAAAAATATTTTGTTTTCGAAATAAGTGGTAGTAGTTGATATACCTATTCAATACAACATATTTTTCTTGACCTAACTACGGCATATGATTGTTTGGATACTTATCATAACCAAATTCACAATCTGATTGAATTGTTCAGTTTTTGTTCAAGAGATAGTGTTCATTCTGTAATTTTTCATCATTCGACTTCTTTGAGTAACAACAGTCGTATTCTTTGAATTATTTTTGAAAGCACCTGATTTATAAGGCGAAATGTCTAATCAGAAAATAATCGGATAGTTTTCCGTTAAAATTCAAACGAACAGAATCGAATGTTGTTTTTTCGTTAAAAATGAGTTCATCTATTATTCTTAGTACTCAACGGGATTATTGTGCAAAATTACTGACCAATCTCAATAGAATCAAACTGATCTATTTTGATAAAGCGTTATTCTAAGAATAAGTGAACCATCGTCCTTCAAAAGCATTTGGCACTATCTCTAGCATTTTAAAATACCGACGAAAACAGAAACTGATAGTGACGTCAATTACCTCTAATTGGCGTTCGCAGTCACGTGATAGATAATAATAAATAACATAATTTAAATCAGCTTTATTTAATTCAACGAGAATAATAAGATCGCTAAAAAGGTTTTTTAGGATTGCAAAAACTCTCTTCTATGAGGAAAACCTCAATTTATATGAATTCGTAACATGAGTCAACATCCCTATTAGTTCATCTGTTATTCTTAGTACTCAACGGGATTAATATGCACAATTACTTACCAATCCCAAGAGAATTAAACTGATCTATTCGTTTTGATAAAGCGATATTCTGGGAATAAGTGAACTATCGTCCTTCAAAAACATCAGACGAGTTATTGACCTCCATTTGGCACTATCTCTAGCATTTTAAAATACCGACGAAAACAGAAACCGTAAAACTCCGGGGATAAGTGCGACAAGCTTCCGAAACATGCTTTTGACGAAAATCGTGCGTTTTACAAATTAAAAAAGATTAAACCATTAGCACAGCCATCGGGATGTTTGTATTGGTTTTGATGTAACTTGTCATCCTGTCATGTAAACCACACGGGCGCGTTTCTTATCTAACGACATTTGGATCGTCGCCTGTCATTCCACAGCTGCTCTGTCGCCCAGCTACTGGTCTCGACCTCTAAGCTCTCCAGAAACCCAGTGACAGCTCTCATTACGAAGACCGAATAAAAATGTCAGATGAATTAAGTGCCTGTTTGATATCTTATTTATTTCATTCGGGCGGATAACGACGAGATAAGTAGATTAGACGAGGGAATTTTTAATTGGGATTGATAAAAAATATCCGGGAACTAACGAACCGTTGAAAACATCTCTGTATAGGGGATAATTCTCGTAAGAATGAATTGACGAGCACTCTGTGTTAGAGGGTTTGGTAATCTGTAGATCTGGGAGTATTATAATTGGAAGTTTGAAGATACAATTTCCAATATGAAAGAGATGAGTTTGCAGGTGGGGATCGATATAGTTTTCTCTACTAATTATGATCATTATTTCGATGTGTATCTTTCGCAATTGATGGATCTCATCTCCAGTTCAACGACATGCTGAGTTTATACTTTAAGTTTAACAATCAATTAGTTTATCGTAATCACTTTATATCTGAAAATTCAGAAATTACTATCGGATTACACTTCCGAACCAATGATTTATTTGAATGGTCATTACTTAATGAAGATATTGCGAAAATGTTCTTGAATTACTCAAATATTCCTGTAATTATCATTATCGTCCTAAATAGTAGACGTGTCGAGAATCATGAGTTGAAACGAACAAGCATATACACTTTGTTTTTTCTCCATTTTGCAATAGTCCTATTCTCAACATCAGGCTATATCTGCAAATTGAAAACAATAATACGTTATGTATTTAAAATTTGTTAATATGTTATAACTCTTTCTATTTTTTGTGTAAAGAATAAACATACAGGGTTTTCCTTTTAAGTAGGCCAATTAGACGTTTTCGGAGAACTAGTCAATATTTCGTTCTGAAATTTTGGGTGGAGCCTTGAGGATGAAGGAACTCTTCGCCTAAAATATTTTCAAGTCGACAGTGTTGCCACGTCTATCTCAAATATATCTACTTTCTTATTTCAAATGGAACTACCTATATTTTTATCTATGTATCGATTCAATACCAAATTCGCAGTATAACCTTCCAAAAAATAATTTCTCTGCCGTGCACTGTTGCCAAGTGATGCACAAATTCTTGATATTTTTGACATCTGCATTGCCTGTTTCGAAATGCAATATCTCGATTAATTCTATGCGACCGGAACCCAAACTCAGCAGTCTCATAGTAGAGAATCCATGCATTCATGTGGTACATTCAGTATCAGGTTTTTTGAAGATTTTGCTCTATCTATCTATTAATGTGATAATTTTGTCCATTCAGCCACTGCTCCGCCAGACTTTTGGCGTAGGAAGCTATTTTCCCCCTGAGTGCAAATATGGCTCGAATCCCAGTCTCATGTTGCCTTTTAATTTTTTTTGTCTATTGGGAAAACGACAACTCATATTTGAATATCCTCAGAGCTATTGGTTTCATTATCATGAAATCAAATTACATATTCGTTTAAATTTTAAACCTACCTTGAAAATTTCATTGTTCGCACAAGATTGGAATAGTTTTGTTCGATGAATAAATGGAATGAATAAACAAGCGCGTTGAAGCTTGTGACTTTAGGCTCGGGCTTTATTCAATTATCTATACTGAATAGGCTTCAAAGTTTATGCCGCATTTTGGGCATTCCTTAAAAATGTTGGTTATAATGATGTAGAATTGAATGCATCGCCGAAACTCTACGACATTGCAGGTAGCTACAAAAATTTAATGAAACTATTCATGAGTATATTCGAAACTCTTTATCAGATTCAATTTCCAAATTCTCAACAAAACAGAAACTCCATACTCGAGCAAGTGTGTTCGACGAGCCGCCTAAGCGGCTTGCGAAAAGAGCTCTGGCATCGCATCATACCCCTAATTTGCACACAATAGAATACGATCTCTCTAATTAGGGTTACAGTTAGCGTTTAATGATCTGCTCTTCCCACAGCTTGACCATCTTTCACATTTTGCGGACTGGTTTTTAAACGCGTCAAAATCGGAACAATGCTACCATCTCCTGCGTTCCTTGAGCTTATGGCGGGCGACTCGAGTCGGTTCCCTTCTTAGGATGCTGCTGAACAATCTTTCTGCACATCAATGTAAGCGAAAATTATATTGATACCTATTAGTATTAGAGGATATGGAAACAAGAAATTTCATATTTACCCATAATAAACTTCTAAAATCGACTTAATGAATACGAGTACATGAAGTGTCAATAAAGATTAAACAATTTTACAGACAATGTCTGTAAATGTCAATGTCAAGTTCAAACTTTTCTGCGATAATTCCCACAAAAATTTATTATTGATGATGAATGTTATTGTATAGTCTAGTTATTCCTAAGATCAATGAAAGCATGAATCGTGGATCGTGGTAAGTTTAAAATCCAATTTCTTACATATCTTTTGAACAAATTAATTGAGATCTTGTTAACAATCATGGTTCAAATGTATCCTACTTTTAACTTTCTCTGTTATACGAAAATTGCGAGATAATAAAGATGTCGAATATCTAAAATATTCACCTTCGCTTACAGCAATTCAGATGGGAAAGTTCTTTCTCGTAAGTATATAATTTTGAAATCCATTTTTGAATAGTCTCCAATGGTTTTATTTGGTTGTTCTAGGCACCTCCCCTTGAAACTATACCATATCGCAGTTCAGATTCTACCAGTGCATAATATACTGTCATTAACTGTTTCCTATTGAGAAATTGTCCTAAGGTGTTTGAATTTGGATACTGAATTCCTGATCTTTTCGATTAAATTCTCAATATGAATGTTCCATTTAAACCTGGAATCAATCATCAATCCTAGGTATTTAACATGTTGTACAGGTTTCATAGGATTGGCCTGTTCAGTGATAAATAGATCTGGTAAAAGTTGCGTGGTCTGGATGAGAAAAGAATATATTTAGTTTTTTCTACATTCATTGTTAGGAGGCGAAATCAACCATTTTGTTATATTGTTGATATCACTTTGAGCCCTCTCGAACATCAATTCCCAGGTTTCTGCGGTATACAAGAAAGCAGTGTCGTGGGCGAAACTAATTATCGTACCTGTACTATTATGGTGGAATAAATTGTTCAGGTATTTCTTGAACAAAACTGGTCCCAGTACGACTCCTTGCGGAACTCCGAACACAACACAGGGCAGTTGCATCAGAAACTCATTTTTTATTTCTTCTGTATATTCAACCCTATCATATAATATCTCCATTGCAGATATTTGTAATGTTCAGTGTTATTTTATGATGAATTTTTTTCGAAGAATACTTATGGAATTTATTATAAAAACAGGATTTCAGGTCAGTTTGTCATGTTGCTACGTTTCAAAATACTATCAGGTCTAATCGAACAAGAGTCAAACCTGATAATGCAAATCAACTAACCAAAATTTGCATACAGGGTGAGCCTGCATAACTTTTCACTCGAAATTTGAGCTTTGAGATAGAAAAACGAAAAAACGCTCGTACAGGTCAAATTTTGTTGAAAGCGAGACCATAAGGGTGTTCAAATGAGTTTGATATCACTACCTCTATAGCCTCAACCCCTAACAGCTCTCGTTTCTTAATAGAGAAAAGGGGTAGAGTAGCACCTTGTTGGAAAGGCAATTCGATTTCCTGCATGAGTCTATTTTTTAGTCGTGAACTTTCGTTCAAATGAAAAATTTCTGTTAGGGTAGCGACTAGAGGGTTAGTGATATCAAACTCATTTAAACACACTAACCTGTCCCCCTGTAAATAAAATTTGACTTGTTCGAGTGTTTCCCCATCTCAAAGATTTAAAATCGGCTTGTGAAAGTTATTAATGGAATACTGTCACTCTGCATAATAATGGCGATGAAAAAAAATACACTAATGTTTTTAATTGAGTGAGCGATGAAAAATGAGAGCTGTTAGGGTTGCGGCTAGATGAGTAGTGATATCAAACTCATTTGAACACCCTCATTTGTCCCCCTTTCAACAAAGTTTGACCTGTCCGAGCGTTTTCTCGTTATTCCATCCCAAAGCTCAAAATTTGGAGGGAAAGTTGTTTTATTGATGTATTAGTCACTCTGTATAATAAAATGCGATGAGAAAAAATACACCCATGCAGGAAATTAAATTGCCTTTCCAACAAGGTACTGCTTTTTCCCTATAATGAAAATCTCATCATTTTCATGCTTGAATCAAGTTTATAAGCGAATGTGTTATTCTGATTAAGGTAGATTTCTGTTATTTTTGAGCGCCGGTTCCACCGAATGCCATATCGTTTTGCCTCAATGTCTGTAATTTTCGAACTGTGAGCCGAAAATGGTCTCAAAAGATTGGAATCGATTCCCTGTTGACGAACCCGTGGTCAAATTCAATTCTCTTCGTAGAGAGAATTGCCCAAAGGACCGATTTTCAGTATGAGTTCGTTAACCAGCCAAATCCTACTGCGTGTTCCATAAAATATGACCATTGAAAATTTCTGTCGTTCAATATCTCAGGCAAAACGAAACCAACCGAAATTGAATTTTGCGCCCACATGCATGATGCTCATAGTGAGCCACATCCAAAATTTTGTGGTCATAGTGTTAACAGAACCATAGAAATTGAATTCGAATATTGAAAATAAGAAACATCATATTTTCGTTACAATATATCCGATTGTCAAGCTTTTACATATTTCAGTTTTTGAATAATTTCCAGAATATTATTCCGATCATGTTGAGATTTTGCATTTATATATAATATTCAGTATCGATCTCAAGTCCTATACAAATTTTGAGGTAATAACCTCATTTCTCCACAATGAACGAGCGCTCAAAAGCACCTACTCAGGGATTTCTTGAATATTTTTAATTCAAATTGTTTGAATTATACTGAATCTCTAGTATTCATCAGGCGTTCCTTAAACTGATAGAACTTCCGACATCAACGACAACTCCAAGTTTTTCTTTCCAACAAAAGATTTTGTAACCAATTAAAATTTCATGGTATTTAAAGAAGAAAATTATGCTCTCTCTCGTCGCATAAGATGAGCCAATAAAAAGACCATGGACTGTCAATGAAAATGACAATTAATTGGTTGTATTGCCGCAGCAGAGAAGAATATTAATGACTTATTTAGTGTGGCTTTCCTCTATCTCACTCTGCTTACCGTAGGACACAAATAACCGATACGAGAGAGCTACGAGAAGAGAGGCGAATAATTATTTCTCTATTATCAAGTTGATTGAGTATATCGAAGTCGCGGTGTTATCGAGCAAAATGGAAGATTGTGAATTTATGGTTGTGTCAAGGGAAGTTAATAGGACATTCTAAGACTGCTATTATAAAATTGGCAAAAGCAATTTCGGTGTTTGCAGATGAATTGCGTCATTTGGTTATCGAACGAGTATTTCATCCATCCGACTGATGATGTTTCTTTCGTTCATGCTAGTGCAAAATAATGGTATTGGAAGTATTTATGATTCTGGAATAATATACATGTAATTAACTATATTGGAATAACACAAACCTTCATTAGGCGAAATATTGTGATAATGGGCTGTCTGTTTAATTGGAAACTTTATATTATTTTCTTCATTCACTTTGTCACTTCATTAGATTTAAATTATATTCTCAGATCATACTTCTTAATATTCCAAATAAAATCCAGAATGATCCATTTTGTTCGTGTTAATATCAAATAGTGGAAAAGTAGAACTAGGAACTTATTCAAAGTGTGTTAGCTCATATTGAATAATACGAAATAATCTATCCAAATGATTGAATCTGCTACCAAAGTTTCGAATTTTTAGATAAGATGCAGATTTTTTGAACGCTCGTTCTACTCAAAGGAGTGCTATATCCTTTTGGATATTGATTGAAATATAATCTGGGAAGATTTTGCATTTCTAGAAAACTTTTTTAGGTTTTCACTCCCAGTCTCTGAAACCGAAATAATTAAAAAAATAATTAATATAAAATGCTCCTGCGTAAATCTTTGCCCTAATTTGTCAGGAGTGAATAGTTTTGAAAGAATTGTTGCCTAACAGTAAAACTAAAAAATGGAATAAATGAAGAGGATTATTTAACGTTTCGGTGTCTATATAAGACTCCTTCTTCAGACAAACTTGTAAAATCTTCGGAATTGTGAATTTTTTCGTTTGCAGTCCAATTTTTAATTATTTCTGGTTCAGAGACTGGAATTGAAAACCTAAAAAAATTTTCTATATCGTTTCGCCCAAATTTCTGTAATTTTCTAATTTTGAGCCGAAAATGGTCTCAACCAATAGGGTTAGACTCCCATATGATGAATTCGTGGTCAAATTCAATTCTTTCCATGGGGTCGTCCGTCCGGCCGTTAACACAATTACTTCCGAAGGGATTGTCTTGGAGACTTGTAATTTTCAGGATGAGTTCGGGTCCCAAATGCCCTGGTTAAGTTCATTAACCGCCAAATCGTAGAGGTGTTCCATAAAATATGGCCATTAAAAATTTTTATTTGTTTCTCATTTGTAAACGTCAGTTTCCAAAAACACAATATTAATCAAGAAGTTTATTTTTTCAAGTCACTAACTTGTAAAATTGACAGTTAACTTGTAAAACTTTTACAAGTTAGTAGTATTATTATATTGAAAGTTGTCAAGTACTTGCTTCTAATTTAATTCATTCTTCTAACCTCAGAGTTCCTGGACAAATGTATTTCTCAATAAACGTTCTCAAACTATTTAAAACGATATTCGTACCTTGTTATATTCGTATCTATTCGCTTTCCTTTTCACGTACTTGCTTCTAATTTCATTTACCCTTTTAATTTCATCGTTCCTGGAACAAATATTTTTAGTAATAAATGTTATAAAAGTTTTAAAACATGATATGCATACGTTGTTCATTTGGATCTGGCCTTTTTTCGTCAGAATTAGCAAATATTCTCGAAGGACTTCCCTCTCGTAAAGCCACTGACAAATGTCATAATTTTCCGATGTCATAAATAATCATAAATAGCTTACGACATTTGCGACAAATTATTGAGATTTTTTGGGAATTCAGTTCACCTTTTACAAACGAGAAACAAATAAAATATAAAACAATACACGCAAGGTAACGGGTTTTTACTGGCTCAAGGAGGTAACCTCCATTCGCCAGTAAAACCCTCTTACCTTGCTAGTAATGTTATATACTATTTCGTCCTCAATATCGAAACGAATCGGAATACGGCCGAATGCAAGATGCTCATAAGAAGCCTCATGCAAAATTTTGTGGTCATAGTGTGAACAAAATCATAGAAAATTCAATTGAAATACTGAAAAAAAAACTTTATATTTCCATAATTCCGATTCGAGTGGAATTTATTTTGTGAAAGATCGATATACTGAATTTTGATCCAAAATTTTTGTGAGCATAGTGTTTACAGAACCATAGAAAATTCAATTGGAATATTGAAAAGAAGAATCTTAATTTTGCCATAACAAGATATCTGATTCAAGTGAAATTTCCTCTGTGAATAAAGATTGATATATTGGATCTTCAAGCAAAATTTTGTGGCCATAGTGTTAACAGAACCTTAAAAAAGTCAATTGGAATATTGAAAGAAGAATCTTTATATTTCCATAACAGAACATTTGTTTTGTGAATGAAAACTACTATACTGAATGTTCATCAAATTTCAAGAGAATAGCATCATAAGGACCGTTGAATTTAGTTTTTGTAATTATTTATTTTTTACATATTTCGTTCTTGGGTGCTTTAAATTCGAAATTAAATTTATGGATTTAGCCATTTTAAACATGCTCTTTTCTTACTGTGCATTACTCTAATGAAGATAATGAATGAATTTTTGCAGTTTCCCTTATCGTATCCCAGATTTCATGGGGGGCCCAGACCACCTGTGCCCCACCCTGGTGTCGCCAATATAGAAGAGTGTATACCAACATAACAAGGAAAAAAATAGGCTACTAGGTAACAAAACTTATTGAACAATTTGATAGTTTATAAATACTGTTATGAAGTAGTCAATAATGAAAGACAATAATGTTCGGTCAACTGAATAATGTGTTCAATAATATTTTTTCAACGAAATTGTATTCTGCTTATATCGACGGTTGTATACTTACCACAACCGTCAACTGAGGGGATCTTATAATTGGAGATACCGGGTTAAAAGATTCCTCACCAAAATTCAATAAAAAAGACCTTTCTTCGCCATCTCCTTAAATTATCCTCGGCCGAAAGCTCTGCATTTCTGCAATCCAATCCTTTTCGCCCAAATTGTATGTTAACTCGTCGACTGAACCCCATCATACAAAACCAGATTCTTGCTATAATCTTGCCGTTACGACAAGAAAACATTGAACTCATCGTATTTTTTATTTTCATTCATCGAAATACAATGACAAAATGCTAAGCAGAACGACAGGCCAACGGTAGAGCGAGACGAACTACCGAAATTCTGGATTGATTGAAGCGATGGGACAGACCCATGAATCACATCAACTATCACCGTTCATCGTTTTATCTTTGAGTAACTATGTTAAAGAAGTAAAGAAAGCTATAGCTAAGCGCAGAAACATCTGTATACAAAGTTATAAAGAAGTTGTTTTACATTATTTTCTTGGCACATGTTACACTAAGCAAAATTCCCTTCTCTTCCTATCATTTTTAGGACAAAATATTACTAGGAAAAGAGTAGAAGACTTATTCCCGCCTTTTCCAAATACAATATTAAACTGCAGTGCGCATGCGGTGAATCTACGATCCTGCTCTTGTCTAGGGTTACGATAAATCAACCTGGGTCAGTGATGGAGGTAATAGACCTGTACTTTCCGAATACGGCTTGGATGTTCGGGTTAGGTAAACGAACGCTAACGTAAGGGATCGAGTTAACCCGAGTAAGTTTCTGAAAAGGCCTATACACGATAAGAATGTATTTCAATATATTCCAATCAAGAATGTATTTCAATCAAGAATATACAGGGTCTTTCACGAGGAACCTCACCCATATTTATACGGGAAACTACAGAACGTATTTTCATGAAATTCAGCACTTATAAGTATTTCACGATGCTGATGAAATCTAAAATATTTTCAAGGCATGAGCACCTCCGTTTTTCCGGAAATGACGTCAACTACCGTTTTTCCAATAAGAACACCACTTTTTTATTGCAGAAATCGATTCCTCAGAAAATTTCAAGTTATTTTGATGTAACATTTTTCAGTTTTGGTTGGAAAATTCTCTCTGAGCGGGAAAATACGAAAAAAAAAATCGAATATAGAGCTTCGCTGAAACAAGAATAACTTCGAGGTTTTTGGGTGGAAAATTTTCATTTTTGAGATTTTCAAGATGTAAGATTGATATATCCACTTTAAAAATCGCAATCGCGATTCATGATACAGGGGGTGAAAAAATCGCTTTCAAAGTTAGGAATGACAAAATCGTGAAAAATCAATTTTTTCAAATTAGAACCCCATTTTTTTATGGCAGATATTGAATCTACGTTAAAAAATAATGAGAGTGTATGCATCACACCCTTGCCCTAAAGTGGGAGTTATTCACAAAAAACTGTTTTTCGTCTTGAATTTTCAGCTATTTCTTTTCCCTTCACGCCAAAAAGATGAAATTTTCAGGAACTGTTACTTAAACCATGTTTTAGATTTTACTACCCTAATATGCAAGAGAAAAAAGTTACAGTTTGTTCCTAAATAGATGGCGAATTTTGATTCGAATTTGTATCGGAAACCTCTTTATTTCAACTAATCGGCCATCGGTCTTCTCTCCAGTGATAAATAAATAATTCCTTATGAACCATATGCAAAAACTTACCATGTTTTACATTCTCTTTTTTAATGATAGATATCATTAATTACATTGCCAGATATCATTAATTACATTGCCAAATTAATGATATCTATCATTAAAAAAAAAGATTGTAAAACATGGTAAGTTTCTGCATATGGTTCATAAGGAATTATTTATTTATCACTGGAGAGAAAACCGATGGCCGATTAGTTGAAATAAAGAGGTTTCCGATACAAATTCGAATAAAAATTTGCCATCTATTTAGGAACAACCTGTAACTTTTTTCTCTTGCATATTAGGGTAGTAAAATCTAAAACATGGTTTAAGTAACAGTTCCTGAAAATTTCATCCTTTTGGCGTGAAGGGAAAAGAAATAGCTGAAAATTCAAGACGAAAAACAGTTTTTGTGAATAACTCAGAAAATATCCACTTTAGGGCAAGGGTGTGATGCATACACTCACATTATTTTTAACGTAGATTCAATATCTGCCATAAAAAAATGGGGTTCTCATTTAAAAAAATTGATTTTTCACGGTTTTGTCATCCCTAACTTTGAAAGCGTTTTTTTCACCCCCTGTATTATAAATCGCGATTTCGATTTTTATAGTGGATACATCAATCCTACGTCTTGAAAAATCTCAAAAATGAAAATTTTCCATTCAAAAACCTCGAAGTTATTTTTGTTTCAGCGGAGCTCTATTTTCGATTTTTTTTTCGTATTTTCCCGCTCAGAGAGAATTTTCCAACCAAAACTGAAAAATGTTACATCAAAATAACTTGAAATTTTCTAAGGAATCTATTTCTGCAATAAAAAAATGGTGTTCTAATTTGAAAAACGGAAGTTGACGTCATTTCCGGAAAAACGGAGGTGCTCATGCCTTGAAAATATTTTAGTCATCAGCATCGTGAAATACGTAAAAGTGCTGAATTTCATGAAAATACGTTCAGTAGTTTCCCGTATAAATATGGGTGAGGTTCCTCGTGAAAGACCCTGTATACTTAATTCACATTGCGACAGCGATCAATAAAATAGCTGATTGAATAATTATTGTTTTGGCAAAGTGGAATCCTGATTAAAAAGGCTGTCACATTCAAAAATGTCCACCCCCAAAAACTCAACAACGAAGCTTTGTGAATACACTCAGACAGGTCGATTTTTAATGACAGGGGTACATGATCTAGGATACAAAGCTTGTTTCTTCTAGCAACTCCTTGGAGAGGGTTGCAACCCTATCAGGAATTTGAATAGGGATAGTAAGTAGTTTTGTAGAACAAACGTATGTATAGATTCAAATTTGTATGAACCTGCAGTTTGTGTTCTATGAAGTGGATATTCACAAGTTACAAGGTAATTTTTAAGGAATTATGGTACCGATGAAACTAGATGAAAAATTCACTTAATAGATCTATGCAAAATTTATGTTACAAAACTGCCCACTTTTCCTACTAAAATATTTGATCCTCTCCAGAGAGTTTCTAGTAAAAACAGCTTTGTTCCCATATCTTAAAAATGTCTGAGTGTTTTCAGCAATTCTGATTCGTTGTTGAGTTCGTGGGTGGGCACTTCTAAATGAGACACCGATGGACAAATGAAACACCAGAACCGGATATTATTATTGTAAAACTAGGTTGGAGAATTAACAGAAGAATTTCCCCAGAGTGGGGCTTTCCGTTACTATCTTTTGAGCGCTCGTTCTACTTAAACGAGTGCTATATCTTTTTGTCCAAATGTCTGTAACTTTCGAATTTTGAGCCGAAAATGGTCTCAAACGATAGGATTCGACTAACTAATGACGAATTCGTGTTCAAATCAATTCTGTCCATGGGACCGTCCGTCTGGCCGTTAGCACAATAGCTTTCGAAGGGATTGTCCTAGACCAAGAGACTAGAATTTTCAAGATGAGTTCGGGTCCCAAATGCCTCGGTTAATATTTTGAAGCAGCCAAATCATACAGAGTGTTCCATAAAATAATTCCACTCACAATTTTTGATGCTCAATATCTCAGAAAAAACGGAACCAATCGAAATGAAATGTAAAGGCCAAATGCAAAATTCTCATAACAAGCCTCATGCAAAATTTTGTGGCCATAGTGTTAACACAACCATAAAAAACTCAATTGAAATATTGAAAAGAAGAATCTTTATATTTCCATAACAGGATATTCGATTGGAGTGAATTTCTTCTATGATAAGGATTGATATGATACTGAATTTTCATGCAAAATTTTGTGGCCATAGTACTAACAGAACCATAGAAAATTCAATTGGAATATAGAAAGACGAATCTTTTTCTGTTCATAACAGAATATCCGATTCGAGTGAAATTTTTTTCAGATTGAAAATTGATAAACTGAATGTTCATGCAAAATTTCAGGTGGATCGCATCATCAGAACCATAGAATTTTTCACATAATTCAACATAATTCATTGCCTGAATAGTATTTAGATATTTATATATTTGCTATCAAATTCAAGGCTCATATGAAATCTAGAGGTAATGGTCTTATTGCTTCACCAATGAACGAGCGCTCAACAGCTCCTGCTCGGGGCTTTTCTTAAATTTTTTAATTATATATTGAATTCTTCGCTCATTGAACTCATCCTTAACCGAATACAATGACAAAATGCTAAGCAGAGCGACGGGCCAACGGTCGAGCGAGCCGAACTACCGAAATTCTGGACTGATTGAAGCGATGTGACAGACCCATGAATCACTCCAACTATCGCCGAGATCGGTACCCGTGTGTCCTGGCTTTGATGGTTGAGGAATCGAAGCAACCTGCCGTCCTCTCTGATTGATTCGACGATCTCTATCCACCTAGAGATTATCATCGGCCGGGTCGGATTTCGTCTTCGGCGGTACCAGGACCGGATTTGAGGTTCATGGGACAATTCGAGCACGATATATGGTGGCAACAGGTAAAGATTTACTGTGAATGAAAAGATTAGGATGAGGATGCATTGAAAGTTTATCGTCCACAATTTGGTATCAGATAAAAGTGTTATTGGAAAATTCTTCTTTCTGGAGATCTAGGGAAGTGTGTACTAAATGAAAACGAAAAAATTACTTTTTCCTTAAAAATATAGTAATTGCCAATAAAAATGAGTAAATGAAAAGACAATTCAAAATTCCCGCGGAAATGCTCAATTTTGTCACGTTCTGATGATTACGTCATAATACAGCGAACATACTTTGACTTCTGTCAAAGCGAACTGATTTTGCCGATCCCTTGTGGAAAAGTTCAATCTAAGCCTTCAAAATGAATAGGTCGGTCTGTAAATGCTGAATGAGGTGCTTCTTTTATTTGTAATAATAAATATGAGTTAAAAGTCTGCTACTTACAAAGACATTTCTCCGTTGCACAAAAATCCTTGTTTTCAGCAAATAAACTTGCGACCATAAGGGAATTTATTTTCGGTAAGTTACTACTATTACCCTTGATGAAAGAAAATTGTAGATTATCGTTCTTGTAACGAACTAGGTATTCTGTTCTCTTTCAGCTTTCAACTTCGTAAGTTCGAATCATAGATATGATATTTTATATATTTACTATGGTTCAAGTCACAGAACCGTGGGTTTCACAAAGCTTGATTGGCAATCAAAACGTTTATATTGAAGTAAGTCGATGGTTTATGTCAGAAATGAACTGAAAATTGCAGAGAAATGATGACATTTCAATAATCAAGGTGATTGGAGTTTTGTGGAACCCGGCCTATGAATGTATTTTGTTGATCTGAGCACCGAACATTCGAATTTGCAATGACAATACGGATAGTTTGACGTCACTGGGTTTATGTTTTGTTCAACAGTTTTTTTTAAATACGATTTTTTCATAAAAATTTTCAGTCTTTTGAAATGTATTTCATTTTGAAAACCCTTGTACATCCATCCCCAAATAATTGTGGATGAGTTGAATGAGAATATCATAAATTTTGTTTTGAATGATATCAATGTGTTGAATCTGATTCAAAATATTTGAATAAGTCTTTCTTGGTTTTTTAGACTGAACCAAATGAAAGATTAAGATTGGGTTTCGAATATCCATTAATTGGAGCTTGGAAGTATGCTGGCAACAGGTGCAGATTTACTCAGACAGACCATTTGCATGAAAAGTTAAGGATTCGTTGAAAGTTTATCGTCCACAATTTGGGAACGGTAAGGTATTCTGATATAAACATGAAATACTCTGGATCATAGACTAACTAAACGGTTTTAGTTTGTCTATGCTCTGGATCTTTGGATATTTACTTTCCGTCTTTGATATTTCTGCGGAAGGAAAAAACATTCAAAGGAGCAGGCTATACCCGCTGAGCTTTATCATTATTCGAGGGTAGTTCAAATATAAACCAGGATTTTGCTATATAAATTTCAATATTAAGTTACACAGCTGACATATTTTACAGATCTTATAGATAGTCTCCGACACACTTTACACAGTTTGGCCACCTTTCGGATGCCTGTTTCGTAAACATTTTCTCGGCTTGTTACGACATTATTCGCGTACCTACGAAACATTCTACCTCCGCATTGTTTTCGAATCGTTCAGCAAGTGCCTTTTTCAATGGGACAAATAAAAATAGTCGCATCGCATGGCCACAAATCGGGACTATCGGTGCGATTCTGTTGGCACATTGCTATGAATCTTGTTATCCAAGCAATATTGCTATCTTCCAAATTCACAGAAATGTAACTGCGGTATTGCGTATTCTGTTTCGAATGTTATAGCAATTTTGGTTATGACTTTTGCCTTAGCAATATTGTTTTGAAAATCGGCCATCCAAGAGCTGGCAACACTGTAATATATGATATTTGAACTACCATTTTGAGGTTTTGTTATGACATTTCTGTGTTTTCAACCACTTGTAAATGGTAATTTCAGAAATGTTGCGGAATACGAAAACCAAGAAAATCCGGAAAGTATTGATGAACTTCCTTGAATATAATAGAATTAGAGTGACAGGAAAAACCCACCCATTAGAAATATACAGGAGGTGTATATCAAGTGGGTTGAACTCACAAATTTTGCGAATGCTGTGTGAAAAGGGACAAGAAAAGATTGAATGCTTTCTCTGGATGAGATATTTTCATACACAAATATTAATTAATGAAAACACAATCTCAGCATTCTGCCGAATAGCTGAAGCTGTTGGTTGATGTTATTTGAGGCTGAGAAATTTTCACAATCAAATGAGGTTTTATTTTATGTTTGTTATCAATACCCAATTTCATACAATATCAATTGAAATTCGAAATAAATTTCCTTTTGTTCATTGAATATAATATGTTCCTGTTGAAAGTTTCCATCGACATTGCTGTAAATTTCCTAGAATAAAACAATTTCTTCTTCCACATACTTTGATTCCATGTGCTGATAGATTTTTGAAACATGGTGAAGCCGAGTCGTGAGCACTCCATGGAACTGTGCATTTACATTCGTTATGATTAAATTAACATCAACTATCTGGAAGATAATGATTCACTCAAATAGAAGAAAAAAATACGAAATTATACTTACAGCTTGTACATTTATATTGTGTAAACCCTTTTTATTGATGCTTTTTTCCATCCTCATTACTTAGAGGAAATGTTATATATCCAGGAAATTAATTTGTTGATATGAGGTCCTAATTTTATGTATTACTCTTCACATAACTAGTACCTAGGCTCATTCCTAGATTGAAGTCCTCACCAGCTCTAGTCTTATAGCTGCCATAGCAAAAAAACTGTTAAGTTGGTTCATCAACAATATTTCTGAACTTTTCAATCAAATCAGAAACGGCTTGTTTGTCCGATCGAAATATTTTGATTAACTTCTCTAGAGTCTCTGATATGTCGGTTTTGCGATCTAAGAATTCTCCTAAAAGTAAGAAGTATTTCAGTTTAATTTTCATTACAACATGCTCACCTATTTTCAAACTGTTTGAAAAATTAAAATGAAATAAATGTTTCTCTATCGTATTTCTAATTGTTTAGGTCCTGGGCTAGATCGTTATCTGCGTTTGCAAGTACTATTTCGACCTTGCGATGATAGCAAGATTATGGCTGAATTGACAGATCATATTGCCACAAAATCGTCGATCAAAATACAAAATATTGCAGATCTTGCTATAATAGCAATATCTTTATCTTAGCAATATGGTTATTCTCAAACAGAAACGCACTGTATAAGAAGGGCGTTCCCGTGTTTCCCTACCTAATTCGTTCAATGTTTCCATCGTTAGATAAGCAAACTTTCAGGGTGTGGATTTTTGCTCAAAATTAAGAAGTCTTGATACCCATCCGGCATCCCCCCTGGCTTTGATGGTTGAAGAATCGAGGCAACCTGCCGTCCTCTCTGATTGATTCAACGATCTCTATCCACCGAGAGATTTTCATCGGCCAGATCGGATTTCGTCTTCGGCGGTATCAGGATCGGATTTGAGGTTTGAATATTCATCGGGCAATTCGAGCACGATAATATGGTGGCAACAGGAGCAGAATTACTCAGGCAGACTATCTGCATGAACAGATTAGGATTCGTCGGAGGTTTTTCGTCCACAACTTCGGAACAGATATAAAAGTGGTATTGAAATTTTTTTCTGGAAATCCATAAGTAATTGTTAATGAGTTTAATGATTATTATAGAGATATTGCTTCGAATGATATCAATGATAACCCTCAAGAAAGTGTTGAATCTGATATGAAATGTTTTAATAAATCTTTCTATGTCTTTTAGATTGAACCAAATTGAATATCAAGGTTTGGATTTCGTTTTCGGTGGTATCAGGACCGGATTTGAGGTTTGAATATTCATAGGGCAATTCGAGCATGATAATATGGTGGCAACAGGAGCAGAATTACTCAGGCAATTTCGGTATAGATATAAAAGTGGTATTGGACAATTTTTCTCGGCAATCCACAAGTAATTATTATTAATGAGTCAAGCTGCAATTAAAGCACTGAGCTCCTACGTCATCGACTCTAAAATGATCTGGGAGTGCCGGAACAAACTCAATGAGGAAGGCAAGAAAAATAAGGTCTTTTTTATCTGGGTTCCCGACCACTAGGGAATCAAAGGAAACGAAGAGGCCAATACACTTGCCAAATAGGGCGCACGAATGTCACTCATAGACCCAGAACACTTCTGTGATATATGTAAACGTACCTATAAGAAGGAATTTCTGGAGAAGGAGGAAAGCCGAGAGGGAAAAACTCTGGCGAAATCTCCCAGGAATTGATCATTCCACTGAGTTCCTTCGGAACTTTGAGTCAGCGGGATCCAGAAGATACCTGGATCTTGGTAGGAAGCAATTACACCTCCTCACTGGCTTTTGTACAGGACATTGTCGCCTCAGGAAGCACCTGTTGAGGATGGGATTATCGGACACTGACGAGTGTAGGTTCTGAGGGGAGGAGGAAGAAACCCCCATTCACCTAGTCAAGGAATGCCTTTGCATTGCGAGCCTAAGGAGAGAATGCCTTGGGCAAGACACTTGTAAGAGTAAGGAACTAGCCTCGTGGAAGCTTTCACAGTTATTAGATTTCATTAGATCTCTGAAACTGGAAGGCGAGCTGTGAAGGGTTTGGCCAGAACATCCCTGTAAGGGGGCACAATAGACCTTAAGGTCGCAGTGAACTGTAACCCCTCTTTAAACTAAACTAAACTTTCATTAATGATGTTAATGATAAGTCATACATTTTTATTCTCATGATATCAATGATAACCCTCAAGAAAGTGCTAAATCTGATATCAAACGTTGGAATCAATTCATCTATGTCTTTTAGATTGGACCAAATTAAGTATTAAGATTCGGATTCCGTCTTCGGCGGTTGCAGGACCGGATTTGGGATGTGAATATTCATGGGGTAATTCAAGTATGATAATATGGTGGCAACAGGTACAAATTTATCTGTATGAAAAGATTAGGATTCATTAAAAGTTTATCGTTCACAATTTGAGAACCGATGAGGAGGTGGTATATTTTGAATTAACTATAGCATACTCTAGATATTCGGATACTTACACCTCATCTTTGACATCTTTGTAAATGGGAGAAGTATGGAGCCTTATCATTTTACGAGGGTGGTTCAAATATAAGCCGGAATTTTGCTATTAAATATTTTATTATCAAGTTACAGAGCTAATTTTTTCTTCTAGATAATCTCTGGTATACTTCAGCTTTATTTCGGAATTCTTTTTGGTGAAAATCTTCTAGGCTTGTCATGTAACCATTCTCGTACGAAAGATTTTACCCCCGCATTGTTTTCGAATCGTCCGTCAAGTGCCTATTTCAATGGGCCAAATATATAATAGTCGCAGGGTCTCAAATCGGGACTATAAGAAGGGCATTTTAGTGTTTTCAAACCAAATTCGGCAATGTTTCCATTGTTAGCCGACAAACTTCCAAGGTGTGAATTTCTGCTCGAAATTAAGAAGTCATCCCCGTGTGTCCTGGCTTTGATTTTCGAAGGAGCAGAGGCTCGACACCTCGAGTATTCATGTCATTACCCATATTTGATTGGTGGATTATTAGAGGTTAGGTACATTCTAATGTACTTTGATAGACTCTTAAGTGCTGTTTGCTTTCCTTATCATCTTTTTAATCGCCTATTATTTCTTTCCTAACACCAACTGAAATAATTGTAGTAAAATGAGTATTCCCTACAATTTCCGAAATTCCTAATTTAACCTCACTTTTGTTCAGTTTAAGCAACCCATCGTGCACTGACGTATAGGGTTTTTACACTCCTTTCAATCCAAATTCACGTGTTCTCCAATTCTGTTCCACTCTGAAAATAGAAATCAACTCTGGGTAATTGCGACACAGAAACCCTTCTCGTCTGTCATGGTCTAATGATAATTAATCGCTACTTTAGATCAATTCTTGTCAATTAATGTCAATTTTCATTCATGCAGTATTATTCGGAGAATATGCGCTAAGCGATTGCCATGACTAATTAGGTTTATGCATCATTATCGATGTCGAGATGGCGTGAATGAATTTATCTTATAAGATGAGATTAAGCTCTTCGAAGACTGGAGATGCTCGAAAATTCAATCGAAGTGCAACTATGGATTTATACGGTTTTTGTTCTTGATAGGGTATACTGACGGATGTCCTAGATACCGAAGATATTCGTCTGAAAGGACGTTTGTGAATATGAGTGCTCATGGTATATGTGGTATAAACCAATTTTCAATAAAAGCGCAAGATTTTTGTGTTTAATAAAACATGGCTTTGTTGGCATGTGCGTAACTTTTTCAGGAAATGTTAATTTCGTTTGAATACATGTAGTGGTATTTCGGCTTCCAATGCGTCGGCGGTTGTAGGCTTTTCGGCATAGATCTGTGGCTTCAGCAAACCACTCAGTCAAAAATCTAAAGGTGTTGAATTGCGAAAGTGTGAAGGACAATTCCGGTCACCAAATCGAGAAATGCCACAACGAGGAGTGAACTCGTTATAAATCGTGAATGTTTCACAGACGGTATGACATGTGGCACCGTCCAAATGAGTTAAAAGGAACTTTGTTATCATAGCACGATATCTTTCACTTTTTCCCGTTACTGCATTTCCTCCTTCATTTTGGAAGAAATATGTTCAAATAATTATTCTCCACACCATACAATGCTCCGTTTTGAATGCATTTCTTTCTGATGAATTATTCGTGAATGTCCAACCAGGCACATTATTTCGATCGAACATTAGACGCATTTTACGATTATTGGCAATTAAATTTTCACCATTTTCATACTTATTTTTGAAAATCACGACTCGTTCTTCTTACGCTCAATGTTCAACGTATATATAAATTTTGAGTAAAAAAATAATTTGATGATTCTTTTCTTACACCTTGATTACACTCCCGAAGAATCGAAACAATTTTTTTATTCGTGTCTCCAGTTTAGGCAACCATAGCAAAAATTATAGATGAACCATAGAATGAAAACACTTAGAGCAACAAGTGTTAGAAATTTGCAGATGAAGCAATGTCCATAAGGAATGCAATAGTTATTGAAAAGTCCTTGCGCGGAAGGTACATGTTAATTTGGAATTCATTAAGTATTTCAAAGGTGACTTATAATGAATATTCTTGAGAATTTCTTGAAAGTTTATACGATTTTGTGTGGAATCATTGTAATATTTTTTTCAACATTATCGAACTTCACCTGTGTTTCTCAATTACTTTTTTGTGAATCGAAAAAATAGTGCGTCTAGAATATCAAAGATTACTTCGGTGTCAATCATTCTTGGGTGCACTATAACTATTTGAAGGTTAACTTACTTTAAAGTACTCGTACTTGCTGCTCAAAACATATAACTAAACATTCCTCCTCAACCGGTCCTGCCATTCTTCATCAGTTAACAATCTCTGCTTTATGTTGACGTAATACCTACCTGTAACAAAAAATATCAATTATTAGTTGAATTCATCGAAGGTGGAACGTCATTCCAATGATTATATTCGGGACATATTTTGATAGGCTTGGATTTAAAAAATAAAGGCGGTTCTATGTGACTTGCATTTTCTGTACATGTCTCAATCAACTCTGCAGCATCGCTGATAGATGTTACAGGTGGAGTAACCAACGATGTAATTGGAATTTATTTAGTTCCCAACGATGGAACTCCATGCTTCTTCATGGTCGTCTCCATGGGCGTCTACAAAAAGGGTACATACGGATGATTTCTACGGAATGCGTCGTTCATATTGTCTATACAGACAGTTCTGCAGATACCAATTACTCATTTGAATTGAAAAAATCTTCTCATTACAACCAAGAATTTACTCGTCTTCAAATAAAAAATTTAAATACAACTTAATACTACTTACAAGTCCCCAATAACAAAAGTAGTTCAATTACCCAATGACAAAAATTTTGCATCTCACTTTTTCAGAATTCATTCAACTAAGTTTAGTATCACCGAAGTGCATGGCTAACATATTATTTCAAGTCTGGATTGGTTGGACGTAGTTTCGACTTTCGTTATTCTGACGTTGTGATGAACAAAACTAGCCAACCTACTAAAAATGATTACTCAACGCTCTGAACAGCACTCATCGATAATTTTAGTTTATGAATCTTTGAAATAGGTAATAAAATACAGCAGTCCGAGAAGCATTCTTGTCAGAAGCTAGAAGAAATTTTATTGCAAGGTCACGTGCTGAAGTTTATCGTGCACTCCCAGAACATTATCGAATTTGAAAAACTGTTGGTACTGAAATTTCACAATTTCCTTTTGCATGCTTGTTCCTAGGGTACCACGTATCTCCTTCAGCCCAAATGTCCGTTATTTTCGAATTTTTGGGGAGGAGGTGATCACAAACGTTTCGGTTGGACTCACTGTTGAAAAATGATTCGGTCCGGCCCTCCGTGATCATGATAACTCTCCAAGGGATGAAGTGAGTGATGCTCTGAAATTATATGAGTTGTTTCCGATTCCCAACCGGTCCAGTAGTTTCGGAATTATTGACATTTGACTTTTTATTATTTTTTTGATATGACAAATGAAAAATTTAAAATCAAGTTTTTTGAGGATCGTGCAGTTAGAAATTTGTTTTTCAAATATTTCGTACCTATGTGCCTTCTGAAGCGAAAAATTTATGGTCATTCTAACTCTAGAACTGCACAGAACGTGCGTTCTGCGAAACGATTCATATCTACTGAATTCCTAAGAGCCATGTAACCGATTGACATAGCTCCTAGGCCCCTCGGATTCTTTGAGTTCACGCAGTAAGCTGAATTTATGAAGATAATTTGAAACACCTCGTATATAGATATACTTTGTAATCGAATAATTCGACCTTTACTAATAAATGGAACTAAGTTACAAATTTTATGTCTATCGCTGAGTTGGCTGCTTGACCGAATAGTAAAGTACACTCATTATAATATTCACAATTATAATACTTACTCAAATTCTAGCTGTATTATAACAGTTTCAAGAATATCATTTTAAATAAAATAAAGTTTTCTTCTTAGTAAAAATTATTCATGTATAGTACAGTCAAATAGGGTTTTTAGCAGGAAGTTTTGGGGTAGTTTTGATTTTTTCGGTTTTTTATGTTTTTTTGGGGTGCTGAATCCGAATCTGAGGTTTGCTAACAAAATTTCGTGAGGGACATAGAAAAAAATACAAAAAAAGAGAAAAAACCTCATTCTTTGGCAGTTTTCTGCTTATAACTCAGAAACTATCAACTTTTCGTGAAAAACCTTTCCATACAAATGAAAGTACATGAAATTTCCTACAAATTGTATTACCACAGCTTGTTCTGCGACAACCCGTTCTGGCTCAAATTATAGTTGAAAATGAGATTTTTCTATGACTCAATAAATGAAACTAAATCAAATTCCGTGGTTTCGATAATGCGAACGTCTTGAAATACTGCTGAACATTCAGTATATCAGTCTCGATTCACAAAAAAAATAAACTCAAATTGGATATCTTGTTATGGAAATATAAATATTCTTCTCTTCCATATTCCAATTCAATTTTCTATGGTTCTGTTCACACTATGGCCACCAAATTTTGCGTAAAGCTTCTTATGAGCATCTTGCATATGGCCGCAACATTTCATTTCGATGGGTTTCGTTTTGTCTGATATATTGGGGAACAAAAACTTTGATATTCTATGTTTCATAAAACATGGCCATTCAAAATTTCTGTTCCTCAATATCCCAGATAAAACTAAACCAATCGAAATGAAATGGTGCGGCCAAATGCAACATGCTCATAATAAGCCTTATGCAAAATTGTGTGACGATAGTGTGAAGAGAACCATAGAAAATTGAATTGGAATATTGAAAAGAAGAATCTTTATATTTCCATAACAGACATCCGATTCGAGTTAATTTTTTTGTGAATCGAGACTGATATACTGAATGTTCATGCAAAATTTCAAGACGTTCGCATTATCGGAACCACGGAATTTAATTTATTTTCATTTATTGAGTCATAGAAAATACCTCATTTTCAACTATAATTTGAGCCAGAACGGGTTGTCGCAGAACAAGCTGTGGTGATACAATTTGTAGGAAATTTCACGTACTTTCATTTTGTATAGAAAGATTTTTCACGAAAAGTTGATAGTTTCCGAGTTATAAGCAGAAAACTGCCAAAGAATGAGCTTTTTTTCTTTTTTTTTTGTATTTTTTTCAATGTTCCCTCACGAAATTTTGTTAGCAAACCTCAGAATCGGATTCAGCACCCCAAAAAACATAAAAAATCGAAAAAATCAAAACTACCCCAGAACTTTCCTGCTAGGGGTTCTTTTGAGCACAAATTGACTGGACTAGTAGCAAGTCCGGAAAATAGGGTTTTGTGAACGAGTCGTGGTCTAAAAAGACTGTTTTTGGGCGTTTTGAGTACAATAGTTTTTCGGCCGTGTAGAATAACTCTAACGCTACCGCTTTCCGTACTCTATTGCGATCTGCGATGAAAACTTACAAACTTCCGACAACTTATGAACTGGTATTCGTTATTTCGTTGCTATGGAATGATCATTGAAGGGACGGTTGTTGACCGAACAAAAATATGTTTTTTTAGGTATTTTAGTAGAGAATTTAATTGGGTTTTTTATGTATTCTGAGGGTTAAGTTGAGTAGCTTATGCTTGACTTAGCCCTTGTTCTGTGAATGGATGTTTTTTCAACATTCAAATAAAAACGCTATCATTATTATTATTATCAACTGCAACGTAAATCTTCCCGGCCCAGTCCGAGAAGTACGTAGTGTCAGAACTAGGCCAAAAGATTCTCTTTCGAGCGCTTGCTCTACTCAAACGAGTGTTCTATCGTTTTGACCAAATGTCTGTAATTTTCGAATTTTGAGCCGAAAGTGGTCTCAAACGATATGGTTCGATTCCCTGATGACAAATTCGTGGTCAAATTAAATTCTGTCAGTGGGCCGTCCGCCCATCCCCACAATAACTTTCGAAGGGATTGACCTAAAGACTTGAAATTTTCAGGATGTGTTCGTATCCTAAATGGCACGGTTAAGTTCGTTTACCAGCCAATCGTACAGAGTGTTCCATAAAATACGGCCTTTCAAAAATTTTTGTTCGTCAATATTTCAGAAAATACGAAACCAATCGTAATGAATTGTTACGGGCCTAATGCAAGATGCTGACAACAAGCCTAATGCAAAATTTTGTAGATATAGCATGAACAGAACCATAGAAAACTCATTTGGAATATTGAAAAAAAAATCATATTTCCATAAAAAGATATCCGATTCGAGTGATTGTGATTTGTGAATGAAGATCGATATTCTGAATGTTCGTCCAAAATTTTGTGACCTAATTTTCAGCAGAACCAAAGAAAAATCAATTGGAATATTGAAAAAAAAATCTTTATATTTCCATAACAGGATATTCGATTCGAGCGAATTTTTTTCTGTGAATAGAGATTGATATACTGAATCTTCATGCAAAATTTTGTGGCCATGGTGTTAACAGAACCATAGAAAATTCAATTGGAATATTGAAAGAAGAATATTTATATTTACATAACAGAATATCCGATTCGGGTGAAATTTATTTTGAGAATGAAAACTACTATACTGAATGTTCATGCAATATCGCATCATCCATAGAATTTAATTTTATAATTTTTGATTTTTTTACAAATTCCATTTTTTTAGATAATTTTCAGAATATAATTCCGATGGTGCTGAGATACTGCATTTATATATTTGGATATCAATCCCAAATCTCATATTAAATTTTGAGGTAAAAGACTGCTCCACTAAAGAACGAGCGCTCAAAAGCTCCTGTTCATGGCTTTTCTTGAATTTTTTTCAAAGAAAAAGCGTTCGGGAAGAAGGTACATCTCGGACGGTTAACAAAAACATATACATGTTTAGATTCTGATAATGTTAATAATTATTACTCATCATCTTAAATTAAATTCATGTGATTGTCTTGAAAATATCCTGATGAAAAACATTCAATTTCAACAGGAATAATTGATCATCTAATTAACATCGTTTCACTATGGCATGGTTCAGAATGATATAATAGAGACATGAGAATGTAATAATATCGCCCTGAGACGAAAGCGAAGAAAAAACTAGTTTTTTCCATACACGAAACCTCATTGAATAAATTCGACGGTATACGCCTGGAATTCTTCCTCACGTAGAATATGTTTTCTTATCGTTAATATCTCATAAAATCTACCCACCAAATGCTACTACTTCCTCAATATTAATCTCCATGAAAAATATCAACTCGAGAGCATTATCGAGATTTTTATCAGTTCATTATAACCCATGAACCATCCGCCACTGCTTCTCAGCTGGAGTTACCACGTTGTAATTGGAATTTATTTAGCTCTTCAAGTAGGGATACAACACTTTTTCAACCTCGTCCTCAACAACAGAAGGCTCTTTGTTGATATAAAGTTCTTTTTATCCCGATATGTAACCATGCCTTTTATAGAGAGAGAAAAAAAGTGAACGATCTTCTTTCGAGTCCAGAGAACAGAAAATTGCGATGCTACTCTTGAATTCGTTTCGTTTGAAGCTTTTAATTGAGATATTTCCTCTTCTGGGGAATTTCATACGGGTATGTAATTACAGAGTGCCCAGAATGAATGGATTAATCATGAAATACTGTAAAGGTGAGCTCTTTGGTGAATTGAAAATAATACAATAAATCGATTCACAGTGAAAAACATTTTTTCGAGGTAATGTATCTTCTTACGCAACGTTGGATTTTTGTCTAACCACGATATGTATTTACTACTATTTCTGCTGCTATTCTTCTTGAAAAAAAAACTTCGAATTTCTTCCAATATTATGATAACATTCCTTGAGATGCCTTTTTCATCGTTCATGATATAAAATATAGAAACAGTCTAAAATGCTCAATTGAGATAAAATGAGGGCTTCTGGTGCACATTTCAAACTGGTATAAAGAGTTCTCATAACTTAGGTAAATGAGAAATTATTTAAACTGTTTTCTGCATAAGTATTGTTATGCCATAGAAGATTATTTTCACACAGAAAAACTGATGTATTCGAAAAAATTTTGAACGTGTGGAGCAAAATTTTGGAGAGAAGCCATCATTGAAAAAAAATGAGAAGAGCTCGAGCAGAAGCTTTTGAACGCTCGTTCATTGGGGGCAATAAGACTGTAACCTCAAATTTCATATTGGACTTGAGATGGATACCTACCAAATATACAGGGTGTCCCAAAACTCGACGTCAACCCGGAACCGGGTGAAAAGCAAGTAATGCTGGTTGTCTGAAAAATATAGAAAAAAACTTGAATTGCAAGATTTTAAAATAATGGGCATTTAAAAAACCCCGCAAAATTCCACACCCTGTGACAGTCTTTTCGCTCCTGTTGCCACAAATATCAACTTTTTCCAACTTTTTTTTTTTTGCTGTGTAACCTTGAATAATGCTTGTCTAACATTAATCAAAATTTGGATACCAGCTGCTCTAGGTTTAATAAAAATAGGGCTTGCTTCTCAGAAAAAAAATTCAAAATAAACAATTGCATAGTTTCAACTGACTGTATTGAAAAAAAAATGTACTACGCTAGTTTGGCATGTTTTGTCAAAAGTTGGCGCATTTAGTAAGGATTCCAAAATGGTATAATACTTGTTAAATTGTAGCTGCCGTAGTTCAAATTTATTTTCGATTGCCTTTGAATACACTTTTTCTTAAACTGCTTCCCACTTAAAAAGTCCAATGGATTCAAGTCCGGTGAACGGGCTGGCCACGAGATTGGACCAGAACGTCCGATCCATTTCCCGGGAAAAAATGAAATTTCTCTGGAAATTTTTTTTTTCTGGTAACATTTTTTCCCGGAAGATGGATCGGACGTTCTGGTCCAATCTCGTGGCCAGCCCGTTCACCGACTTGAATCCATTAGACTTTTTTAGTGGGAAGCAGTTTAAGAAAAAGTGTATTCAAAGGCAATCGAAAATAATTTGAACTACGGCAGCTACAATTTAACAAGTATTATACCATTTTGGAATCCTTACTAAATGCGCCAACTTTTGACAAAACATGCCAAACTAGCGTAGTACATTTTTTTTTCAATACAGTCAGTTGAAACTAGGCAATTGTTTATTTTGAATCTTTTTCTGAGAAGCAAGCCCTATTTTTATTAACCTAGAGCAGCTGGTATCCAAATTTTGATTACAGTTTAGACAAGCATTATTCAAGGTTACACAGCAAAAAAAAAGTTGGAAAAAGTTGATATTTGTGGCAACAGAAGCGAAAAGACTGTCACAGGGTGTGGAATTTTGCGTGTTTTTTTAAATGCCCATTATTTTAAAATCATGCAACTTAGATTTTTTTTATATTTTTCTGACAACCAGCATTACTTTCTTTTTCACCCGGTTCCGGGTTGACGTCGAGTTTTGGGACACCCTGTATAAATGCAGCATCTCAGCACGAGCAGAATTATATTCTGGAAATTATTCAAAAAAAAAATATGTAAGAAATGGAATTCGAAAAAAATTAGAATTTATGGTTCTGATGATACGATTCTCTTGAAATATTGCATGAACATTCAGTATATAAGTTTAATTGACAAAATACATTTCATTCGAATCAGATATTCTGTTATGGAAATATAAGGATTTTATTTTTCAATATTTCAATTGAATTTTCTATGGTTCTCTTAACACTATGGTCACGAAATTTTGGACAAACATTCAGTACCTCAATCTCCATTCACAATTTGAATTTCACTCGAATCGGATATCTTTTTAGGGAAATATGAAGTTTTTTCTTTTCAATATTTCAGTTGAATTTTCTATGGTTCTGTTTATACTATGGCCACAAAATTTGCATGAGGCTCCTAATGAGCATCCTGCATTTGGCTGCAACATTTCATTTCAATTGTTTCCGTTTTGCATGAGATATTGATGAACAAAAATTTTGAATTGCCATATTTTATCGAACACCCTGTACGATTTGGCTGGTTAGCGAACCTAACCGAGACATTCGAGAACCAAACTCACCCTGAAAATTTCAAGTCTCTAGGACAATAACTTCGAAAATTATCATGCTGACGGCTGGACGGCCGGCCCCACGGATATAATTGAGTTTGACCACGCATTCTTAATCAGGGAGTCAAACCCTATCGTTTGAGGCCATTTTCGGCTCAAAATTCGAAAATTACAGACATTTGGGCAAAACGATATCGTTCTGGTAAGAGCTATAAACAGAATATAAGAAAAATATGATCTGACTCGTTAGTCTATAGCGTACAGATTGATCCAACTGATTCTTCGAAACATTCAGTTATTATATCAACGAATGAAAACGTGCATTAGGGGATTTGCAATATGTTTTCCATTTCAAGTCGTGGTAAATATAAAGCCCTAAGAATTTTCTGGATTGACTAACAAATATCTCTTGGTAACATTGGATTCATGAATCTGGTACTTGATTTCTTCGTTTGAAAAATCGTTGCTTCAGTTTTACTCAAATTCAACTTTATTCGATTTGCAGCGCTCCATTCTATTATCTGCTTCAGGTATGTTCGAGTGTACTGGTCATCGCTGTTTCAATACTTTGGATTCTAGTTTCGATTTCAATTCTCAAATCGACTTAAAAAATATCAAATCTTTAAATTAGGGATTTCAGCCTATTGTAGAGAGGATAATGGCATTTTGTTTATTCTTTTTTGAAAATTCTGGTTAAAGCAATGGAAGAAAGAAAGATATGACCAAACCTGTTATTTCATTGCACCATTTACTGAACAAAATATATCCTGACCATGTAATACCAGAAGACCTGCATCTTGAACTCTCGCTCTAACATTCAAAACTTGACATGAAAAATGAGAAAAAATTAGAGTAGAGACCTTCGTTCCCATGCAGTATTGCACGAGTCTACGTTCCCAACTCTCTCTTCGGCTGGCAAAATTAAAAACTAGAGGAATAACGGCATACATAAGTACATATTTCAACGAATATATATCAACTTCATTCACCTCTTTGCACGAATAGACAACAATTCTTATTTACGGTTCCTATGTATCTGGTGCTTCATTTTTGTTCTCCACATCAATCTGGACTGAAACAACATCAAGTTCGTGATCAATTTAAATCTGGAACTGAGCTATGAGCGGCATAAACATGATTCATAGTCGTCCTTTGTCCTCGACGTATTCCACGATCGTATCAAAACTTGGTATAATAATATATAATTGTTTCCTTGATATGCATACACTCCAATGTTATGTATTTCATTGATATATGGCGGTTCAGGCCCATATTCAACCGTGTCATAAATATCTTTAATAGTACGTTATCTATGCGGTCCATTTAATCTGGCATAAAGTCCGTTTCTAACGAGTGAGATGTTCATCTCGCTCTCTGACCGATATGGAATATGGATGTTATTTCTGAAATGTATTGTATTCCAGCTTGGTAGACGAAAATCTGCGTTTTTATGGCAAGGCTTATGGAAGATATTCATGGAAAATCTTTTTGGGTGGATCGTATTGCAGGACGTCATTAAATCGAAGTAAGTAGCAGGACTTGTATTTTTCGCCGATAAATTCAACAAAATTGGTTCTAACAGTAACCATACTTTGTAGATAGCAGTTCTCTAAAAATAGCCAGCCTAAACTAAGGATTTGGTTAAATAGATTATTCAGTATAGTATATTCATAGTCAAGTTACCTTATATCGTTGTATTAACATACATTTTGATCTTTATGAATGATATCGAAATAACCGCAGATAATCTCTTCATTTGTTTGATTACCCTCTCATTTGCTGATGACACCACATTTTTCCTTTCAAATTTGAAATTTCCGCAACTGCTAAAGGATGAAGTTTTGATGAAAGCAACCAATTGGTTCAGAAATAATTCCCTTTCTGTGAATGAATCCAAAACGCAACAACTTCTCCTTAACAGCAAGAAAGAAAATACCATCAAATTACTAAAAGTAAAATTAGACGGAGCTCTATCATGGAAACCGCACATTGAAATCATGAAGAAAAAATTGACAATCTATACCATATCAACAGTGAGTAAAGTATCAACTGAAGAGGCAGCATTCACAACTCACTTCGCCAACTTTCATTATGTTGCTTTTTATGGTATCCTCTTTTGGGATACTTCACCACATGTGCGGAATCTGTTAGTCTACCAGAAAAGGGTACTTAGAAAAATCCTTGATTTGAAACAAACTAATAGCTGCAGGAAGCATTTGAAAAAACTCAGAGTACCCACAATCCTAACAGGATATGTACTAGAGTGGGCTACCTATGTCCACAACAACCTAAGCACATTTCCAACTAACAGCACTTTCCATTCCATCTGCACTAGGAATAAGGGAAATTTTACCATTCCACATCATAGGTATAAATTTGCTCAGCAAGGGTTTGATTTTAGGGGTCCCAAAATATATAACATCATGCCGCCTCTTATATTTTGTTCTGGGTAGCTTTTGCCTAGGTACGTGCTTGCAAAATGCTGGAAAATCCCATGGAGTTTTGATAAAGAGTATTAGTCATGAATAAAAAGTAGGTATCGAATATGAAATAAGAGACCATCGTCTGGGCATTCGCTCATAGAACCGCATAGAACTATGTCGAAGTAAATTATAACTCAAACATATATCTCGAGTGACAATATTGGGTTCATAAAAAACACTTATTATGCGAAGGTCTATAAAGGGTGTCTACTTTTGAAGTGGACAAACTTCGAGGGGTGATTATACAAGTGATTTGCAACAAAAAATGTCATATAACACATGGTCGAAATGTTGACAGTTATTCTTCAATTTAACATTTCTTGATTTCACGAAAAATTTCAAGTTTTTTCTCTGAAAAGATCATTATTTAGTTTTCCTTGTAGTTTCATCAAATTTGACCACATATTCGGAAAGGGCAATAAATTTGCTACAAGATGAGAGAGTCTATGTGCAGAAAACACTCTTATTGCAGGCGTGGTAAGGAGAAGAATATCACGATTCTGAAGTTAACAAAATTTGTCCCATTTTTCCCATGGTTTTTCGATGAAATATTAATGATTATGCACAAGCCTCCTTTTCATTAAGAAATACCTCATTTAGTTAACTTTTGAATGACATATTAACTTTTGTTCTAGCTGCAAATTCTACGAACTAATATCATGTCTAACCTGATAACAACGAAAAAGTCTGAAAATACGAACCTAAAGGACCCCGCACATTTTGTATGGGAATTGGCTCCCGGTGGATTTGGCCATAAATTTGATATGATGTTCTACTAATCCTTCTGATCAAATGTCTCCACAGTCACGAAGCTGAAAATGCGTACTTCTAGGAGTTTTTAGCGATTTTTTGTTACCATTATGGCTTACGTATTACCGTTCACACAGAAATGTTTGAGAATATTTCGTGATCATTGAAAGCAGATTCTGTCAATTCGAAATATTTTCAAACATTTCTGTGTGAACGGTAATACGTAAGCCATAATGGATACGAAAAAATCGCTAAAAACTCCTAGAAGTATGCATTTTTCAGCTTCGTGACTGTGGCGACATTTGATCAGAAGGATTAGTAGTACATCATATCAAATTTTCAGCTTTCAAACATTTCTGTGTGAACAGTTATACGTAAGCCATAATGGATAAAAAATCGCTAAAAACTCCTAGAAGTATGCATTTTTCAGCTTCATGACTGTGGAGACATTTGATCAGAAGGATTAGTAGAACATCATATCAAATTTTCAGCCAAATCCACCGGGAGCCAATTCTCATACAAAATGTGCGGGGTCCTTTGTTCTATTTCGAAGTCCTTCGTGATCGAATTTTAATGTAGTTTTATGAAAATCATCAATTAATGTTGAATCGAAATGATAACGAAGAAATGAACCTCCTTCTTTAATACATTTGACACATCGTTTTCGTACTGAATCTACAACTCTACAAAGTTCATATCGTTTCTGACGCATTTCTGCACAACACAATTATGACCATCTGACCGTATCTTTCAATCAATTTTATCGCAGTATATTCATTAAATAGATCTTGACATAACGACTATTATGTGCTGGGCGGCCATTCATTTGAAACTGAACATTTTATCTGTTAGACAGGTGCCTTTCATCGAATATGTCTGTCAAGTTGCTCTGGATTAATCTAATGAATTCTTCAGCATCAAAGTGATCAAAAAGTATAGCTGGTCCGAAAAGTTCTCCTCTCATGACAACCAACATCATGTTGACTCATGTTGGAAATGAGAAACAGTATTCGCATGAGGCTTTTTCTCTGCCATACATGGTAGTTTCATAAATTAATTACACCTGAATTATTCTGGTACCAACTACAAAATGTAAGTCTGGTCTCAGATAATAAACGAATCGATTTATTCCATGAAATACACTGAGATTCAATCAAAATGGAGCAAATTTAGGTTCGGAATTTTTTACTTTTCCGTTGTTATCATGTTAGCCATGATGTTATAGCGGAGAACGGGCAGCTAGCACAAAAGTTGAAATGTCATTCGAAAGTACACTAAATGAGGTATTTTTTAATGAAGAAAAAGCGTGTGCATAATTATTAATATTTCATCGAAAAAACCATCGAAAAATAGGACTGATTTTGTTTACTTCAGAATCGTGATATTCTTCACCTTACCACGCCTGCAATAAGAGTGTTTTCTGCACATAGACTTTCTTATTTTGTAGTAAATTTATTGCCCTTTCCGAATATGTACTCAAATTTGACGAGACTACAAGGAAAACTGAATAATTATCTTTTTAGAGAAAAAACTTGAAATTTTTCGTGAAATCAGGAAATATTAAATTGAAGAATGATCGTCAACATTTCGACCTTGTATCATATGACATTTTTCGTTGCAAATCACCTATATAATCCTCTCTCGAAATTTGTCCACTTTAAAAGTAGACACCCTGTATGTGGTAGTCGCGGTCAATAAAGTATAATGTACAGTGCCGGAAACCGAGAAATGAATGACTCTACAAAGCGAATTCTGCCATTTCATAAATGTGTCAAACCCAAATGCTTCGTTCATTCCAACAAGGGTACGCAAGCTAGTTGAAACTGAATCTGAATATACTTTGCCGCATTTTCTCACCATCGTATCGTTTAAATTTTGGGCATGTTACAATTTTATCGAAATTGTGATGTTTTCGTTGTAAACGATTTTGCGATGTAGCCATATGCATGGCTGTATATCGATGAAGCTATATTTACAATAGTAAAAAACCTTTAAATTCAGGTTTCCGTCACAGGACAAATCGAAACGAAATCGTCGTCTCGTGATATCTCAATTTCGACATCGATCAATAAATATGCCTCCATTCATCGCTGAATAAATAACTCATCCAAGTTAATTCAATCGAAATATTCCCCCATTCCCACCAAGAAGCCAAGATTGCCACTCCTAACCAAAGCGTTCAAATATGAAAAAAGCAATTTTCATTAGATCAAAAACATTCCCGTCTCTCCATTCTAGACGTCTCCTCAAAATCGCAATTAAAAAATTCCAAAACGAATAACTCAAAAAGTTGGTAAATTGGAAATGTGCCCAACCAAGCGTGAAGATATTGAATATCTCAAGTGGGGCGAACATCAGTTGATACAAATTCGAACAGAATGCCGAATTAGGACTCCGGGGAACTCGTTGGAGCGTTAAAGATCATAAACTTATTTTGCCGAAACGTTATATAAGCACTTTATAAAGGAATTCCTGCTGAAAGTTACTCCGCGTTATGGAACTTTTATTATGCACAAAATGAAGGAATATCATCGACTGGAGTGCCGTCTGCACGCCGAGATGAAAACGTAAGATATTTCGAATTCTGTTTCCGGCGAGAAAAATGATGACGTTAAAGTTTTAGAAGGATTTGAAGTGACAGAGAACATGCTTATCAGTTCATCGGTTGTGGCTGTAAAAGAGGTCTGGAACAAAATGAAAAAGAGCAGATTGAATATTGCAATACTCATGTATATCTGGGATTCTGTATCATAGACCGGTCTGAATACTTTCTGAAATGTTGAACAATGAAGTATGATGAACCCAGTTATTGACGTGAAATAATTGATGATGAAACAATCATTGTTATGGATGACTTTCCAGATCACGGAACTTGAGAAAAGAAAAAGTAACTAAACATTATTCTATACTCCAACCTAACTTTTTGTTCAACACACTCATGTACCTCTAAAAGAAAGAAAAAAGAATTTCCTTGTAGTGTTAAAAAGTTCAAAAAGGATAGATCTTCCAAAATGTTTGTTAGATTTGGATAAATTTGAGGTGGGTAGCTATTCTTGCTCGCAAGGGCGAACTCTGCAATTTAACTGTACTTTGTTACTTTTTTAGCCTTGACAAAGGATCAAACTGAACCCGAAACGTAGGTGAAGATTTAAAGAAATTTAACAGAAAACATTAAAGTGCAAATTTCCTGAAAAAATTTTAATTATTCATTGTTATATTATTTATGGGCTCTTTCAATCATATTAACTTCATATTTTCAACGTTTTGGCCAGAATTCATCAGCCGTCTTCAGGAAAACACTGTAGACTCTTAACTCTAAAAAGAGCAAGTTTCGTCACTTTGTTTGTCATTATTGACAGTTCTCAGAAAACAATCGAGGACTTTGATATATTTTTGATTTATTCCAAGTGGTGCGTTTGGGTTTGCGTTTGAAGTGACAGAGAGCATACTTGCCCGTTCATGAGTTGTGGCTGTAAAAGAGGTCCGGAACAAAATGAAAAAGATGAGCAGATTGAATATTTCAATACTCATGTATATCTAGGTTTCTGCATTGTAGACAGCGTTGAACACTTTTCGAAATCATAATATAATTATTATTCATGTGAAATTCCTGATGACGGAAGATTCATTGATATAATATTTAGGCTCTTTCAATCATATTAACTTCATCTTTTCAATAATTCGGTCAGAATTCGCCAACCGTCGTAAGGACAACACTCTTGATTATCAGAATAGCCACTTTCGTTACTCTTTGGAAATGTTTATCTTTATTGATAGTTCACAGAAAACAATCGATGACTTTGATTTATTCCAAGTGGGGCGTTTGGGTTTGAAGTGACAGAGAGCATACTTACAGTTCATGAATTGTGGCTGTAAAAGAGGTCTGGACCAAAATGAAAAAAGAAGAGCAGATTGAATATTGCAATACTCATGTATATCTTGGTTGCTGCATTGTAAAGTAGACTGAATTCTCTTTGAAATCATTAAAAATGAAGTGATGAACTCAGCTAATGACGGGATATTCCTGATGATAGATCATTCATTCACTTATTGTGTGGGATCTTTAAATCATATTTACCTTATTTTTCAACGTTTCGGTCAGAACTCGCCAGCCGTTGCGTCGTTAGGAAAACACTTCAGACTCTTAACTCTCAGAAGCGCAACTTTCGTCACTCTTTGGGAATGTTTTTCATTATTGACAGTTCTCAGAAAACAATCGATGACGTTCATCTATTTATGATTTATTCAATTGAGAGAATTCATTTGATCCTTTAAGGCTGGATCTTATTATTGGAGCCCAGATATTTTTGATATCAACAGACGGTTGACCGATGAGTTTTCGGTTAGTGACAAGAAAGCTGCTTTCTTTCAATTTTCTCCTTTCGATATTACGGAAGCTTCCCCAATAAAATCCTGTGGTCTTCATTCAAAGCATGTTGGATAAGCTTTGACCCCCATTCAACTAGTCACGGAATGCCTTGGCATTGCGAGCCTAAGGAGAGAATGCCTTGGGCGAGAAAGTTGTAAGATTGAGCAACTAGCCTCATTAAAGCCTCCACATTTATTAGATTTCATTAGATCTCTGAAATTGGAAGGTGAGCTGTGAAGCGTTTGGCTTGAACAGCTCTGTAGGGGGGCACAATAGACCTTAGAATAGAATACCCTAAAGTCGCAGTGAACTGTAACCCCTTTTTTAAAACTAAACTAATGCTTTGACTTATCGAAGAAAATTTTGAAGGGTTATCTGAAGAGATTAAAAGAATTGGCAATAAATACAATGTTGGAACAGCATTCAAGACTCAAAATAACTAACTGAAATTAAACTGGATAATGAAAATCAACTGATGAAAAACTGAATACTGATAAGTTAAAGCAGGATTTTATGGGGAAAGCTTCTATAATATCAAAAGACAGAAAACTGAGACGTAGAGCATTAAGAGAAGCAGCGTTCATGTCAATAACATAAAACACTAATGTATGTTTATATCAAAAACATCTGGTCTCCAATAATAAGACCCAGCCTAAAGAAGAGCAAATGAATTTTTGACAATTGAATAAATCCAGAATACATCAAATTTGTTTTCTGAAAACTTCCAAAAATAACTAATATTTTCAAAGGGTAACAAAAGTTGCTTATTTTATAGTTCAGAGCGAATGCTGACCGAAACGTCGAACAGAAGTAACATAGCCCAAAATGTATATCAATATGATGATATTGTTATGTCTTTCAATGAATTTGTGTCTCACAGAGACGAAAAATTTTCTTTTTCTTGCTTTGTAGCCTTGCAGAGTTGTACTCTTGTTGTCTTGGTGCCTAGGTTATTCTCATTCATATCTCTATCTCAACGATTCAAAAGATACTAATTTGAGTGAAAACGTTTTGAGTCAGTCTGTTATAAAATTGAGTAGCAAAGCACATGGCGGATGGAATGTTGGCGCAAATTCATTCAGACCGACACAGCATTATGGGAACAGTCGAAGGAATAATACCATAAATTTTTCATCATCAATGATTCCATGTCAATAGCTCTACTTGGAGTATCAATTATTCCATACTTAAAATCGGCTGTAACCACACATTCTTATTGAGGTGACGCATGCAACCACGTACATTATTTGCTTAAACTTGCCGAACATCTCCAGATTGATAGTATATTTCAAGTGTATATAAGTGACCTACCACCAAATAGTGGCTCGCAGACCACGGTTCTTTTTGTTGATGATACCTCATTCCTGGTTGTTGGAAAGGATGAAGAGGAACTCCAGGAAAGGGCACAAATGCACTTAAAAGAAGCAGAAACATGGTTCCATTCAAATAAACTGAAAAATAAATTAAGGCAAAACGCAATAATGAACTTTTGATGCCAGACCAAGAACAGAAAGAAAAAAGATCTTCAAAAAATACTTACACTCGCCTGTTTGTACCTACATACTTACCTGTATTTTATACATCTACAACAACAAGGACAACATAATACATAATGATTTTTCATTAACATAACTACAAAACTAAAAATGCAGGGAACTTTTCCACACCATATGATAGGTTGTTATTTGCTCAATTCAGTATCAACCATGAAGCCATTCAAATTTACAATAAAATACCTGAGGCTTTAGTAAAAATGAATAAACGAATGTTGAGGACGGAGATGAATAAAATCTTATACGAAAAATGCTACTACACAATGGAAGAATTCTTATCTACTCATTTTGAATAGTGTGTCCATATGATGTTTGTGTTATACCTACTTATTTTCAATGTTAATTTATTCATTTTATTGATATACGTAATAATTGCGATTTAAATACTTTTACTATTTCACCGATGAATTTGTAGGTCCATATATGTAATGTTTGTGATATACCTTAAATGTTTGTTAATCGACTTATTGACAGTTCTAATGCTGTTTAATATTGACTTGATGACTCCCCAATATTTTTGATGGATCAAAATTATTCACATATATTCTTCTATTGTATTTTGAGAATAAAGAATATTATTATTATTATTGAGGAAGGAAACACAGCTTCTCCAAGTTGGTTATTCAGTAAGTAGTATGTTTGTTTTTTGAGTGCGTCTATCATGAAATTCAGTAGAGGAGCGCATACCTCCTTCCTTTTAGCAATCTGACGGTTCATGAAGCATTCGACAGACGGCAGGTGAAAGCTTGGCGCAACTTCATTCAGACCGACACAGCATGATGGAGACAGCCTGATGAATAATACCATAAATTTTTCATCATCAATGATTTCATGTCAACAACTTTTCCAGGCTTATCAATTATTCCATATTTGAAATCCGCAGTAACCACACACTCAGATTGAGGTTACGTAAGCAACCTCGTACATTATTTGCTTAAACTTGCCGAACATTTCCAGATTGATCGTAAACATTGTGGAAGGAAACACTGCACCTCCAAGTTCAATACTGGTACATTCGGATAACTCGATAATTAACAGTGTTCCGCAGCCAGCGAGATCATTAATCTTGGAGATGTTAACATCCATACGCCTCCGTAACTAATGGCTGGCTACAGATGCGTATTATTTGCATCCAGAAAATATATCTTGTATTCCGTTGAAGGCGTATATTAATCGATGCAAGGTGATTCATCTGGTTTGGGCCAGCCAAGCTTCTATGTCGACTTTCCCGAAAGAGAGCGTAATTGTTGTTGGGAAATTTGCAAGATGTCGCGTAAGGCCTGGCCCATCGATCATAACTTTCTCTTCGCTGAAAGGTAAGCGGCGATGTTATGTTCAACTTTTGGAGGATTGGCGAAACAATTTCTTTGTTAACGGTGATGAGAGTTGATTGATTGGGACAGCCTTGTGGTGATTTATTCGAGTTCAAAAATTATTTTCACACTCTGCTGGTGGTGAAGTCATCATTTAATTCAGGTCTTAGTTGAAAGGTCTCGTCAAGTTGGAGCATAATTACGAATGAATAGTGACATAAGTTTCATGAGGATCAGTTCATGAGGTAAAGGTTCCGCTGAAATCAGATATTCAGGTCGACTATCTATAAGAAAATTATAAAAAATCAAGTTAGAAGTATAATCATATAAGAATACCTAAATATTTTCTTTGTACGTTTCACATGTATTTTTTCTCAATGTGGACTCTGTCAGGAAGAGAGAATTTGAGAAATATGCATTTAAATAACTTCAAAACATGGAAAAGGTCGATAGAATTTCACTTCGCTTGTTCTGCTTTCTAGAACACCTTAATTCTCATTCATAAATCGGTTTGAAGAACTAGCTAACACTACTTGTTTTTCAAGGGGTTGAGTGTTACTGAGAGGAAATACTTGGCCTAAAACATGCTATTGTACTCATGCTATAGAAAGAAGTTGGCTTTCGTCACATTTATTGATCGAAAATTGAAGGATAATCGATACTTCATTTTGATTCGGAAGTCTTCAATGATTCCACCATCAGTCAGAAAGAGAGGACCAAACATCTGATAACCGATAAGGACCGTGAATGGGCCGGTTGAGCTCATCAATCATTGCAAAAGTGATATAAATCGTAGATGAAGTTAAAGCCAAAACTTTTGAATATAGTTCAAATGAAATGCAGACATTCTGTGTGAACCTCGGTGTGAACGATTGCAGATGATGATCTTTTCTCTAGAAGAGACCTCAATTGGCCATCGCGATCGTTCGATTTGACCTCTCTAGGCTTTTTTTTACACGGGTTCTTAAAGTATCAGATTTATTCAATTGAACTACAAGTTCTAACACAGAGTCACAAATTAAACGAAGTTGTATATTTTATGTATAAATATTTTGAGGTTTGAGTGTTCCACTGCTAGAGAAGCGATGCCGTGCGTTGGCGCAACACAGCTGTGGCCTATAAAGGTTGCCGCTCACTTGGACGAGACGAGACGAGACGAAGCGAAGAGTTGTTTTCCGCAGGCACGATTTGCACTGAATCAATCGATTCTGATCTTCGCTTCGCGCCTCCCAAGTGAGCGTCTACCCATTTGATTCAGTGCAAATCGTGCCTGCGGAAAACAACTCTTCGCTTCGTCTCGTCCAAGTGAGCGTCAACCTTAAATCGATGATCTGTTGCGATAACGCAACGCAACGTAACGCAACGGACTAGTGAAACCTCAACCCTACATTGAGAATGCAGTAATAATACTTCCCATATTTTACACCTGAAGATTTGAATCAATCGCGAATTGTTTTCATTGAAATATTTTCCATAGACATTTCGCTTCAATCTTGTATATCGAAAGGTGTTTCATAGCTCTGTTTTTTCATCGATGATTACAGTTCTGGATACATTGAGTCTGAAGGCACATTTTAGCAAGCTTCGATCTTTAGTTGTGAGTTTAAATATTAATAACAATTTTGTGTACCCAGAATAATCTGCAAGCGCGAAATATCTCCTGATAAAATTACCTTCGCAATAGAGCGACCTGAAAGAGTTCCATAATATGGTGCACGAACAATACTATCAACCTGTTTTTCACAAAGCTCAAGAAGGAATTGCATAAATGGATTTCATCATAAGTTCCTTCTCAAGTTGAGAAACGTCATGGCCAAAAGCATTATCAATTTGTGCATATCTAGAAGCAATACGCTCGAGAATTACACTTCCATCTGTAACGTCGATCAAAGACAAAATAGTGATGGGAAACGGTCATTATTACCATTAGAGTGGGTTGATATTGAATATCCCTTCAAAGGACTGCTGATGTGAATGCCCAAGAGAAAATAAATTGCTCCATTCTCCCTGTTCCAACACAGAACTATAATTTTGCATCTCGTTTACCCTCCCGATATGCTTTATTGAATTTCCATATCATTTCAATTATGGAAAGTGTGGTGTGGGAACTAGGCCTTATACCCAGTCTGCGAATGTGTAGGTTGACAAGGAACGATGATAGGGGTAATTATACGAAAGTAAACCGAATTGGCGTTGAGAATAATGAAGATTCGCTGATAGCTCAATAAAAGTTATTTTGTTAACTAGTTCAATAATGACAGCCATTAATAGTTGAAATATGAATTTTGTGAAAATACCTGATCGAATTACCTCTTTATTTCACATTAGATAAAAATTATACACAATATGAATACCTTATTCAGTATTTCAGTGGAGTTGTTACATCACCCGAATTGCTTCTGAATAATTTATTAGCGGTTGTCCATGACAATAACACATTAAAATAGAAGAAATCATGGATTAATTGAGTCGTTATTGATCAATTTCATATACGTTAAACTCAGCTTTCATATTCTATGGTTCTGCTCAGGGCTTTTCTTAAATTTTTTCATAATGCTTTCACTAAAAATCTGCTGCGTTCCAGTATCGTTTTGAGTTGGGTCAATGCCGAACCAAGCTCTCGTTTTCATTAAAGTATATCGTAAAATTTAATGGTGCATTGGATTATTTCTATCGGGATGATCTTGGTTTCTTGTACTGTCCCGACAGATAAACTTGGGCTCATCTTTCTATAGCCAAAAAATTTTTTTTTTTATTTTCCCAAAGGAATTTATTCCGACTATTTCCCTCGTCGTAATTTGCACCAATCAGAAACGCGCAATTTTGAATTACAAATGGTTTTTATAGGTGGAAAAACTGTTTGGCAGGACCTGTCAGCAGTTTATTCGCGTTTACCCGCGGCAAAACTTGACAGTTGTTGTCACCAAAAATTACAGTACCTTTGAAAACAAACGTAATTAATCTCCAAGGACACCAGAAAACGACGCTCAACAATTTTTTCTGATTTTATTGTCAAGTGCTAGTTAGTCAGCTTATATCGTGAAAATGAGTCGCTTTGGAAGCGATTCTTTGTCTAATATTGATCTGGCGATTGAGAAAAGTGTACCGTATAATACCCTCAGAACTCATACTTCAATATGGAAACAGTTTATGACATTCTGCAAAGCAAGAACTATGAGCTTATGGAAAATACAACATTAGAACAACAAAACCTAATTCTGAAAGATTGGGCGTGGAATATGAAGAAGAAAAACGGTGAAAATTACAAAGAACTAGTTGTGAAGACATTGTGGAACACCGTTGCAAAAAAATGCAAGAAATGTATTTTGTGAAGTGGAAAATAATTTTTGACCCATTTAAAGACATTATCTTTAAGTCTACTAGGGAAGCTCGTAATGCGAGAAGAAGGAATTTGCAGACGTGTGCAAATAAAAGGAAGTGCAGCTCTGCTTCATTGAAATTGGATGAGTATTATGCAATGGTTTCATTATGGGATGAAAACACTCCAGCAGTTATTTTACCATATCGCTTCAGTGGAACTTGCCTGGAGAGGTGGAGAAGCAGTAAACTGCAAAGTTCATTATTTTAAAGAGGAAGTGGATAGTTCTGGGATAAAAACAGGTAGAATACACATTTTTTTAAATAACTGATTTTCAAAAATCCAACTTTTTAGGAAGAGTAGAATATAATCCTCTCTTCAATAAAACGGCACAGGGTGGAGAAAAAAAAATGGCCGAAAGTAAATGGCTGGTCCCTAACACGAAGAACCCAACCTTTTGTCCAGTCCGCCTATTCAAAATTCTGATGGTTAAACGTTCATCTAGAATAACAACTGATAGATTATTCTTAACAATTAACCCATCATGGAACAAAGAACTTTCAAGTGGATGTTACAAAAACACTCCAGTGGGAAAAAATGAACTTTCGAAATGGACTAAAGAAGCGGCAGAGAAGGCAGGATTGAATACAAAAGGAATAAAAATAACAAACCACTCTAATGCTGTCGACAGCAGTCAGTAACTTAGCTAAAGCAGGGGTAGGTGAACAACAATTAATTAAAATTACTGGCCAACTCAATTGAACCTTACCTGCAAATGGATAGTGAGCACGACTCCAACATCATAAACACCCTTAGAAGTGACGCCTCAGAACCTCCAGCTAAAAAGCAGAAAACAGAAGATCCTCCTCCCGCTTCTCACTCAACAGATTACCTACACCCCATATCTTCAATGAATCAACAAAAGTTTCGAACAATACCCCTACCGTGTACCAAAATTGCAATTTATATTTTAATTGTACCATAAATAATTAAATTTGTAGTATTTTGGATGAAATAAAATTGAGTATCTGTTTTTCAGTTTTCAAATTAATACCTATACATAGGTAATGCATGCAGAATAATCTGTTACTCAGGAAATAGTCTTGTCAAATACCATTCGGGCATCTAATTTTTCCTGTGAAAAAAATCGAAAAAACACGTTGCAAAGTAATATTTTTTGACAAAAAGCATTCGTGCAGGTGCAAAAATCCTTGTCTTCGACTCGGATTTTTGTTGCTACCAGCACTCATGCTTCTTGTCAAAATATTACTTAGCAACGTGTTTTTTCGATTTTTTTCGGAAAAATTACATGCCCTTATGATATTACTTACGAATAAGCTCATCCCTGCCCTTTGCTTTAGGGATTGTTCTGTATACTAGAAGATGGTTTTCACGAAATCTAGCTAAGCTTTCCATACTTTGTTGGCGACCACCTTTGATCACTTCGTATTTAGTGTCAATGTTAGACTCTATTGATCTTTCATTACTCCCTAATGAAAAAAGTTTACGAAAGAGTGATTTTGAACTTCTTACATGTTACTTTCAAAGCACTTTCACATCTGCAGAAATAAATCTTTTTATAATAATAATCTTATCGGATGCTCTTTCAACACTCAAAATAAATTATGAATCAACAAATCACAGCGCAATATCAGTTTCTAATTTCAATGAGCAGCCTCCGACGTTCCCTTATTACACCGAATATTTTTCACATAAAATTTTCAACATATGCGTTGAACGACTCGACCGCCATTATCCTTTAACTATCTGCAAAGCACGTCCACATTATCGGCAACCAAACCGCAAACCAGCCGCTGAAATCCTATCAAATATCCCCGTTTCGGAAACAAAAATTTTTGCGGTCATGCGGCGCAAAATTTCTTGTCATTATCGCGTCACTATTCCTGTTTCAGTATCGCTTTTCCAAAAGGCGGCATAAACCGAGTTCGACCGCAAATTTGCGGGACGTGTAATGAAAGAACATTACACGCTTTCATTAAGAACGACATAATAGCCGCGTGCTCGTTAGACCGCTGCGTTCCAGTATCGTTTTGAGTTGGGTCAGTGCCGAATCAAGCTCTCGGTTTCATTAAAATATACCGTAGAATTTAATTGTGCATTGGATTATTTCTACGGGACGATTCTGGCTGCCTTATATTGTCCCGACAGACAGACTTGGGCGCATCTCTCTATGGTAAGAATAATTTCAGTTTAGGACATTTCTCTATTTTTTTTGGTTTTCCCAAGGAAACTGATTACCTGTATTTGAGGCCATATGTGCTCATCCCTGCTCTTTGCCCCCTTATGGGGTCATTTGTTTACTACATGAAAAGGTTTTTACGAAATCTTGCTGACCTTTCCATACTTTCTTGGCGATCACTTTTGAATTTTGATCACTTCGTAGTTGGTGTCATAGTCATTCTCTATTGATATTAATTTTATCGGTTGTGAAGAAAGTTAATCACCGACTGATTTTGAAATTCTGCCATGTCTCTTACAAGGCACTTTTACATCCATTCTGACTTATATTTTATAATGCAGAAACGAATCATTTTATAATAATTTCATCGATGCACTTTTAGTTCCAAAATTCATTTCCGAATACACAAAACATGATCACCGCAATATCAGTTTCTAATTTTAATAAGCAGCCTGCGCCGTCTCCCTATTATCCCGAATATTTTTCCCGTAAAATTCTCAACACATGCGTTGAACGACTCGACTGCCATTATCCTTTAACGATGTGCAAAGCACGTCCACATTATCGGCAACCAAACCGCGAACCAGCCGCTGAAATCCTATCAAATATACCTACCCGTTCCGGAAACAAAAATATTTGCGGTCATGCGGTGCAAAATTTCTTGTCATTATCGCGTCACTATTCCTGTTTCAGTATCGCTTTTCCAAAAGGCGGCATAAACCGAGTTTGACCGCAAATTTGCTGGACGTGTAATGAAAGAACATTACACGCTTTCATTAAGAACGACATAATAGCCGCGTGCTCGTTAGACCGCTGCGTTCCAGTATCGTTTTGAGTTGGGTCAGTGCCGAATCAAGCTCTCGGTTTCATTAAAATATACCGTAGAATTTAATTGTGCTTTGGATTATTTCTATCGGTATGATTCTGGCCTTGTATTGCCCCGACATACAGACTTGGGCGCATCTCTCTATAGCCAGAATTTTCGTTTGGAGCTTTTTTATTGGTTGTTCCGAACTCACTGATTCCTTCCATTTGAGGACATATAGGCCGAAGCCTGCTTCCTAGGAGGCTCATCTGCATTGCAGATAAGATGGTTTTCACGAAATCAAGTTGATTATATTCCCACACTTTCTTGGCAATTCCCTATCACCACTGCGTTGGTGTCAGGTTCATATTCGGTTGTTATGGAATCTACCGGTAGTAAAGAATGTTCATTAATATCATTTCAATATCCATTCTTAGGATACGCATTGGTCCTTTTTTGTACTTATATGTTCAACGGGGTGAGATCAAGTAGAACCTCTGCAGCAGCTGTATGAGTTATGTGGTTGTCTCCTGTAATGCCTTAAAAAGCAAGCCTTTGCTTCAGGTCTTACCTGAAGAATATGTGATAATAAGTATTTTCACCGTAAAAAAGATCAGTCAATTATAGGAAGTTTCAAACCACAAGTCTTGCCAAACAATTTATGGTATAGCTTTTTGAAACGCTGCTATGGATTTGCTTATTTCAGGTCGAAAATTAATATCATCCTTTTTTGCATGATGAACACTAGAAACGAACGATAAAATTACTTCACAATAACACATTGTAATTCAGAAAACTATGAGCTTAAATGTTATAAATATTCATAACTGACTGGTTCGGCAACTTTTCCTTAAAATATGAAATGAATTATACAGGGTGTTTCATCATAAACTGGACAAACAAATATTTTCGTGTAGAGGACATCGGGAGAATCATTTTTGCCTTATACAATATATCCCGTTTTCGAAGCATAAGCGAGATACAGGGTGTCAACGTCATTTTTGAGCAAGATTCTTATGAGTGTGGTCAGTTATGTATAACACTTGGTGTAACGGTTTTTAGTCAAATCTCAGTATTTTTGGTCCTCTATCCAGAAAAGTTGACGAACTCCGAAAAAAAATTTACAAAATGGCGGAAAACCTGCAATGTTCCAAATTTTTTTTGCGGTTGTCAAATTGACTTTTGTTTTCTGAATGAACACAATTTTCTAAGACTTTCTGTGAAAGAATTTTTTCAAAAGTCGAACACAAATTCTTTTTACATGTCTACAGCGATGAAAAAATTTCATTCGAAATGGATGAAATTTTGTACAATTGTACTTCTTGAATTATCAATCACGAATATGAAAACAGAGTCGTAAAATATCGAACGGTTTCGTTATTACAGTCATTCAATGTTTCGTTCGGACCTCTGAAATATTGAAAATGAAATTGTTTTGGGTTCTAGCATCAAAATGATTAAGTTATTGTCATGTCTAAACATTTTAGATGAATTTAAACGAAAAAAATCAGTGAAACTTAGATGGGACTCGAAACGACGTAGGTATTAAATAGGGAAATAGCACTGTTCTAAGGATATTAATATTCGTTGCCAGGCAACGGTAGTCTGTAGTTCATAGAGTTTGACTACTGACTAAATTATATTCACTGAAATTAAAATACCAGTCCAACTCTATGAACTACGAACTACTGTTGCCTGGCAACGAATATTAATATCCTTAGAACAGTGCCATTTCCCTATTTAATACCTATACGTCGTTTCGAGTCCCAACTAAGTTCATCTAAAATTTTTAGACATGCCAATAATTTAATCATTTTGACTCTAGAACCCGAAACAATTTTATTTTCAATATTTCAGAGGTCCGAACGAAACATTTGAATGACTGTAGTAACGAAACCGTTCGATATTTTACGATTCTGTTTTCATATTCGTGATTGATAATTCAAGAAGTACAATTGTACAAAATTTGATTCATTTCGAGTGAAATTTTTTCATCGCTGTAGACATGTAAAAAAAATTGTGTTCGATTTTTGAAAAAAATTTTTCACAGAAAGTCTTAGAAAATTGTGTTCCTTCAGAAAACAAAAGTCAATTTGACAACCGCAAAAAAAATTTGGAACATTGCAGGTTTTCCGCCATTTTGTAAATTTTTTTTCGGAGTTCGTCAACTTTTCTGGATAGAGGACCCAAAAATACTGAGATTTGACCAAAAACCGTTACACCAAGTGTTATACATAACTGACCACACTCATAAGAATCTTGCTCAAAAATGACGTTTGACACCTTGTATCTCGCTTATGCTTCGAAAACGGGATATATTGTATAAGGCAAAAATTATTCTCCCGATGTCCTCTACACGAAAATATATGTTTGTCCAGTTTATGATGAAACACCCTAGGTGAATTTAATTGTGCATTGGATTATTTTTATTTGGATTATTGCGGTCGATTGGTTCTCTTTTGGAGTGTGCGATACACCACAGTTGATTATTGCGTTTTTTGAATCATTAGGATTCATCGATCAAACACCAGGCGTCTCTGACAAGTGACAGGGTCTAATATCGGTATAATATTTTGGGATATAGGGGGATGTAGACTGGTGGTGCCAGTTGGCAATGACCATTAACTCAGAAATTGAATGCAAGCGGGCACAATCGAGACACACTGTGTACTGATGAATTAACTGGTCGAACCATCACTCAATATAGCATACATTCCGTAAATCAACTTGGTTGGTTGGTTGGTAATTTTCTGTTCCGTAAATATGATATTCTCGGTTGGTTTCTGCGAACAGTTTATTTACGGAACCCGGTTACAGAAAAAAGCGGTAATATTCAGGAACCAGAACAACCAAGGATTTTCTTCGGTTTCTTTGGTTTGTTATTGTTTTTGTCTTTTGAGATTTAGGTTATTGGAATTATTGGATGAATATCGTGGGTTATTTCAGAGTTGAATCGTTGTGCTAGCTGTGATATTTTATGTTCTGTGCTGTGATTTGTGTTGTTGAATTAGACTGAATATTTTTTTCATTGTATGTCGTGTCGATTTATTTTCTGATTTTTTTGTTTCGTTAACTTCAGATTTTTAGCATTTTTTCCGATGTATTTCTTCCTTGTAAATATGTTATATTGAAATATATGTTTTATCAATGCATTTTTTCTCATTACCAAAAAAAATTTCGTAGGTACCCTATTTTTTAATTGCAAATATCAAAATAACTAAACTGACAATATTCACTTCATGTTCAAACGAGCAGGATAAAATGTATTTTACTTTTCAATTGTTTTACAATATCTGGTTGAATGAAAACATTTTTGTTCTGTATACCCAAATGATTCCTTCTTCTGTTGATTATCATTTTCATCTTCCAGTTCCTGTGGACTAAATTCTAAATGAATAAAATTATTTTGAAGTTGAACCTAACCTAAATATACTGTATTCGTTTTGCGGTATTTCGAGCTCCTGAGCTGTACCAGTGCTTGTGCGCAGCCAATGGGAAGCCGTATTTCGAGCTTTTGAGTTACTCAGGAGCACGAAATACCTCAAAACGAATAGGCTAATAGTCAGATAGCAACCGAAATACGTTCCGTAAATAAATTTCAACCAAAACAACCAGAGATGACCGCTGTCAAAATATTCTCAACCGGTCTGGTTTCATCGGTTGATTTACGGAATATACGCATAATAAGGAAGTCTAGTCAGTCGTTGTGGGTCATACTGCAAATATGAGAATTGAATAATTTAACTTTCATTTCAAAGCTTGAAGCTTGATAAGTGATCGTTTCCACAATTTATAAAAGTAATACTGAAGTTATTACAATGGTCTCAAAATATAATTATTCAAATTCATCTTACTGTCATCGACATTTCAATATAGTGCAAGATAATATTTTTCGACAGCCTAAAAAACTATTTTTCCTCCAACCATCAAAAAATGTTGACATTTTTGTACTATTTTCAGGTGCAAAAGTTATAAATTCCCTTACCGTCCAAAAATTCACTCGTTACTTAGCAACACTTTTAATCCTAGGAATAAAAACGCTACTTTTAATCCTTGGATTAAAAGTAATTGCATTTGACGTCTAGTTGACAATCACTGTCATTAGTATGTGTTCAAATTTATAACCAAATTATTAACGATTTGAGACTGAAACTAATTTTATTGTAATTTTGACTTGGTTGGAGAAAAAATAGTATATATTATTCGGACTAAAAGTGCCTATTTTAACACGCAATTTTGCATTCGCTCGGCTGCGCCTCGCAACTGCAAATATAGCTCGTAAAAAAAATATGCACTTTTAATCCTTATAATATAATATACTATTTTCTCCAACCATCAAAAAATTTTGACATTTTTGTACTATTTTCAGGTGCAAAAGTCATAAATTCCCTTACCGTACAAAAATTCACTCGTTACTTAGCAACACTTTTAATCCTAGGATTAAAAACGCTACTTTTAATCCTTGGATTAAAAGTAATGGCATTCGACGTCTAGTTGACAATCACTGTCATTAGCATGTGTTCAAATTTATAACCAATTATTAACGATTCTTGACTGAAACCAATTTTATTGTAATTTTGACTTGGTTGGAGAAAAAAGTATATATTATTCGGACTAAAAGTGCCTATTTTAACTCGCAATTTTGCATTCGCTCGGCTGCGCCTCGCAACTGCCAATATCGTAAAAAAAATATGCACTTTTAATCCTTTTAATATAATATACTATTTTCTCAAACCGTCGAAAAATGTTGACATTTTTGTATTATTTTCAGGTGCAAAAGTCACCAATTCCCTTACCGTACAAAAGTTCACTCGTTACTTAGCAACACTTTTAATCCTAGGATTAAAAACGCTACTTTTAATCCAAGGACTAAAAGTAATTGCATTTGACGTCTACTTGACAATCACTGTCATGATTAGTATGTGTTCAAATTTATACCCAAATTATTAACGATTTTTGACTAAAACCAATTTTATTGTAATTTTGACTTGCCTATTTTAACTCGCAATTCTGCATTCGCTCGGCTGCGCCCCGCAACTGCAAATGTTGCTCGTAAAAAAAATATGCACTTTTAATCCTTATAATATAATATACTAATTGTGTACGATGATTGGCTTTTATATTACGGAATTGCACAACCTTAGTATATTGCAATTTGGCAGCCGACAGCTTTATCGTGAAGTTTGACATTTTAAGGTCTTGTGTTGTTTACAGTAACTTGAAAAAAATATCTCGAAACAAATCTGAAATTGAATCGTGAATGTTGTGCTATTATTTTCAACAATATAAGACGTGTATCCACCAAGCTACAGAACATCGATGAACTTTATTGAATTTTTGGCAATTGACCTCTAGGATCTTCGTGCATGGATGATATGATGAATTCAATCGTGTTCGTGTACTGTGTTCCAACACGTCATGTGACCAATTGTGAAATCAAAACAATCTTAGCATTAATGAAATCAGCATGCATTCAATACGGTATGCACATTTCACGACCAAAAAACTTTGTTTGTATTGTTTCTAAGAAACAATGCAAAATTTCGATAAAAATTATTCTGGTAGAAAACGAAGAAACAATTCAGAAAAATTCGATATTTCGGATGCTGGTCAGCATGAGAAAAAAATTCAACGATTCAATATTTTAGCAACTATTCTGTAGATACCGTACATATGTCCGAAAATTCAATGCTCTAGCTCAATCGCAAGATAATATTTTCTGGTTTTTAAGGTCCGAAGTGCTTCTTTCGATCCAAGAGTACTGAAGTATCATTCTAATAGTTCTTGATTCAAAATTCGCATAAACAGGTTTATAGGAGGTACGTATCGTAATAAGGATGATTAATGAATCTCAAAATATATTCATAATATAAACAATGAAAGCAGAGAATAATATTAATTGATTAAAATCAACCAATATTAAACCCATACTTCGGAACTAATCCCGTCAACGCACAAAGAATAATATAATTAAAATTGGTTGATTTTAATCAATTAATATTATTCTCTGCTTTCATTGTTTATATTATACCTGCGTTACTCTTAAACGCATGAATTTTCATTTCGTATATTCATAATTTCCATAGAATCTACAGTTGAGTGATATTCAGGATACAGTTCGATGAATTCATATTACCTATGAGAATATTCAATGAAAATTGTAGACATCAATCGGAACAATTATGATGAACAATATCCAAATAAGGAACTGGCATACACTTGTTTATAAAAGACGAAATTTCTTATTTGAATATTCTGAAAATTATTCGTTACAGTTTGATCTAACTGCTCTGTAAAAATCTTCAAATTTCCTTATAGGTTTCTGCTATTGAAGTTGTTTTTCGGATGGGTTCATGGTCATACACAATTGAATTCTAAATTTTTCCACAAAAGGGATTGATATATAAAAAAGAATTTGATCGTTTCATAATTTTCCCACTCTCTTTGGAAGACTATTGAGAAAGCAGCAGCTTCGTCAAGAACCATATTTTCCCAGAACACATGTCGGATCGCTGTTAAAAATTAACGGGTTTGAAGTAATTCATTTCAGTCAAGCTACTCTAAGCGTTCAACTTCTGTTTTTCAAATCGCAGTAAAGTACGTTATTACAGTTTTAAACAGCAAATGGCGAGTACTTCATTTTCCTTATATTCAATTCACTTCCGCACATTGAAATTGGATTTTCTCAGAAGAAACATTTCGCAGCTACTGAGAAAACTCAGATTAATTTTACGATAGCACTTTGCACTACCAATTACCTCTCCTAAAAGCGTTCGCAGATACGAAAGAATCAGTACGTTATAGTTTCGAATAGAGCGGCAACTACAGAGTCGAACTTTTCTATTGGATTCATGCACCATCTCGAAGGTCAATAATCATTGCACTTGTAATTAGTTCAACAAGGAAGCAAATTCTTCGAAAGAAACCGAACCTCTCAGGAATGAAAACTTTTCACTTTGTGAAGACATTTCTTCGAACATTTTCTGTTACTCTAATTTATGGGAGATTAAGTTTTTAATTAAGAATTTCGGGGAATTGTGTTTTAATTGTGTAGTCGTGGAAGTTGAAAAGAGCTAGTTTTTAATTTCACTTGCAGGAAACTTGGAGAAATTGAATCTGGAAGCGTAATTCTTCATTTTCTACGCGAGTTTTATGCGGCACTTTGAGTACTTTTTATAATATCTTAGCAGTCTGAACGAACAGTTGGGAGATAAAACTCTTTCAGAGTCTGATGAAACTTTGATCAGTGAAGGAGTGGATGCAGTAAATGATTCTTTAATCTGATCCTCAAATCCCCCTGCATATTTTCCCGCGGGAATATTTTTGAGTTGTCTTAATCTGAAGTGGGATTTCAACAGGGGCAGGGCGGATTTTTTTCTACCGAGCTGATCCTTGGGAGGATTTAGTAGGAATTATGCTAAATAGTTCTTGGAATACATACTTTTACTAATTTGAAAAATTGCGAGCCTTAATTTTCGAAGTATTGACGCCGAATATTACTGGCTGAATTATATAGGGTGTTTTATTGGGAAACGGAAAAAAGTGGAAGATGAATTAATGACCTCTAGATGGTTCAGAATATATTATTTTTATTGGTCTTACAAGTTCCATTACTGAAATACAGGCTGTTTCATCAATTTGGCCGTTTCTCAGCAGCCTGTAAGAAAAGGTTTTCTAAAATTTCACGACTCGGAGAGAGGTGTGGAAAATATTACCTAATTTGGAGATTCTCTTTCAATGAGGTATAATTCATCTATCAGCAATTCATTGAAAAATAAAAAAAATTAAATTTTAAAACGATTACACGGTAATAGGACGTTCTTCCGAGATTTTCTCTGTGGTTTTGTATCAGACTTAAAAATATCCTCATTTTTCCGTCGGGTAGGCAGATAATTTGAAAAAACCCCATAAATAATATTTTCACACTTCATATCAATATTTTATTCATTACTGATTAATAGGTATATCTTGATTTTAAATAAACATGAACCTGTTATTAACCGAATAATGCATTAATCTATTCTGTTTGACTGAAAAAATTGAGTTCTCATCAACGTCAAAGAGATATTAGAACAGAGATCTTCAAATGAAGATGCGCAATGAATACACAAGAATTCAGTTGAACGGTATGGTAAAGTGATCAAGAAAGATATAACAAGAAAAGATATTCTTATTAATAGACCAGGGCCGAAACCTTCAAAAATGGTAAAAAAGAAAAAAAAAATGCAGTAGCATGAAACCCATTAGAAAAGGACGGGAATATGATCAAAATGAAAGGAAAAATAAATTACGGTCGATCTGAGCTCGGGAAGTGGGAGGGGTGAGTTTTTAAGGGTGAAAATGGTTTTCCTTGATTTCCGGCAAAACTACAAGTCCTATGGAAAAAAGTTGAGAGGCAAAGTTGTAGGTAATAAAAAGATCTCCAACTTTTGTATTTGCCAATTTTTCACATAACCTCGAAATATAGGTTAAAATTGAAAAAACCAAGTTTTTGGTTTTTATTTAAGTATATCTTTTTCAAAAAAAAATTTTTTTTGCGAAATTTTGTGAAAACTTACCTTATTATGTCCCAAATACACTGTAATTTATTTGATTCAAAATATTTATGTTTTCGTCTTATTTTAACTTAATATCAAATGCAAAAAATTGAAAAAACTCAAATTCGAAATTTTTTTTTAATCATTATGTACAATTTTGAGGTTTTTATTAAAATTTACTCTTTAGTTACTCAAAAAACGTAAGATTTCCTGTTTCATTATAAACGAAAAAATTTCAAATTGAAATATACTTCTATAATTAACAAAAAAATAAGTTAATAAAGTTAATATGTACATCTACAATATTTTGAAAAAGCTGTAGAATCTTGTTTAAATGATATTTTCAGATGACTGTTTATTGCTGTTGTAAGATAATTCATATACCTGAGTGACCTTTGGTTAATTTTTAACCCATTGTAAGTTATTTCATAGAGAAGTGGGGACTGAGTTACTCTAATGGTGGGTTTCATAAATCGTTGATTCTGAGAACACTCCTTATAGTAATGTATATTTTTTCACACCATCAGAGAGTAGATATTTCAACGAACAAAAAGCCCCCAAACTTTTTGAAAAAAGCTGATATTTTGACGTCAGAATTTTCGATTGAAAATTAGGGTGCTTTTTTGATATTAAGTTAAAATAAGACGAAAACATAAATATTTTAAATCAAATAAATTACAGTGTATTCGGGATATAATAAGGTAAGTTTTCACCAAATTTCGTAGAAAAAAAATTTTTTTTGAAAAAGATATAAATAAAAAACCAAAAACTTGGTTTTTTGAATTTTTCACCTAAATTTTGAGGTTATATAAAAAAATTGCAAATACAAAAGTTGTAGATCTTTTTATTGCCTACAACATTGCCTCTTAACTTTTTTCCATAGGACTAGTTTTGCCGGAAATCAAGGAAAACCATTTTTTACCCTTAAAAACACACCCCCTCCCACTTCTTGGACTCGGATCGACCGTAATTTATTTTTCCTTCCATTTTGATCATATTCCCCTCCTTTTTTAATGGGTTTCATCCTACTGCAATTTTTTTTTGTTTCAAAAATTATCGACCCTGGTCTATAAATGGAATGAGGTATAAAAAAAATACAGGTATTCAATGGTTTTCATACGAATGGTTTCGCTTTTCGAAAATTTGTTGTACAGGGCGTTTTCAAGATGCCATTAGTCGTGTGTGGTCTGGTACTCAACGTAGTTGTTGAAAATAGGTTTGGTTTCTACAGATTCGATGTACAGGATGTTTGACAAGATCATACATACAACATATGTTTATCTCAAACCAGAGCTGCGGTATCAAAAAATTAATAGAAAATTAATAACGGCTATTGTCCTAGACTGTCCTAAACTAATATTTTGATTTGATTGAAAGTTTTGAAAAAATGCACAAAGCTGCCTGTATTTCCTAAACGAATATATTCAAAACACAATTCGAACACTGGTTGAGACTCCTCAAGATACACTACAATTACACTGAAAGTTTGTCCAATCATTCCTGAAACAACCTGTAGATAGATTATCCAGACTGTAAGCAGGAGTTTTAGGTAATAGTTAGTAATAGTTTTGGTTGTACGGATTTTCGGTTAAATCATTTAGTTCGATTATTTCTCGTTTATTGGTATTTCGGTTACTTTAAAAGTTATTTAGGTTTTTCCTTTCAATTTCAAACTGGGATTGTCTTGAATTTTCTTCTAGAAGATTCCGCGGAAAATGTGCACTCTTCTGATGAACTTGCTTGAAGCAGAAGCAAAACAATCTTTCCATAGAGATGACAGGTGACATAATTTTGAGGTATACATTTCAACAATCTGGGCGAAACACTCGACATCACTAGGATTGGTGACTGTTTTGTAGATTTCGTGTTTTATTTTCAGACAATCCAACAAAACCAACACTTTCTCATAAGGTAAAAAAGTGGGTCGAATTTTCACTAAGGTTTTTTTAATTGAAAAGCTCCCATTGTAATAGAAGTAAAAGAACTAATTTGGCCGGATCTTCGCTGCAATATAAGAAGGATATAGTAACGAATTTAGTCCGTCTCATACAAAATGAAATGAAAAAGTGAGTATCGAGGATACTCAATAATCCTATTTGCGGAGGAGAAGCCAGCAATTTCTCTCGGTGATATCCAAGGACTTGTCTAAAGAAACCTGGGAAATATATGACCAGGTATTAGACCGAGAAAGTCAATTTCCAGCGAAATGAGAACATTGATGAAGAATTTCAATTTCAGACGCCATGGCAAAAGCCACATGGGGAAATAATTGCGTAATTTATCTAATATCGCAATTTAAAATCTGTCTCTTTGGGCACAGGAGGTGACTCCTACTCGAAATTCAAACGATTACCATCTGAATTCCAGACGTATATCCGACATTAAGAATAAGCCATTCAAGTAACACCTACTTCAATCAGATATCTTTGATTACAGGTAGAACATAAATCTCCTCACTTCAGTGGCGTAGTTGAATTTGAAAGCTCATCTGGTTTTTTCGTCCATGCTTTCAGGAAAATCGATGGATTTTCATTCTATTTTCAGGGCGGGTTCGTATTACGGCTGAGTTCGAGGAAAAAAGTCGATTAGTTCTTGAGTTATACTCAGTCAACATTCACGACTCAAGGTTTCATCGCTGAAGTTGAAAAATCATGTTTTGCAAATAGAATAGGACTTTTCGAGTGTTATTTAAGTATACATAGTGTAAGTAAAGGAAATTTAGTGGGTTAAAAGAGGAAGTTATTACACATTTTCTGACATGCAATTAGAAATTTTATGTTCATCATTGGGAGCGTATACAGGCGATGATTTCATTTTTTTTAAAAACGTACGACCACGAGGTATTTCAAACTAACAATTATTTTCAAATTCTTCTCTCCTGCTTTTGTCGAATGCGGCGCCGTTTTATGTAGAGAAAGAGAACATGTTAACGTAGCCTCGCTACCAAAAAAAAGTAACCAATACGAGTTAAGATGTTTCATTTTTTCTTAAAAACGGCACCACATACGACAGAAGAACAGAAGAGATTTTTTGTCACAAGGGATTGAGGCGAAAACTTGAATTAATTAATGAATGAACTGAGAGTTATGCCTTCCGTTCTCGAAAATTTTGTTTTCGGCAACTGCCAGGGATGTACCTACAGTGGCAGCAATCGAAATATGAACGATTTTTTCCTATTGTAAATGGGGCATCATCAACCATTAGTGCGGTCAATTTAGACATTGCAAAAAAATATTCAAGGTCAAAGGTCAAAAAAGTGGGTTTTTCACTATTCTCTTCGAAACGATAAGTTTTATCGTAAAATTACCACAGACAAAAATTGTATATTATGAAATTATCTGTAAAAAAGGTATCAATATTTTTTTTCTGAAAGCTAACGCTTCTGAGATAAAACGATTCAAAACTTTTAAGCGTCATTTTATGCACACGTTTCCACGCCACCTCTGGGGTAGTGTCTTAGCGCGTTTTCTTATAGTGGTTTCCCCTGTAGGCCTATTCCACAATTTGCAATTGATAAAAGTGATGAAAATGGAAGTTGCAATTGAAGTTGGAATTGATGAAAGCGAGGGAAATTAAAAAACAGCAGAAAAATGTATTACTTCAACTCGTAATCTTCAATTACTTCTTGCTTATCTTCGTCGTCGTCCTCTTCTTCGTCGTCGTCGTATTCTTCTTCGTCGTCGTCTTCTTCTTCTTTTTCTTCTTCATCTTGAGTGCAAGTAAATAGCATGAGAAGCGATGTATCCCATGTTTCTTCATCAGTATCGAACGAATCCTCTGCTGGTGGTGATTCAACGTTAGAACACGACCGGCCTTGACAATTCGTGCATGCAAGAGAACAAAACAGTCCAACTTTTTGGCCACCACATTTAGCACTGCATCCTTTTTTACAGTTGCAAAAAATTGAGGTCAGCAGTTTTTCCGGCGCAGGTGGGAGTAAAGTCTGGATTGGTTCCAATACATTATCAACCAACTTCCAACCCCAATCTGTTGGGTCCAGCTGATAACCAAGCTACGTCTTAACTTGATAATATACCCGAAAAAGATGTTGATGAGCAGCGACTGAGGTTGGAGGAAGACCAGCTAATTGTACTTGTTTTTTTTCGAGTGTTTTTAACAAAACATGCATGTCGATACTTATCTAAGCAGGTAGTTATTTAAGGGGGTCCGTACATACGAAGAAGAAAGCAAATTCCGTTGGTGATAACTTCTTGTGGTGTTGAATTACTTTCTTTGAAAACTTCAGCACATTTAACTAAATCTTGTTTTTCAAACATTTCAAAGACTGTTGTTTTACCTATCCTACAGATGTCGTATCACAGCCTGTTATGGCATGTAAAAATAGTACATGATTTTGACACTTTCCAAGAGTCGATAAACTTTTGGATGTAAATATTTCAGATTGATTTTGAGCTTTTCCTGGTTTTAAGGAGAAAATAGTTTTGTCAGCTGCAGTTCGAGCAGTGAGTAATACGGGTAAGTCAACATCTTCACCTACAACAATAGTTTTATTGGTCAAATTAAATTGCTCTATTGCTGCTTCAATAATCAGTACGTCGGCGTCGTTAGTAGCCAGGATTTATAACAGGGCGGGGCAAACTATGGTCATGGTCCATAGTCGTTCAAAATGTAAAATTGTATCGTGGAAATTGCCAGAACATTCGCATCGCCAGGGGGGCACTTGCCCCCCCCCCTTCCTCTCGCTGGCTACGCCCATGCTCATAGTGATACTTATGTATATTCTATATTTTAAAAATAAGTGAATCACCCATAGAAACATATTTTCACTTATATTACAGCTACAGAGGTATATACGTGGCGCGCTTATGCATGCAATGACGTTTACAACTATTTAAATCGTTTTATCTCAAAAGTGGTAGCTTTCAGTAAAAAAATTATCGATAGCTTTTTTATAGATAATTTCATAATCTACATTTTTTGTTTGAGGTAATTTTACGATAAAACTTACCGTTTTGAAGAAAATCGTGAAAACCCCATTTTTTGACCTTTGACCTTGAATAGTTTGAACAAGTGTACAAAATTTCAACTTGATGCTAATTTATGTAACTTTGCTCTTGTTTTTCGACCTAATTTGACCGGACTACATGTATATCTATGATTATATCGCGCAGTAGTTGACGCTTTTTTTTGGAAAGTAGCATTTGCCACCCTATTCAGGAAAGCACGTACCTACCTACTTCCCGGACTAGACCTGGAAGAAACTTGTTACAGTTTTTTATCTTTTCGTTCAAATAAACTCTACGGCTGTACGTAATTTTTCATATATTCAAGCATATCATTCAATAAAGTTATTGGTGCATATAAAGAAACCATAGTATCATTTTTTTTCGAGTTCTATGTATAAAATTGTAGATGATTCTTTTTCTTGCTCACAGTTGATATTTTGACCCAAGAGCTGTGAAAAGGTAATACCTCAATATATCTCATGAGACTTCTATCCCTTCTACCAACGTTTTACCAAATTCTAGATATATCTTCCTATCCGAATTCAGTGACAATAGAATATTCGTTGAGGAATCTTTGAATCATTCTTAGAAAGCTCCAATTACAGGACTGACAACTGGACATATGTCGTGTGTGTTGACATTGTATGTTATTGATGCCAAGCCAACCCCTATATATGGGCTGAAGCGTTGAAATGTTAATTCAGCCACCGGTGATCATTTTAAATTCTTGTCAACATGCGGGGTAGTTTTTGTTCACTTATAAGAACACCTTTCCCAGAGATGAAATCTCGAGAAATATTTAAAGTGGTGAATAGAAGATCCAATCAGATTTGCTTGAATTTTGTGCATTATAGCTTGGAGGATACCGGTGAAAATCTGCGATTTGAATGCCACATACTAACAGAGAAAAAAGTATCGTCTTGAAATGAAATCTCACCCAAATAATAAGTTGAAAAAGAAAAAAAATCATTGCAACAATCAAATACTCTCTCAATTGCCATTTTTTGCATAAGGCACACAGAGTGACAAAATTAAAGTCTTCAACACTTCTGGTACTTTACACGTTTGGCATTTCACATTGAAAACATACGATATAGAATGCATCCGACGGAGAATTTTGTCGTACAATTAAACATATACGTATTCGAGAGACTGGACACCGTTGTCTGATTGCAATAATGTAGTGTTGTCTCTTTCTCAACGTTGGGAGTGGCTTGGTGCACTGTAATCTCCACTGTATCGTTTGCGCACTTGATCAGGATAGAGTGAAAGTTCAGTTAAAAAAAACACAATTCACAAATATATCTTCACTACCCTGTTGACAGTTCACTGTATGCGAAAGACATTGAAAATTTGAACCATCTCATAGAAATCTGGTTGTTAGAGGTCTATAAAAGAGTATTTCTTATCCAGAATATTTTATGGTGAGTCGTTTTATTGTGGGGTGATCAAAGTTTGTTGTATGAAAACCAACGAAATATTATTTTAATATTGGAAAGAATGAATGCAACAACCTTCGTAAGTTGAATTATATAAGAGGAAACAATGAGTTACTCTGGCGTAACGGTTACCTGTATAAAAAAGTAGTCTGCAGAGCAAAAAAAGCACTCAGCAAATGAAATATGACACTTTTCCATTTCTCTGGAGAGCAACATAAAAATAATTTCAACTTATTTCCATGAAGACGTTCTGGAATAAATTCAGTAATCATGAAGATGATATAAATATATGACCAGCTACATCGTTTTGATATCTTTCGGTGTCCAACGCAGTAGCAAAATGAAATAGAATGGTGAGCGTTGTTATGCAGCCATCCTTCCGAAGTGAATCGACTGAGTAATCACAGGATTCAAAATAAAAAGTAGATAATTACATTAGTCGAAAAAAATCAATGAAAATCAAACTCATACTTCGGAGCTATACCCTTCAACTATCAAGGAACTCACAAAGAGGTTGAATCATCCAGAGCATCGACAGGCAATTATTGGGTCTCTTCAGTGGAGGTATAGCTCTCAATGATAAGAGGCAATTAAGACCACAGAAAAAATCTTAGACCGAATCTTTTTCAATGTGTTTTTGAAAGAACTGTTTTTTTGGGATAATAGGTGATATGCTTGGATTTGTGAATAACAAAGGGATTGTTCACCTTTGGGATAGGATTAGATAAATAAGAGGAGGGGCGATAAAGCTGAGTAGACCTCCCAACACCATAATCTAATGGGCAACACAGTGTTGTTCGCCATTTTTCCAGCAAAGTCTCAATAAACCCACTACTTTACTAGTTGCTACGACGTTATTTGTTTCAGATTCAGGAAACACGATCCAAGGTGCTCAGTCTTTCCCTGTGGTCAGCTGAACAATTTAAAAGCAGATGTTCAGCTTCTCGGTTGGCTACCTAACCTTATCCATGTTTCGCGAGTGATTCACGGGACAATGTCTTGTGGGTTTCCTAGTAGTATTTTAACGACGACGATCACATTTGCACCAAAAGTAACGTTGTCATTGGTTTAGAAATTAGTCGTTGTTGAAACGTCGCATTGAAGACCACCTTACAACGTAGTCGTGACGTTGAGTATGACTATAGTTGCAATAGTCCTCGCGACAACGTTGAAGCAACTGCATACAAAGTTGTTATTATTTCGGGATCAGGAACGACGTTCTTGTAACGTTTATTAGACAACTTTAGTTTTCTGCATCGTTGTCTCAATTCAGGGACAACGTTGTTGGACTCAACTATAACCAGTGGAGATTTTCTATTGAATTAGTTGACTTGAAAACGCTGTCGCGAAGTCATTTGAGCAACCTCCGAATACGACGTGAAATATCAAATTAAACAGATTCATGATATTTGTGTCAATAAGTTCCTCGAAATTATTTCATTCACTAACCCAAATGAAAAATATTTTCGAATAGTAAAGAGGAAAATTTTTAAATTAAATCAAGGAAAGATCACGTTCATATTATTAACGTCAATCCGATTGTATTATTTGTCTTATAGTTTATTGTTATTTCAATTCTTCAATCCATAATGACTAGGATAGGACAACATTTTTATCGATTCGATCAGCTCCAATTTTTGAATAAAATGTAAACAAATCATACTGTCATTTTATTACATCCATTTGACGAGCTAAACCAACCTGAGAGCAGTTAAGCTTTGGTCGAAAATAAACAAAAACAAATGTTTTAGAAGCCTTTTCTTAAATTTTCTGTGCGAAATTTTCCTGAAGGTCGTTTAGTGAGTGTTTGAACTTTTCATGAATTTTCAATTTTGAATTTTTAAGAAATATCCAATAGATTAGAGGCAAGTTGAAATATTTACATGATGACCATCGGTAATTATTGGGTTGCAATATTAACTATATTAACGTCATATGTGGATTGAACTTCGTTCCCTTAGATTAGGCTGACCAGATCTATCGTTGTTCGATGACGGTCAACCCAAAAAAAAATTCGTCGGTATTGATGACCTTTTTTTTTGGGCCACCAAAGATTATTATTACAAGATTTTTCGACGATCTCAACATGAATTGTGTATAAATTCTTGTTTGAAATAAGTAGTGCCTCTGAATACTTTGTGAACACATATCACTTCTCATTCTGAGATCGACGGAAAAAGAAATTTCCTCAGTCAAATTCAAGATTTTGAGTTTTGACGGACACTTTGACGGACGCTTATCAATGACGGACTCCTCGTACGAATGACGGACTGTCCGTCGCAATGACGGACGTCTGGTCACCCTACCCTAGATGGCGCATGTGTAAATTGGTTGCATCGAAGTAAATTTCGCAACGTTAATCCGATAACTGTAGTTGTAGCACCACGTTGTTGAAACCCGAAAATGATTGTCCAAACTGGTGCAAATCATGGTTTTGAAGACGTTGTTTAGAGGGTCGGCGAAGTCACTTAGTTTGGTACGCGACTTTTTTTTATACGTCGACGCAACGTTAAGTTGCTACTTGGGTTGGTCTGTCATTTTATTCAATTTTACTGGGACCAATGATTGAGCCCATTTTTGGCCTTCGGCCGTTTGACAGGATCTAATCTTTCTCTCTTGTTTTCATTTCTTTCAATGAAAGGGGTTATATCCCCCCTCCTTGCCTGATAATGTGCCATTCCGTTGCTGTGCACTGCAGTTTGACTAGATAATAATACATGATTGACATGGCTGTTTAGTCGAAATTGATTCCACACATAACCCTTGGTGAAACATGATAGATTGAATAATAAAAAAAAGATAAAAAACACTTGACAAAGATTCACAATTTTTATCAAAATATTTGTTGACACGCGTGTTTCGGGTTTTATCCCATTTTCAAAACTGAATATATATCAACACAGAAAGAACATATGCTGTTTAGATCGAGTGCATTGAGTGATAATTTGCATTTTCAGAATAGTTTCGGCGTCTAGCAGTTGTAGCGCTGCTTTAGTGTCAGATTTTTTTAATATTCTTTCAGTAGTGGCATCGCGAACATTGCGATAAGCACTTCTTTATCGCGGTTTCCAATTGAAATAATAATGGATAGAAACCTATTGGTAGATCCAGTTCTACTCAAAAACCGTTCACTCCGGCTCCGACTCATTCGTCCTCAGTTTTCGAGATATCAATGTAATGCACCATTGACCCTATAAGAAAAACTATTTCGTTTTTTTTCCATTGATGATGACCTGGAAATGTTACGTTGTACTTTTTTTCTCTCACTCTCAGGTCTCAGGGCAGACCTGTAACCACATCTGGAAGCTCTATACACTTATTCATGTCACCATTTAGATACATTGGATTCTCTGAAACTTATCGCAAAGCAACAATTCAATAAAGAATTTGTTTTGAAATACCTACAGTTTTTCAGGAGGTAAATAAAAGGGTACCCTTGTACTCGAATTGTTTTGAAAAAATTAAGCCAATCGGCTGGATGGCTAAACCCCGCATTTTGTAGGTTCGGAACCAATCCTGGGTATTACCATGACGTAACTTATAAATGAAAAAAAAGACATCTAGGCTCAAAACATTCAGAAGTTTTTACTGAAATACTTTGCACCATGAGCTGGCAGATCTCATGATAGGTCTAAGCACATTTAAAGTTTAAAGACTTGTCGGGAACCTGACAAGTATGTAGGCTGAATGTGCATCTACATAAAAGCAGACTTTTGCTCAGTTGCAGGAACGTCCATTAAAATTTAAAGGTCCAATAAACCCTTAATCCTCCATTAGTTCCTTGTAATAATGGAGGATTAAGAGTTTAATGGACCTTTAAATTTTAATGGACGTTCCTGCAACTGACACTTTGTCTCAAAAACCGTAAAATAGCAATGCATATCGTCTGAATTTGCCTAGCAGCGAGCTGCACAAGACTCGAAGCCTTCGGGCCGTCACCATAGCAAAAAACGACCTGGGCAACGATTAAATTCGCTAGGCTTATCCAAGAGCAGTAATCAGCTTAGACTTAAGCTGGGTTTCACATAACTCAGCTTGATTATTGAAATGAAATCATTTCTGTGCAATTTTCAGTTCATTTTTGACATAAACCATCGCCTTAATTCAAAATCAACGATTTTATTGCTCAATCAAGCTTTGTGAAACTTACGGTTAGTGGTAGAAGGTGTTTGAGTGCCTACCCATATTATAATTGAACAAATGAACCTCATAATGCATTAGGAAAAAAGGGTCCTACAAATAGTTTCATATTTTCCATTTACCTGTTCAATTGTGAGATAGAGGAACATCCCTGTTACAAACCTTCTAGGGCAATATCGAATAGAGAGATAAGTTGAACATTTCCTGAACTTGAAATGCATACCTATCTCGTCCCAATCAACGAGTCGCACCATTGACTTCACTGCTGATTAGGAAGAAATATAAATCTTTCGAAGTGCTACTAACGGGATAAATCCGTGGCAGTCCGACACCTAGATCTATAGGGATAATGAGATAAATCGCGTATAATATCGTCTTGTTAGACGCTATTTCAATTCGAAATAAATCGGCATTAGCTCTTTATTCACAGGATTCCTTTCAGGGTCTCGATATATCTTCCACGGCCTGCTTCATTCATAATCCACTTCACAAGTGGGACGAGACGGTGGCTGAATAGAACGCTTTGAATATTTTTGTAAGACGCTCTTGGCTGTGACATAATGAGCTCAGTCGAACGGTGGGCTTTGGATTGTGATCACAGGAGGAATGGCAGGTGGCGTATTATGCTTGGTATACTGTTACTCGAATATCGGAGTTATGATTTATCGGATTTATTGCATTATTCATTTATCCGGAGTGTCTGAGTGGGAGAGGAAATAAGTAGTTCAGGAAGTGGCGTTTAGGTTGTATTTTGTGAATCGTGCGTTATTGCATTTTGAACTGTGAATTGAAATACCCCGTAAATAAAAAATATTTTTTGACAACAAACTCGTTAACGTCTCCCATTATGAACATGCAAAAGCTTCTGACTTCACGTCATATAGTTGAACGAAAAATAAATTCGAAAAAAGTGAAAGAGAAGAGGAAAATCAATTTTGTCATACAGAGGTTCGAACCCTCGACTACAGCAGGGAAACCTCAGACTTTAGCTACTGCGCCACTCAACCAGTTGAATTTCAGCTCGAATTGAGCGTCTCATAGCTTTTGTTATAAATAAACAATGAAATTATGTTGAAAGATGTATTTTGGTTGTTCCATTATGAAAAGACTTCTGACTCGTGAAATGATTACAACAGATAATGAAAATGATCACAGATAAATATCTTTATCCACGACTATTGTAGAATCCGTCCATTGTCCATAGATTTAGCTTTGATATAATATTCTTTAAATTGGTATTTCTTCAGTATTCTGAAGTACTCCAAATAACAAATATGGGCATCACTTGTCAATCGAGGGCCAAATCTACTTTCATTATATCAATTAGAGCTTATACAATAACCAGTTTTCCAAAAATTTCTCATGTGTCAACTTGACTTTTTCCATGCTTGTCATAGAAGGGTCTTGTCGGTGTCGCCAAATGTTAAAATCTTCAAGAAATATATTCAGTAGTCGTGGATAAGGTATAGTATGCTACTCACGGATAATAGCTGTTATTTGAGCCACGACCCGTAGGCGAGTGGCCTAAACTTCACCTCGCGAATAAAAGCTATCATTATAAGCTCGTTGCATAATATACTATTATTCACGACAATTGAAAAATCCGTCCATTGTATGTATATGTGCTCGGCCATAATATATAATACCCATTAATCACAAGGGAATAATGAGATATTAATCACTGCTGTCAGAAGCTCCATAGATTTAGCTTTGATATAATATTCTTCAAACTGGTATTCTTGCAGTATTCTAAAGTACTCCAACTAACAAATATGGCTATACCTTGTCATCGAGGGCCAAGTCTACTTTTATTATATCAATTAAAGCATTTTTTCATTACAAAATATACAATGACCAGTTTTCCAAAATTTCTCATGTGTCAACTTGACTTTTTCTACGCTGTCATAGAAGGGTCTTATCGCAGTCGCTTAATGTTAAATCTTCAAGAAATATATTCAGTAGTCGTAGATAAAGTACACCAACTTCACCTCGTGATTAAAAGCCATCATTATACGCTCGTTACATAATATACTATTTTACTTCGTTCAAGGTTTATGCAGTGGGGGTAAGTTATTCGTAAGAATCCTCAGAGATGGCGTTTGGTTCGGAAAATCCCGGAACGATCGGTGGTTCGATCCAAGAATAGATTCCTAGAATGCCTTTTTCATTCAGAGCTATTTTTCCTACTGATGAGCCCCGATAGGGCAAAATAGCAATTTATAGATATCTTGGGTGATATAACCACCTTGCATGTTTTTTGAACGTTGATGGGATTTGTTCCCAAGTATCAGTTTAATATTGGTTGATTTCAATCGATTAATCTCTGCTTTCCTTGTTCCGTTTATACATTTTATATTGGCACTATTTTCAAACTAGCTGAAAAATACTTCCAGCTCAGTATATTGATTGAATATACACTATAAAACTTCTTTCCTTCATAATGTTCAAAATGTCTTGGACTGCCCTCCACTATTTGAACTAGACATCTTGTGGTTTAGGATCAAGCTCTCACAGATTTCGTAGACGTTTGTGCAGCTTTTTTGCTTATACTTGAAAGAAACTGTCCTAAACCTTCCTTTGATAGTGGGGCTGTCAGGAGTGAAGTTCAGACCTTGTTTACCGTTTTCTTTCTTTATTATCTTCCAAATGGTTTTCTGTTCAATTTTCCGAGTTCTCATGAATTCTTTCATAATATGAATGGAATGGATTTCGAAAATATCTACATTTCAAATCAAGTACTGTAAGAACTGAAAGTTTTCATCCCGGAAGATACTCAGAATAAGTGGGAACCTCAATACTTTTTGGACCACAAGCCAGAAATGTCCAGTACTCTGATTTCACATAAAATTGAATAAGGAACCAAATATGTCTAGATATAAATCTAGAAAGAAACTATCAGAAGTGTGATATAGCCATACACCCAGATAGTCAAGCTGCTATTAAAGCACTGAGCTCCTACGTCATCGACTCTAAAATGGTCTGGGAGTGCCGGAACAAACTCAACAAGGAAGGCAAGAAAAATAAGGTCTATTTAATCTGGGTTCCCGGCCACTCGGGAATCAAAGGAAACGAAGAGGCCAATACACTTGCCAAAGAGGGCGCACAAATGTCACTTATTGGCCCAGAACCCTTCTGTGGTATATCTAAATGTACCTATAAGAAGGAGTTTCTGGAGAAGGAGAAAGCCGAGAGGGAAAAACTCTGGCGGAATCTCCCAGGGATGGATCATTCCACTGAGTTCCTTCAGAACTTCGAGACAGCGGGATCCAAAAGATATCTGGATCTTGGTAAAAAGCAATTACACCTCCTCACTGGCTTTCTTACAGGACATTGTCGCCTCAGGAAGCACCTGTTGAGGATGGGATTGTCGGACACTGACGAGTGTAGGTTCTGTGGGGAGGAGGAAGAAACCCCCATTCACCTAGTAACGAAATGTCTTGGCATTGCGAGCCTGAGGAAGGAATGCCTTGAACGAGAAACTTCTAAGAGTGAGGAACTAGCCTCGTTGAAGACTTCACAGTTATTAGATTTCATTAAATCTCTGGAACTGGAAGGCGAGCTCTGAAGGTTTTGGCCAGAACAGCTCTGTAAGGGGGCACAATAGACCTTAAGGTCGCAGTGAACTGTAACCCCTTTTTAAACTAAAACTAAAACTAAAGGAACCAAATATTGATAGGTCAACCCACCCGAGTCCATAATGGTTGCATATTGTGTCCGAACTTCGTCATATCTTTAATTTTTTCAATTTAAATATCAAAGACATTGAAAAACCAAATTAAATACCATTAGGATTACCAAAACATTGTGGTTTCAGGTTGGCTAGGATCCATACTAACCCTAATGCTTCACGATTTATGAGCTGGAACATTCCTACATTGAGTATTAGGTCTGTAGAGAATGAAATTATAATTGAAACAACCCCGGGGCTGTTCTGAAAATCCTTTATCAAATTATTGAAACAAAGGCCAAACGCGGTTACAAACGAAAAAACTGAATTTTCCCACATTTCGCCTTCTTTCATCATCCGAAAGTCAACGAATCCGAACAATCATATTTGCCGGATAAACCATGACGTTCTTTGAGCCGACTCAGAGGAGATGAACGGAATGACAAATATCATTTTCTACGACACTTTTCGTCCACCATAGGGCCTCAGAGAAATCCCACGTAATAGCTGATAATAAACAAATCATTACAATCATTAATATCGAACGATGTTCAATATTATCTCTGATAAACTTTATGCAACGGAAATGTGCGCTAATACCTGGTGCAACTGTGATGCATAATAACCGCAACGCAGCGATATAATTCAATAGTGCTGCCCGAGATAACTATTCGAAATGGGAGAATGTGCTTTCGGATTACTATCCCGATAGTTGTCGGAGCAGAGGAAAGTTTCTTTCCCTGTCTAATGTCACCTCCGATTAGTTATGGACCGAAATGCTACTTTTCTGCAAAATTCTTTCTAAAAGCCTCCCATCAGGCTTCTCCGTCAAAATCTTAAACACAAAAAAATCGAAAAAGGTATGTCTTGAAATGTTTATTTGCATCATTTTTGCCATCTTCAGCCTTAATGGAAATGCCAATCTACGATATTGATCGAATATACTCCACAAAATTTCCAATATTCTGAAAAATATATAATTCCATCCTTAACAGGTGCTTCCGGAGGCGGCAGGGTCCTGTAAAAAAGCCAGTGAGGAGGTGTAATTGTTTCTTACGAAGATCTGGATACCTTTTAGATCTTGCTGTTTCAAAGTCCCCAAGGGACTAAGTGGAATTATCCATCCCTGGGAGATTCCGCCAGAGTTTTTCCCTTAGACAGTCTCCTTCTCCAGAAACCACTATACCAAAGAAGGATTCTGGACCAATGAGTGGCATTCGTGCGCCCTCTTTGACAACTGTATTGGCCTCTTCTTTTCCTTTGATTCCCGAATGGCCGGAAACCCAGTAAAATAGACCTTATTTTCCTTGCCTACCTCATTGAGTTTGTTCCGGCACTCCCAAAGCATCGTCTATGACTTTAGGAGCTCTGTGCTTTAATAGCAGCTTGACTATCTGAGTGAATGGCTATATCGCACTTCTGATAAATTCTTCTTATATTTATATCTAGGCATCCTTCAATAGCTAAGATTTCCGCTTCAAAGGCGCTCATACAGGAGCCTAGCGCCAGCTGCTGTAGGGGTTTTTAAAACCACCTGTATACCATTTTACGGTACTTTTTTTAGGTTATAGTCTGTGTATTTCCGTTTCGATTCCTATCTTCTACTCAGCAATGTCCTGAAGTTTGCCCAGTGCTTGGTTTCTTGATCATTACGTCACTACGAGGGTCTGCAGATGAGATGTAGTTAGTCAGCGAGGACCAAACTCTCGGATTCTTTATTCTCTCGATATCTAACCTATACCTTCCTTAGATATTCTGAGGACAGCCTCATGAGCTACCCCATCAATCACTAGATATAGAGGTGTGAGATCCGTAATGATCTCAAGTACCCTAGCTGGACACATTCTCATAGCTCCAGTGATGCACACACATGGCAACCCTCTGTACTTTATCGAGCATTCTCCTAGTTCTGATCTGACTTGCCTTAGCTTAGATATTCTGAGAACAGCCTCATGAGCTACCCTATCAATCACTAGATGTAGAGGTGCGAGATCCGTAATGATCTCAAATGCCCTAGTTGGGCAAATTCTTATAGCTCCAGTGATGCACACACATGGCACCCTCTCTACTTTATCGAGCATTCCCTCGTACTGATCTGACTTGCCTTAGCATACCAGGCTACTGCCCCAATATGATTATAGGTCTCACAATCATGACGTGAATCCATCGCAGTGTTTTCGGCTTACATTCCCAATTTTTGCCGCATAGACGTCCGCACGCCATTAGAGCCTTTTTACCTCTGCCAGTAGCAGTATCTGCATGCTCATTCCACTATCTACTATACAGGGTTATTCCTAGGACTTCCACTCTCCGTTTAAATATAACGTTCTCATGGCTAGCAGGTTTCTTTTCCGAGTGAAAGGAATTACTACAGTCTTGTTTGGGTTAATATTCACCCCCACTGACAAGCACCACTGTCCAATAATTCTAAGGCACTTCTGCAGTAAGTCGCAAAGAGTGCCTTCGAATTTGCCTCTAATTATTAGGACTATGTCATCAGCATGGCCTACACATTCGAATCCAAGCTCCGTTAGCCTGTGTAGTAGTTCATTCACTACTAAGCTCCATAGGAGGAAGATATCACCCCACCCTGAGGTGTCCCAGGAGTAGCTTTAACAGAAACAGGTTTTCCACCCATCGATGTTTCAGTGTGATGTTATCATAAAATTGAACAAAATATTGACAAGTCAGCTCAGTCCAGTTCACAACTTTACGTTGTATCCTAACTGGTCATATCATAATTTCAATTGAAATCTGGAAGACATTAAAGAAACAAATTCAACCTCATGAGGTTTAAAAATTGAGGTTTCAGGTTGGCTAGGATATATATCAACCCCAAAGCTTCAGGTTTTCTAGCCTGGAACATTCCTACGATGAGTATAAGATCTGTGGAAAATATAATTATAACTGAACCAAACCCGAGGCTATTCGAAAAATCTTTTATCAAATTGTTGAAACAAAGGTCAAACGCGGTTACAAACGAAAAAACTCAATTTTTCGCCTTCTTTCATCATCCGAAAGTCAGCAGATCCGGCGAATCATATTTGCTGGATAAACCACGACGTTCTTTGAGCCAACTCAGAGGAGATGAACGGAATGATAAATATCATTTTCTACGGCACTTTTCGCCCACCATAGGCCTCACAGGAATCCCACGTAACTCGAAACCAACAGTCATTTACCCTGCGTGTAACATCAATCATCTCTGCAGCGGTGACTCCCTTAAGCTTTTCAAAATCTGAAATGTATTATCATGGATGAGTATGCGTATCTTTGTGTGATTGAGCAGGTATACATAGAGTGGCTTCCGCGGAATGCGCATTATATTCAAATAAGAAGGCTGGATCTTTGTTAGGGGGGTGCTAGAAAAACCCACCGCTCAATCATTCAATCATTATTATTTAATATTTTCCACGGCCTATCTGTATGTTTGTATCTTAAAAAATCATTGCTGGTTGAGATCATTGAATGAACATAAAAATAAAGAATGACAATACACTTGAAAAGTAGGTGCGTCATGGTTAAAATATGTGATTGTAAAATCTTATTGGAAAAGCATCCACAAGTATTTGTAATAATCGTCGACTATACATCTTGAATTTTTTTATAGAAAACATAATAAAAAGAATCAGCTGCTGAATAATCATACTCATAAAGAATTTGAAATGAAACTGAAATGATGAAATTGTAAATAAATAATCGAAGAGTATAAAAATTCGAATATTTACCTATACATAACAGACTACCATGAAATAAATGTTTGAAGTGTACTATATGATAAAATTACTGTACCACTAGATTCGGAGAAAAAATTTTTGGAAAGGAAAGAATACTTCTGTCGTGTTGAAGGTGAAATAATTAATATTTTGCGTGAAAAAATTACATATGTTTGGGACATAAAAAATGAGGTTTTCACCAAATTTCTTGAAATATTTGTTTATAAGAGCAATATCAATATTCAAAACAGAACTTCGTTTTTCGAATTTTTCACAAATTTTTTGACGCTATAAAGAAAATTTTGAACACAAAAGTTGTATCCATTTGTAACCTAGAACATAATTTTTTTAATTCAAATTATTTTTCTATTTATAATCGTTGTGTAACCTTATTTTTCAATGGGTATCATTTCACTTAAATTTAACCATTTTTAAAAGCTTCAGCACTGGTTTACAAATGTTCGCTGCTCACAAAAAGTTTCAAAATAACCTTTAATCGTTAGTTAGATGAGGAAACTCAGCTGCCTCATCGACAGATCCTTTACCATCGACTAGAGTATCATTCCAATGAGAATTCGAATCAAAGCACAATCCTTTGTGATAAAATTTTCCCATTATCCGTGTTTTCACAGTTTCAGCTCCACCACGAAGACTTAAAAATTTTGGACAATCTGAAGAGAATCAAATGAATTGTCATAGATCTCAGGACCATCTCATTTCCGTTCATTACAATGCTACCGATTCTGCAAAAATTGGAAAGCACGACCCATATTAGACAAAACTGAGCAAGGGATTCTGAATGTTTTCCTGTCGCATTTATTCAAGAAAACTAAGTTATTGATTTTCACTTTTCACGAAAATTTTTTTTTCAATAAATTCGGTGAAAACATATCTCTTTATGCCCCCAAGAGATTAAAATTTCTTGATTAAAAAAATTCATTTTTTCACGTTAATTAAACTCAAAATTATGAAGCACCCTAATTTTTAATCGAAAATTCTCTAGAATTTCAGCGTTTTTGTCTTCGATATTTTCGTTCGATAAAATACATATTTTTATTATTATTTCCTTCCTGTTAATTTTAACCGATCGCTATCAAGAATTAGTATGTCAAATATAAATTTTAAGGGGAAAAATTACTTAACAACTGTCAACTTAGCTGTCAACATTTTTTCCGGAAAAAAATCGAAAAAATTTCATACAACTTTGACAAGTTGCCTTGTGAAAAAAAGTTGATAGTTTCTATGCTGTTCTCATTATTTTTAAAGAAAAATTTGGTTTTAAATTAAAATGTTTATGTTACTCAGGAAAAATCTTACCAAATATCTCTCATGCATCTAATTTTTCCTGTGGAAAAATTGGAACACTAGTTTTTGAGTAATCTGTTTTAGCAAATTACTTAGAAACTCGTTTTTCCGAATTTTTCCGGAAATGCATTAGGGATATAACCCCCGAAAAAATACACAAAAAAATGGTAGATTTTTTCAGAAAATTCAACGAACTTAGCAGCAGCGGAAAAGTGGATTTAAATATTGGAAGTTGGCTACCGAAAACATGTTTAAAAAAAACATTTATGCTCAAAATGTCATGATTCTGAAAAATGTGGAATTCAGTATCCAAGCTACAGCGAAGTTCTTTGTATTATTTTATAATTTTTAACTGAAAATGAAACTTTTTATACTGTGGGAAATGAGATTTTAACGAAAAAAATATTATAGACTTTTTCGAAAATGCTATCTTGACGTGAGAACTATTGATTGTTATTTTTTGATATTTACTCAATGTAAGGAAAAACAACTAATTTATTGAGTGAAAAAATTAGGGTATGTTTGGTACATAAAAAGGTAGGTTTTCAACAAATTTCATGAACAATTTTTTCAAATGAAAAAATTGAAACCTAAACCTTGGTTTGTTGAATTTCTCATAAGATTTTGAGGTTATAGAGATGAAGTGTGAACACGAAAGTTGTAGATCTATTTCTTTATTTTCAATTCATATTTCCATTTAAAATCATTGTGTTGCCTTCCTTTTTCAATGGGTTTCATTCAGTTATCATTTTTACCATTTGTTAAATCCTCTACAAATGTTCGCTGCCCACAAAAAATTTCAAAATAACCTTTAATCATCAGTAGCTAGTAAGATGAGAAAACTCAGCTGCGTTATCGACATCATCGATCGATCCTTCGCCATTGACTAGACTAGAGTATCATTCCAATGACGATTCGAATCAAAGCACAATCCTTTGTGATAAAATTTTCCCATTATCCGTGTTTTCACAGTTTCATCTTCGACACGAAGACGTCGGAATTTCGGACAATCTGAAGAGAATCAAATGAATTGTCATAGATCTCAGGACCATATCATTTCCGTTCATTACAATGCGACCGATTCCTGTGGAAAAATTGGAACACTAGTTGTTTTAGCAAATTACTTAGAAACTCGTTTTTCCGAATTTTTCCGGAATTGCATTAGGGAAAATATACAAAAATGGCAGATGTTCTCAGAAAATTCAACGAACTCAGCAGTAGCGGGATTCAATATTTTGAAAGTTCGCTACCGAAAACATGGTTTAAAAAGAACGCATTTATGTTCAAAATGTCAGGGTTCTGAAAAATGCGGAATCTAGTATCAAAGCTGCAGCAAAGTTCTTTGTATTGTTTCATAATTTTTTACTGGGAATGTATACTTTTCAATACTGTGGGAAATGAGATTTTAACGAAAAAACTATTATATACTTTCTCAAAAATGCTGATATCTTGACGTGAGAACTATTGATTGAAAATTAGGGTTTTATTTTATTTTCAGTCAATGTAAGAAAAACAAATTAATTTTTGAGTGAAAAAATTAGAGTAGGTTTAGTACATAAAAAGGTAGGTTTCAACAAAATTTTTGAAAATTTAAAAAAAATTGAAACCTAAACCTAAACTTCGTTTATTGAATTTTCCATAAGATTTTCAGGTTATAAAGAATAGTGTGAACACAAAAGTTGTAGATCTATTTGTTACCTACAATTGTGCCATTAGTTCTTTCCATATTTCCATTCAAAATCATTGTGTTGTTCCCTTCCTTTTTCAATGTGTTCATTCAATTATAATTTTTACCATTTGTAAAAGCTTTTACAAATGTTCGTCGCTCACAAAAAGTTTCAAAATAACCTTTAATCATTGGGCTAGTAGGATGAGAAAACTCAGCTGCGTTATCGACATCAGATCCTTGGCCACTGACTAGAGTATCATTCCAATGACAATTCGAATCAAAGCACAATCCTTTGTGATAAAATTTTCCCATTATCCGTGTTTTCACAGTTTCCATCTTCGACACGAAGACGTCGGAATTTCGGACAATCTGAAGAGAATCAAATGAATTGTCATAGATCTCAGGACCATCTCATTTCCGTTCATTACAATGCGACCGATTCTGCAAAAAGTGGAAGGCACGACCCAGATAAGCCAAAACTGAGCAGGGGATTCCGAATTTATTCTGTCGCATTTATTTTATCCTATCTCCACTTTTCACTCCTTTTGCCTATGGAAGATCGAGCTGTGAATGAAGCCAACTTGAAATTAATTCAATGTCTCCCATTCGGATGCTTCCCGAGTGTCAGAGTGATATTTGAAGGAGCGCCGTCGTTCGAGGTTCATATCAATTGAAAAGTCGGGTTTTAAAGAATAAAGAGACGTTTGCAATTCAGTTATCGTGGATGGTGTTAAGGAAACGATCGGCATTCGGGATATGAAGGATATTAGTAGTCTTTTCTTCAAAAAAAAGCGTGCCGTCGTTTTGTTTTGATTTCTGTTATATCGAATTTTGAGATTAAAGTGGTCTCAAACGACTGGATTGGACTCACTGATGAAAGATCAAATCAATTAATCAAAATTCGATGAAATCCCCGAGCAGGTACTTTCGAGAGCTCGTTTATTGGTGGAGCAATGATGCTTTTACCGCACAATTTTGTATAGAAATTAAGATTTATGCTAAGTATATGAATGCATAATCTCAGCACGATAAGAACCAAACTCGGAACCAAATTTCGCATAAAAATTAAGTATATCAGTCTTCATGCATAAAAGAAATTTCACCTGAATCAGATATTCTATTATGGAAATATAAAGATTCTTCTTTTCAATATTCCAATCAAACTTTCTATGGTTCTGTTAAAAATATGGACACAAAATTTTGCACGAACATTCAGTATATCAATCCTTATACACAAAATAGATTTTACTCGAATCGAATACCTTTTTATAGAAATATAAAGTTTCTTATTTTCAATATTCCAATTGAATTTTCTGTGGTTCTGAGTAAACTATGGCCACAAAATTTTGCATGAGGCTTATTATGATTACCTTGCATGTGGCTATATTGAGGAATAATAATTTTGAATGCCCATATTTTATGGAACACCCTGTATGATTTTGGCTCTTTGACAAATTTAACCGGGGTATTTGGAAGCAGAACTCACACTGAAAATCTCAAATCTATAGGACAAATCCTTCGAAAGTTATCGTGCTACTGGCCGGACGGACGGCCCAACGGACAGAATTCAATTTTACCTTGAATTGTCATCATGGAGTCGGAACCTATCGTTTGAGACCATTTTCGGCTCAAAATTCGAAAATTACAGACATTTGAGCTAAATGATATAGTAGAACGAGCGCTCACAATGAACGGATGAAGCTAAGACTTGAAATTTGGAAGAAAGTGGTTCCGAATGCCGCGTAGAACTCGTCAACTTGCAGAAATCAATTCAGCAGTTTCGGAGTTATTGACAACTGAAAATTTATATTATTTTTCCAATATTTTAGAAACAAAATATCTTTTCGATTCGAAATTAGGTATTAAGACGGGAAGTAATGGCTCGAAAACCATTTGCGAATATTTGTAACGAGCCTGACATCATTGAGTTGACAATATTCTGTATGTGCGATATTGACCGAGGAATTTCTGGTTGTTTCAACTCTCGAACAACTTGAGAAATTTTATGCTAGATTCGTTAATTCCAAATGCTCTTGACAAAAAAAAATTATTTTATCTCCACTTCTCATTTCTTTTGCCTTTGGAAAATCGAGCTGTGAATGAAGCCAACTTGAAATTCTTCATCACTGATGGTGATGAAAAATTCGAAACCTTATATCAAAGGATTAAGATAGGACTTTGATATTTTGAAGAAAGGGATTCCGAATGACGCGGTTGAGTTAGTCAACCTGCCAAACTAGTTCAGCAGTTTCGGAGTTATTGACAGCTGAAAATTCATACTTTTTTCTCATTATTTCCGAAACAACATATCGGGTTGATTCGAAATTTGGTATTCAGAAAAGAAATGATGACGCGAAACCCCATTGCAAAGGGTTATAGCCTGGTTTCAATGGTAAATTTGCTCCCGCGGCCTTTTCGATTCATAGTGAGCGGATCTATTAGACATTGAATGATAATAATTCAGCCTACTTTTTGTCTATTAATCTCGAGCCATCTTTGGGATTTTTGTAAAAAACACCTTCATCGATTTTAGATATTTTTATTCTAAAGTGAATTCCGAAATTTACGAATGATGATTTTTTCTTGATTCCTTGCTAGTGAAGAAAAGGCGTACTGATTTTCTATGAACTTAGCTCTAAAATCGATTTTTAGAATAAAAAAGAGGTAATAAACTCAATAGAGCGGTAATTCCGTGTTTTTGTGGTGAAAAAAGTGACATATAGTCTAAACTAAAAGAGATCGCTTGTTTTTTCACTAGTTTTGTTCGAAGAGCCAATACGAATATAACGACACCAAAATTTGATGGATATCTGATGAATTCCACAATTCTAACAGTGTCCCACCCATTTTGAGGATGTGAAAAATTTCAGGGTAGGAAGAAGCAAAAAAAGATTTTATGACAAAAAATCGAAAAGGCTATGGGGGCAGAATAACCATTGAAACCCGGCTCCGGCTATATTTTTTTCGCAACGAGCAGGCCAACCGGAAGTTGATAATTTTTTGTATGCGTGATATTGATCGAGAAATATCAGGTGGCTTCAATTTTCGAACATGTTGAGAAATTTTGGTGGTAAGTTTGAGAGTTCCAAATACTTTTGAAAAATGGAAAATGGTTTGGTCCATTACGTGTTACTTCCATTTAAACTTCGTCTAACAAAGCAAGCCTAATAGGTCGATTTGTTTCGATGTTATTGTAACTGGAATACGTCCCTTATATTTTTCAATATTTCTGAATATACGCATCTGTGCGGTTTGAAATTGGGTATTTAGTTGTGTGTTGGTGATGCTCTAATGACTGCAAAATTTCGTGGAAATCTCATAATTACAATGTAATTTGAGGAATCATTTATGAGCACAAGTATATTATTATACTTTCGAAACTAATAATATTTTTTTTCAAGGCTGACAGTCGGTCTTTCACATGAATCCATCTCAGCGGAGCTTTGCATGGACATTATAATATAATATTATTATATGCAATGCATATAAACTCCAATTGATCGATTTTAAAATCGAACAATGCATACATGTCGAGCACTAGTCGTAATATTTTTTCATATAGGTACCACAATGATGTAAATTGTTCATTTACCTAATAGGAATTTTATTTTAATTATTATTGTATGAAAATTTGGAAAATTTTCATTAGCATCGAGAATAACGAAAAAATACCTTCAAACATCTTTTATCCGTTTACATATACTCTTTATCAGGCCACTTCGAAATTTATTTATTATTATTATTATTATTATTATAAATGAATTATTATTTATTATAATATTATTATTTATTATTACATCAGATAACAGAGTTGAGGTTACATAACCTATAAACTCTTAACTCAAGATACACAAACACAACTGTAAAACGAGAGAAAAAAAAACTGACACAAGTGTGTTCTAGAAAAAGAAACATAATTAAGTGAAGGCAAATAAAATTTAACAAAACAACAAATGTGAAAAAAAAGTGATCACACAGTTCCACTACTTCTCCAGCTGTCAAGTCCATTTTTGAAAGCGTTGACTGTCTGTGCGTTTGCAACTTCATTAGGCAGGCTGTTCCAGTGGTAGAACACACGCTTTGAGAGGAAGTTTTCCCGGCATCTGGTTTGGAAAGCTTCTCTATTCAGCTTGTACTGATAATTTTGGTTCGAAGAAAGCCTGATGTTTTTCGTAGTGGCCAAATAATACAATTTGAATAGTTAAAGAGTTGATATATGTCCGAGATGGGTAAAACCTTAGGTACTGAAATATTTCGTAGTAGAAACCACTGAAATGTATAGGCATCGTTTGAATTCTCATATCTACACATTAATAATCGCAAAGATATGTTCCGCTGTAACTCTTAATTCTTCCAGGACCCTATTTGAATTCGAATTGCTTTATTCAGCACAAATTGGGCCAATTTAACCATGTGAACCAGAAATCGTATCTTTTGAACTCTCGCTCGTTCCAGTTCGCTATTGAAAGAGCCGAAACAATTAGCGCAACCGCGGAGATAAAGAGATTATTTCTGGAATCTATAACAAATGTCCTGTTTCTAATTGGGCTCTCTATTGTGGCACTATATTAATTACTATACAAGGCTCGAGCTCGCTTGAAACTTATACTCCCTGATCTAATTTCAGTTTTCACTTGCCCATCATAAATTGAAAGGATATGGAACTCGTACTCACACAACTAATTCATTGATGAATGTATACTTCTGAAGGTAATTTCTTCAATAACAAAGATCTCTCAAAAAATCTGCTCCCTTAGTTCATAAGGAAGATTATCTGTCATAGACTTGGTCGATAAAAAATTGATTTGGTCAATGCAAATCTCCGTCCATAAGGCTACCGTAAATGTGTTTCACCAGACCAAATTAACGAAGTCCATGTTCAACTACGAGATATCCCACAGCATTTCACCGAAACTTATTTTATGACTATTTGGAAAGTTATCATTAGCATCGAGTATGTCGAAATAAATACCTTCAAATACTCGTTCAATTTAATCAGTTATGTTCAATCTATTCATCTTCAGTTTACTTCGAAATTTTCATCTTGAGTACACTTCGATATTTAATTAATAATCTGATAGTCTGACTTTTTTGGTAGTGGCTAGATAACACAATTCAAAGAGAAACTCGTTATTCTTAGAAAAGACTTTTTATATGTTCAAAAACATTGAAATGTACGCATCGTTGGAAATTCTCATATATCTACTTATCAGTATTAATCGCAAAGATCCTTTTCTCTGTAACTCTTCATTCTTTCAGGGCTCTATCTGAATTCCCATTGATTTATTTATAGGTAATAAGGAAACTAGGAATTAGAATGTTATGTTTACATCGGTATAGTTAACTAGTCAGGTTGAGATTTTGCCGCCCCTATATACAGGGTGTCCCTAACCATTTATAAACCTGTAAACATAGATAGACATTGTACTGCTTTCCCTTATCTAATATTTAATACCTTAGTAAAACATTTCAGGGATACCGAGATATTCAATGTTTTTGTATTTTCAGAAACTTTTCAAGTGCGATTAGTTTTTCTAGTGCCATTTCTACAATTGGGGATGTATTTCGATATATTTTTCTTAGTCACATCAGATCGTTCAGCTATCGGAAAGCAAGACTTAAAGGGTGTATATTATCCGGGTTTCAAGGGTAAATCTGCCCCCGCGGCCGTTTCGATTCGTATTGAGGGCATCGATTAGGCATTGAATGAAAATAAATAAGCTTACTTTTCTGCTTTTTATCTTTAGCCATTTTTGACAATTCTGTAAAAAAACCACTTTTTTCGATTCAATTTTTTTTTCTCGTGAAATCTAAAATTTTCGAATGGTGATTTTTTCTATTGATTTTTTGCTGTTAAAGAAAGAGACATATAATTTTTTATGAATTCCAGCTGAAAAATGATTTTCAGAAAAAAAAATAAAATTATTTCAAACAAGCAACAGCCCAACGGAGACAAAAACACGTGCAAAGGTTTTTTTTGAGGGTGGTATTTGGTAATTCCCAAAAAAAGCTGATTCTGAATCGAAATTCTTTCATAAAATTGATTTTTAGATTAACATAGGTGAACTGCAGTGTATGTTATGAATTTATGAGCTCTCGTAGACTCTAATTCAAATTTTCGACATGGAGCTTTCATTCCAAGTCAATAATCTACAGTTTCAAACGTACTTAGAAGTTTTGTTATAAAATATACAGGGTGTTACATAATAGTATTTCACAACTTGAGAGATTGAATCTACATGTAATTTTGAGAAAAAAAGTTTAAATAATCATAGGTCCTTGAAAGCTTCGTTGCGAAGCTACACGGTGTTGAAATTTCCAAAGAATATTGTGTTTTTCTTCATAACTCCTGCAGTTTTTGAGATATTCAGTCGAAGTTTTTAATGCGAGTTAATTTTAACAGTTTCCATTATGGCACATCCTGAATATTAACCAGAATCTACAGGGTTTTTTCCTTTCCGGAGCCATGTTTCCTTCTTCCCTCTAAATTTTTTTGTGGTACGCCACTGATCAGCGTAAAATCAATTTTGATATCGTCGTTTTTTGACTCCTGTAATTTTTTTTGTATCTCTAACCGTTTTCGAGTGAAAAATTATTGACAAGGCTCCGAAACAGAAAACACCCTGCAGATTATAGTCAAGACTGTTGAAATAGCTCGCAATCCAAATTTGGACTGAATATTTCACAAACTGCAGGAGTTATGAAGAAAAAACAATTTTTTTTTGTAAATTTAAACACCCTGTTCCTCCGTAACGAAAATTTTGCCGACCTGTGTTTATATGGACTGTTTTTCTTGAGATGGTTCGTAGATTGATTTCCTTAAGTTGTGACATACTATTATGTAACGCCTTGTATAATTATGTCCATTTTTTTTCTATGTTAGAAGAAAAGGGACCGCGCTGGATACCGCCTCTACTTATTGCTGCCCGCGTGCGGGTATCTATACTAATATTATAAAGAGGAAAGATTTGTGTGTTTGTGTGTTTGTGTGTTTGTGTGTTGTGGCGTTGATATGACATCACTCATAAGCTACTGGACCGATTTCAATAATTCTTTCACCCTCAGAATGCTACATTATCCTTGAGTAACATAGGCTATACTTTTCATCCGAGAAAATTGGGGAAACCTACTATAACTTCAATGATAATAAATATGAGTACCAAAATCAGCTATTTTCAGGTGCGCTGCGAAAACCGTAAGACGTACATGGAAACAATGTATGACGGAAATGTACCTCTTCAATAGTTCTACAAAAAGTCCGCAATAGCATATATCTATCTTTCAAGGTTTACTCGGTATCACCTTTTAAAGGTATCCGAATGTTTCTCAAAATTATGCATTTTTTTGGGAGTATTTTTTTGAATACGCTATTGATCTTTATCCAATTAAATACGTCCTTCATATCCAGTATTTAATATAGAACGAAATTGCCTTTTACATCATTCAATTATGATGAATACATCAAAAGATATGGCAGGTTGAAGATGAAATCGCACCAAAATCGAATTACGTCTCCGAGCACGATATACACAAACACTGGTATGGCGACGCCCATCGAGATATGACGTCACAGCGGAGAATTTCCATTGCATTTGCGGGATTGAAGTGTTAGAACTCGAGGGAATGATTGGAATAATGCAATTAATCGCAAGTTTCATTGAAAATGCAATCAACTAACTATTTTAAATGAAATTTCTTCGATGTCTTTGTTTGTTGATCCTGGAATATATCAATGAAGTTGTATAAATATGGATGTTAGTGATAAGTATTTACGAGTATTTGTTAATAGAGAATAAATTATTCAAGTTTCATTTAAAACTTCGAATAAATGAAATATTTTTATCATATTCAGGAAATTTCTATGAATGTCATTTATAATTCGTGAATTTGGAAAGTTTTTTGTTAATTTTTTTCTTCATATTCTGAAAACTAATCTTATTCAGATCCCGGTGTCTTAAGTTGGTACGGATTCTGCTCAAAACGGTAGGTTTTAGAAAAAAGTGGTCAATAGAGCGTTTGTAGAGAATTAATTAACCTATAAAATGAGGTATCAATCGTCCTGATCGAATGAGCACAGACCGATTTATTTTCATTAGAAGATGAAAAATAGTATATTATATATATAAGGATTAAAAGTGCATCTTTTTTTTACGAGCAATATTTGCAGTTGCGAGGCGCAGCCGAGCGAATGCAAAATTGCGAGTTAAAATAGGCACTTTTAATCCGAATAATATATACTATTTTTTCTCCAACCAAGTCAAAATAACAATAAAATTGGTTTTAGTGAAAAATCGTTCATAATTTGGTTATGAATTTGAACACAGAATCATGACAGTGATTGTCAAGTAGACTTCAAATACATGTACAAGGATTAAAAGTAGCGTTTTTAATCCTAGGATTAAAAGTGTTGCTAAGTAACGAGTGAATTTTTGTACGGTAAGAAAATCTATGACTTTTGCACCTGAAAAGAGTACAAAAATGTCAACATTTTTTGATGGTTGGAGAAAATAGTATATTATATTATAAGGATTAAAAGTGCATCTTTTTTTTACGAGCAATATTTGCAGTTGCGAGGCGCAGCCGAGCGAATGCAAAATTGCGAGTTAAAATAGGCACTTTTAATCCGAATAATATATACTTTTTTTTCTCCAACCAAGTCAAAATTACAATAAAATTGGTTTTAGTGAAAAATCGTTCATAATTTGGTTATGAATTTGAACACAGAATCATGACAGTGATTGTCAAGTAGACTTCAAATGCATTTACAAGGATTAAAATAGCGTTTTTAATCCTAGGATTAAAAGTGTTGCTAAGTAACGAGTGAATTTTTGTACGGTAAGAAAATCTATGACTTTTGCACCTGAAAAGAGTACAAAAATGTCAACATTTTTTGATGGTTGGAGAAAAATGTAATTTTTCGTCTCCTCCCAACTTTATTCGAGATATTTTCAGAACGATAGGTTATAGAAAAAAGTGGTCAATAGGGCGTTTGTAGAGAATTGATCTATATCTTACTAATATTATACTTATACCTATATTATAAAGAGGACAGATTTGTATGTTTGTGCGTTTGAGGGTTTGATACGAGTTTACTCATAAGCTACTAGAGATTTCAATAATTATTTCACCCTCAGAATGCTACACTATCCCTGAGTAACATAGGCTATACTTTTCACCCGAGAAATTTGAGGAAACCTACTATAACATCAATGATAATAATATGAGTACCAAAATCAGCCATGATGAATACATCAAAAGATATGGCAGGTTGAAGATGGAATCGCATCAAAATGTCTCCGAGGTAGGCACAAGGCGGCTAGGAGAAGGTACCGAAGTGTGAGAGATGTTTTGTATGAATGTATTTTGGATTGCCTATGCCCGTATGTTTATGACCACACATCAGATCAACAGATGGCGCTGAAGTCGTTATTCAGGTTATTCATCTACTCTGCAACTAAACGGCTCGATCGGATTGAATGAATTTTTGTGTATAAACAGAACAACGTCTGTTGGTCTGCTAGTAGTAAAGTAAAATTGTGAAAGTGGAAATGTTGAGTGTACTATTCCACACGTGCTATCTACTGTACTCTACCGTGCATCTTTAATACTCTACTGTCACTGGCACAATCTGTTTACATTAGGCCCTTAAGGAAATAGTAGGTACTCTACCATTTTTCTACCAATGTAAATCGGGCTATAGGTACAGGTCTGCTTTGAATATCGACCGAAGCGAAATTATTTAATTTATATTCGCAAACATGGCGGTGGGTTTGCAGGCAATTCAAACGCTGGGAAATCTAACCGACAATTTCGACATAACGTGGAACATTCGAAACACGCAAATAGAATTTCGCCCGAATGTAAGTTTCAAATTTTCTGTAATGTTTGATGTCCGTGTTCTGTTTGATGTTGAAAGTGAAATTTATTTTCAAGTTTCATAATTGTGAGAGCCAAACTTCCATTTCGTTGAATTTATGAAAGGCAGACACGCCACGAAAGTGTAACGAAACACACGGAATTGCGAAAAGCGGCCATAAATGTCTTTTGGAACGGTTCAAAGACTCATTTCGTGTGATGGCTGGGGCTTGAATTTGAGCAAACAAAACTTTTCGATTATGGGAACTAACTGCCTAAATATTAATACGTAAACTTTCAATTTTAGTTGCCGCTAATTGGGGCGTGTGAAAGGTGTGCCAACGATCGATATACAAAGTATGCCTACAATATTCTGTTTCAGGGCCATTTTACAATATTTAAAATATGCCAGTTATTTCTACTTTTATTTGTATACAAACCTGTAAGTCTCATATGCTGCGAATCAGGAAAAAATTAAAGTGATGAAAAATGAATATACCTACATTGAAAAATGAACGAATTGTAGAAACCAAGCGGTATATATTGTTGTATCCCAAACAATTTGTGTGTTTCACAGTATCAGCAGAGGAAAATTTACACGGAATACCATATAATTCTGGGTATGATACAGTGGCTTAGGCAATAAAACCTCTCGAAAATACTCTGTTTTCTGCACTAGTGTTGTAGTTATTGCATTCTTGGATAGGTTGAAATGATGAGCAGACATATTCATATCGGGGGCTTTATTCTTTCCTTTGAAACAAATGATATTGTTTTCTTTCGTTCAATTTGTCATCTTGAAGTTACATATGAGAAAACTAAACAAAGTGAATAGAAAACCCCAGAGAAAGTTATAAGTAATATAGATATTATCACTGTGTCACAAATTACAGTTAAATCTGAACTTCACCTTGAAACTTCGACGATATTCGAAAACTGCTGTTTAGAGGGCCTATCAAATCGGGTTTGACTTTTCAATATCAGAGATATTTCTGAGCTTCAGTTATTTCAGGACCCTCAACACTGGGTGAAAATAGCCAATTGGTTTTAACAGCGGTGTTTTGCACTAAATTTAAACTCCAATTTGTGAACAGCGAAGAAAACTTGTTTGTCTTTCTTGTATTTTTTCCCAATTTATAATCTGATTCAACAGCGATACAAACACTAGGCTAAATTCTTGGGAATATTCTTCTTCTTCCTCCTCTCAATTTGAGCCTATATGGATACTTAAAATAACAATTTCAAAAAAGAATTCTATACTCTGGAAATGTTGAAATTTTGAATGTACATACAGAGCATTGATAAATCAGGTTCACGAAAATGCAAGCCTTCAGCTTAATCGTCCGAATTGAGGGCATATGAAAACAGATTAGGTATTAGATACACTATCACGGAAATATTGACTATTTTCGTATTGGCTCAGTAGCCTAGTGATTCATGTTTTTCCAAAATGAACAAGCACCTCAAGTCTTTCTTTGATTACCAGATTGAAATTTTTCTATCTATGAGATTGAAACATTCATGAATAATGACAGTTTTCATTCAGAAACAAACACACACAAAAAGCATTCGGAAATTAATTCATCATCATGATCTACAATTTTTCCGAAGATCAATCATCATAGCGTGAAGAAAACTTTCGCCACATTACAAGTGAAAGAGCCAATCTCAACATGTATCGCGGGAAGCATTTAATTTCGCTAGAAGCTGATGATAAATTGCTCATGAGCATGTTGGTTTTATAATTACGAGGAGTTAGGATGATTTATGGGGGGCACATAGGTATAAAGTACATACTTCATAGACTTCGGATCAGGTTATTTAACGATATTTTGTAGTTGGAAATTCGATGATAAACATGTAACTTTGCACCCGTATGTTTATGATTTATTTACGGCCCTTAGGGAGACGCCTATAATTGAAATTTATCAGAAAGTTCCCCCAGACCCTGGTTTTGCTTCTTTAAAGGTTGAGCTAATTGTATGGTTCGATCAGTCGATACGTGTTTCGCACAAGTTTCAAGTATTAATTGATTTTGCAAGGATGTTATGACCTGTTTGTGAACTGTCATGAACATAGAAACTCGACGATTAAATGTGATAATTAATGAACCATAGATGGTTGCTGCTGCCGAAAATCCTTTGATATTCCTATCTCGCACAGTAAAGCGGAATATTAAGATCGTGTAGCCATAATTTTCAGGAGTCTGTTCCAACTCATGTTTAATTCAATTAACATTGTTAATGAATTGCCCTTTGAATGTTTGAATCTTGAAATGAAATATTAAAAAAAAAAACATTTTAAAAACTGACAAAATTTGTTTTTTATTTGTGAAAAAGAATTGCTTCAGTCAATGGAAATTTATTATTATTATTATTATTAACAGTGATAAGAGTTTAGGCAATGCCTATAAACTCACAGAAAAAAAGAAACATAAAAATCTAGAATGAATCAAAACTAGAATATGAATATGCTTGAAGAGCAAAAAAAAAATTACAAATTAGGGTTTCTACCACTTAAATGCCAACTGTCAAATTGTTTTTAAATGAGTTCACTGACATCGAGAAATCGAGAAAGGGTTACTCAACATATCCTTAGATTTATTTTGTTCTCAATAACTACTTTTTTATGAATTCAACTTTTCGGTTAACCCGTAACTGGTAAAGTGGGGTCTATGAGACCCCCATGATTTTATTTTTCCCGATAGTAGATTTTCAATTTATGATGCCATCCACTAAAGTACCTTTCATTTAATGTTTCTTGCGTAGTTCAGTGTCACAAATCTGTTTATATTACGATGCAGCAAGATTCTGTTAGCAAAATTTGTTGGCTTGGGGTATGCCAGACCCCACCTTACCAATACTGTATTATTATTCTGCAATAAAAGTATTAACGCTTTTGATGTCGTGACATCAACTTCTGCACGAAGCAGCGAAGCAAACGAATGATCCACGGTTTGAAAAATGGGCATTTCAAAATCTGGATGACCTGGAAAGTGTTTCTTCCCCCAATATGAAAATAATAATAGAAAATACATATTTTACCAAGGTTCTGAAACCGAGCATTCTTTCAATCTCTCAGAAGCTGAGCGAATTAGATCGAATAGGGGAAAGGCAGGCAAGATGGCATAGTAGGGCCAAATGGCATACCATATTTACTGAAGAATCCACTACGAGTGGAATCCTAGAACTCGGTGCAAATGTTCGAATTAGTTGGCAATAGTGTACGAACGTTGTTTCAAGGGATTCGTTACGGTAGTTGATGACTTAGTCGTGAAAAAGTGGTATGAGCGTGTACAACTTCGACGTAAGCTCTCTCTTCTCGTCTGTATTACTGTAAGTACAGATTATTTCTCTAACTTTTTTATATCCGAGTAGAATTGTACCTTTATTGTGATCCTTTTCATGTATTTACCTTGACAAAAAGATGTCACAAAAACTTTGATTTAATATTCGTTTTTTTGACACGTGGTTAGGGCAAGTTGACATACATAGAGGCTGGGTAAAACGGCATGGTACTTTTTCTTAACAATAAAATTTTTTTTCAGATGGTCATCAATTATCGAAAGAAAACCAACAGTGGAGAGTGGGATGAGAATAATATTATATATTATATATTAATATGTTAAGAGTTTTGGAAGCAGTAAGAAAAAACAAATGGGATAGGCCCTTGCTAGTAAAACATTCAATGTACCTTTTTTTATTTATATGAATATGATTTTTTTTGTTTATATGAATATAAATAAATTTCTATTTCTTCTATGATATGTTATTTATTGGAACTTTGTTTTTTTCACTACAAAATATATCATATTATATGATATGCCATCTTGCCCGACACTGTGGGGCAAAATGGTTTTTTCGGATGTTACAGATTATCGCAATTTTTTTTGTCCATAATTTTTTTTATTCATATCTTTCTTCAAAATTGATAGCTAACTTGATTGGCTAGAGATTCAACTAATGCTGTGCTTAATTGTTTTTTCCTCATAAGAGATATCGATTTTCGAAAGATTGTATGCCATCTTGCCTGCCTCTCCCCTACATAAGAAAAGCGAGTCAGATAAAGTGTTAACAAGAGCGAGACAAAAAGACTTGATAACATGTGCAGTTTTTCATTTTCTTGTTGGCAAAGCATCTCCGAAGACTTCTTAGAAAAACGCTCGTAGTTTTTTATTAAATATCACAAAAATTTTGCTTTATTCAGTTGTTTATTAAGATTAGGATGTATATTTTATGTTTTGAATATTCACAAATACATATCATTTTAGTTTTTCCAAATTATAAGAAATCCGAAATTTTGACATATTTCAGGACTTTCCTCATCCATATCCATTTATTTTGAAGAAAATAGTATTTTTCGGCAACCGTCCGGGAAGTACCCACTTTCCGGACGCTTTTTCTTTGAGAAAGAAGCCTTTCCCGGCCTAGTCCGGGAAGTACGTACTTCCCGGACTAGGCCGGGAAGAATCACGTCGTTTTGATCATAGTAAATATGAAAATCTTGGTAGGTATATTTTTGATAAATGAAGTTACCATAGCACTGAGAAAACGGCTGACAGTTCATATAAAATTAGTTGTCGAACTTCGGCGACGTTATTTGCTGACAATGGTGGAAACATCACAAATTTGAAGAGACACGGTGGCTGGAAGTCTACCAATGTGGCTGAAGGATATATAGATAATTCCCTTGAAAACAAAATTAAAATTGCCAAGACCATTCAAAATCACCAGAAGAAAATAATCGATGCGAAACGGAAACTTTGCCATCTTGTTGTGGCTTCAACAAAAGGAATTTAAATATACCAGGCATTTCAAACAAATTGAATCCCTTCAATATCAGTAATTGCTCGAATTTTAATATAATATAATATAATAAAATAAATTAGGATGTTTCTGTTAATATGTGATATTTTCTGTTCTGTTTAATTTAAATAAGAATAAAATATATAAAAAAGAAATGTGTCGTCTCATTGATTTGTTATTCTAGACGGTTGCCGAAAAAATATTGTACGCAACACGCCCGAAAATGGTTTTTTTGGACTCATAGACTTCTAGGACTCGCTTGCGCTCGTCCTAGAATTTTGTCTATTCGTCCAAAAAAACCCTATTTTCCGGACTTGTTACGTAAATTACTATTTTCTGAGTGTTCAATTTATATCATTCACACTGTACGTTCAGGAATACCTACAGATTCATACAGTACCTATAAAAATCAATAGTTTAATGCGAACACATATATTTCGTGAAAAAAGTTTGGGGTCTTACTGACCCCACGCTACTGATTACGCACCATACCAGTGTCTGTGCCAACTATTCTTGTCATATAAACGATGAATACATTCATGAATTTTCTCCCAGAAAAAACAAATTTCTATTTTATTTGAGATATTAATACGAAGCAATATATAATTTATTATAGGAGGTTTCTGTCAATTCAGTATAATATATTTAATGTACTATGAGTATAGATGGAATTCTGGTATTCTGTTTGATGACATTTGACATTCAGTGTGTAAAAAGTTAAGTTGAGAAGTCGAAGAAGAACAGTATTGTACTCGTGCAAGGAATTAATGAATCTGTAGTAATTAAACAAGTGTTTTTACGCAACATCAACATTTATAACCTTTCCAACTCTAGTATCCTTTCATTTTACCACTTGATAAGGAACTGTTAGTTTGCATTCATCTTCCATCTTCCGGCAGAAAATGTTACCAGAAAAAAAATTTTAAGAGAAAATAATTTTTCCAGAATAAAATTTTCCGGAAAAATTTCTCTGGAAATTTTTTTTTCTTGTAACATTTTCTCCCGTAAGATGGATCGGACGTTCTGGTCCAATCTGGTGGCCGGCCCGTTCACCGGACTTGAATTTATTGGACTTTTTTGACTCGGAAGCAGTTTAATGCCCGATTGCACCGTTCGTCTAAGCAACGTTAACCCTTTAGTGCCCGACGGTACTCCTGTGTACCAACACTTTTGACGCGTCGTAAAACTACACACCGGCGCCCCGACGGTATATTTCAGTACCATTCCTGATCCAATAAGAGTATCGATAGTTTCCGTAGCGCCCTATAAAAACTTAGTGTACTCGTTTGTACATTGTTAGATCCAGTGTTCTCTGACGTTTTCGCATTATGTTTTTATATTCGTCTCTGCATTTGTTTTCCGATATATTGCTATTTTTCTTTTGTGAATATTGTTGCTTGTGACTATACTGAGTAAGTTTATGCTTGAAGAATAAACATTCGAATATCTTTTGGATTAGATAATTCCCATTTTTCATCAGGACGCAGAAGTACCGTCAGGAAACATGGAGAACAAAAAATCAGTTGGGAAGTACATACGGAGTAATTCGCAGGTCACGTAAATGGTGGCATAGACTATTCTGGCGATTTCTTGACATAGCATTCGTGAATACTTACATAATATACAACATGCAATTTGAAAAATGTCCACATTGGAATTTAGAAGATCTGTTTCTTTAGGGCTCATGTCGATGAATTTCAAAAATGTTAGAACAGGAAATATGGACAAATAGTGAAGAGACGGAAATACAATTATAGTGTACCTGATGACGTGAGGCTTGGAAATCGTGGATCTCATTGGGTTGTATTCACGAATAACAGAGGAAGGTGTGAAATGTGCAGGCCCTGTATTCTGGACAAGTGATCTTTCGAAGCGTATACGAACTCAATTGCGCGGTGTGTATTTTTGTGGGTAAATGAGCGACTCGCGCAATGAAGTTCGTATACGCTTCGAAAGATCACTTGTCGAGAATACGAGGTCAGTTCGCGTGGAATACAATCTCGACCTCAGAGCAAATGTTCAACATGTGGTTTATTCTTGTGTTGAAATAAAAATTGTTTCCTTGAGTACCATATAATGGACTGATTAATAGCGTTTTCTTTTGGGAAAACTGGTGCGCACCAGAATTGCCCTAGTGCAATTTTTCGTGTTCCATTGGTACAAAGAACAATGAAATGCTCATGAAAAATTGCACTCAGATCGCACTGGGGCAATTCTGATGCGCACCAGTTTTCCCAAAAGAAAACGCTATAAGATATATAATTATAATACTTTAATTTTCTAATAGCTACTTTTTTAATTTTGTGAAAAAATTCAATGATGAAAGTGAAAAAATATTTTAGTTAATGACAGTTGTTTTGACACGATGAATGATATTGTTCCTGACGGTACTCAGAAGTCCATTTTTTGTTTTTTTTTCAAATATGAAAATTAAATTCTGAAAAAAATTAAGTGTTATTTCAAAGCCCTCTACAAACGAAAAATAGAAAAAAAAATTAATAATTCACTTTTTTTCGTACTTTGGGCACTAAAGGGTTAAAGCCCTGAAATGACGTTTCATCAATGGAATAAACGTCACTTAAGGGCTCAAACGTTGCTTAGACGAACGGTGCAATCGAGCATAAGAAAAAGTGTATTCAAAGGCAATCCAAAATAAATTTGAACTACGGCAGCTACAGTTTAACAAGTATTATACCATTTTGGAACCCTTACTAAATGCGCCAACTTCTTGACAAAACATGCCAAACTTGCGTAGTACATTTTTTTTTCAATACAGTTGAAACTAGGCAATTGTTTATTTTGAATTTTTTTTCTGAGAAGCAAGCCCTATTTTTATGGAACCTAGAGCAGCTGGTATCCAAATTTTGATTACAGTTTAGACAAGCATTATTCAAGGTTACACAGCAAAAAAAAGTTGGAAAAAGTTGATATTTGTGTCAACAGGAACGAAAAGACTGTCACAGGGTGTGGAATTTTGCGTGTTTTTTTAAATGCCCATTATTTTAAAATCATGCAACTTAGATTTTTTTCATATTTTTCTTACAACTAGCATTACTTGCCTTTTCACCCGTTCCGGGTTGACGTCGAGTTTTGGGACACCCTGTATATATAAATATTTTTTTTTAAGTTGCAATATTTGAGAGTTGAGAGTAAAATGACTGTCATAATGGAAATTCACATTGTTTAATCCTTTTTAAATAAACTTCTCAACCTGAAAGAATGTGGGATATCTCGTAGTTGAACATAGACTTTATGAAGATTTTCAGGAAACAACAGGTAGTCTTATAGACCGAGATTTAAATCGACCAAAGCAATTTGTTTCCTAACACTCAAGTTTATGAGATAAATTTTCTTATGAGAAGCATAGAGATAGAATATTATATCGCGATATGAAAAGTAATACCCACACAGATGTTGTGTTGTCAGTAATAGAGTTCTGTGAATTTAAATTGCACGTCCTTTCAATCTATGAAGAGCGAGTGAATCCTGACCAACAGAGAGTATAAGCTTCATTTGAACACATTGTCTTCGAAAATACTACATTCCAAAACCCGAAATATCTTCTGTGGATCAAGTAGTTAGACTTCAAACGAGCTCGAGTAACTGCCATACCGAGCTTGGTAAAGTAATTAATAATAGTGCTACAATAGAGAACCCAATTAGAAACAGGACATTTGTTATAGATTCCAGAAATAATCTGTTTATCTTCGCGGTTGCGCTAATTGTTTCGGCTCTTTCAATAGCGAACTGAAACAAGCGAGAGTTCAAAAGATACGATTTCTGGTTCACATGATTAAATTGGGTAAATTTGTGCTGATATTTGTGATTCGGCTAATTTTCTACTATTCTCTCAAACTACTAGCACCGTGGATACAGTTACTCTACTGAAATGGAATAAATAGAATATTTTCTTAAATAAGAAAAGCCCTGAGCTGGAGCTTTTGAGCAATAAGACAATTACCTCAAAATTTTATATGGGATTTGAGATTGATATCAACTATATAACAGCAGAATCTCATTACAATCGGAATTACATTCTGAAAAATTATTCAAAAAATTAAAAATATGAAAAATAAATAATTACAAAAATTGGTTCTATGGCCACGAAATTTTGGATGAACATTCAGAATGTCGATCTCCATCCACTCGAATCTGATATCTTTTTATGGAAATATGATGTTTTTTTTTCAATATTCCAATTGAATTTTCCATGGTTCTTTCTACACTTTGACCACAAAATTTTGCATGAGGCTCGTTATCAGCATCTGGCATTTGGCCGTAAAATGTCATTTGATTGGTTTCGTATGTTCTGAGATATTGGGGAACAAAAGTTTCGAATGGCCATATTTTATGGAACAGCCTGTATGATTTGGCAGGTTAACGAACTCAACTGATCCATTTGGGACCCGAACTCATCCTGAAAATTTCAAATCTCTAGGACAATTCCTTCGAAATTTATTGTGTTAACGGACGGCCCGACGCCCGGATGGCCCCACGGACAGTATTGAATTTGACCACTAATTCGTCATCAGGGAGTCTAATACTATCGTTTAAGACCATTTACAGACATTTGGACAAAGCGATATAGCAGAACGAGCCCTCAAAAAGTATGCTAGTGAAATTTACCATTTACTCTACCAATGTAAACGGGGATATACTTTGGAATGAGTAGAGTAGGAAATTGTCGTGAAAAAAGGATGCTAGTAAATTTTAAAACTGATATACTGAATGTTCATTCAAAATTTCAAAAGGTTCCGATTATCAGAACCATACATTCATTCTTAACATATTTCATTTATTGAATTATTTCCAGAATATTATTCCGATTGTGCTGAGATTCTGCATTTATATACATAATCGGTATGAAAGTCCTTGATTGAATTTTGAGGTAATTGCCTTATTGCTCCACCAATGAGCGAGCGCTCGAAAACTCCTGCTCAGGGCTTATCTATTTTTTGTACAGAAATACTCTACTCATTTAAGTAGAGTTACTGTATTCACGTTGCTAGTAATTTGAGAAATTCAAATCACAAAAAAGACGTTACTATCCTCTTCTTCATTCGGGTGTCTATTAACTTGACCTTGGTATAGTCCAATTCATAAAGACATTGTTCAGAATCATTGCTGTTCCTCAGTACCAGTAGTAGAAGGAGCTTTAGGAGCAGCATCTTCTATTGGCGTAGGTGTTACTTTAGTAGTAGTTCTTTCTGTTTTGTCCAAGTTCAGCTTAGGCGGATCTACGACTCTTCCAGAATCCAACCCTCATTTGTTTATCAGCAAACTGGTCCAAGTCATTGTTATATTTAGTAGACTAAATAGTGGAAGTGAGGATGAGATATCCAGTCGACTCAACCGTGCACAAGATTAAGTACCTACTCTACTGTCACAAGTATGATATGTTTACATTATGCTTATAGGGAATAGTAAGTATTCTACCATTTACTCTACCAACGTAAATCGCAGCATTTGAATTGCCTACAAACCAACCGTCATTTTGCGAATATAATTAAATAATTTCGGTTCGGTCGATATTTAACGCAGACATGTGCCTATTCGACTGTCGATGTTCGCTAATAATTCAGTGGATGGGGAAGAGAGGGATAATTTTCCCTGAGGATTAATGTGGTATTATCTTTGATATTCCAGCTCAACTTCAATCAGTTTCACTGAAAGCACGCGTATGAACCCTGCAATGAAGTTGATGTAGGATGATGGAAAAACTCTAGAAGAAGCATTGCGTGCGTGTTTATTTACGACTTGTTATGAATTGCGATAAATGCCGATTCAATTAAAAGTAGGATTGGTAAGTTTACTGAAATTAATAAAGATTGTCACAAAACATTCGTCCCAATTCAGCTCCGACCAAAGTACCACTTTCTGCCGATTTGTGATCCAATTTTTGAAAATCCTGTATTGATCTAACAAAATATCGATAATAAAGTCCATAACTCAATAGTTATTTTTGTATTAAGTGCGTAAAATGAGTGAATTTTATACGCACGAAATACAAACAAGGTTTTTTGAACAACTGTGAGTGTGAATTAATTTGGTCTGAAATTTAATTATTTTCTCCAACCATCAAAAAATGTTGACATTTTTGTACCATTTTCAAATGCAAAAGTCATAAATTCCCTTACCGTACAAAAATTTGCTCGTTGCTTAGCAACACTTTTAATCCTAGGATTAAAAACGCTACTTTTATCCTGGATTAAAAGTGATTGGTTTGACGTCTACTTGACAATCAATATTCACCAACAATACCAGATATCCCTGACTACCTACTTGCTATCGCCAAATATATTTTAATTTTTGCTTGGTTGGAGAAAAATAGTAGCAATTTTCCATTCGCTCGGCTCCGCCTCGCAACTGCCAATATTGCTCGTAAAAAAAATATGCACTTTTAATCCTTACTTTTTTTAACGGTGAAAAAAAGTAAAATCTTTTTTTGACAGTGAAAAAAAGTGAAATGTTTTTTATAGTGAATTCACTTGGTCTGAAACATGTATAATTATTAAAGATAATGCTTCAAATACAATATTTCTATGCATCCAGATCCAGTGATCTTTATAGAAACTTAGATACTTTTTTTTAACGGTGAAAAAAAGTAAAATCTTTTTTTGACAGTGAAAAAAAGTGAAATGTTTTTTATAGTGAAAAATAGTATATTATATTATAAGGATTAAAAGTGCATATTTTTTTTTCGAGCAGGTGCAGTTGCGAGGCATGTATAAATCGTGTTTTCATTGCCCATTCGAGTGAAGTTTTGGCCTTGACCTGCGGTCTCGGTCAGATATTGACACTCTCATGTGCCATGAAAAAAAACTCTCATTTTACGCACTTAATACAAAAATAACTATTTCGATAAACTTTTTTTGATCGATCCACCAAATTTTTTTTATACATACACACACCGAAAAAAGTCTTGGTACCACCTATCAACTTCAACTTGGTGATTTACCATGTAAAATTTTTGTGTGTGAAATCTCACACTTGAATTCAAACAATAAACCAGCAGAAAATGTTTCTGGTTCCGGAGAATACAAGTGTATTTGAGATAAATTAGTGTTCAGCGAATAACGACGGTTTAAATATTGAGAATAAATCGTGAAGAATGCAGGAACATCCAATTTCTCAGTTTCACAAAAAAAGAATACTAGTCATACATCAAGAAGGTTTGTCAAACCACCAGATTATGCAACGTTTTAATGTTTCACAGACTTCAGTAAGGTGCGTTTTAGCCCCTTCCCTGGAAACTGGCAGCGTTGCCCAGAGACTGGTACCTGGTCGATCCAGACTAACCTCTACGAGGTTCGCCAAAACTCACCTTCAATTTCTCAGGAATTGGGTTTAGCCAAGGAACAATGCGAAATGCCTGAAATTTTCATGAATTGATTCTTGGGATGCCTAGACGTATTGTGAAGTTGATTGAAATAAGGGGTGGTACATAATACCGACTCAAGAATTCGGATTCAGTTGTAGAATATTTCTATAATAAATCTTCGCTATACACACATTGAACAGAGTATAATAAAACATACACTGAGGTCTACTGGATACCGTTATGAATAATGTGTTAAGGTTTATATTTATGCATTGGATTATTTGATATTATTTTTTTTTTAATTAAAGCACAATATGTATGATCAATATAAAATATATTCTGAAAAACAGAACATCTTATCAGATCATATAACAGTTATATTAATAATATCGTCGAAAATAGACGAGAGCATGCCTCAAGCGGACTTTTTACGGTTTTCGCAGCTCCTTTTGGACCAGGTAAGTGACTAACCAGATTTTTTCTTTGGCGTCTTCCCCGTTTTTCTGGAACTTCGTTGCTCCATCTATAACCGTTCTCTCCTTTGGTTATTTCAGTGTTCACTCTTTTTGCATTAGATGAACCTGATTCTTCATTTTCTGATTCGTTGTTTAGCTCTGTGTGGAAACGTTCTTCTTCTTCGACCAAGTCTTCATCATCGGTTGACTCTGGCTCGTCAAAAACAGATGGTTGTTTTTCATCTTCCATCTCAAACATCAAACGGTTCATTTCTCATTTCTGATTCGAGTTCATCATTTGTCAACGTCTGATACCTTTCTTTATCGGACATTTTTCCTCTCTAATCTCTAACAAACGATTTTCTTCAGCAATACCACACAAACTAGGAATTTCAACTTAACTGAATATCACAAAATCAAGAATCGAAAAACACAGGGAGTCCAGATCGTAACCAAGAAATTTTAACCACGTATTCTACATCAAAATAAGCCCTAGTTTTTTATATAAACATAGTCGAAAAATGTTTCCTCTCCGAGATACGGGGTGTTTGAATTATAGAAAAAAAATGTTTTTATTAATAACTTCCACATGATGAGATATTTTTATGAAATTCGAGACATAGGTTTTTAGCGTCAAGGAGCACTTTTCGCATAATATCATTTCTTTTCTATTCTACCAGTGGCGTCCGTACTGCAACGAGACTGAATATTTTCATAAAAAAGGTACGCCACTGGTTTTTCCGACAATTAAAATTACTATTTAAATACCTATTCAATTTGGAGCAATTTCGGTCTCTTGACTTTTTCTGTACGAGGCACTGTTTCCGGTTGAAAAAATGAATCACATTCTCATGTATGAAGAAATCGCCAAATTTGATAAGATAGGTATAGTCCGTTCACGAAAGTTTGAGCGCATAGTAGGCGTTTGTGTTTTCATCTGAAGTTGGCAGTATTTGCAATCATAACGTAAAATAAAGTCAAAGTTGCCGAATGTACCCAGCCAGAGAACTCTATGCAATATTGACAACATTGAGTATCAATCTGACAAGAAAATAAACAACATAACCTAAAATTTTACATAATAAGAAACAGTTTAACGCGTACCATCGCTTTGTTTTACTAAAATTTTACTATACACAGTGGAGTATGCCAAATTTCCATGGCCAACCGACGGCTCAACCTTTCGTGAACGGACTATGCATAATAATAATAACACTATTTTTGTGAAAGAAACGTGTGCGATTTCTTCATGCATGAGAAAGTGTTTTATTTTTTCAACCAGAAACGGTGCCTCGTACAGCAAAAATTCAAAGACCGAATTTGCTCCAAATTAAATAAGGATTTAAATAGTAATTTTTATTTTCGGAAAAGCCAGTGGCGTATCCTTTTTTATCTGAAAATATTCAGTCTCGTTGCAGTACGGACGCCACTGGTAGAATATAAAAGAAATGATATTATGCAAAAAGTTCTCCTTGAAGCTCAAAACCTATGTCTCGAATTTCATAAAAATATTTAAGCAGTGTGAAAGTTATCAATAAAAAACATTTTTTTTCTATAATTTTAACACCCCGTATCTCGGAGAGGAAAGGTTTCTCGACATATGTTTATAGGACAAACTAGGGCTTATTTTTGATGTAGAATACGTGGTTAAAATTTCTTGGTTACGATATGTTCCACCCTGTATAATGATGCGATAGTAGAAGTATGTGAAGATCAGGATGCATTTCTAAATTGGCTAGGGTGTAATAGACCCCAGGGTGTCTAGCGAGGGTTAATAAAAAATTAATATTCGGTTACTTTAGATTTTTTCTCATTTCTCCTATTTTTGTCTCATACTGCATAAAGAAAAGAGTAACAAACAAATACTTTCTTTTGAAATATAAATACAAAAAGAAGAAAATAATCATCTTATTTCCAGATCATTTTATTTCTTGTGAGTATTTTATAATTTATTAGACTGATTCAGCAACAGCATGATCCTTATTTTGACATGTTCATTCCAGCAACCTCCCAGATCTGCCGTTACGATCATGATAAACCTACAAGATTGCACCTACCGCCCGAAAAATAGCCAAGAATGTCGTTCGCAACCATCCATTCCACATATAAAATCCGCCGTAAAGTCTGCTTACGACTCGTCGGATTACACTGCTATAATTCCGCCATAATTGAAGCTTTACGTCGAAAACATCATAGCGCACCCGAGAATTGTAAATTTAATTTTACAACGCGCACATAAAAAGGATTCCGGCCATATATCAAAAGTGGAAACATCAGGCAACAGCCCAACAATGATATACGCGTTACACTCAATTACAAACTCAAAATGTGGTGTTCATATGCCGGTAGCAGGCCGACATCTTCGAACTGCTGAGGGACGAGGAGAGCAGAGAGCTTGGCTCTTTTGATAAATGACGTAGGTTAGAGACTAAATGGGCCAAGAACTAAAGATCGCTCCACTGGTATCACATGCTATGAAACGCAATTATTGCCCGGATAACGTCCGTAAAAAATGACAGAGTTTGAGTTGGTGTATTTATGTGGTGCTTCTCCTTGATTTACAGACGAATCTCGGGTCATGTAGTTTGAAATAAATGTAGAATAGCATAGGAGATCATTAATTTAGAAAATTATTTTCGCTATAAACATTAGCGATGATATATGGTTGCGTACGGTAGCGGATATCAAGTGTGAAGAAGAAGTTCGTCAATACTAATTGGATGCGGGTGCAATATGTTTGTAGGCATCATTATACTTCTGCTGTTGAAAAAGAATATATTCCCATCTCATGTCATATCTTCGTTTTTTTGCACATATACTTCATGTGAAAAATTTCTGATCTGACCCACTGGTCGCACCATGATTTTTAGAAAGTACCAAGCTTCAAATGAAACCTGTCAAAATTTTATGCCAATGCATAAGTTGACCCTCTTTTTTCAGATTAACGATGTAATGGAAGAACAAGAATATATTCTGTTGGTTGAGGATTGCTCCCCGATAAAAAAATCTGGAAAGTAGAGTTTAAACTGTTTGTTCATCATTGGTTTTTGCGGAGTGCGACAGTATACAAGGTTTTTCTTAGACTGCACATTCTGCCACTCAATTTGTTGAATTTCACTTTTGAATGTGTTCTTTTTTTATAACGAATAATTGAAGTGAATCGAAATTGAATTAAACGCGATTGTGAACCACCATCATTAAATCACGCTCTGTTAGGCCAAGAGAGGTAATATTTTGGAAAGCGTTCATTAAACTGTATGGGTTTGCAGATATCAAACGAACATTTGGGATTAATTTCATGAATTGGTAAATCCGGTAGCTATTAACTACTGTTTCGTTGTTATGTTACAAAAGATGATCCACCGCTATATACTCTATTGAGTCAATTCGGTATAGTCATCTTAATTGAACTGAAACTGGCGAACTACCTCGAAGAAGCCTAAAACTTAACAGTCGGCTGCAAAGGTTATAACGTCGGTATTTTGGGATGTGCATGTATTTCGATTCATCGATTGCCCTAAACAATCCCATTATCCTGCTGGATTCAACAAGGTCAGGATTCAAAGGTCCAAGATTGTAGAAGTTGGATAGTGCCTCCTGCTACCAGTCAGGGGCTTTGTTTTGGAAAACCGAAGCTATACTAGAAATGACGTCTTCAGATGTCATCCGCTGATTTTCATATCTAAATCTCACACCTATGGGAGCTGTGATCACAGACCTTAGGGGAAGTGAGTCACAATAAATCTTTATCCTTTTTTTTGTCGATTACCCTGTGAAAGACAATGTTAATGAGAAATATTATGATAAATGGTCATTGTTGCATTTCTTGCAGAAATCTCCGGAAAAATCATTGCAACCATGGCCACAAGATAGGCTTCGATTTTTTTCCGCATTTACATTTCAGTCCAGATTTAGCCTCCAGGTACTACTACCTACTTATTCGAGATTCAAAGAAAATTTTACGCTGAAAACGATTAGGCTTGAATGAAGAGGTCAAAGTCAAAACTGAATCCAATTTTGAAGCAATAGATATATCTTTCTTCGAAAGAGGAATGTTATTTGTGGACTGATTGTAAGTTTGAATTTAAAAATTCCAAGAGCCAAAAGGTTGTAATAATACATAACAAGAATAAGGTATGTAGGTTGTTCGTTTAGATCCTCAGAGCTGGCTTTCATATCTGTTTATACCCAGCAAAGAGCGCCGGATAAGTATAGGTTCCTAGAATGCCTGTATCATTCAAAGTCGGAAGAGCCAAGGATCATACTAAGGAAAAACTCTGAACATTGACAAATTATAATCCAGAAAAAGATGTCAGAAGGATGATAGTCCTCTTACAGAGAAGACGCAGAGATCAGGTATGCTGAGAAAGTTGAGTTGGAAAATCTGGAGCGGACAAATTGAGTCAACTCAAATTCGATACCAACTCAAGATTTTCATAATCTAAGCTATCTTTTGAGCGCCTGTTCTATTTAAAGTGAGTGCTATATCGTTTGCTGCCAAATGTCTGTAATTTTCGAATTCTGAGCCGAAAATTTTCTGACACCATAGAGTTCGACTACCTGATGACGACTCCGTGGTCAAATTCAATTCTCTCCGGGACCGTCCGGCCGTGAGCACAATAACTTCAGAAGGGATTGTCCTTGAGACTTTTCAGGGTAAGTTTGGTTCCCAAATGCGGCGGTTAAGTTCGTTATCCAGCCAAATCGTACAAGGTATTCCATAAAATATTTTGTTCTTCAATATCCCACAAGAAACGAAACCAATCGAAATGAAATTCCGGTCATATGCAAGATGCTCATTATTAGCCTCATGATTTATTCATCATTTAAGGCCACAGTATTCCGAATTGAGACAATAAAAAAGTCATGACAATCTCGACGCTGAAAAGTTATCTGTCGATTCTTAGCAAGGAAATACCGACTGCCTTAAGGGGGAGCCCATCGTTGTTACCACACGTGTTTCATCTGATTAATGTCGGAGCATATTCTAATTTTGACTTAACTAAAATGGGACGCAAACCTTTTACAAAATCATTTTTCACTGGGTTAAAATTAGCTGGTGGCATTCTAGCACCCAATGTTTGTGTCATCTCACTGATATGTTGATTAATAGTTTATTTCCCAATTTTTAACCCAGCTCAGCCCATTTTGTCATTAACAAAGCAATGAGAAGTTGCAAGAGAATATCTCTATCGAGGCAGAATCTTGGCAACAAACAGGACATCATAAATTATCTCATGTGAATCTCCTACATCGAATATCGTAGCTTACGCTCTCTGCCAGCTGTCCTGTCTAGAAATCAATTATACAGTCGTTTATTTTCTTTCCTCGGAAAGTGAAATAAAAAGATCCGAGAATCTCATATTTGAGATATTGTTCCCATTTGTTCGTGCGTTTGTTCTATAATAATCCGCTGATGTCTTGATGTAAACGATATTTCATAAAATATGTAGAAGTGACGCCAAGAAGTTGACTATTAGGAATACTTGTCATGAAGTTATGATGAAAGGGCCTTTTAGTGTACCAGAGTTTCAAGAAATAACTTAAAGTTCCCATCTATTGAAACCTTTTTTGAAAAGCAGAAAGGCCCGGTAAAGATTAATTTGAGTTTTGTTCGAAAAAGTTTTCAGCATAGGCAATCGAATCAGTATATCATTTGGATTCAGAAATAAAATGGCTTGAGGAAATTGAGAATAAAACAGAATGCATAGCAGGCAGAATCAGATAAGAGCTATAGGCCAAGCAATACAGATTTTTCCTTGACAAAAATACTACCTGGAAGCCACCTGTGCCATTCCGTGCAAGACAGTCCGTAGTTTATTCCCACCATGTTTTCAACACGAAAATACCATTTTTTTATTTGCTATTAACAAAAAACAACAAAATACGCGTTCTTTTTAGTTTTTTCGTTGCAAAATGGAAACAATTGATGCAGTGATAACGTTGCAATGGATGAATTGTAGAGAATTACATTGTGAAAAGAATGATGGGTCAAACGATCCGATCGAATAATTAAAACTGGAGAAAAGTGGTAAAAACCGGAAAATTGCGTGTTTTTTCTTTTAACTCATAACTCTGCCGTCCGATTGAAATTAAAAAATTGATTTGGAAAGAAGACGTGATCAGTAACAAAACAACGTCTATTCTGATTTTTAAATAAACGCGTTTAATTGTGTTAAAAACTAGTGAGAACATGAGGGAAAACTACCGACCAAGCGAGAGTGGTCGAGTGGTGAGGGAATGAGCGAATCGAGGGGAAACGCCGCGGAAGCCAACGGTCGCCGAGTTTAAGAGTTGTTGCGTGGACAGCGCACCAAATTTTGTACACATATACGTTTCCCCTCGATTCGCTTATTTCCTCTCCACTCGACCGCTCTCGCTCGGTCGGCCGTTTTCCCTCATGTTCTCACTAGTTTTTAACACACTTAAACGCGTTTTATTGAAAAATCAGAATAGACGTTTTGTTACTGATCACGTCTTCTTTCCAAATCATTTTTTTTAATTTCAATCGGACCACCTCAAACGCATCCAGCTCTCCGCGAAAATATGTCCAAAAAAAATTCAAATGGAAATTATGTGAAAACTGTTTATCCGACCGAATTTTGGCACACATGAATTGCACGTCAATAGCTACTATCGTGTGAAGTTTCAATTCTTAATATTGCAAAATGGCAGAGTTATGAGTTAAAAGAAAAAACACGCAATTTTCCGGTTTTTTCCGCTTTTCTCCAGTTTCAATTATTCGATCGGATTGTTTGACCCACCATTCTCTTCACAATGTAATTCTCTACAATTCATCCCATTGCAACGTTATCACTGGATCAATAGTTTCCATTTTGCAACGAAAAAACTAAAAAGAACGCGTATTTTTGTTGTTTTTTTGTTAATAACAAATAAAAAAATGGCATTTTCGTGTTGAAAACATGGTGGGAATAAACTACGGACTGTCCTGCACGGAATGGCGCAGGTGGCGTCCAGGTAGTATTTTTGTCAAAAAACTAATCATTTGTAGCTCTGTTGCTTGGCGTACTACCGAAAGAACTTGACTTAGTTGTAGCAAACATAACAGCAAGAGTAGAACTCAAATGTTACCATGACACTGACATAGGTAAATTTGGATCTGTTCACAATGATCAAAATTTTGACATAACTTATTATCGTCTCTTTTTTTTGAGTAATAAACTGAATTTCAACTCATTCGAATATGAAACTGAAAATATTCGGCAAATTCAGGTCCTAATTTTCATCGTGCTAATGAATAAGAATTTTAATGGAATATGTGCTGTATTATGGAATAAATCATGGTGTTTTAGTTGCAGAGAGAGGTCATTAGTTTTTCCATTGTGTGTGATTCATTTCGATCTATTCGTTTTAATACTTTCATTCTAATTGAGTTCTTTTATACAATAGTTTGGTATGAGAAAATACAAGAACTTTCGAACTTGAATTCAAGTTTGATTTAAAATTTGAACGCCAAATTCACAAAAGAGTGATAATAATGGAATCCAAAAGAAGACTATGATAAATAGCTACATACATCTTTGTAGGGAACGCATCTTCCTACAAAAAATTCTCCACCTTTCGTAATATACAATTAGGTATGTCTTGGATACAAATAATAGATCAAGAACTATCAAAACTATACAATCAATGTATCATGTTCGAATCAAAGAGCCCTTATATTTTTTCAGAAAAAACTGAGAGTTAAATATTGTTATACTTGATTTTCATGGTCTAAGTGTAAGTGTACTTTGAATTTTCAGCATTTTCTGAAGTAGAAGTATGAAGTTTTTGTAAAATCAGTTTAATTTTTTATTTCAAGCTTTGTTACGAAAGTCTTCGTTATTTAGCGAGTATAAAATATCGCGATCGGTTTTCTTGCATCGAATATATTGGAAAAAGAGAAAATTCAATATCTGATAACTAGAAAACCACCAGACCAATTTGAGCCATTAACAACACTAACCGAGAAGTTTTGGCGATATATGTACCTGAATATTTAAAATTATTCCACCACAAAGCTGTCAGATTTTTCCCTCGAGAAATGCTTTCTAAATTCGGCTCAAGTCTTAATATCATCATTTTTTTGATCACATTACATTATTATTAGGGGTTGAAAATAACAACCCTATATGATTTTCCTTAAAAAATTGTTTTCGTGGGGTAGATTTTCGAAAAATAAAATTCTCTCATAGTTTCCTACTATTCAATTCTGAAGACAAAAGTCTCTTGCAAAATTTCGATACAGTCGATACTTTTCTCGGAAAAAATAAAAAATTACATACAGTGATCATAACTGTTCCATTTCATTTCATCGTATGTCCCATAGAATTAATATTGTAAGATATTGTTTGTCTATGACTTTCTGAACAGTGATCAGAAGTTTTTATTTTTCCGAGAAAAGGAAAAAAGTCTCCTGCAAAATTTCGATACAGTTGATACTGTATCGAGATTTTGCAGGAGACTTTTTCGCTCCAGAATTGAATGGGAAAGCATAAGAAAATTTTATTTTGCGGAAATCTATCCCACGAAAACAATTTTTGAACGAAAATCGTAGTCGGTTGTTATTTTCAAACCCTAATAATAATGTTATGAGATCTTAAAAAATTGTGTAACATTTACTTATGTAGTGCTTCATATTATGTATAGTTTTATGACTCAATGTTCTTATGAAGCCGTAAAAAAATTAAAAACTGTCAACTCGTCATCGCCTTCCAAGGGCTGTATCTTGAAAGGGGGTCGATTTCCAAAAAAAAATAAATATAAAGTACCCTTCCTTATTTTCACTGAGGAATCATCTCAGAAAGTCCCTCGCATTTTTTTACATGTTGCCTCTGACTGCTGGATTGACTCATGCTCTCAATTCTGTGATCAGTACTAATCAGGTTTTATGACTGTTTGAATTTCCACAAATAGGTACCAAATACCTGATAAAAATCTTTGGTTGCAAGATGGAATATAATCTCTATTCTACCAAAACACTTCCTCTAACTACTGAACTGAAGTCGATTTTGATCTTCAAAATCACTGCGATATCAAACCTGGATTCACCTTGCGGAAACCCAACGAACCGCCAGTTTCCACAGATAATTTCCACCCTTGTTTGTAACCGAATAATTCATTTCCGTAGCCGATACCCAACGGAACAGGGGTTGTTTCTTCCAATATTTCGGATATCGTATTGGCGATCCTGAACGGACTTCAGAATCATTTTTCTATTAAACGCGTATTTTGTTACGTTTGAGCTTCATAGCGAAGTGTCCGTCTGATAGCTGCATCACTTAGCTGATTTCCAGGGGTGACGCCATTTTCCAACACAACGCAGTCATTCGGTAAGTCGATATTTGAGATGAGACAAGATTGGGTTTCCAAATAATCCAATACTACGAATGCAGCATGCAGCTTCAAACCCTTGTAGGTCCCTTTCTTGTCCAAACTTTTAAATAACTGGGTTTTCTGGAAATGGAAATGTGTTGCCATTCAATTTTCTTCGACTGATCCTTCAGGTCTTGGGGAATTACAAATAGTGATTTCCGAAGTCTCGTTCAACAGCTTTTCGCATCCAATATGTGAAAATGAGGTCGGAGTTATAGCGAGCTCGAGAAAGGGATGTGAGTAGAATACTGATAGCTTGGATCAGTTTTAGTTTATAGTGTCATATATTAACTACATATTGTTCTTTTCAGGAATTGAAGTTGGTATATTTTATCACACTTTTTCAATGAAAAATTTACATGAATAATAGCACGAAATAATGTCATGACAGTGTTTTACTAGAATGTTTTCCTAAGAAGCAAAAATTGCTATATTGAAAAATAAGGAATTATCTCAGAAGAATGGTTTTTATGGCAGCGTTACCTAAGTTTGAGAAAAACTGCAAAGTTGAATTTTTTGTGTTATATTGGGATTTCTTTTGCTTGAAGTGCGTGAATCACATCATCCTTAAGAATTAGGTCCTGTAAAGAAGGTTTCATTTGATTGATTCATTTAGCCTAGGTCAACGTTGTCAAGACTTATCAGGAATAAGTGGATCTCTGTTCAGTAAGTATAGCAACCAATTTACTAACCATAGATCTGGCAATAGGTAATCTGTTGAGCCCGGTTAACATCGGTAGATTAAATAGTAATTCCACTAACATACCTACTTTTCTGCAGAAAAACCCTAATAAGTATACCTACTCATTTCAATTGAGTGACTGTATTTACGTTCCTAATAATTTGAAAGGATAGATCGAAATATTTCGATTAACAAGTTGAAGAACAAATTTGGTTTCAGCCCCAAATTGATCAATTTGATCAGATCATATCTGTCTGGCAGACTATGTCGTGTTGACATTGAGGGTTACTGTCTGCGGAATTTTGTGCAACATCTGGAATCCCGCAGGGCTCCAACCTTGGGCCATTACATTTTCTCCTGTTTGTAAACAATGTAGTGGATGTAATTGATGTATCAGTGTTGTTATTCGCGGATGACCTTAAAATTTTTCTCCAAATACTCAGCCTCATCGATTGTGCTAAGCTACATGCAGCACTCGATAGCTAATCAACATGGTGCGAAGACAATAGATTGAGTTTGAATATATATAAATGCTATGCGATGACATACAAAAAAAAAGAAGGTGGTCGTTAATTTCGATTATAGCATCAGTGGCACGGTGCTGTCTCGAATAACCGAGATAAGGGATCTGGGGATTGTGTGTGACAGTGGTTGTTTTAATAAGAAGTCGATTGGAATACTGTAGCATCGTTTGGAGACCTATATATGAGTGTCATAGGAAGAGCATTGAGTCGGTGCAGCGAAAGTTCTACAAGTTTTTAGTGTGGAGGCAGGACGGTGTGTATCCTCCCACAGGCTTTGACAATAATCTTTTGCTCTCTAGGTTCGGTACCGTATCCACTACGGATAGGGTGAATATATGTGCACTATTATTCATATGCAAAATTATTAATCATAAAATCGATTGTCCAGAGCTTTTGTCTTCTCTTCCGTTTCTGGTTCCCCGTTTGGGTTCTAGGAGTGACATGGTCTTTTACTGTGGGCCAGGGAAAACAAACGCCAGTTCTCGATCTCCTATAAATTATGCTTGTGGAATAATCAATTCGCTCGCCAATGTATGCGACATTTTCTTCGACTCTCTTCGGGCCATAGTGCGGGCCTATTTGTCACGTCACACCTGAATTTTGTGAAAATTGTTCTGAATTTTGTGAGGATTGTTCTTTATTATATTACTTTGTGCACCATTTCAGTATGTAATTGTATTCTCATTTTTTTTGTGTTTTCCTGTAATTGGGAGTGTATCCTGTAGGAAATAAACTACTTATCATAAACTACTCATTATAAAGGATAGTTTGAACTGAAAATTGTCCTAATTATACAGGGGAGACTGGTACTACCATCTACGTTAACCGAGCAAGTGTTTGTCCACATTGTACAGTACAGTCAACCAGTAGAATAGAGTAAAATTGTGGAAGTGTGGATGGGTTAGTATAATGTGCTATTCCACACGTGCCTTCACTCTTTTTTATCGTGTTCTACCTGTGAACTACCATTCTGTCAATAGCACAAGTGTCCGACTGATAGCTGCATCACTTAGCGAATTTCCCAGGAGTGACTTCAGTTACTTCTGATTAAGTTCATAACGTTCAACCCTCTATACTTTCATATCTGCTAATTTAACATATCGACATATGAGCACATGCCTAGGTACTGTAATAAAAAGCGGCAAATTCAAATATATCACAATACTTCCTCTATTGGAATAACCTTATATACATTATAATAAGAAGGTTTAACGTGTAACATCGTCAATATAGTGAAAGCAGAGAATAATGTTATCGATTGAAATCAACCAATATTAAACTCATACTTCGGAGCTAATTTCGTCGTCGTTCAAGACAAAATGTGAGGAAGTGGTATCAAACAGGACACCTATGGATGGCCATTTCGTCCTTATTAGGACTCATCAGCACAGGATGTTTCAGCATTGTTTTTCATTTCTATTTACATCAGTTTATAAATAACATGATTTCATTCATAGTTCAAACGATCAACAATCGTCAATCACATTTTGATGAACTTTTTTTCACAATTCGACCATTTCAATGACCTTTTCACTAAATGGAAGCATTCTTTTTAACATCCTCAGTAATTTCTAAATTATTATCATTATTCATTGAAAATTCACCCAAATCCATTGTGTTTTCACTGGAAAGAGCCAATGAACAAGGATGAAATGGTATCATTTGATTCAGATGACGTTTCCAAGTTACATTGTCAAGTTCAGGAATCTTCACCAAATAGTAACTAGACCGGCCTAGTTTTCTCTCAACATCAATCCATGTGGGTTTAGAATGTTTAAATACAATTCTGTAATCCCCAAGGGTAACTATATGCATGTATGTAAATTCTGGTAAAGTCTGGTACGTATCGTTCTATTGAACATTAAATTTGCAGGAGTACCTATGTCCTGTAGAGCAATGCACTATCTTTCTAAAATCGAATGAAAAATTATATAAATTTTTATTCAAATCCATATTTTTATTTTTTTCTACAGTATTTTTAGAAAATTTGTAATTGATTCAACAGCATTTTCTGTTTGACCATTAGAAGAAGGTTGATTATGTGGTGACGTGATATGCTCAATAACAATCAATTTATAAATAATGCCACTTGCATTGTCAGAAACTAAACAATGAGTCATTAAAAAACGAGCAAAACAAGAACTTCTATGGTTGCTTTTGAAGTTATAGCATTCATATATGAAAAACTGAGATTCACTTTGAGTGAGCGTCAAAAATAGTTGAAACATTTGAGAAAAGCAGATAATGCCATTACCTCATAATTTTGTGGAGAATTTAAGATTTATGATAATAATATGAATGCAAAATCTCAGCTTAAGGATTTATATTCTGGAAATTATTCAAGAAATTCAATATGTAAAAACTCAATATTAATAAAAAATTAAATTATGTGGTTCTGATGATGCGATCCTTCTGCAATTTCGCATAAACCTTCAGTATATATTAATAATCTCCATTCGCAAAATAACTTAAACTCGAATCGGATATCTTGTTATGATGATACAAATGAGGATTCTTTTTTTTCAATATTCCAATTGAATTGTTCATAGTTTTATTAACACTAGGTCACAAAATTTTGCGTAGGGCTTATTATGAGTATCTTGTGCAAGTGCAAGTGGTCGCAAAATTTCATGTCGATGGGTATCGTTATGTCTGAGATATTGATGAACGATATTTTTTGGAACCCCTGTACCATTTGGCTGGTTGACGAAAGCAAAGAAAGTCGTGAAAGGTTTTCACATATCAATCGGCTCATGTCATGCGATGCCAGATGTGAATCCTTGCGATTTCTTTCCATTCCTTAAACAAATAAAAAAACAATGAAACGAAAGTATTTTGTAACAATTGGTGAGATAAATTCAGAATCGAAAAACAAGATGACGGCCATGCCAAAAAGAAGGATTATAAGAAACGCTAGCATTATATCTGAGGGGGATCAATTTGAGTTTGAATGGGTCAAAATGAATATAGAGTATAAAGGATGAAAATAAATGAAAAATAGTGTGAAACGTCGGTTTAACTTCAGTTAAACTTCAGTTTTCTTCCTTCCTATCAGTTTGTACTCAAGAATATGGGAACCACTGGAGTCCTCTTCAAAGGAAAATTAGCATTTGTTATTCAATTCCTAATTCAATAAGTTTCAAGAATCATCAATTGAATATTTAGGTACAGTTCGACAGGATGACTCGAAAGTACTTCGACAAACTTCAGGTAGTGATTCTTCAGAACATTTTGATATGAAATTTTCGAATGATTATATGTCCGGATAACACCGTTTGATTTTGTTCTTCTTATATTAATTTTTTGTGAAGTTTTATTATTTCAAATTATGTAATTACACTTATAACTATTCCACTGAAATGTGCGCTAGAAAAACGCTCAAAAAAGTTATAAATCTCTATATCTATAAAGGAAAAATAGCTGAGAGCAGTGACCTGTGTTATTAATAATTTCTCATATCAACCCTGATATAAGAAGAAGAAGGAACTTTTTCCAATTGTATATTCACCATCATGAACCTAATTTCATTAGTAGTTCAACGTCACATTCTGATAAACCTGGAAATAGCGTGCAAGCATCTTCACGCAAATATAAAATGTCCAGAACAACTTCATCAAACCTCTGTGAATGCACATATGTATGTTCCAGAACGCAATGTAAGACAGATTGAAAGTAATTATCGAAGTAGTCCCATCTAGAGAAAGAAAAAAGGATAAAAAAAGTTTTTCGTTCCTTACAACAGACCCGCGTCTCTTGTCAGCAAAGTTTCCAGCTTTCCCAGACTGATTGCGTTTTTCACCTACACACGAATACAAAGAAATCCTTTCTTGCGAAATTGAATTTTCACAAAACGTTTTTAACCGCGTTAAACGGGCAACAAATTGATTTTATCAACGGGATCCGAAATACTTTTAAAATCCAATCGGTGCCGAAATTGAATTTGTCGTTTGTTTTTGTTTCGCCGGGGGACGCTAAAAGTGGTATTGCCGAAATGCCTGTACATTAGAGGAGAAGAATTCGTTTCTGTCGATCAATTAGTTTTACGGTTTCGTTCAGGGATGCTGGAGTGAGAAAAAGGAGTTAAGTTACGGTACTTTCGATCTCCAATTATTTTATGGTATTCCTTATTGCTTCGCGAAATTACGTCTCGGATGTTTACGATGTTATTTCGCGAAATCGAATTGTTTTTTGTATATTTTCAATAGCTGTTCGGATTGATTGAAAAAATTGTGCTCGAGGTAAATTGTATATATTCGATGCGAAATTTTCTTAGATTCCCTTTCCCTTGAAAATAAAACCTCGAATTAGAATATTTCTGAAATTGAAGATAACCTTGTACCAATTCAGTTCATTCGAGGGTTTTTTGGGTTGTAATTGTTTCACATTGAATTGTAATTTGACATAGGCGTATTCAAACATTTATTTATTTTTCGTCTTCATTATTATCTTCTTGAAAAAGGCTCTTTATGTACCTAAGTTTGTTATGTCCACTTTAAATTTAATCATTCACACTTATTTATCAGAAAGATATTTAGTGAATTGTGTTTTCATATATTCGATATTTTTTTTTCATTGTTGTTGATTCGTTTTCTGATTCAGTTTTCGGTACAGATTTTTGGCAATTGTGCACTTCCAATCAAAAAGTAAAATAAATACTACCAACGAAGAATAACTCTTTTGGAATAGCAGGAGCATTGAGTTTTTTAAATGCAATTTGGAACAACATAACTACACACGAATTTGCAATAATATGAGTGTGTCAGTTGCAGAAACGTCCATTAAAATTTAAAGGTCCATTAAACTCTTAATCCTCCATTATTACAAGGAACTAATGGAGGATTAAGGGTTTAATGGACCTTTAAATTTTAATGGGCGTTCCTGCAACTGAGCAATAGGTTTATAAAAAAGCTTTCCGTAAAATTCATAATGTGAACTGATATTCGAATTTCGCAATAAATTTGAAGTGAACGAACAAGGGCCACATCAATTTGTCGATTTATTTGATGAGAAATAAAATTACTTAAAAGCACCAAAGAATTACCATTCCATTTTATCACAAATGCTTCCTTACCGCAGGTTCCCTCTCGCCTATGAGCTCGCCTATTTAAAAATCCCCCTATACAGGGTGTTTCATTATAAACTGGACAAACATATATGTACATATATTCGTGTAAAGGACACCCGAAGAATCATTTTTGCCTCATACAATATATTCCGTTTTCGAAGCATAAGCGAAATACAGGTGTTAAACGTCATTTTTGAGCAAGATTCTCATGAGTGTGGTCTGTTATGTTTAACAATTAAAGTAACGGTTTTTGGTCAAATCCCAGTATTTTTGGGTCCTCTACTCAAAAGAGTTGACGAACTCCGAAAATAATTCACAATGTTCCAATTTTTTTCGGTTGTCAAATTGAATTTGATTTTCTGAATGAACACAGTTTTCTGAGAATTTCTTTAAAAAAATTTCTTCAAAAATCGAAGACAAATTTTTTTACATGTCTACAGCGATAGAAAAATTTCACCCGAAATGGATGAAATGTTGCGCAAATGTACTTCTTTAATTATCAATCACGAGTATGAAAACAAAATTATTGTAAAATATCAAACGGTTTCGTTACTACAGTCATCCAAATGTTTGGTTCAGACCTCTGAAATAATAAAAAAAAATTGTTTTGAATTTCTAGAGTCAAAATTATTAAATTATTGGTATGTCCAAACATTCTAGATGAATTTATAAGAAAAAAATCAGTGAAACTTAGTTGGGAGGTATAATAGGGAAACGAGACTGTTCCAAGGATATTAATATTCGTTGCCAGGCAACCGTAGTTTGTAGTTTATAAAGTTTGACTGGTTTTTGAATTTCACTGAATATAATTTAGCCAGTAGTCAAACTCTATGAACTACGAACTACCGGCAACGTATATTAATATCCTTAGAACAGTCTAGTTTCCCTATTTAATACCTACGTTGGTTCGAGTCCCAACTGAGTTTCACTGAATTTTTTTTTAAAGATTCATCTAGAATGTTTGGACATACCAATAATTTAATTATTTTGACTCTAGAACTCAAACCAAATTTTTTCTCATTATTTCAGAGGTCCGAACGAAACATTTGAATGACTGTTGTAACGAAACCGTTCGATATTTTACAATTCTGTTTTCATATTCGTGATTGATAATTCAAGATGTACAATTGTACAAAATTCATCCATTTCGGGTGAAATTTTTTTATCGCTGTAGACATGTAAAAAAAATTGTGTTCGATTTTTGAAGAAATTTTGTTCATTCAGAAAATAAAATTCATTTGACAAACGAAAAAAAAATTAGGAACATTGCAGGTATTCCGCCATTTTGTATTTTTTTTTCGGAGTTCGTCAATTTTTCTGAATAGAGGACCCAAAAATACTGAGATTCGACCAAAAAACGTTAATTTAGGTGTTTTACATAACTGACCACACTCATAAGAATCTTGCTCAAAAATTTCGTTTAACACCCTGTATCTCGCTTATGCTTCGAAAACGGGATATATTGTATGAGGCAAAAATGATTCTCCTGAAGTCCTCTACACGAATATATATGTTTGTCCAGTTCATTCTTCTATGACCTACTATTCATGGGTACACAATTCTAATTGTTTCGATTTCAAACCGCCTTTAATCAGAGAGAAGTTCTTCTGTCCAATCCAATGAGATGAATACGTTCAACGAGATAACGTATGAAATCTTCGATGAAGACGAACCACCCAACAGTTCGAACAGCTTCATCAGATCCATAAAAGAAAATAATTGAAACATTAAAGATCAGATAAATAAGATCATCCAGTGAAGCGTTTCTATCTTCCGGATAAATATTCATTCGATCGATTCCAACAAGAGAAGCGCATTAGAAGAAACAACCAGCGATGTAAAAACCCATCCTCATTTTCTACAGCACAAAAAACATGATGTAAGCCTCGGGGAAATTCTAAAAGGATTATCGCTTGTGCCAGCCCCCGTTGAGATTGTGCAGAATTATACAACAGTCGAAAAAGGAGACGCAAGTTGTATTTTATGTGACACTTGAACTTCTTCAGGACGTTTAGAGAAACATAACTCACTGGAAAAAAGGAATGAGAACGAAATACGTTCGGGACGCTTGAGGGGTACGTCGACCTCGTTGCTTCAGGTTGTTCTGATCATGGCAATTCTAATTTTTGTCGACTCAGGTAGATCCAGATCAGGTGCAGTTTCTGGTTATGTTGATTTGTTTCATGATATGGATTGATGATAAAGGGTTTTCCAATAAGGAGTGTTATTTTGATATTCGAAGAAAAATGCCAATTTTCAATATAAAAGATCGAATGTTTTTTTCATTATAAATAAGAAGCTATGCCGTTTATGGTGGAAAATAACATCAGGCAAATGACCACCTCGACCACGCTTACAGAACCATATTATTAATGTGGCTGCCTTATGTCCTCGATAGTCTCACGAATTCCATCTTTGAATACTTTAATCGACGCTGGACTATTGGCGTAGACCTTCTCTTTCACGTGGCCCCAAAGGAAGAAGTCGCAAGGTGTTAAATCACACAATCTCGGTGGTCAATTGTGATCACCTCTCCGAGAGATAACACGGTCCGGAAACTTTTCACGCAAAAGATCAATGGTTCCGTCGCTTGTGTGGCACGTAGCGCCATTTTGTTACAAGTAAACGTTGCTGGACAACTACTACTACTACTACTATCCAATTTTGGCCATAAAAATTATTAATCATCTCTCAATACCGCAATCCATTCACCGTAACTGTTGCTCCAGCCCCTTTTTCGAAAAAGTGAGGTCCAATGACTCTGCCAGACCATAAACCGCACCAAACCGTCACACGTTGGAGATAGAGAGGCTTTTCAACAATAACTCTAGGGTTTTCCGAGCCGCAGATGCGGTAATTTTGCCTGTTGACGAAGCCACCGAGGTGGAAATGGGCCTCATCACGCTAGATGATTTTTCGATGGAATTCCGGATCATTTTCATGCATTTCAACGACCCAATCAGCGAAGACACGGCGTTGTTAATGATCGGCCGGCTTGAGTATTTGTGTTAACGGAACTTCATAAGCCTTTGGACCCAAATCTTTATGCAAAATACGGTGTAATGATGTTTCTGGAATGCCTAATTCCAAAGAATGACGAGGAATGGACTAACCTGGGTTTTCTTCAACACAGCAGCAATATTCTCGGCTGTTCTTGGGCGAAAAACACGGGTTTTATTCTTCATAACACCAACTTGTCCCAACAGCTCGAATTTTTCCACCAATTTCTTTATTGCGGTCCGACAAGGTGCTTCACGACGACCCAAAAATACTCAAGTTTTACGAACCGTCTCTGCCAAATTTTCACCATACTTTTACTGAATTTTAATAATTTCAGTGTATTCTTGAAGCGTGTATCGCTCCATTTTATTGATGGCGTAGTTACCACTTGTCAAATGTCAACAACTTACAGCTACAAACGTGACATCTATTGAAATAGCGGGCTATTCAAAATAACACCTCTTATTGGTATACTGGCGCAAGTAGCTACAAAGGTTTATATTGGAAAAGTAAATGGTATAGAGTTCGGTGGAAGAGTTTATGCTAGAGAAATCTAGCAATGTACACTGGGCCTGAAGACCAATCCTTTTGATAAGATTCGTTTGAGTCAAAAATGATTCTGTTCGGCCGTGAGCCGTCGAGTCTTGAAGACGATAACTTTCGAATGGTTGAGACAAATGTTCTGAAATTTTGAGGGGTGGTTAAGATTTCCAATGGGGCGATCAACTAGGTTAACAAGCCGAATCGGTCCATATATTTCGAAATTAGTGACATTTGAATTTATTTTTTATTTTCTTGATATTTCCGAAATCACGAATCCGATCAATTCAAAATTTGCAATTTTGACATATATGTGAATAGGTTTCTCTTCTGATCATCAAACGAGTAGAAAGAAAAACGACAATTAATTTTTGGACATCGTGTTAATTCTTGGATATATTTTTTCATTTATCTTCTATTCGATTCTTTTTCAAATTTGATTTTTTATTCTACTGTATGGTTTAATGTCAGAAGCTTTTGCGCTCTTGTTCACTTCAAAACTTGAAATTTTCATGGTAGGTTCAAGATGTGAGCAAGCAACTCTAATAGCTACAAAATTTTCAACATTTTTCATCATTTCGGGAATATCGACGTCTTACTGGACTTTTTACTGCGTGAAGAGTAAAAATGTTCTCAATGTGAGACGACTGGCAAGCAAAGAAGTGCGTTTATCTCCAGCAAATTTTTCGCAAAGTGCGGTAGTGTTTACAAAAGAAGCTGTTGTTTGATAATTCTTTTTGGATAAATACCAAACGTTTTTGGATCGTGCATGTAGCCACAACAGTCAGCTAGAGTTTATTGAATATAATTGATCACTATAGTGACAGGTATTACTATTATCATGGTAACTACATTGTTACGAAATCATATCATTATCAGTAGTAATATCCCTAGGACATTGATAATAGACGAGATAATTTTATGACAATCGAAAGCTCATTACACAACAAAACATTTATTTATTTATTTATTAAAAGTACAATTAGTGAAAGTGCAATTACTAAAATTTAACGTAACATTAGATTCGTTGCTGTTCTCTACATTAGAACTATTACCACGCATAATATTTATGATCTTGTTGTGGTGTTCTTGATCGAGGTTCAGGTATGGTTTAATGGAATTTTGATTGCTATGACCAGTAATTTTCAGCAATTGCTGTTCTTCCACACCACTTTTTGCCAATTGGCTAACAGCAGTTGATCTATTGGAATGATTTGTGATCTTTTTGTCCTTTATGTTCAAGCCAATTGCTTCGGCAGCAGATTTAGTCCATCCATTTATGGTATTTCTTCCAACAGGTACATTATCGTACCATTTGTCATTTTGATTTTTCCAATGTCTATTTGGTTTTAAGAATAGTCGTGGCGAGGTAATATTTTCACCTCGTTTTGATATAAGTTTATGAAAAAGACGTACAAGGCAGCTTTCTCTCTTACTATTGGAAACCAACCATTACTACTTGTGCAACTTTTAGAACCACCTTGGCACGTTTTACTAAATACTGGATTGTATTCAATGCGATTTGTTGGAGAGCCATCGCTATTTTTTTTGACTTGAAAAAAATCCACCAGGCAAGCAACTGCCTCTCCTCCTCTCCACGCTAATTCGACTGCAGCAATATGGTAAAATTTACGCATAAGGCCTTCAGGAGTATTTTCATCCCATAGCATTATTATTTTGTTAACTTCAGACAAATTTAACGAAACTGAACTGGATTTACGTTTACATGGGTTTGCTTGCAATTTTTTCGGATTGCATCGAGGGCATCTCGGGCTGGTTTAAATATACTTGGAACGGGTCAATCATAATGTTGTAGTCCTTATAATACTTTTCTTGTAGGAGTTTGCTCGAAACATTCCACATAGTTTTCACCGTTGCTTCTTTGAATTCTGTCCCGTCTTTTTTTCTCATATTGACCGCCCAATCTTTGAGTATCAACGCCAATTCTTCTAAGCTTCTGTGTTCATTCAATTCGTATGCTCGTTCGCAGCAAAATTCCATAAATATTCCCCAAATATATTGTGGCTATAGGAAGTATTTCTGGGAATGTTTTCCTTGATAAGCGCATTTATACTTTTAACATTGCCAAAACGTGACATTTTCAATTTTGTTCGGAATTATGTTGTGAGACTGTGCTGTCATGGTGATTGATAACTGCATTGAATGCAATTTTCGATGTAATGTTGACATGATTGGGTTAATTGTTCCATGTGATGAAAAATCATAAGATTTGATTGGTTTTTAGAACTGTCAAAAATTTTCAGGGTAAATTCACTGTTACAAAATCCTATTATTCTTATTGAAGCACCCTTTGGGATCGAACGGACTAGCTACCAAAGTAAAGTTTCAGATCTAATAGTTCCTGCACCTATTATGTTAATGGCAACAAAGAACTGTGTATCAATTTTATACACACAGGTGAAAACAAGCGACGTCCAATGCATAGAGCCGCGTTCAAAGGCGTCACAACTGAAGGCTAATATCCGTTCAGTGATTAACACATACCCGTAGTGAATTAGCCGCGAACAGGCCGTACATGCTGTGAAGTATCTGCATTCCCCGCTGGATCAAAGTACCGTGCCGCCAGATCTATGACCGCGACGATCCGAGAAAAATGGCGCAAAAACTTGGACCAGCTCCAGACCGTTGCCGTTTTATGCCATTAAATTACGTTGCCTTCGCGGTATGCCCCTCGAACTCGACGTATGTAATCGTAATTTATCTCGCGACTCCCCATACACATTCCTATGATATATTTTTGAGGGGGCGAGACTTTATTTGTAACCCTTCCGGTGATCTATCGAAAACGCCAACGGATCGAGAAGTTACCAGCTCTGAAATATGGCGTGTAGGCGCTTTTTTCCGGGTGCTGCAGCACTTCGGCATCGATATAAACACGAGATGAGTTTCAGCAGTTTTTCGCTTCCGTTATTTTGCAAGGTGGACATGGGGATATTTCAAATTGTAGATGTGACTACCTGTCCTAATTCACACTTTTCTGACTAGTGATGGGCAAAGGTATTACAGAAAATCCCTCTAAGAACTTATTTCGTCTGAAATTAAGGTATTATCAAGATTTTCATATAACTGAATATTAGCATCATGACCCCCCAAACACAAACCTATGAAATATTTTTGAGGGGGCGAGACTTCATTTGTAACCCTTTCGGTGATCTATCGAAAACGCCAACGGATCGAGAAGTTACCAGCTCTGAAATATGGCGTGTAGGCGCTTTTTTCCGGGTGCTGCAGCACTTCGGTCTCGATATAAACACGATATGAGTTTCAGCAGTTTTTCGCTTGCGTTATTTTGCGAGGTGGACATGGGGATATTTCAAATAGTAGATGTGACTACTTGTCCTAATTCACACTTTTCTGATTCGTGATGGGCAAAGGTATTACAGAAAATCCCTCTAAGAACTTATTTCGTCTGAAATTAAGGTATTATCAAGATTTTCATATAACTGAATATTAGCATCATGACCCCCCAAACACAAACTATGAAATATTTTTGAGGGGGCGAGACTTCATTTGTAACCCTTTCGGTGATCTATCGAAAACGCCAACGGATCGAGAAGTTACCAGCTCTGAAATATGGCGTGTAGGCGCTTTTTTCCGGGTGCTGCAGCACTTCGGTATCGATATAAACACGATATGAGTTTCAGCAGTTTTTCGCTTCCGTTATTTTGCAAGGTGGACATGGGGATATTTCAAATAGTAGATGTGACTACTTGTCCTAATTCACACTTTTCTGATTCGTGATGGGCAAAGGTATTACAGAAAATCCCTCTAAGAACTTATTTCGTCTGAAATTAAGGTATTATCAAGATTTTCATATAACTGAATATTAGCATCATGACTCCCCAAACACAAACCTATGAAATATTTTTGAGGGGGCGAGACTTTATTTGTAACCCTTTCGGTGATCTATCGAAAACGCCAACGGATCGAGAAGTTACCAGCTCTGAAATATGGCGTGTAGGCGCTTTTTTCCGGGTGCTGCAGCACTTCGGTCTCGATATAACACGATATGAGTTTCATCAGTTTTCCGCTTGCGTTATTTTGCGAGGTGGACATGGGGATATTTCAAATTGTAGATATGACTACTTGTCCTAATTCACACTATTCTGAATCTTGATGAGCAGAGACATAGCAGATGCCTCAAAAAATATATTTCTTCTAAAATGTAGGTATCATCAAGGCTATAGTTTTTCATCGAATATTTGGTGGGTATTTTTGAGCTTTGAACTTCAAACATATTTTTTCAACGAATAACTGTACATTAGCATCAAAACTTCCGAAACACAATCCTTTGAAACATGTTTGAAGGGCGAGACTTTATTTGTAACAATTCCGGTAATTTACCGAAAACGCCAACGGATCGAGCTCTGAAATATGTCGTGTAGGCGCTTCTTTCCGGGTGCTTCGGAATCGATATAAACACGAAATGAATTCAAGCAGTTTTTCGCTGCGATATTTCGCAAGGTGAATATGGGGCTATTTCAAATTGTAAATGTGACTACTTGTCCTAATTCACACTTTTCTTGAATCTTGATGAGCAAAGGCATTACGTCGGATGCCTTGATCAAATAACATCGATTCATTTAATCTGCAATGAAATTATTATCACGGTTATAGTTTTGTAGTTCATACGAAGGTCCGGTTTTTTTTATGTATTCAGTGAGAGAGGATGCCAATCAATGAAAATTATCAACAAAAACTCGACAAATATTACGATTGAAACACTGAATATTTTCAAATTTGAAGGGCTTTTCTTGCAAAAGCTTATGTAGGTTATTCTGCAGATGCTTTGTTGAATTTTCGGTCTCCTCAGCTGTTCAGAAAGTTATTACATTTCCCAGTAAATACTAAAAAAAAGTGACCGGATTACGGTTAATGTAGTAGAAGGTACATTTAAGGGGTAAGTATAGCCGGGTTGCGTTAAGGCAAAAAGCCTGTATAAAGCCGGGTTTAGACGAAGCGCACCTACTCGCGCACCAGCCTCGCTTCCGCTCCCTCGCATAGTGTAAACATGCTCCTCGCCATGAGGCCCCTCGTCCTCGGGTTGAGCCATTACCGGTCGGTTTTCAGTCGCGCATCAAAGAAGCCTCGCTGTGTCGTTTGAACAAGCTTCTGGAGCTAGTCGAGTCTGGTCGAGTCTCAGACTCTATACGAGGCTGATTACTACCTCGCCTTCTCATCCTGGCTCGCCCTTCCAGGCGAATCCCTCGTGTCGTGTAAACACTGGCGCGAGGATGAGTTTTGATGCGCGAGTAGGTGGCGAGGTTGGTCTCGCGAGTGGGTGCGCTTCGTCTAAACCTGGCTTAACACAGAGCGCGAGGTCCGCGCGACGCTCTGGATCACTCGTGGCTTTGTTAGTAAATATGCTTCGACGAGCTGGACCAAGAAAGTCCTCTCACTCAGCAAATTGGAACTGCGGAAACTGACGGGCGCTCTCACTGAGCACTGTCCTGTGAGGTATCACTTAAAAAACATGGGAAAGGCGCCCGATAGTACATGTCGCTTCTGTCAAGAAGCCACCGAGACAGCTAGACACCTGCTATGTGAGTGTGAAGCTGTTCACCAGAAACGGTTACGGCATCTTGGCACCAGGTTCCTAAAGCCTGAACAAGTAATGGATGTGGCCCCCAGAAAGGTGGTGAAGTTCATTGAGACTTTGCTGCCGGACTGGTAAACAGCGCGGGGATGCACAATAGATCTTAAGGTCAAGGTGCTCGCAAGGTCGGTTTGGATCTGTCGCTCCTCGTCTAATCTAATCTAATCTAATAGTAAATATGCTGCGTTGCGTCTGACAAATCACAGTACGATAAGAGCAACCCTCAAAATTCCTCTTCTTGTTGACTTGGAATCGTAATATTTAATATTGACTAGTTACATAGACAGCCTAACTAGTTAATAGTTGCATAGTACACGTTCACGTTGTTAAAGGTTATAATTTTTATTTTGTCTTGATTCTATCACGAGCACCATGGATGAAGCAACCTCAAAAAGTTTGTTCGGGCGTTTGTGCCAAAATGTAAACATTCTTGATATAACCACTGTGGACAACAACAAACAGTTCAATTGAGTGCAGTCTAAGCTTTCAGGAGAGGGCACATTGGATGAAAAATTCGACAATCGAATAAAAAATTTTTTATACTCGACCAAACAACTAATTTATTTCGCTTTGAATTTCGAATTTGATCGAATAACAAGTACGCTCGAAGGCAATCAAAGCCCAGAAGCTACTTTATCCATCATTAAGGTCAATACACTACTGATAATAAAAAGCCTGAAAACCCCTTCCCAAATTTTAAAGTTTTTGGAAGCTAGAAGTTGAATATGCGGAAGAAAATCTAAAAAAAAATTCAGTACAGCCAACCTCAGTTTCGCAACGTAAAAACAGAGCATTGCCTCAATCTGGGAGAATTCAAGCTGGCAGGCCTTCAAAAATTGAAAACCTAAAGGGGGAGCACAACCTTGGTAGCAACATTTCGCATAACCTATCAACTGCTAAGTTACATTGAACCTGATTCTGTATTTCGTTGTTCAATTAAATTAATAATCCATGCATAATATGACTTTTATTGTTAGAATATCTACCATTCATCAGGAAGATGAGGGTAGGAATGAATAGATTTTGAAATACGAAACAAACCTATACTGTTTAATTGGGTATTTATTAATTTTTTTTTAATTTTCCGCCTATTTTGTGCCTTTCGGAATTCTGATTTGAATTGAAGAAATCGAAGCAGAAAAAAGAACAAGAAATACAATGATTTAAACTCTATTAAATCAAGTTGAAATTAACAACCCATTTCAAACCCGACTCGGTAATTTCGTGTATAGCCCTTAAGCCATCCTGAAATTTAAATATGGGACAATTGCTTATCAGATGTTCTATTGTATCCTCTGCTTCTCCGCATTCGCAACTAAGACTCTCAAGTGAATTCCATTTGAAAAGCATGCTATTACGACGACTATGACCTGTTCTTATACGATTAAGAACAATCAAGTATCTCCTTTAACTTCCTGTCAAAACTTCTGATATCCTCATCTCTTCTAGATTTACTTTTGGTGTTATGAATTTTTCAAAAATCTCAGAGGATTTGGCCGTTTTATGAATACGAATTATAATCATGATTGATGGTTGACAATGTTCTTGTTTTTTTCTAACTGAAACTAACAAAATTGGAGAAGGTCGTGGTCAATGAATGATAAATACTGACTGTTCCTCATTCTGCAACATGTTTTAACTAAAAACATGTTATATTTTTCAAGTAACCCTGTTTCATCAAGTAATCTTCAACATCACCTTTCTACCATCTTCAACAACGCAGTATAAGATTCCTAGAAGATATCTAATCAAACTTCCGGCCACTATGAAACTGTTTTACGATACACTTTTATCGGTAGATCTCCGAGTTCTCAGTCACGGTATCTGCGTTTATCTTCTCCTTACAACCTGTATATACTACTATGATATATTTCCAGAGGCCGAAGCTTTATTTGCGATCGTTCGCCCCAGTTACGTTGATCTATCGAAACTGCCGGCCTATTCGGTAAAATTGGAAGTTTCAAGCCGAATATATGCGGCAGGTAAGCATTCGGAATGTATCTACCCAGATAGATTTACAATTTTATTTATCCAATAACGATTTTACCGTTATTTCAGGAGGAGATGATGGAGATCAGTACATTTCATTCTCGAATGCAATAAAGGTTGTTTGAAATTGTACTTTTTGAGCGCTCGTTCTACTTAAACGAGTGCTTTATCGTTTTTCGTTTTGCCCAGATGTCTGAAATTCGTGGTCAAATTCAATTCTGTCCGTGGGGCCGTCCTTCCTTTAGCTCAATAACTTTCGAAGGGGTTGTCCTAGAGACTTGAAAGTTCGTTAACCAGCCAAATCGCACAGCGTGTTCCATAAAATATAGCCATTCAAAATTTTTGTGCCTCAATATTTCCGAAAATGAAAAACCAATCGGAATGCTTACGGCCAACTGCAAGATGTTGATAACAAGCCTTATGCAAAAATTTGTGGCCATAGTGTTAACAGAACCATAGAAAGTTCAATTGGAATAACAGAATTTCCGATTCGAGTGAAATTTATTCTGTGAATGAAAACTACTATACTGAATGTTCATGAAAAATTTCAAGAGAATCGCATCAGTACAACCATCGAATTTAGTTTTTGTAATGATTTATTTTTTACGTATTCCATTCTTCGAATAATTTTCAGAATATGATTCTGATTGTGTTGAGATTCTGCATTTAAATATTTGGTCTCAATCTCAAATTCCATATAAAATTTTGAGGTAATAGTCTCATTGCTCCACCAAAGAACGAGCACTCAAAAGCTCTTAATTTTTTGACTTTTTATTGGAGGGCAGTCATCCTTGAAAACTGAATGAGATATTTCATCAATAATGTAGACAAGTTTCTATTTGAAGATAAGTTTGCGTTTATGACTTTAAAGAGTTCTTCCTCGTAATTATTATTATATTGTTGTCTAGAAATTATCGGAAGTTGTACTATGCCTTCCAAAAGTTACGAATTACGGGAGTTGGAAACAAAAATTGTTATTAATCACCCAAAATCCTTTCTCAACATACTTCCCATGATTATGTAAAATTGGGTGTTTCAAGCTAAGTACATGCGACAGTCACGCATTCGGAATGTATCTAACCAGATAGACCTACATTTTTATTTATTCAATAACGATATTACCGTTATTTCAAGAGAAGATGATGGAGATCAGTACATTTCATTCTCGAATGCAATAAAGCTTGTTTGAAATGTGTAATTTTTGTGACGATGTATTGGAGGCCAGCCAACAATTTTAATTGTGTTTATCAGCAACAGTCAAAATGTTAAAATGGATTGATATCGTTGGAAAGTTGATGAGATATTCCATCATGCATGTTTACAAGTTTCCATACGAGGATAGCTTTGCATTTATTATTTCTAAGAAGATCAAAGAATTCTAATATTATTTGTTTCTAGCTAATTTCGGAAGTTTTTTTTACACTTCGTAGCAATAACATGAAATAACCTCTCGCATTTTTTCGGTAATACTATGCGTAGGCTCTACGACAGCGTATTAGTGGAACTACGATATAGTGAAAAACTGCCAATCACCGATTTAATCTGTAAATGAACAATTTCACTATGTCAATTAACGGAATTAATAAGGAATAAGGAATTTCAATATGTTAATTGATAGATTTAATCTGACATCTTTGAATTGTGCTTTAACAGGCCGTCGTAGGTTTATTGAGAATTGTAAAACTAATACTATTTTCACGAAACTCTAATATATTTGCGCGGACCGTGAAGTCAGCACCATCGTAAATAATCTCTGATGTAATGAAAATAGTTAATTTTTTCAATGGGTTCCAAAAGCAGCAATAGGCACCAATCTGGCACTTAATATTGGTATATAAATTTCATAGCGAATTAAAAATGTTGGTGCTGAGCGTGAAGTCAGAACAGAACAGAAACTTGAATTGTCGATATCTCAGAAACTACAATGGTGCAATAAGCGGATAATGAGGCACTGAATATTTGACATAGTTTCATTATTAGAGGCCTCAAACTTTTCGCTAACTTCACGGACTCCATTTACGTCCACCATGCTATAAGTGATTTGTCGGCATGTCGAGACAATAAACATTTGCTTAATTACATTATTTGACAGATTGAATGTGTCAATCGACTATAGGAATCTGTTCATATGCTCATTTTATTGTAGTGCCACTATTAAGCCGTCGTTCCTTCCATATTTCGGAATGAGAGAACCAAAACAAGTTTTACTCATCAAAAATCGTTTTTTTATTTCTCAAAATATTTTCCATGAAGATTCACTTCTATATTTATGGGGTCGTTTGAACCAATTGTCGAAGGTATTCTTTTCCAAGTGTACTGATTCCACAAATTGTATGATGATTGTGATTCTTGTCAATCAATTCTCAGAATTGTCGTCCTTCAAATCAGCAAACCTCTCGGTAGAGAAAAATTACCGCTGAAACGAATTTCACATCTATAGATATCTAGTGAACGAGAATGGAAAAACACACCAACTTTCGATTTCTGCAATTGTGTCCAGAACCAGATACTCGGAACCTATAAGGGTGTACGAGAGTCTTTCAAGCTGAAATACACGCAGTTGAAAGATGCGCTCAGTTCAATCTGGAAAAGGGTTTCCAGAAGCGTGATATAGCAATATAATACGGAGAGTAATGCTCACCTTCAACATAATAACTTTCAAAGATGGTCCCCTTGATCAGCATTCCTGAACAAGCAGGAATCAGGGAAAAGGAAGAGGCTGATTATCTCGCCCAGTATATGTCATTAAATTCTTTTAGAACCGAAACCTTTGGTGGCATAAGGAAGAACACTACAGAAAAAAATCACTGGATAATAGTTGATAGTTTGATAGTTTACAGAGGGGTTACTGTCCACTGCGACCTTAAGGTCTATTGTGCCCCCTTACAGAGCTGTTCTGGCCAAAAAAAACCTCACAGCTCGCCTTTCAGTTCCAGAGATCTAATGAAATCTAGTAATTGTGAAGGCTTCAACGAGGCTAGTTCCTCACTCTTACAAGTTTCTTGTCCAAGGCATTTCCTCCTCAGGCTCGTAATGCCAAGGCATTCCGTGACTAGGTGAATGGGGGTTTCTTCCTCCTCCCCACAGAACCTACACTCGTCAGTGTCCGACAATCCCATCCTCAACAGTTTCTTCCTGAGGCGACAATGTCCTGTAAGAAAGCCAGTGAGGAAGTGCAATTGCTTCTTACCAAGATCCAGATATCTTTTGGATCCCGCTGTCTCGAAGTTCCGAAGGAACTCAGTGGAATGATCCATCCCTGGGAGATTCCGCCAGAGCTTTTCTCTCTCGGCTTTCTCCTTCTCCAGAAACTCCTTCTTATAGGTACATTTAGATATACCACAGAAGGGTTCTGGGCCAAAGAGTGACATTTGTGCGCCCTCTTTGGCGAGTGTATGGCCTCTTCGTTTCCTTCGATTCCCGAGTGGCCGGGAACCCAGATTAAAAAGACCTTATTTTTCTTGCCTACCTCGTTGAGTTTGTTCCGGCACTCCCAGATCATCTTAGAATCGATGACGTAGGAGCTCAGTGCTTTAATAGCAGCTTGACTATCTGAGTGTATGGCTATATCACACTTCTGATAGTTTCTTTCTAGATTTATATCTAGACATCTTTCAATAGCTAAAATTTCCGCTTGAAAGACGCTCATATAGGAGCCCAGCGACAGTGCACACTTTGTGCTTGGCCCGTATATCCCGGCGCCTGCTCCTGTAGAGGTTTTGGAACCATCTGTATACCATTTTACGGTATTTTCTTTGAGATTATAGTCGGTGTATTCCCGTTTCCAATCATCTCTTTTACTTAGCAATGTTGAAGTTTTTCTCAGTGATTACTTTCTTGATCATTGCATCACTAGGGAGATTCGCAGATGAGATGTAGTTATTCAGAGAGAACCAGACTCTTTGATTCTTTATTCTCTCATTACCTGCACCTTTCCTAGATATTCTGAGAATAGCCTCATGGGCTACCCTATCAACCACTAGATGTAGAGGTGTGAGGTCCGTAATGACCTCTAGTGCCCTAGTTGGACACGTTCTCATAGCTCCAGTGATGCACACAGGCAAGCCTCTGTACTTTATCGAGCCTTTTCCTCGTACTCACCGACTTGCCTTGGCAAACTAGGCCACTGCCCCATATGTGATTATAGGTCTCACAATCATGACGTACATCCATCGCAGTATTTTTGGGTTACAACCCCAATTTTTCCGCATAGACGTCTGCACGCCATTAGAGCCCTTTTAGCTCTGACAGTAGCAGTATCAACATGCTTATTCCACAGAAGTTTACTATCCAGTGTTATTCCTAGGTATTTAACTTCTGAATTCCACTCCAAGATATTTCCGTTTAATATAACGTTTTCATGTCGGGAAGTTTTCTTTTCCGAGTGAACGGACAGTCTTGTTTGGGTTGATGTTCAGCCTACAGACAAGCACCACTGCTCAATAATTTTAGGCCTTTCTGCAGTAAGTCGCAAAGAGTGCCTTTGAATTTGCCTCTAATTATTAGGACTATGTCATCAGCATAGCTACACATTCGAAGCCAAGCTCCGTTAGCCTATGTAGTAGTTCGTCCACCACTAGGCTCCATAGAAGGGGGGATAATACTCCACCCTGAAGTGTCCCACGAGTAGCCTTGACAGAGACAGATTTACCACCCATCGATGTTTCAGCTATTCTCGTCGATAACACCTCATACATCCATTTGATAATGGTTTTGTTCACTCCTCGCCTTTCAAGTGCATCATTGACGGACACGTGCGTTGTGTTGTCAAAAGCCCCAAATATATCTAGGAAAGCACACATGGCGATTTCTTTATTGTTCAGAGTCTCTGGATGGCTTCGGTCAGCTGATACAGGGCGGTCTCCGTTGACCGTCCCGCCCTGTAAGCGTGCTGACACTTATGAAGTGGTGTACTCTCCAGATTCTCTGTTCTTATGTAGTTATCTACTACTTTTTCTATCGTCTTAAGTAAAAAACGATGTTAGACAAATTGGTCTAAAGGATTGAGGATCAGTCCCGTCCTTTTCCCTACTTTTGGTATGAAGGTTACTTTTGCCCTTCTCCATTTTCTAGTTATTTGCCTCAGTGCTAGACTGCTTCTTGTGATCCTCAGTAGATGAGGGATGATCTCCTCCGCTCCTTTCTGCAGGAATATCGGAAACACCCCATTCACCCTGGGGATTTATACGGCTGAAAGGTACTTATTGCCCATTCAAGTCGTTGCCTTGTGAATATTTTTTTAGCAATGTCCCAGTCCTCCTTACGGGAGTTCTTGTGTTTTCCATTGCTATTTCATCACTGCTTGTGGATTCACTACCTGGGAAGTGTGTTTCAAATCAGCAAACCTCTCGGTAGAGAAAAATTACCGCTGAAACGAATTTCACATCTATAGATATCTAGTGAACGAGAATGGAAAAACACACCAACTTCGATTTCTGCAATTGTGTCCAGAACCAGATACTCGGAACCTATAAGGATGTACGAGCGTCTTTCAAGCTGAAATACACGCAGTTGAAGGATGCGCTCAGTTCAATCTGGAAAAGGTTTTCAGATGCGTGATATAGCAATATAATACGGAGAGTAATGCTCACCTTCAACATCATAACTTCAAAGATGGTCCCCTTGATCAGCATTCCTGAACAAGCAGGAATCAGGGAAAAGGAAGAGGCTGATTATCTCGCCCAGTATATGTCATTAAACTCTTTTATAGAACCGAAACCTTTGGTGGCATAAGGAAGAACACCTACAGAAAAAAATCACTGGATAAAAGGAGGCATATACAGAGCAGAGCCTCTCGCTTCTGAAACGCTCCAAAAAATATTTCGTAACGTTCAATACGAGAAGATCCGAACTCTCTTTGAACTCAACAAGAATTCGCTAAACCATCCCACCGGATTCTTTAACAATCATAGCCGATTATTTCAAATTCTGTGTAGAAGAGGAGAAAACTCTGGTACATCTTGCGATAGAATAAATGACCACTACGAGCATTCTTGATGAAATGACTTCAATTTGGACTCTGGAACTGCATGTAGAGCTATTAGGGCGAGAAGCGTTGGCAGTTTAAGACCCGGGTGGCATAATGGATCATTGAGTCGAAGTGCACAGACCCCCTTCAATTGAATCTTAAATCTATACACAAAATCACAAATACTTCATTCATCTGACAGATTGTTGGTTCACAATGCTTCGCTTTCGGCAACTAAAGAACCCAGTACATTTAACATCGTCACGGCATATCTATTAAAATAACGATATAAGAATGAAAATAACGCCTACTTCGCGATACCATCATTATTCCAAACAAAAAAGAATTAGATCCATTCAATGTATATTCAGTTTCCCCAGCCATCATAAATATGATATCTTTCAGTTCCCAATTTGAAACTCACTCTACAAAGGATATTAACCACACTACAGATCGCCGTGAAATCTTGAACAACAACTCAATACCCGATTTTCCGTGTCATGCATCGATTTTGATTATGTGGGTAAGGTTCTTTCATCGCTTCCCGAAGATAAAACATCTCATACTCTGTCGAATTTTCAGATAATACTCCCTAACAAACCGAGACTAATACGGAGATTGGATGAAGCTGGGCTTATGATAATATTAAACTGAAATCGAATAATAGAATGATTATAGCACGATCTCATATACATAATGGCGATGAATAGGAATTTCGTGATGAAGAGGGGCATGGGGGAAAGAGAGAGTGGTTCTTGAATAAGCTGGGAACACATCTTGGTGTGATCTGGTTGATGGAATGAGTACAGGTTACAGAGGCGTAGAGTGGAGTTAGTAGTTAACAATCCTATTGTTTAAGAAAATCTGCTTTACCAACAATCTTAGATATTTCATCCAAAAACTAGGAATGTTGCAGTTTGTTCAACATTTTAGTGAACATTTATCCATTAATTTGTCGGAAATCTGTCTCGGGTGACATTGGAGTGAAGTAACCAACAATCCGTAATATTTATATTATTTTTGCTGCAAGCAAATCAAATATTCAATTCGTAACATGTGGTAATAAAACATGTCGGTTGGATTTTCAAGCCCAGGTGGCTGTGAAAAATCGAAATTAAGTTGGTGATAGCTCATTCAGTAATTATTCTTGGTTTGAGAAATTCAGGTTAGTGTTGGTAACACAGAAAATATTTTCGAATTTTGACAATTGATCCCTTTGGTCACGTTTGGTTTTTTCTTCAACTACTAAAACTCATCGATTGCTTGTGAGTATGTCTTGTCTAGAGCTATTGAAAAAATTCGTAATTGTTGACGAATTGAACCATTTATCGTGAAGTCAATGTACGTTACTTGAACGGCATTTGATATGGAGAATTCCGTAAGCAATTAGTAGGAAAAAAATTAAGAAAAGCCCTGAGCAGGAGCTTTTGAGCGCTCGTTCATTGGTGGGGCAATAAGATTATTAACTCAAAATTTAATATGGGACTTGAGATTGATACCTTATATATAAATGCAGAATCTCAGCAAAATATGAATTATATTCTGGAAATTACTCAGAAAATGAAATAGGCAAAAAAATAATAATAATAATAATAAATTGAAATAATTCAATTCTATATGGTTCTGATGATACGATCCTCTTGAACTTTTGCATGCACATGAATGGAATTAAATTTTTTATTTACAAAATGAGTTTCACCTGAAGCGGATATTCTGTTATGGAGATATAAAGATTCTTCTTTCAATATTCCAATTGAACTTTCTATGGTTCTGTTAAGACTATGGCCACAAAATTTTGCTTAAAAATTCAGTATATCTGTTCACATTCACAAAAAAAATTCACTCGAGTCAGATATCCTGTTATGGAAATATAAAGATTCTTCTTTTCAATATTCCAATTGAATTTTTTATGGTTCTGTTAACACGATGGCCACAACATTTTACATAAGGCTTGTTATGAGCATTTTGCCTTCAGCCGTAACAGTTCATTTCGATCAGCTCCGTTTTTTCTGAGATGTTGAGGAACAAAAATTGTGAATGGCCATTTTTCGTGGAACACCCTGTACGATTTGGCTGCTTAAAGAGCTTAACCAAGCCATCTAGGACCCGAACTCATCCTAAAAATTTCAAGTCTCGGACGGCCCCACAAACAGAATTGAATTTGATTACGAATTCGTCATCAGGGAGTCTAACCCTATTGTTTGAGACAATTTTCGGCTCAAAATTCGTAAATTACAGACCTTCGGCAAAACAATATAGCACTCGTTTAAGTAGAACGAGCGCTCAAAAATGAATAAGCGACAAAGGACTCAACTATATCTTAATATACCGATTTGGAAATTCACATCGAAAACATACGATATACAATGCATCAGACAGAGAATTCTTCCCTCCAGTTGCACAGGTGAATAGGCGAGATAATCAAGTGCGATAACTGAATGAATTCAACTGTCTTACTGCAAAAATCTAGTCTTGTCTCTTTCTTATCGCAGTATGTTAGGGAACCCGCACTGCACGTAAGAATTTTTAATTTGTCAGGCTGTCCGTAATACTCGATTCAAGTATTTACTGTTGCCTACCATACTAAAGAATTACGCTCCTCAAACGATAAGAGAGAGACAAGACTCGAATAATGAAGTAAGACAACTGAATTCAGTGTGTTACAGCAAGTGATTGTCTCGACTATTCATCTGTGCAACTGGATTGAAGAATTCTCTGTCTGATGCATTGTATATCGTATATTCCAGATGTGAATTCCAAACCTGTATATATTTCTTGTGTGCGTGTGTATGTGACTGAACTCCTCCTAAACGACTGGACCAATTTTGATGAATTTTTTGTGTGTGTTCGTGGAGATTCGAGAATGGTTTAGATTCACAAATCAGCCCGACAGGTGGCGCTGCAGTCGGTATCTAGGTTATTGATAATTTATAAGGCAAGAAACGGTTGCCGGATCAGCTAGTATTAATGTATATTTTAAAAACCTACGAATGTTATTCAAACCTAACCTAACCTAAATGAATAAAGTTATCATTTTTTAGGATTTTTATTTTTTATTTTTATGGTGACTAATGTGGAATCTTCATTGAAAAAATAATTTTATCATACATTCTTATCATTAACACTTAAAATCAAAACAAATAAATAGTGACATTTACAGTATTTTTCTTTTTCATTGAATGGGTCATATAGGTATCGAATTTCAATACAGTTGTCTACATAGTCGAAATTTTTCGTGTGGTTTCTTAAATTTTTCTATTTATATCACTAGCTAAGCTACCATAGGTAAAATAATCCCTGAATCATGGGATAAAATATTACGCTCCGAATTACGCTGTTTGAAGAATGTTGCCTACCATAAAAAATAACCTATACCAATCCAATACATTTTTAGTATATATGTTATATTTATGATATAATCCACAGGAAATTTCAGTTACTCTTTTGGAATCAGAAATGAAGGTGTGCTTAGCCTATTTCGATGTCAATCGTTCTTGGATGTACTATAAGCTTATCACGTCTATGACTGCAACAGAAATGATGATACATTTCATTCCATAGCTTATATTCCTCCCAAAATAACCATTGATTTAAGAGAGTTTTATTGGGTTGAAGTTATATTATATCATTGTTATCATTGACTTCAAAATCTCATTTTGTTTACCGAAAACCTGCACTCAAATTGTCTCAAAGTCGCCAGAAATGTATGTCTAACTTATCAGGAGTTGGTTCTTAAGATTAAGATTTTATTGTGAATTTTAGTATTTTAATTATTATATTTCGGAATCATAATCATAACACATAAAAATGGCGTGAGGGGTGATGTTCAGAATTATAGGCCGATTAGCAAGCTGTGTATCTTCGGTAAAATATTTGAGAAGGTGATTTATAACCGTATTCTGCCAAGCATAAAAAATCTCATCATCGAGGAGCAGCATGGCTTTTTCCCGGGTCGTTCACTGGTTACCAACTTACTCTCATTTTCAGAATACATAGTTGAACATATTGACGCCGGAGGTCAGGTGGATGCGGTATATACTGACTTTAGCAAAGCCTTTGACAAAATAAATCACGAAAAACTCTTGGAGAGACTTGCTGAGGTCGGTGTGAGTGGTACACTTTTAAGGTGGTGTAAATCGTATCTTTCCGATAGGGTGGGATATGTCTCCGTTGCGGGCCACAGATCCGTTTTCACCATTGCTTGATACTTCTCTACGCAGACGATTTGAAAATTTATCGATATATTAAGACCGTAGAGGACTGTCAAAGAATGCAGGAAGATTTGAATCGACTGTCTGAGTTTTGTCAGCGAAACTTTTTAATAGTGAATCCCTCGAAATGTCTTCCATCTCATTTACGAAAAAAATCAATAAAGTCACATACCCTTACCAAATTGACAATAAAGCATTAAAATACTCGAGTGAGGTGGTCGACTTAGGGGTTACACTTGACGAGAAGTGGTCATTCAGAACACATATAGAAAAGACCATTAATGCATCTAATAGGTTGGTTGGATTCATCAACAGAAACAGTAAGGTTTTTAATAATCCTAAAGCGCTTATTTCTTTATACTATTCCTTCATTCATAGCAGGCTCTCATTTGCATCTGTAGTCTGGTCCCCAAAATACGATATCCATATAAAAAGAATTCAGCGAGTACAGAATAAATTTTTGAAATTTTTGGCCTTCAAGACAGATAGTCAATTTGATGATAGAGACTACAACTCTTTACGATGTAAATACAAAATATTGAAACTCGAGGATGACCGAACCATAATGGATCTCTGTACTCTGCATAAAATAATCAATTGTACTATCAACTCCCCTTACTTACTCTCAAGAGTCAATTTCACAGTACCTGCTCGCAACATCAGAGATAAAAGCCTATTTTACAATCCTTATCGTAGGACGAATACTGGACAGCACTCTCCTATGATACGTTTGCAGGCCGTTTTTGACTACCTGAACCTTAGTCAACGTGTGGACATTTTTTCCGACGATTGTCGGAAAGTTAAAATATTCACCAAGAACTTATTCCTTTCTTCCTACTGTACGATGAACCATTGATCTAATGTGTAGTTTGAATTACGACTTAATTATCTTGTAATTTGTGGTTGCTTTATTGGTACCTAGGTACTGTTCGCAACCTGAATCTCTAAATAAATAAATAAATAATCTTAAGTATATTGATGTCGATATTAAGACTGTGAATAAGAGTAATAGGATTTGCAAAAGTTGTACGTTCTGTTCAGAATTCGTTGCTTTCTTCTTACAAAACATTCATTCTAAAGTGAATGACTTCGTAGTTTTCCAGAAGGAATTTAAAATTTTTTATTGGTTAATGGCAAAACCCCTGGCGATCTCGGAGTTAATGTTAATTTAGCACTGAATTGTAAGCAATATAATAGATATCGGATATTGAAACACAAATTATGAAAAAGCTGGTTTAATTTGCTTGTATCAAAATATCTTCTTCATTTAAAAACAATAAAGACTGAGTCATGGTTACTCATTTCATATTATTACAATCAGAAGTTTACTACGCTACAATAGTACCTGATGGACCAGCAACAATAGATTTCGCATTTGGTACTTGTACGAACCCATGATGATATACAGGTGTGTAGACTAAGGATCTAATTTCTGGAATCCCAGTTGGCACCACAGTATGAACAAGTGCTGGATTGACAGCGCGACCATAAGATGCATAAGAAGATGGTGCAACTAAAACTGAACCATCGTTTGATACAAATCCTCCAAGAGCTACGCTGTCGATGATATTTCCATCTGGACCAATATTGAAGGTTCTTGTACTAGGTCCCTGAAGGCCATCAAGATTGGTATTGACTGATCTTAAGACAGGGCCTTGCAGACTTGCTACTAATGGTGACAAATTTCCAGTAGAGTAAACTTCCCGAAGAAAATTATTATAAGCATCTAAGTTAACTGTTTCTAGATTGGAACTTTTCACTACATCAGCAGCTGATGTGAGAGCAAACAGTGCCATGGAGATGAAAACCTACAGAAAAAAAATTCAGTGAATTATTGTCTTTTTATAATGTTTTATACAGGGTGTCCGGGGAATAACTGTACATACTCTTACCAGAGATAGAGTTGCACTAGCTGACTACTGATTGACTATAAAAAATTAATTTCTGGATTTCCCTAGAAAACTACAGGGTGTTTTTCCAACTTCATGGAAATACTTAGACCATCATAAAATCCAAACTTATTGACGGATATTATTGAAACTTGAGGGGTTATTGGCACATGCTAAGGTCGAGTCAGAAATACATCAATCATTTCATTATTCCAGGGCCGGACTCATTAATCTTCATTTAAAGTGTTCAGGGTAAAAAAAACACTTTGTATTTCGAATTACGCATAATTGATTCGCTTTTTAGGAAGAAGCTAAATTATGCTTCAATTTGTGGTATCGCTTAAAGTTGTCACATCAACAATTATTTTTTTATGAATTTTTGAATTTGGAAAAAGTTCGAAAAATTGAATTTATTTACCTGAACAGGACTTAGTCATCTTGTGGAGGTCGAAAATAAATAATAAATTCTCTTGAAAAAGTTACTGACAGTGAGAAAGACTATAATAGTTTGTTGATATACTGGGTGGCTACCCTAGACGCGGATCTCATTGCGATGAAGTGAATAACGGTATATTGCGAAAAAAAAATTATTGGCGACATGTATAGGGTATACATAAGCATATTTCAAAATTATTCGTATGTATACCGGGTGTTCGACAAGAAAGATATAGATCAAAGTGACACTTCTTCCAATGAACACCCGGTATACATACGAATAATTTTGAAATATGTTTATGTATACCCTATACATGTCGATAACAATTTTTTTTCGCAATATACCTTCATTCACTTCATCGCAATGAGATCCGCGTCTAGGGTGGCCACCCAGTATATCAACAAACTATCATAGTCTTTCTCACAGTGACTTTTTAAAGAAAATTTATTATTTATTTTCGACCTCCACAAGGTGACTAAGTCCTGTTTAGATAAATAAATTCAATTTTTCCAAATTCAAAAATTCATAAAAAAATAATTGTTGATGTGACAACTTTAAGCGATACCACAAATTGAAGCATAATTTAGCTTCTTTCTAAAAAGTGAATCAATTATTCGTAATTCGAAATACAAAGTGTTTTTTTTACCCTGAACACTTTAAATGAAGATTAATGAGTCCGGCCCTGGAATAATGAAATATTTGATGTATTTCTGACTCGACCTTAGCATGTGCCAACAACCCCCAAGTTTCAATAATATCCGTCAATAAGTTTGGATTTTATGATGGTCTAAGTATTTGCATGAAGTTGGAAAAACACCCTGTAGTTTTCTAGGGAAATCCAGAAATTAATTTTTTATAGTCAATCAGTAGTCAGCTAGTGCAACTCTATCTCTGGTAAGAGTATGTACAGTTATTCGCCGGACACCCTGTATATCAAAGAAATATGTTATGAAATGAGTATCTTAAGTCAGAATTAAAACGAGAAAATCGTTTGTGTACTTACAATTGATGTATTCATTTTTACTGTGTGAACGAACGGTTTGCTTCTAGAACTGCGCAGCTACTGACGCTATATCATAATTTGATGAGCTTTTTATACGTATAAAAAACGTATTAGTTGAAAAAAACTATGATAAAAAGACTGGATTTTGGGTATAATTCCAATCTAATTATTATAGAAAGATAAAAAAACCCACTCTATTAAGCTATCTTTTTTATATCTTTTTCAACTGTTAACAAATCTATTTCTTATAATAAGAGATTACTTCTATACACTTCCATTGTCTTTGAGATGAGTGCCTATTTCGTTTATATCATTCGTTTGGAATATTTTCTTGTATATTACCGATACGATGAAACACATGTACATTGGCGGCAAGCGAAAAGTGAACGACTCTACAGAACATATTTGGCTTTTTAAAGTTGAATAAATCAGGTTTTGGCATAAAATAGTTATATTCTGTGAATTTTTTTTGTCGTTTGTTGTCAACTACTGCGCGATATAGTCATAGATATACATGGTTAATGAGGCCCAAATTGAAATAGGAAAAAAATCGTTCTTTTTTCGCTTGCCGGCACTGTACATATATTATTTCGACAAAATTCCCTATAAATTACGTTGCGAGCAAATTGTTCATGTTATTTTCTTGATTTATTCATTACTTTCAACAGCTTACGCATGAAAATATTTTGTAAATGACTATCATTTTGCCCATATGTCAGTGTTTTTCGAATTTTTGGCCGGAAGTGGTCTCAAAAGACTCGGCTTGACTCACTGATGACGAATCCGTGGTCAATGAAAATTCTGTGTGCCAGCCGTGAGCGCGATAACTCTCGAACGGATTTAGTTCTGAATTTGAAATTAAATTCGTTAACGGGCCAAATCGGTGAGTAGTTTCGAAGTTATTGACATTTGAAATGTTTACTTATCCCGATATTTCCGAAACCACTCATCTGATTATTTAGAAAATTGGTAATCTGAAGGAGAATAATGACGTCAATACTCCTGCAAAATTTCGTGAGGAACCTGCCATTGGAAAAACAATATTTTGCCTGTGCGTGTTAAACCGATAAAATTCTGTTCTGTACGAGTTACGAAGTTGAATTTTTCATGCTGAATTTGGGACCATTACATGTCGGCCGTAAGCCAGGCGTAAACATGATAACTTCCGGAAGAAAAGATTTCAAATTTTAAAATTTTCAGGACAGGTTAGAGATTCGAAACGAAAAAGATTTTATGAATGTCTTCAGGACATTCAAATTGGCTTTATCGTTTTCCCAACATATTGGAAAAACGCACACTTGTTCATATATAAACAAGCGCGTAAGAGAATCTGAATTCACGTCCGTGCTTTTTCAAATTCTTCACTTATAGAATCGAATGTGGTAAGAAAGAATTGTTCTCAGGATCATCAAATCCGACTTTTTCACTTGTATGATATGAATTGTTCGCATTTATTCTGAAATTGGTTTGATCGCTGTCGGCGGAACGATTGTACTATTTAACACTTAGTTTTTATTAATTGAACTGTCAATAAAAATATCACTTTCTCCGATTTTAAATGGAATACGAAATGTTTGAATATCTTTTTGAAATTGGTCATTATTTTGTTGCTTTTGTAACTTGATTGGCTAGTTGATGAAGAATCTGAGGTCAAAATAAACTCGCCTCAGCCGTACGCAGAATAACTTTTGAACAGAAAGAGCTGGAGACTGGAGAAATTTCAAGGAAGATTTATGATTGGAATAGCACAATTAGCTTCAATTTTGATTAAATTCGTCTCGGATTATTTGATATGCTATGTTAGACATTTTTGGAGACAAATTAGATATGTTGCAATGTAACTTTTTGGTTTTCAATGACGATATAAGAACATTGCAAAATTACGTTACGCTCTCTTGAACAGGAAATGGAAAAAATATTACGAATTTTCATAACTGGAAATCTCGTTGACGCATTAGAGGACTTTATACTTCATCATAAAGTCCTGTAATGCGTCAACGAGGACTTTATAACTTCATCATAAAGTCCTCTAATGCGTCAACGAGGTTTCCAGTTATGAAAATTTGATATTTTTTCTCGAATATTTTCGAAGCTAGTTATCCCATCCGTACAAAATTTATAGAAAAATTCCATACTTCAGAAAATGTTTGACCAATATCGTTTTTCGGAGCAAAAATGGTTTGTACAATCGAAATGTAAAGAGAATACTCCTATAGTATTGAATCGAATATTGGACATTCAAGAAAGCTCCAACGCGGAGTGATGAGACGCATACAGAAGTCAGAAGACCAACGGTGCCCATTTAAAGGATAAAACCATATACAGTGTCTATGCACTAACGAGCAATTTTGATTGATGTTGAATTTAGGTAAACGATAAAAAACTTGATTACCAGAAGTTGCTTCAAAGCAGTCAAACATGACAATTGCTAAAAACTTTGCCAAGAAACTCAGAATGATATTAGAAAAAATCCGAGGAAAAAATTCTGTTCAAAACAATATTTCTAGCAGATATGCAATACTTTAGATCTAAATTTGATTATTTTGAAATTACTGCTTTATCCGGAAATAAATCGCGCAAATTGTTATCATTGTTCAATCAGTTTATTCTGATTGAATCGTAGAGTCGGCTAATTCTAGTTCAGTTATTCATTTTTCTTCTAGTCCATTTTTTCCAAACCAAAATGCAATATGAAACCACACTAGTTTGCAGCTTTGATGCCACTCATGGAGATCAATGTTTTCGAAAATGTCAAAAGCAATAAAAAACTTATTGTGGGGACTTTTTGGGTAATACTCCATTCATATTCTGATTAGACTAAAAGTTCGCATTAAAGCTTAGAAACTATACACGGAGTTATAAAGGTTAATTTTTCCTGATTCCCACATTCATTGACAGCCATCACACCGACCATAACCTATTGCGAGTGTATATTATAGCCACAATTTCAACCCCGAAAATTATACACAGAAACATAAAATTTTAGAAATCACGTACCAGTTCAACCACGTGTTTCCCAATCAATCGTATTTTCGCTTAATGAGTCGTAGTCGATCAACCGAACGTCAATGGGGTCATACAAGGTAAATTATTTCCACCAGTGGGATAATTAAAATCCCCAGCTTTTCCGCATTAACGGACTCACAACGTGATCGATAATGAAACACTAAACGTCACTTTCCGCACGTCAGACAAACCCTACGCGCGAACAAGCAAAAGGGCTAAAAAGCAAATACGTTGACGGGGGGAGGGCTCGGAGGACAGTGTAAATAAAGTACATTGGTGTGAATTTGCAACCGGATCGCAGCTAGAGCCGTCGCATTTTAATTGATAGAATTTTCCGTCGATAGATGAACGAGAGTTGAATGTGATGGAATCGCGTTTCCACTTCGGTTATCGCATTTACTATTCTGATTAGTACCAGTACATTTACTGTTCTGATTAGTTGCCAACTAATTAATACGATGTTGCTACTGATCCAAATATCGTAGCCTCAATTTTTTTGCAGTTAAAAAAGGCAGTGACCACCTATTTCCGAAACATGATTACAGAAAGAAAAACACCAACTGACTTCAGTGAGCACCATCATACCAATCTTCAAAAACCAAGCACGAAGAACCAGAAATTCACAGAACCTTTTCATGATCAGTACCAGTAAGCTGTTCACCAAGATGTGAACTACAGAAATATCATCAAATAAAGTTGATGTAAGCTGAGAACAACGAAGTTTTAGAAAGAATTATTCAATCGTTTACAGATGAAAGACACTTGAATGTCATAAAATCGCGTTTTCACTTCGATTATCGCATTTACTATTTTAAGCCTCAATTTTATTGCAGTTGAAAGAGGCAATGAGCAGTGACTACCTAATCTCGAAAAATAAATACAGGAAGAAAAACACCAACAGACTGCAGTAAGCATAATCACAGGAATCTTCAAGGAACGAAACAAGAAAACCCAGAACTTCACAGAAAAATCTGAACAGTGAAAAAGATGTGCGACAGTTGAATGTGATAAAATCGCGTTTCAACTTCGGTTATCTCATTTACAGTACTGATTAGTTGCCAACTAATTAACGTGATGATGCCACTGATGCAACAATTGAAGCCTCAAGTTCTTAGTAGTTGATAGAGTCAATGACCACTTTTTGTCAGAAAATAATGAAGAAAAGATAAACACCAACAGACTGAAGTAACAAGAAACGAGAAGACCCAGAAATTTACAAAATAATCTCACTACTTACTAGTGAACAGCAAACTGTTTGGCAATTGTTCTTAGCTTAACAATTAGGTTTCTGGAAGAATAGTTCTACCGTCGACAGATGAACGAGAGTAGAATGTGATGGAATCGCGTTTTGAATTTGGTTATCGTATTTAATATTCTGATTATTACCAGTACATACAATGTCTTGATTAATTGGAACCTATTTAAACTGTACATCTATGTAACTTAAATAACCAGAGGAAGAACACCAAAAAATTGAAGTACCTAACATCATAAAAAACTAAATAAAAAGACCCAGAAATTTACAGAATGATCCCACTACTACTCAGCTTCAGCAAACTGTTTACCAAAATCTCAACTACAAAGATTTCATCAGATAAAGGTGATGTGAGCTAAGAACAATAAGGTTTCAGGAAGAATGGTTTGACCGTCGTTAGATGAACGATATTTGAATGTGCGTTATTAGTTTGGTTATCGCAGTTACTATCCAAATCCCATATTTACTATTCTGATTAGTTACCAACTAATTAAAGTGATATCGCAACTGATGCCACATTTGAAGCCTCAACTTTTCGCTATTAGAAGAGACACTGACCAGCCTTCTTCAAATAATAATAAGAAATAATTAGCAACAGACTGGAGTAGCCATTACCAAATACATCTACAAAAGATGAAACAAGAAGACCCAAAATTCACATAATAACCTCACTACTCTACTGCTCCATCAAACTGTTTATCAAGATCTGAACTACAAAAATATGAATTGATAAAGTTTATATAAACTAATAACATTAAGGTTTCAGGAAAAAAAGTTCGACCGCCGATAGATGAATGTGATGGACTCGTGTTTCCACTTCGGTTACAGCATTTACTATTCTGATTAGTTCCAGTACATTCACTGTTCTTATTAGTTGCCAACTATTTAACGTGATGTTGCCTAAGCTTTGCCTGAACTTTTTCGCAGTTCGCAGAGGTACTGGTCACCTCATTCCAAAAAATAATAAAAAGTAGAAAATCACCAATAGACTAGACACTAGAGAAACAAGATCACCATGACAATCTCGAGAAATCGAAGAAAGAGCTGCAGTTCGCAAAGGCAGTGATCACCTTATTCCAAAAAATAATAACAAGTAGATAACCACCAATAGACCAGAGAAACACGATCACCGTGACAATCTTCAGAAATCAAAAAAAGAACGGCAGATCGCAAAGGCACTGATCACCTTATTCCAGAAAAAAAAGTAGAAAGGCACCAATAGACTAGAAGAACAACATCACCATGGCAATCTACAAAAAACAAAACTTGAACTCCACTAGCAAAGGGATAACCAACTTTTTTTCATGCACAACTTTTAACCTCCTCACTTGAAAATTTTTAATGTATGAAACACTGCGCTTTAGTCATGATCTTAAGAAGGTATGTTATCAGTCTGTTTCTACTGAAGTTGAAACTTTTCGACAAAATGTTTCGATTCAAAGACATTTTTTTCACACTGTCTGATTTTTCACGGGTATTGAAAAGGGTTGAAAGTTGTGCCAAAACAAATCTGCAATTGTTGACTTTCATTCGATGACAAATTTTATCAGGTACCATCGGCTCAAAGTAAATGAGCTCTAACAAATTGCACATCCAGGGGTTTCATCAAAACTGGACAAACATATATTTTCATGTAGAGGACATCGGGAGAATCATTTTTGCCTTTACAATATATCCGTTTCGAAGCATAAGCGAGATACAGGGTGTCAAACGTCATTTCTGAGCAAGATTCTTATGAGTGTGGTCAGTTATGTATAACACTTAAAAGAACGGTTTTTGGTCAAATCTCAGTATTTTTGTGTTCTCTATTCAGAAAAGTTGACGAACTCCGAAAAAAAAATTACAAAATGGCGGAAGACCTGCAATGTTCCAAATTTTTTTGCGGTTGTCAAATTGACTTTTATTTTCTGAATGAACACAATTTTCTAAGAATTTCTGCCGAAAATTTTTTTCAAAAATCGAACACAAATTTTTTTTTACGTGTCTACAGCGATGAAAAAATTTCACTCGAAATGGATGAAATTTTGTACAATTGTACTTCTTGAATTATCAATCACGAATGTGAAAACAGTGTTGTAAAATATCGAACGGTTTCGTTATAACAGTCATTCAAATGTTTCGTTCAGACCTCTGTAATATTGAAAAAAAAAATTTTGAATTCTAGATCCGAATAATTGAATTATTGGCATGTCCAACATTCTAGATGAATTTATACCAAAAAAATCGTGTGAAACTCAGTTGGGACTCGAACCGACGTAGGTATTAAGTAGGGAAATGGCACTGTTCGTGCACTGTATTCGTTGCCAGGCAACGGTAGTTCGTAGTTCATAGAGTTTGACTACTGGTTAAATTATATTCACTGAAATTCAAATACCTGTCCAACTCTATGAACTACGAAAACCGTTGCCTGCAACGAATATTAATATCCTTAGAACAGTGCCATTTCCCTACTTAATACCTACGTCGGTTCGAGTCCCAACTGAGTTTCACTGATTTTTTTCGTATAAATTCATCTAGAATGTTTGGACATGCCAATAATTCAATTATTTGACTCTAGAATTCAAAACAAATTTTTTTTTCAATATTTCAGAGGTCTGAACGAAACATTGAATGACTGTATAACGAAACCGTTCGATATTTTACAATTCTGTTTTCACATTCGTGATTGATAATTCAAGAAGTACAATTGTACAAAATTCCATCCATTTCGAGTGAAATTTTTTCATCGCGTAGACATGTAAAAAAAAATTCAGAGGGTTGATGGGGATAACACAGGCTGTAACAAAAATCTTTTAAAAATGCATAAAAATTTGGTAAGACTGAACAGAAATTGACCTGTTTCAGGATTTTGTTGCGAAATATTTTTTTCTGAGAAAATGAACTTGTTCTATAATTTTGACGCGCCCTGTATAATAAGATCTACTGCTCCTACTAAAAGAACGCGAAGGAAAATATTGCTTTTCCTGATTACGGGATTCATAAAGAATTCTTCAGGTATATTATTTCTCATCAATAAAAAATCCAACAAATAAACTCCGATACGCTTTTTTGTAATAAATTCATATCAATTCCGATCTCCCATGAAATTCCCCATCATCAAATCATCGAGACGGAATACCCGGCATTCCCACCGCAATCCTTTCAATACGTCGCCCGACAGAAAAACAACCCTGGCTTGCACCTTGAGTCCGCTCGTCAACGACATTCAATGCGAACACATCTGAAGAACCCTTTGCCGACAACTCCAGGATAACTTTCATTGTCATCATTCCTTATATTATCTAGATCAAACAATTTAACACAGACCGCACAAAAAACTATTCTTTCCTCCTAAATACTTGAGATAAGTGAGCATTATTAGCTATTCACCTTCTTGATTGTTAATATTTCGACTCCCATCTCCGATTTTTTGTCGTAAGTAATTCGAGATGGGCCTAATAGGTCGGCAGTATGTCTCGTTCCTTTTTGAAAGCCAGGACGAGGCAGAATGCTCGATGGTTAAAAAAGGGTGAACAGTCAGCAGCTGGAAGGTGACTCAAGTTCGAACTGCCGGTATCGAGTATTCAGCAGGTTACGTATTCTCCGAACAATTTTAGGATTGTCTGTTTGAGAAAACGAGAAATAGAATATGTAGGAGATGATGGCACTTCGATTCTCGAATGAAAACTCATGAATAATTCATGGAAGTGTTTGTTTTCTGGTTTTCGAAATCGATGCAGAATGAATGCACCATTCGAATAGATTTAGGACTAGAACTATAGAAATCAATGGCCTTTCTTTCTGATTGGATTTCGTCACTTTTGTATTTGTAGAATTTAAAATTTGAGGCGGCACTATTGAGTTGATCTGAGGGTAATGGAAGTCCACTGTAATTGTTTTTTCATCCACGACTATTGTCTTGATCAATTATAAGTCAGTTTGCTCGACCATAATAATACCGATTAATTACTAGTGAATGAGTTATTATTCACTGCAGTCAGATGCTTCATAGATTAAGCTTCAATATTTGTATTCTTTTTGAATTGATATTTTTTCAGTAGGTATGCTGAAGTACCCCAACTAACAAATATGGATATATCTTGTCAATCGAGGGCAAATTCCACTTTTATTACATCTATTCGGTTATTTAATCAACTAGGTTATTAAAGACAGGGACTAATGGTCAAGATACTTTAACGCACGAGCGGAGCGAGTTGATTACAGTTGTGTATGAATTCTTGATTGAAATACATTCTCATTTTGCACAAGACTTACATTTGACATAATGAGATTTCTATGTATCTATTTGTATCTAGACATTCCTCGTAGTGCTTTTGAATACTTGTTGAACTGTTGCCATGAGGATTGCACATTAAAATAGCATAAATTGAGCATAGAAATGAGTCATAAATGATCAATTTTGTACACATTGAAATCACCTTCTGTTTTGAGATTGACGTAAAAGCAATTTTCATTAGAAAATATACAATAAAAAGTTCTACAAACACTTTCCATGTGTCAAATTTACTTTATCTACATTTGTAATAAAAGGTTCTTGTCATGGTCGCGATTTTAAAATCTTCAAGAAATATATTCAGTAGTCGTGAATAAAATATAGTATAGTTCACGATAACTTTCAAAGGGATTGTTCTAGAGACTTGAAATTTTCAGAGTAAGTTCGGTTCCCAAATGGCTCGGTTGAGTTTGCTAACCAGCCAAATCGTACAGGGTGTTCCAGAAATATGGCCGTTCAAAATTTTCGTTTCTCAATATTTCAGACAAAACGTACCCCATCGAAATGAAATGTTGCGGCCACAAGCGGGATGCTCATGGGAAGTCTCATGCAAAATTTTGTGGTCATAGTGTAAAGTAAACAGAACCATAAAAAATTCGATTGGAATATTGAAAAGAGATACTTCAAATTTTCCAATTCGAATGAAATCTATTTTATGAATGAAGACAGAGACACTGAATGTTCATGCGGAATTTTGTGGCCATAGTGTTGACAGAACGATAGAAAATTCAATTGGAATGTTGAAAAGAAGAATCTTTATATTTCCATAACAGGATATTCGATTAGAATGAATTTTTTTTTGTGAATGAACACTTATATGCTGAATATTGATGCGGAATTTTGTGGCTAAAGTATTAACAGAAAAATACAAAATTCAATTGGAATATTGAAGGGAAGAATCTCTACTTTCCATAGCAGGCTAACAGATTCAATTTTATGAATTGTGAATGATATACTGAATGTTCATGCATGAATTTAAGAGGATCGCATCATCAGAACTATATAATTCAATTCCATTATTCGTTTTTCACAGATTTCATTTCTTGGGTTATTTCCAGATAATTCCGATTGTGCTGAGATTCTGCATTTATATTTATGAAATATAAAATTTTGAGGTGGATCCTACTGCTCCTCCAAAGAACGAGTGCTCAAAATCTCCTACTCGGGGCTTTTCTCATTTTTTTTCAAAATTATGAATTCCTAAAAACTACTTGAGAACTCGTTTTCATTAGCAATCATTATGTTTGTATATGACTCTGAGCTTTGTGGCATCTTGAAGCAAAGAAGTTATACCATTAAGATTTCCACTAGACCAGTTGCGATGGAACCAATTGAAATTCAACGTCATTAATGAATGTCTCTTTCTGTGATGAAAAAGATTTTCAACTGCTTTGAGTAATTATCTGATGAAAATATTAATCGTTTTTATTTGATATTTCCCAAATTAGGGAATCAGTTCGATATATCCTTTGAGATATCTGGTTTTTTATAGAGTTTGATGAACGAAAATAATCGTGAAAGTTCAGACACTAGTGGACCTATCAATAATTACTAGAAAGTTCCGCAAGGTGAAATTGGGATGTTTTGTACGATACTATAATGAAACAAGTTGATTATTTGGTGAGTAAACGAATAATACCCTTGCAATCAATATGTTAATACCGCGAAAATTATATACAATGTAGAATCAGCTAATGATAGTTCAATTATAACTCCTGAAGAGATATCAAATGGCTGCCTTGATGAAAAAGGTCATTAAATTCTTCATTCTGTCGACCCCTGTATATCTAGTCCCATTTAAAACTTCCCAGTGAGAACAAAATTATAACTCATACAAATCGGGGTCGGCTATCGAACGGAAACCGGCAAGCGAAAATTTGAAATCTGATCACATGACAAGTTCCCCACACCTAGTACAAAAGATCACGTCGGTTGCGGCATTAATCACTCCCTCCTCCCTTTCACCGCTTCATTCACATTCAAATGCAAGTGTCAGGCCTTTTGGGCCGTTGCATTGACACGAACAATATTTGGACAGCCGTCTCACCACTGTCACTAACACGCGAACTACTTATCAGGTTCTGTGTATTAATTTAAAGCTCATTCACACCACCAGCACTGTTCGCACTTGCGAGGAGGCACCCCTCGCTTGAGCAGGAACCGGACAATCAGCTTCGTCTTAGGATTCATTCAATTCTAAATTGAATATTCGGCAATGACACTGAGGGAGCTTGATGTCGGTGTTCTAAGTGGTCTGGTTTTGCTATGAACGTTGTCGTATTTTTCAAGGAGAATAGAATATACACACATCGTCACGAGTCTCGTTTTAGCTAGGTTCATTTAAAAATAAACAATCTCTGTTTCGAGAGGAAGATGAAAATTTTCCACTATTGATCTTGAATTTATTTGATAGAAAATCTTTGGTTGTTACAGTTGCTTTATTTATTCTTCATTAAATAGAATTATTCTACAACTGAATCTAAATTGTATGCACGATGTGAGCTTCGGAGTACCACAGGGTTCCGTCCTTGGTCCCCTCTTGTTTCTTTTTTTATAAATGATCTTCCTGTTAATCTTCGAATGATTTTCGCCTGGTTATTAATCTTCCAAGATATTCCATCTTTGATATGGAAGTTCTCAATGAATTTGTTCGTTGATGATGCCTCGGTGTTACTTACAGCTTCAACATTTGAGGAGCTTCAGAAATTGTGTGAGCTGCTTATACAGAACTTTGTTGACTAGTGTCACAGAAATAATTTGTTGATAAATATTGAGAAAACAGAGAACATTCATTTTACAGTGACACATAAGATGGTAAACATGTAGTTAACTATTTTAGTAATGTTATATCGTCTAAGGATAATTGTAAATTTTAAGACAAATTGAATTCTTATGTGGTAAATTGATAGTGCTAATTATGCTATACCTAAGTAGGGCTACAGATCTACTTCCCCCAGAAGTTCTTGAAAACATATTTTACAGTCTGGCTTATACCCACATATCGTACAATATTTTACTATGGGGAAACTCATCGGATGTTCTTAGACCATTTATACTGCATAAGCGTATTTTTCGCTTGATATTTAACGTTAATCCTCACTCTTCTTGCAGACCTCTGTTCACAAAACGTGGAATTCTTACTTTGCCCTCTATTTATATTCTGAAATGTCTCATATATGTGAAAGAGCATGAAAGAAATAGTTTTCACTGCTATAGCACGAGAAGTGAGGGAACACTACATATCCACAAACACAAAACTGCCAAGTTTGAGATGCCAATCTTGTATCAGTGTATAAAAATTTTTTATTTAATTTTTTCTCTTCACTTATTCTATGCATGTATATGTCTCAAAAGATCGATATATCGATGACTCAAAGTACAAACTTGCTGACTCTATTTTTATGAAAATTGGGATTTTCAGATCGCCACAAACATAATTGTTATGTCTACAAACTGGTTAAGCATATATCGAAGGTTTAAATCGCCAACCTGCTAACTCCAACAATGGTAAATGTTCAGGAGATGAAAAAAAACTGTTTCAATTCTATTTAAGTGAAATTTCGAATGGTTTTTCCTACTTGTTCAGTTGATAAAAAAATGACTGTTTTTCATCGAGGAAAATGCTTCATTCAACAACCAATTATTATTTTACAATCTTGAATTGGAGTTATATGTTTTAAGTTTTTATATGTTGACTACTTTTTTGAGATAAAAGTTTTTATTTTTCTTTAATAGTACAATAAATGAAGTTGAATATGATATGAATGAAACAATCATAATGAAAGCAAAAGTTTATATTGATGATCAAAAAAATAAAAATAAAATCTGATTAATTTTCGAAGGGAATGTTATCATAGAAAAAATTAACATCTTCAGGAATGCTCAACTTTAATAGCTGAAGGTCGTCGAACTTTTTTTTTAATATTTCTTCGACCCCCAAAAAGGCATGGTAGTTCCTTCCATTCTTTAATGAGGCGTTCTTATCCCGTCTTATTGGCAATATGGTCCACTCGTGCCAAAATGTCAGTTTGTAAAATATTTCTCCATCATGAGTACACTTAAGTGCTCTTAAATCGGTCGCCTGAAATAATTATTCTAATTTTTCCGCCGACCTCGAAATAAAATGTGATTTTAATGTGTACAGAATTGAGCATTTATGACCCATTTTAATGCTCAATTTTTAAGCCATTTTAATGTGCAATCCTTATGGCAACCGTACACAAAGTATTCAGAAGCACTACAAGAAATGTCAAAACTCTACTAGAACATAGAAACATAGAAATTCCATTTTGTCAAATGTATGTCTTGTGCAAAATGAGAATGTATTTTAATCAAGAATTTGTACACTATTCATGTTGGGATCGTCGGAAAAATCTTGTAATCAACACGGTTATTAATCTAGCGACTAATGGTCTCGAACTATTAACGCGTTCGCTCCGCTCACGCATTAAAATATCTTGACCATTAGTCGCTGTCTTTAATAACCTAGTTGATTAAATAACTATTAGAGTCAAACATTTTCAGAGGTAGTATAACAAACTTTTGGATCAGTTTTTTTTCTTTCCAGGGCGTAAAGAGCTATAAAAAAGGATGTCATCAAATTCTTTTAATGATTCGTGGGTCAAATGGTGTACAGGGTGGGCATATTTCGATGTTTCAGCACTACAACTTTTAAACCAGAGGAGATAGACAAAACCTGATACCCACTTCTCGATCTCTTTTTCTGAGAAACTAACGAGAGTAGTATTCATTTTTGGCTACCTTCTTTTGTTTTCGAATTATTAGCGAAAATTGGAAAAGTGGCGATATCGAAAAAAATTCATATCTCCGCTAATACTGATGATAGAGCTCTGAAATTAAAACATTATGCAGGCACTTTTTTACGTAGAATCCAGTGGAGTACTCGCCTTTTTTGCAGCATTTCTAATTACGGAGCTATGACCCAAAGTTATGTTTTTTTAAATAGAAATACTAAATTTTTGTGGCATTTTCTTTAAGCTTAATTTTTTCTAATTTCAAAAATATATAACATTGTATGGTTTGTATCAATATGAGTAAAGAAAATGGTCAAAAACCTATTTTCATTTGAGTCTCAATATTTTCTATGGTTGACGAGCACAGAAAAATGGAGCTTCCTATAACAAGAGCAGTCTCCTTCCGTCAATCTCATTATTTCTATGCTTTCAACTAATTTCTCCAAAATATTCGAACATGGATATATTTCATAAAAACTTATATCTTGAAATGGATTTGGGAATAACAAAAAGATCCACATGATCCTCCGTTACAAGGAACTAATGGAGGATTAAGGGTTTAATGGACCTTTAAATTTTAATGGACGTTCCTGCAACTGAGCAATACTCAGTTATAATGAGATGGATGCAAGAGAATATTTTTATTGCACTCCAGAATAAATACGCACAAGTGCTTAGTAGTCTATTTCAAATCGCATATCAAATAACGATATGATTGAAGTTATCAATTCAATCAGAAAAGTAATAAAGGAAAAATATTCATATAAATAACGATATGATTGAAGTTATCAATTCAATCAGAAAAGTAATAAAGGAAAAATATTTTTCAATACCTAATAGTGATTACAATAAAAGGTCAGTAGGTTATAACTAAGATGTCTTATTTTAGACATCTTAGTTATAACTTAGAATGAGGGATCAAGTTTCACAGCAGTTCATCTTGGAGAAATTGAGTAAAGAGCATAAAAATGAAAAGAATACTGGAAAGATATTGTGGTAATTATACGATGCTAATTTTTCTGTGCTCATCAACAGTTAAAACCATAGAAAATATTGAGACTCAGATGAAAATAGGTTTTTGATCATTTTCTATACTCATATTGATACAAACCATACAATGTTATATATTTTTGAAATCAGAAAAAAATAAGCTATCAGAAAATGCCACAAAAATCTAGTATTTCCATTAAAAAAAATAAAAACTTTGGGTCATAGCTCCGTAATTAGAAATGGTTGCAAAAAAGGCGAGTACGCCACTGGATTCTACGTAAAAAAGTGTATAATAATAAGTATAATGTTTCAATTTCAGAGCTCTATCATCAGTATTAGCGGAGATATGAATTTTTTTCGATATTGCCACTTTTCCAATTTTCGCTTATTCCTCGAAAACAAAAGAAGGTAGCCAAAAATAAATACTACTCTCGTTAGTTTCTCAGAAAAAGAGATCGAGAAGTGGGTATCAGATTTTGTCTATCTCCTCTGGTTTAAAAGTTGTAGTGCTAAAACATCGAAATATGCCCACCCTGTACACTTTACGGTTCTGGTTGTTTTCCAGCTTGTCTGCATACATCGATATACTCAGCAGGAACGTTGATAACTTTGTTTTTCAAAACGCTTTTCATGGTGGCATACATGCTGTCATACACATTTGAGTATGTCCCACTTCCAAAAAATTTTTGATCGATTATAACCTTGTGCGCCATGGCTAAATTCAATAAGGCATTGCGATTCTGGTATGTGCAGCCGTCACTTTAAAGTATTATTCGTTCGTTATTGTTTTTTGAAAGTTGTGCTTGAACAAAATTGAAATGGTTGACTTCCATTCGGTGACCAACTTCATCAGGTACCATCGTCTCAAAGTAAATGAGCCATGACAAAGTGCACACAGTGAAAACCTTTTTGAACTAACAAATTTTTCAAGAAAACATTTTTTTCTTGAAAATTTCTGCTCAGATGTAAAAGAGAACTTGGCAAGAAAGTACCACATGGCCCACTTTCCCTATTCTAAAAATTTAGAGGGTTGATGATAATGGCACAGGGCGCAACAAAAATCCCTCAAAAATGTATAAAAAATTGGTAAAAGTGAAACAAAAGTTACCCGTTTCAAGATATTGTTGCCAAATATTTTTCTTCTGAAAAAATGAATTTTTTCCATATTTTGACGCTCGCTGTATAAAGAAATCTTTCAGAGGTTCATTAGCTCTACCTATACTAAGGTCCCCACCTTCAGCATAACATCGTATAAGAAATGCTGACTAAATGCAATGAATATTACAATTACCTTTCCGCCCTGGTTGAGGCATCCTCAATTTCTGTTACTGGAATGAAACAGCATTTTCTCCCAGAAGATGAACTGCAAATTACTAACTACAGACCATGCACTTTTCGCGGTATGGTAGGTATATGTTATAATTTTCAATTAGTCACAAAACACTGAAAAATATCCAACGCCAAAGCCATTATCAGAATGGGATAAAACTTATTTCTTTCCACCCCAAAAAAAGTCTGCAATTTCTTCACGACATCTAAGAATGAAAGATACGCCGAATACTTTGTATAAACAGTTCCATTCTTCGATCCACAAAAGCCACCTTATAACCGCAAAATGGCAGGTAGAGCAGCAGGAAAGACGTCTGGGGATGATTTATGACATACTTACTCCCAGCTTGTTTGAATACGATTCACAAATCCCATATTAATGGAAGTGGAAGTAAGTAATACTGACTCAACAATACCGGCTAATAGCGAGACCGACAACTCAGTATCAGATTCCAAGCCATTCATCCTGTTTGAAAGATTGATACGATGTGTTAATCTTTTCGGTGATCCATCATCATTTGTTGCATCAAATCCCATCGAATTTCTGATTTCACACCGGCTTTTATTTTTAATGAATTTAGGAGGGATATTTCGACTGGGTAATGAATGGGAAACGAAGAGTTGCGTTGGTTGTTCATCGATGCATGGCGTGAATGGTCTACAAATCTCATTCGATAACTTTTTATTTCGCCTAAAAAATAAAGTATTCTACTGTTTTTGTGACAGATAATTCCTATGATAGTGAAATCGGTCAGCGAAAGAGATGAAATTTTGGCTGATAATAATAAAACCCTGATCGTGATTTCATCGTTTGTGGATGACTACTCTGCTTCTAGATAATATGAACATTCTAAATATCATAATTTTTTCTGTATTCTGTAACTTTTTTTCACCTAGACAAACAGTAAAGTTGAGCTATCAGCTTGGAACCTTCAATCGTCATTAGTTGAAAATTAGTTCGACGTCTTAAATCTTAAATATTATAATACTTTGTTTTCGAATTGTTAGTGTTACTATCAAGTGAACCAATTTGTCAATTACAAGGTATCATCTTTATTCAATATTTGAATGAATAAATGATTTGACTTGTTCGTCGGTTGAATGCAGAACTATACCGTCCGAAATTCATACTTTTCAGGAGATAAGTTTTTTCGAATAGGTCAAAAGCTGATGGAAAATATATAGAAATTCTTTCATTACGAACTTCTACTCGAAAATCCTGTTTTTTTTTGTGATGGTCAAAATTTGCCCAAAAAGAAATTTCCGAAAACTTAGGACGTAATATAGCCTCGTATGGTAGTTCTGCATATCAGAACCATTTTATTTTCACTTTCAACTAAACTATCTCCTTATGATATGGGTTAGAACTATGTTATTATGTCTATTTTCAACTGAACTATGTCCTTATGGTATGGGTCAGAACTATGCTATGTCCACTTAATCGCTGGATTGAACTATCACGTGAGTTTATATGAAATTGAAAAAGTAGGGTAAGGATATAAGATGGACTTGCAATATTTCCGCATCAGATGGATTGTAGTATCAAGCATCATTTTAGGCCATAAACCGATTTTCTGGAAAAATGGACTTGGGATAGTTCTGCATTCAACTGACGAGTTATATTATTATTAGAACTAGGTCTCATTTTTGGGTACCCATAAAGGTCGTCATGGCGTTGATAAAACAAACAACCTCCGTAGGAGCCTTGACTGTTACTTCTTGGATGTCGAGGACCGGTTTTCCTATATTATGAATTCTATTCAGGCCAACCAGCTCTATATACTCCCATACGATGTGTTCAGCTGTTTCTGCTTCCGATCCACAGAGCCTTACTTGCTCATATGGTACAATTGATATATTTACTGGCAGAGAGCTGTCAGCAGTCCCACCAACACTCGAAGCTCATCTCGTGACATCTTCACAGGCATTTTGGTATACAAGTTCAGGAGTGTTTCTTCAAGGCATTCTTCTGTTATTCAACTCATTACTGGACCGCTGCCTAAAACTGTTCTTTGTCAAGCCCACAGAAAAGCTCAGGTCTAGCAGGTGTTTAAATTGATGCAATTTTTATGCACTATTTGCCAGATCTACGGCTTTCTCATTTCCTTCAGCATCACAATGCTTTGGCACCAATAGTGCTGCCTCTTGGCAGTAAATGTTTATAAATGGTCCCTATGATAGAATAAATCTCGACTTTCTACAGAATACCTATTCGACGGCTCATGGATGAATTTAATTTTCTCAGTCGCTATGGTTGACTTCAGTTCTTTGTTGAAATCAGTTATTTATGGAGTGGAGTACTTTTGCTGTTCCTGATATAGTATACTTGTGGCCTACCTGCGCTTTTGAGATATTTTACACTTATGATGGCCAATGACTCGAAACTTCACAATCAACCCCTTAACCTCAACCTTACTTCGATGAGATACATAAATAAAATGTTTTTAGTGTAATAGCTGGTTGCTCACATTGAACCTAGAAAAATTGTACAACAACCTCGAAAGTTACAATCCAAACACAACATATTAAATTGTCTAACTCGCGAAAACAACCAGATTTGGATGTGGTAATGACTAATGAACTTTTCTGGTCAGAACACACAGGCAGTTACTGAATATTCGATAGAAACAGCATATTCGATTTGTTTCAATGAAGAATAGGCCTTCTACATGAATATTTCAGCCTATTCTTCAAACGAATCCCAGCATCCACTCATTATCATACGCAGAAATGCGACTTATCAAATTTTGCTCTGCTAATACTGTGAAGTACATATGATATTGTATTGATAGAGAAACGCGAAATTTTGAAAGTCATATGAAAAAAATTCAATATTAATCCTGCTAGTTCCAGAACTGAAACCTCGAGATGAAATTAGCTCGAAGACTAGCACGAACAACCTTGTTGTATAGAAGAATGACCTCAGAAGAACCTGTAGAATAGACAACATCAATGAAAGTGTTCTAGGGAGCACGTGTACAATTTTCTTCATGAACAAATTTCAACTCTCTCACGTGGAAAATAAAAACATTGATGTAGTTGTCAGAAATATTTCTTTCAATTGAAACATTTTATCGAAAAGTTTCAAGTTAAGTAGAAACGAACTTAAAATAGACCTGTATTTCACACATTCTCATGTTTCATGTAAGGGGGTTGAAAGTGGTGCATGAACAGAACTGTAATGGTCGACTTTCATTCGGTGACCAATTTCATCAGGTACCCTCGTCTCAAAGTAAATTAGCCATGACAAAGTGCACATACTGAGAACCTCTTTGAACTAACTAATTAAAAAAATTGGAAATTTTCTTCACGCCTATAAAAAAATACAAAGATCTTGCCAAAAAAGTACTACATAACCCACTTCCATTTTCAAAAAATTTGAAGGGTTGATGGGGATGACATAGGTTGCCACAAAAATTCATACAAATTTATTAAAAGTTAAATAAAAATCGACCTGTTTGTCGCCAAATATTAATCCTTTCCATAACTTTTGACGCACACTGTATAAGTCGAATGAACCAAGATCACATAAATAATATATAGAGATAAATCACCGTTTGGAAGAAAAAGTGTTGGAAGACCCTTCAAGAGATGAAGTGACAACTTGCTTAGATAACGGATGAAATGACAAATTTTCGATGAGGAACAGGCATATGCCTATTTTTCAAAAGAGAAGAAGGAGAAGAAGAAGTCCTTCTAGTTTAATTGGATGCTCTGAATTATCGATAGCATCAATCCTTCATTCTCACGTCATACCTCAACTCCTACACCTTCAAAATACAGCTCGATCCATTCCTCCCGCCTAGTCGGACGTAGATAGGGAATTTCAAACGCCCAAATCTTATTACGACACCACTGACTCCGCAACAAGATTGGTCGGAGCTTTAACGTCGACTGGGAAATTAACGTGGCTGTTATACCATAATTATTTCTGAAGAGCAATTTGTTTCTTTCCTGCAGTTACTCCTAGTTGATTACTACATCCGTTCGATATTGATTGATGAGCACCTGAACTTTTGTTCAATTAGTGCTCGCATTATGTGCTACATCGCGAGCGAGTCAAGATTGCCATGTCATAACTAGGTATCCTGTTCTTGGAAAAGAGTTACACTTAACGTGATAACTACCAACAACTGTGTGTGTTTTTATTTGGATCGTTTCCATAATTCATATTATTTCATCTCACGAGTTTTCAGATATTTCTTAAAAAGGTACTTCTGTACTTCTGTAGGGTGCCTAGAAATGGGGTAAAAAAAGGAAAAATTGCCTCAGGTTGAGATCGATTAATGAGCGTTCAAGACACATCTCATTTTGTGAATACTTCCTATTTTTATATGATTAGTTAAGCTCTTTATGAGTGAAAACTTTTTAGTTTGAGAGATGACATATTAACAAGAGTTGTCAAGCTTGATTTTCACTGTTTTGAGTGCTCATTCTCTTCAAACGAGTGGTAGATTTTTTTGCACAAATATCTGTTATTTTCGAATGTTGAACCACAATGGTCTCGAACGATTAGGTTCAACTCACTGATGACGAACATAGCCCAGTCAAATTAGGATTTCACCTCGGAATGAAAGATAATAAGCTGAAAATTGGTATGAACCTTTGTTTTGTCGTTCTAAATGTTGTCTCAAAAGTCACAAATGCTATCGTGCCGGCGTCTTAAGATATTGAAGGTCAAAGGTCATAAAAATCGGTTTTTTGCGAATATCTGCCTTCCTATTGCTTAAATGAGATTTTGCAGTTATTATGAAAGTTGTAGACTATAAAATTGTCTACAACTTTTGTTTGAACTTTTTTTTCATACGACCAACTGTTTTGGGGGGTAGAGCGCGAAGAGTGCGCAGCGTACAGCCATATATGACCTAATGCAGGGTCAAGCGTGAGTTACGGTTAGCAGTTCGTTGTATAAAGTCAATTATTCACTTAACAATTATAATTATTAAACAATGCCCATTATTTATGTTCTATTCGTTAATTATTTATATTAAATTCTTAATCCTCCATTATTACAAGGAACTAATGAAGTATTAAGGGTTTAATGGACCTTTAAATTTTAATGGACGTTTCTGCAACTGAGCATAAAATAAGTAATTAAATTATTTATATATAATTATTATAATTATTATTTTACTATGGTATATTATTGATTCTGGATTATATATTCCAATTATTTTTTATATTAAAAAGTAAGGTAATATATTTCACACATATCTTTATTTATCATTGAATATGGCATATTGATTTTAATTATAATAAAATTGTAAAAGAAAGCTAATTATCTTCTTCTTCGTCGTCTTCTCCTTGTTGTCGCTCCAAAAAGTTCAGTTCATTGTCATCATCCTCATCATCGCTATTACTTGGATTTAGTGAAGCGTTGAGGCAAGCTTGTCCATTGCACTGGCCACAAGCTGAAGAACATAGTAGCCCTGACTTTCTGCATCCGCAGAGGGAACCACAACCATTTTTGCAATTGCAAAATATAACGTTTAGTAGTTCGGTGGTGCTGGAGGTAGTAACGTTCTTATGGGCTCCAAGATTTCTTTGTCTAGCATCCAGCCCCATTCTTGAGGTTCTATGTCCTTCCCTAACCACGTTTGAATCTGGTAGTAGACACGATTGATATGTTGACGAGCTGCTACACTTGTTGGTGGAAGTGTTGACAATTGTACAGGTTTATTTTGTTTCGTTAATTTGATGAATTGCGTGTAGTAGGGAAATGGTCAATGTTGTCCTCAGATTTTGGAGCATTATATAATGCCAACAAGATGCGCACTCCATTTTCAAATAATGTTCCGGGCAGTTTTCTTGTTGAAATACTTCCACCAGTTCATCCAAATTGGGAATTTTCTCCAATGCTCTAGTAACAGTTTTTTCCTTTTTTAAATAGCGCAGAAGTCGTGTCACAGCCACTAAATGCATGTAAAAATAAAATGTGTTTTTTAGTACGAGGATATTGGTATTTGTGTTTTGACATTGCCTTTGCAACTTTTTTGAAAAAAATTTCCTGTTGATGGGATTGAGTACGTCCAATTAAAATAACGAGCAAATCAATATCTTCTCCTATGATGACAGCAGCCATCATAAGGCAATAGCTGTGTCAATGATGAGAACATCAGCATCATCTCTGGCTTGTTTTGTTGTGATATTACCAGTTTCAAATTTTTTAACAAGCATGTCGATAAATTTTTTTATTAGACCGATTTGATGAAAATTTTTCTTGACTGATTGGCACAATCATTGTTTCGTCAAAACAAACTTCATATGATTTTGAAAATGCAGCAGTTCTTCTTTGTTGTTCCTTTGCTTCAATATTTTTACTATAGTCGGAATATCCGTCAAAATAATACAATAATTTAATTACTTATTTCATTAAATATAAATAATTAATAATTAGTACATAAATAATGGGCATTGTTTATAATTATAATTGTTAAGTAAATAATTGACTTTATACAACGAACTGCTAACCGTAACTCACGCTTGACCTTGCATTAGGTCATATATGACTGTACGCTGCGCACTCTTCGCGCTCTACCCCAAAAACGGTTGGTCGTATGAAAAAAAAGTTCAAACAAAAGTTGTAGACAATTTTATAGTCTACAACCTTCATAATAACTGCAAATCTCATTAAGCAATAGGAAGGCAGATATTCGCAAAAAAACGATTTTTATGACCTTTGACCTTCAATATCTTAAGACGCCGGCACGATAGCATTTGTGACTTTTGAGACAATATTAAGAATGACAAAACGAAGGTTCATACCAATTTTCAGCTTATTATCTTTCATTCCGAGGTTGGCCCCCTTTTTCATCTAATTTGCTGGGCTAACAGACGACTGTACGAGGAGCCGTCCGTTCGCAGACTCAATAACTCTTTTATGAATAATACTTTTTTAGAAAAATTTGATGGAACGAGTAAGTTAATTTTTTTTCATAATACGTATAGATCCTCATTTCAAAGATTTGAATGGTATATTTATATATCTTATGCTCAGAAAAACTTCAAAATGCCTATATCTTTTAGTCTGTGCCGAATTAGAAAAATTGGTGAGGGAAAAAAGTGTTTTTTTCGGCCTCTGGAATCTACGATTGAAATATATGTACAAGCAGAGACTCACCCTGTATATCCGACTCATTAGTGCAATAGGGATGTTGACTACTTTTTGAAATTTATTTTATTTTGAAGATAAACCCCATACAAATACAAAAAAATTACTTTTTCCTTAAAAATATAGTAATTGCCAATAAAAATGAGTAAATGAAAAGACAATTCAAAATTCCTGCGGAAATGCTCAATTTTGTCACGTTCTGATGATTACGTCATTATCCAGTGAACATACTTTGACTTTCGTCAAAGCGAACTGATTTTGCCCGATCCATTGTGGAAAAGTTCAATCTAAGCCTTCAAAATGAATAGGACGGTCTGTAAATGCTGAGTGAGGTGTTTCTTTTATTTGTAATAATAAATATGGGTTAAATTTTGCTACTTACAAAGATAATTCACGTTTTTAAGCTCCGCTGCACAAAAATCATTGTTTTCAGCAAAGAAACTTGCGACCATAAGGGTAAGTTACCACCGAGGTTACCACTATTACCCTTGATGAATCCTATCCCCATTAAAAGAAAATTGTAGATTATCGTTCTTGTAACGAACTAGGTATTCTGTTCTCTTTCAGCTTTCAACTTCGTAAGTTCGAATCATAGATATGATATTATATATTTACTATGGTTCAAGTCACAGAACCGTGGGTTCACAAAGCTTGATTGGCCATCAAATCGTTATATTGAAGTAAGTCGATGGTTTATGTCAAAAATGGACTGAAAATTGCAGAGAAATGATGACATTTCAATAATCAAGGTGATTGGAGTTTTGTGGAACCCTGCCTATGAATGTATTTTGTTGATCTGAGCACCGAACATTCTAATTTGCAATGACAATACCTGGATAGTGACGTCAATTACCTCTGATTGGCGTTCGCAGTCACGTGATAGTTGATAATAAATAACATAATTTAAATCAGCTTTATTAAATTCAAAGAGAATAATAAGATCACTAAAATATTTTTTTAGGATTGCAAAAACTCCCTTCTATGAGGAAAACCTCAATTTATTTGAATTCGTAACATGAGTCAACATCCCTATTGGTTGGCACCTGGACACCTGTCTGAAGCAAATTCTAACCTGGTTTGCAGTATCGAAAATTTTCGGTTTTTTTTCTACTTTTTCGAGTTTTTTGCGCGCTTGTTTCTTGGGGAACAGCGGAACTGCGTGCTATCGTTTTGTCGGATGCTGTTAAACTCTAGAATTTTTTGGGCAGCTTCGTGTTCAGAATGCCGCTGTTGAGTTCATCAACATATCAAATCAGTTTTAGAGTTATCGACATTTGAAACAGCGTGCTATCATTTTAACTCAGAGACATAAAAATACTTCAAAATGTATTGAATTTATGATTTCTTCGAAGAGGATGAATGAATTTTTTGAGCTTCATGGTATATTTCATTTTTATATAGGATAACGGTTTACCAGCAGCGTACTACTTCAGGTATGGTAGCGTGCCAGTGGACCCTAATGAAAATTCAAAATTGCACATTTAAAATTCAGTATCGATGATGCAGCAATTTGTATCTCTTTGTTTTCAATTATTTCTAGTTTTTTTCTCGATCATAATCTTTAACCATTCTTACATTATGGCATTGATTGAAATGCATTTTTTGCATGGTGAATATAATTACAAGATTCAGTAAAAATACACATCATCAGTGGCTCAGAAATTGCCCGAACTGCTTGAATCACTAACGGTTTTTGTAATATTATATTTACTTCACATCGGCCAGTTTTCATTATGAAGAACATGATACCAAGGCGTTCCACAAATATGCTGAATTTATAATTTAATCGATCATAATACCTAGTTCGGGACAAACGACCAATTTGAAATTCTAATAATCAATAGTCATCACTCATACCAGATACGCATTCTTATTCGAAAAACTCATAAAAGCTCAACAAGCTTCAAGAACCAACCGGACATAACTCGACATATCAATGAGTCCCCCCTCACATGAAACTACTACCTTGCTAGTGTTTAATTGGTATTTGTGGGGCGATACTTTTTATCTGATGTCTGATTAATAACAGGCTTGAAGTTGGCTGTGCTACAATGACTAACTTGATGTCTCTATCAGCTTTCAGCTGCCTACTGCGACCGAGAGCGTGATGAGGTAATTACAGGGTGATGCGGCTTAAGGCTGTGCTTGCTGCTTCGCCTCGCCTTCACTATACGGAGCCTCCTCCTTTAATTGTCATGGTTAATTTGTTTTCTTTCAATTTCCCCAGACGTGTCTATTATCTGGTTGATGAACCTGCCGTATTCTGTGCTGGAGCGATTCAGGAACCCCAGGCTGTACGTTGAAATTGGTCTTGGGTGCAGGAATTGTAAAAATTATCGTGAGAGCAATGCTGAGCTTTTTGTTAGTTCAAGATTTCTCATTTTTGAGAATAATTGTAAAGGTGACCAGGTTACGTCCCGGAAGGTGATGAAAAAACTTACCAATCATAGCTTGATGGATTGAAAGATGAGGCTGGGAAGGTTCTTTAATGAGTTTTGGTACCTGGAAAGAAAAAAAATATTTCTATGAGCTTCAAAGGTGATTCTGAATTATAATTCGTTTTTAAAATTCAGTCGTGATAGTTTTTTCTGGTAGGTGGCGTAGGAAAGATTAATATTTTCGAATTTCTAATATCTTAGTCGCATAGGCAAAAAAATTCTTTATCTTGATTTGAGAAGAAGGTAGAAGTACGTATAGTCCGTTAAAGAATTATTGACATCTCGGGTGGCTGTGCAAAATCGAAATTATGTTGGCAACAGGTCATCTAGTAACTTTTGAATTTCCGAATTTATGTTGGTGGGAGCTGGTGATGGTAAATAAACACCTCTGAGTGCAATTAATTGTGAAACTCGTTATAAAAATTCTTATTTCGTATAAATTTGAGCGCTTATTCTTAATTCTTTTGAAATAATTGAAAATGGCAGGAAAACTTCAAGATACTTCACGCCTAACAACCAGGGAACGTGAGGCAGTGTATCGATGTTACTGCGATTTCTTCAAGGATTCAGCAGATATTTCCGCTAGCATTAATCGTGTTTCGCTAGTTTTTCAGGTAATAAACTTCTTATTAGCTACTTGAGTTATTTTTATTGATAAATTGTTTTTGAACTTGACTATACATTTAAAGAGACATTGAATGATATTATTTTCGCTAAAATTAAGTGCAATGAATATATAAGTCTAGATATTTTATTGTAACTGGCTAATGAAAACTTTGAATTTCAATCAATCCAAGCCAACATTGTACAAAATCATAAAAAAGATTGGTTATAAATTTTTAAAAAATGATCGAAGGAGAATTCTCATCAATAAACAAAAAAATATAATAGATAGAGTACGATTTTGTACTGAATATTTGAAATACTCGGAGCAAAATATGAAATTCATTTATCTAGATGAAACTTGGATATTTCGCTGATGAGGTCAAGGAAGTCTGAAACAGTTTATGAAAACAAATCAAAAACAAGTGGAAAACTATCATATGAAGATTTCTCAGAAATATGAGATTTTTCTTCACATTGCTTTAGACTTCACATGCAATTATTCATTAATATATTTTCCAGAGTTGAAATCCTCATGTTCAGAATTTTGTATTTTTTGAACATTCATCTGACATTCAACTTTTAATAGTGCTTTATGAAACCTGGCTTTCATACTTTATAAATCAGCAATGTTCATATTGATTGTTTTTATCAATTTAGAACAAATATTACTGCAACAATTTCCCCATTGATTTTTCAGCTCAGCTCTTATTAAAATATTTATAGGATATATGTTTCTCTATAAAGAATTAAGATTCCTTTATAATCTGTGTTTGTATTCATGAATTGAAATAAAAAAAATTGTACATCTCGAGATATCTGCATTACTTTATTTCCAATGGTGGCAAATTACATCCAAAATGAATTCACAGAAGTATTTGTGCAATGTGGTTTTTTGCAATAATTAGTGTTGAAGAATTATATGAATGATGGATAAATCCTACATCTTGTTGAAGCACCGTTGTCATGCGAGGGCAATTGTTATTCATAAGCTTCCATGTATTCCAAAAGAACATGTACCATATGACCATCAGTGGGTTTTTCAACTTTATTAGGGAGAATTATTTGAAAATGATTCTCTGAATGATCTCTGTAACCATGATAGATATTTTCAGGCTAATAGACCACAGCTTTTCTGCCAAACGCTTCAAACGCTCAAACAGTGCTGAGACAAATCTGAAAGATGAGAATGACCTATTGATCAAAATAACCAGAGTTCAAATTTATTATGTAATTTACCAAAGAAATTAGCAAAACATGGCCAATGCTAATGGAAATGTAGCAGAATTTCCTTGTGTGAACTCGAAAATATTTGCCTGTATTGTCCATGAATGCTTCAGTGCTTGAAATACGTAGCTAGCACAAAAGTAATGAAAAAACATAGTGAATATACCGCTCTGCATGTTAAAATCCAAATTATTTTCACTTTTATGCCCAGAAAATATGTTTTTTAGGTTATATTTATTTTCTATAACCTGTTCACAGAGATATGATTTCGAATATGACGGTACTGAGCCGTAATTTGATGTCCAGAGACAATATGCCGTCGTTTGAGACAAAGCATTATCGAGAAAACTGAACACAGTCAGAAAAGCTCGTGAAAACGCATTTTATCAAAGCCGCCGTAATTCTAGGGTAAGATATCAGGAAAAAAATGCGAGATATAGCTCCATTTCATAGCACGGTACGGCGAGACCTCGAATTATTCTAATGTTGTATGAGAAGCCACTCATTGTGGAAATCAAGAAGTCGCTTATTTGAGCGCTCATTCTACACGAGTGCTTCATCATTTTGACCAAATGTCTGTAATTTTTAGCCGGAAATAGTCTCAAACGATAGAGTTGGACTTCTCAATGACGAATTCATGGTCAAATTCAATTCTGTCCGTGGAGCCGTCCAGCCGCCCGTAAGCACGATAACTTTCGAAAGAATTGTTCTAGAGACTTGAGATTTTCAGGGTTGGGAGTTCGGCTCAGAAATGTCTCGGATAAATTCAAACCAGCCAAATAATACTGGGTGTTCCATAAAAAATGGCCATTCAACATTTTTGTTCCTCAATATCTCACATAAAACGAAAGCACTCGAAATGAAATGTTGCATCAAATTGCAAGATAAAATTAGAAAATTGAATTGGAATATTGAAAATAAAAAATTTCATATTTCCATAAGAATATATTCATTTTGTGTATGAAAATTGATATACTGACTGTTCATGCAGAATTTTGTGGCCATAGTGTTAACAGAACTATAGAAAATTCAATTGGAATATTGAGAAAAAGAATCTTTATATTTCCATAACAAGATATCTGATTCGGGTGAAATTTCTTTTGTGCATGAAGACTGATACACTGAATATTTCAAGAGGATCGCATTATCAGAACCATAGAATCAATTTTTTTTAATTGTCAAGTTTCGACAAATTTTCAGAATATGATTCCGAATGTGCTGAGATTCTGCATTTATATATTTGGTATCAATCTCAAGTCCCATATAAAATTTTGAGGTAATAGATCTTCTTGCTCCTGCAATGAACGAGCGCTCAAAATCTCCTGCTCAAGCTTTTTCTTGAATTTTTTTTTGCAGTTTTATAAATTGGCCGACAATTCGAAAACCGTAACCATTTGGTTCTTAGGTATTTTTAATGATTCATTCTTTTGGGCTTTTCCATATTGTAAATTGTTCGAGTCCACCTGAATTTATTCTCAGCCAAAGTACAGACATTCTGGCGAATAAAAGATAGACAGTCAGCTAAATGGTTTCTACAGTGATAACTTTGGTGTGGAAAATTGATTCTTTGAATTAATTTGGACTCACAAACACACGCATATCTATTTGAGGATCTTTGAATAATATAACATTATCCAGAATTCACGAACAAATCATCAGCTATATTATACAATCCTTTCAATCGAAAGCATATCACCAGATGAGCTCCTCAACTTTATTCACCTACTTCCTGGAAAAAATTTAAACCACTCTCATTCGACCAACCGTGCAGAATGAGATTCGGAGGATACGAACACTCTCGTCAATTATAAGACTTTGAGCAGAACCCCTGGCATGATTCCATCACGCGAAAGTGATTTCGTATCACTGCTGCCGCAATAAAAGACAGGCAAACATGTTTGCGGCGTCTAAGCTACTGGCAATATTTTACATAACAAATTTAAGGAAGAATGGATGCCGTCTCAGAGGATTGTAACTTCATTTTTACGGCGTCGTTCCGCAAGAGGAGGTTGCGTGAGGCTCGGTCCCCCAAATGCCGAAAATTATATTAACAATTTAAAGAGACCCGGTTTCTGTCTCGCTTGTGACGAGTTTGTGTTATTTCGGAAAATTAATCTGATTAACAGAGCTGAGTTCAGAGTATGGTATTTTGTTATTTCGGAAGGTCTTAAGGTTGAGATGTTGTTCTGAAGTCTTTGCTACACCTTGGAATGTCTCTGGTTTGAAGCTTGGTGCTGGGTAGGTCCAGGACGGATCCAAGGGGAGGATGGGGGTATGATCCCCTCCCAATGTTGAACACAGTTGGTAAATTTTCAGAGCAATTGGTGAATTTTCGAAACAGTTGGAAAAATTGTCAAAGGAGTTGGAAAAATGTTAAAAGAGTTGAAAAATTTTTCATGGGGTTGATACAGGTTAATCAGAGTTTGGAAATTTTCAAAGCAGTTGGTAGCATTTCGAAGCTGTTTACGAAACTACGAAGCATTTGGAAAACTTATGGAGACAGTTGGGCAAATGTCAATGAAGTTGGTCTAGGGGCGTGCCTAATATTGATAAGAGTTGGCAAATTTTCGAAATAGTTGAAAAAATTGTCAAAATAGTTGATGAAATTTGAAAACAGTTCGAAAAATTTGAATTGAGTGATACAGGGACCGGCCTGATAATGATCAAAGTTGGCAATTTTGCAAAGCAGTTGCTAGTTTTTCGAAGCAGTTGGAAAAGTTTCAGACCAGTCGAGAACATTTCAAAAATTGGTAAAATTTTGAAGCAGTTGAACAAATATCAATGAAGTTGGTCTAGGGGCGTGAAAAATATTGATCAGTTGATTAATTTCCCAAGCAGTTGGTGAACTTCCGAAGCAGTTGACAAAATTTCGAAGCAGTCGGAAAAAATTATGGAAACAGTTGGCAAACTTTCAGAACAGTTGTAGAAATTCCAATTAAAATGGAATACATATTTCAGAAAAATATCATAAATTATGAATAAATTTGACTTCTTCAAAAAAAGTTTGAAAATACTGGGCACTATTTTTTACGCGGTTGTTTCTAGGGGAACGTCGGTGCGGTCGTTTCACCCAAATGTCTGAAATTTTAACCCGTTAATGGAATCTGATCAATGTCAAACTTATTATGAACTATTGCATATGCTCCTACATTTCGTCAGAATCGAGACATCAAAAGATTTTGAAAAATATAAAAAATCTGGCTACTATTGCTGGTCTAGAATTAAACACACATAACTTTCTGAAGAAAAGAGTATGAAAGTTAAAATTTTCAGGATAGGTGTGGGATCTGAATATCCCATTAGAGTTCTTCAGTGGACCAGATCGCCAGTTCAGTAGTTTCGAAGATATTGTCACTGAAATATTCTCCTTATCTCAATAACTGCTTATCCTGAGCGAAATTATGAGGTGCTCCAGGTCTGCTGAATTTCATTAAACTAGAAAAATTTTACGATTTTCAAAAAAATTGTTTGCAGAGCACATATCTAAACTGCTAATAATTTAAAATAATACAAAATTAAAGTAGTATTATCACAGAATTTTGAATTATTTCATTAATGCTGTAAGAAAAAAATATTGAATCGCAAACCAAAATATCAACCCCTTCATACATCGGTTTTTTTCCAGCCATCAATGCACAGTTGGCAAATTATCGAAACTTTGCTGCGGCAGATATAGATATGGTGGTGGCAGAATTTTTTTGCTGGATTTCTATGAAGTTTGCGAATATTATTTTGAACTTCATTGAGAGAATGAAAAAATGGCCAAATAGTTGATGATGCCACTCTCCACTAGGAGCATCTCAATGCACATATTATGCCTATGCAATGTATCAACGCAAACACGACTCACTCTACTAGTGGCGAGACCTTGACGCCAGCTAACATGAGAGCGAAGTTTCCTAATAGGTTGAAGTACAGAAAGGTACCGGGTTTTTCACTATAATTTGACCCCCCCTTTAACTTTGTTACTAAAGGAGATACAAAAAATGTTTCGTATTAAAGTTTCACGAAATCAACTGAGGTTTTTGGATATGAGTCCAGAAACTGAAATATATACAGGCTGGCCAACATATTGATGGCAACTTAAATTTTTCAAATGGAACACCCTGTATATTCTTCCATGTTTGGCTAGCTCTTTTTCCCCTGATTTCGAATATGTAACATATGTTGGTCTATCTCTTTTATTCCGAGAACCACAGAGTTTCAAATTTTAAGAACCACCTGCCAAGATCTGTAATCATTTTACAAGTGGCAGAATGCGTTTATGAAAATGCTCATTTATCTGAGTTTATAATAACGTCAATAGGAAGATAAACAGGGTGAACAACATTGAATGCAACTATATTTCTTCAAATGGGACACCCTGTCCTGTATTTTCTTCCTTTTTTGATAGGCTATTTCCTCCTGATCTCGAATATAAATGCGTATGCGGATGTTCTCTTCAATTTTCAGAGTTTCAAAGTTTTGAAATATGACACCTAATAAAAAATATGTGAAATACCTACGAAATTATTAATATCCAAACAATCTACTCAAAATTATTATTGTAGAATGAATACTTAACAATTACTAAACCAATGAAAAATGATAAACTATGGTAGTATGGTAAGAATAACATCAACTGAAGAAATTGCTCAAATGACCACCTAAATTCAATACACATGTCACATAGTTCATATAGTTTCTTAAGTTCTTTAGACTATTTTGATAACATTATTATGGCTCTGATTCAAGTCAGAAATTAAAGCTTCAAAATTTTGTTCCTTATCATTACAATATTATCATTATTCTTTGTGCGAGAGAGCAATTTTCTTTAATTTTTGAATATGAATTGAGGATTGAGTTATTCATCCGTGTCAATTACTATTTATGGAAATTCTATTTTTTCACATTTTCATCCCTTCAACCTTCAATGATGAGTTGTTTTTCAGTATCTCGAATAAGATGGTCCTGATTAATTAGGCTTGCCATCAATTTGTCAGATTCGTCCTAGATAAAAATATACAGCCATTATAAGTTTTAATAATGCCATTCTTGGAAATATAGGAAACTAGCTTTTACCTGCGACTTCGTCCGCATAAGTTTTTTTGTTTTCTCCCGGCTGTAAGTCCCCCTGCAACAATATCCCACTATCGTGTTCCAGTCCTCAACTTCTCATCAAAATTTGTTCAAAAGCAACCTAAGCTACATAATGGATAGCTCCGAATGTTTGCTTATTAAATATAGAAAGTAAATAATGTAAATCGGTTTAAAATACTACTAACTACCTACCTGCCAATCCTATAAGTTTCGATCCAAGTAAAACTGTTAAATAAAGACAGTTGCATCAAAATTTCATCATAAATTCCCTAAATTATGGCGCCTACCGACCCTCTTAGTTAGAAAAGTGATCAAATACTTACTTGAAGTCTTAGTACCACTCAGTTAAAAATAACATCAAAATCATCTCAGTAGCTATGGCGTCATGCGCTTCTTGACACGATCACGCTAGATTTCGCGGGAATGATGAATTTTCCCGCCGTAAAAAGTAGCCTGTGTCCGTGCCTAAGATCTTTATATTAACCAATCTTATAAAAATCCGTTCAGACGTCAAGGCGTGAATGAGGTAAACTTTAAAAAAAAAACGATTAAAAATCACTAACTTAATTAGTTTTCTGCCTACTACTGCCTACGCCTTAAGTACGATAGCATGAATTTTAATAGCCCATATACCTTTTTTTAGATTACTATCTTTCACCTAACTGGGTATAGCCGGTTTCAATGGTAAATCTGCCTCCGCGGCCTTTTCGATTTATATTGGGGGGGGTCGATTAGACAATTGAATGAAAATAATTCAGCCAACTTTTCAGCTTTTTATCTTTAGCCATTTTTGAGATTTCTGTGAAAAACACGTTTTCGTTTTCATTTTTTTTCTCTTTTGATATCCAAAATTTTCGAATGATGAATTTTTCTGTTGATTCTTTGCAATAATTATTGAATATATCTGAAATAAAATGAATCAAATCTTCATGTTAAAATGTTTAGTGAGGCTTTAGCTCAATAAAGCGGTAATTCAGTCTTTCTGTAGTGAGAAAAGTTACTTTCAGGTGAAATATTTTTCGGACTTTGGGGGCCCATGTCTCCAAACTAAAACAGATCGCCAATTGTTTTTTTTTCACTAATATTGTCAGTGAGCCAATATGAATACAAAGGCACCAAAATTTGATGGATTCTGTTGAATCCTAAAATTCAAACAGTTTTAATTTTTTTTCAAAATGTTCCACCAATTTTAAAAATGTGAAAAAATTTCAGGGTATAAATGGCCAAAGAAGACATTTCATGTCAAAAATGGCGGTGGACACTTTTTAAGAACACCGAAAAACAAATGACAATAACTTTATTTTTTTTTCTAAAAACAGATTTTTTTGCTGAAATTCATAAAAAAATTATACGTCTATTCCTTTAATAGCAAAGAATCAACAGAAAAAATCACCATTCGAAAATTTTGGATATTACAAGAGAAAAAAAATAAAAACGAAAAAATGTGTTTTTACAGAAATCTCGAAAATGACCACAGATAAAAAGCTGAAAAGTTGGCTGAATTATTTTCATTTAATGCCTAATCGATCCCCTCAATATGAATCGAAAAGGCCGCGGGGGCAGATTTACCATTGAAACCCGGCTATACCCTTTCATCAAAATCCGTTCAGCCGTTTAGGCATGATAGAGCAAAACTCCCAGCAAAAACCATAAAAAAATTACTAACTCAATCAGTTTTTCTGCCTACTTCCTACCCCCTAAGTACGATGATGTGATCATTTTGATCTTATATTCGTTTTTGGTAATCATCTATTACTTTACTAAATTTCATCAAAATCTGTTCAGCCGTTTAGGCGTGAAAGAGTAACACAACAGACAGACAGACAGAGTTACTTTCACATTTATAATATTAGTATGGATTTGTATGGACTAGTATGGATATAAATATACCTAATCCTTTCCATTACGTTGTGGTGTGGTGGCCTTCTATGGAGAGGGCCGTCAACCAGAACATTATGACTAAATGCCAGAGGAAAGCTTGTTTAAGTATTACAGGCGCTCTGAGGTCTACCCCTACAGCAGCGATGGAATGTCTGCTGGGTCTCCCTCCTTTGCACTTAGTTGTGAAGGAGGTGGCTATGAGACAGCTCTAGGAATCTGGGAACGGGGACAATGGCGCGATGGGGACTCTTCACTGGGCACGCGAGGGCCCTCAAAATGGTCAAGGATGCTCACGCTCCCCTTCTCCAGAGAGGTGACCGCGCGGGCACTAGGTTCTGCTTCGACGAACCCTACAGGGTAATTGTTCCCGACAGAGACCTATGGTCTTCATCAAACAGGCTTCTTAGTCCAGAAGGTCCCACCTGGTTCACTGATGGCTCTGTCACAGCAACAGGGTCTGGGGCCGGAATCGGGGTCCTCACTTTAATCAGGCTATCCCGCTGGGAAGGACTGTTCCAATGTGCAGGCTGAGCTATTTGCGGTTCTTGCATGCGCACTGGAAAACATTCGCATGGGATACTCTGGCCAGCACATTTATATATGTTGCGACAGCCAGGGAACTCTGAAATCTCTATCTGATGTTAGAGTTGACTCTCTTCTGGTAGAAGAATGCAGGAAAACTCTGCGTGGGCTGGGCTCTGATAACTTTTTGAAAGTGGTCTGGTGTCCGGCTCATGCGGATATACCTGGTAACGTCAAGGCAGATGAACTGGCTAGGCGGGGAGCCGGATTAGCATTTGTTGGTCCGGAGCCTTCGCTGCCAATCTGTCGCACATCTGTCAGAAGTTTCTTCAGGAACTGGCTGAACAGGGAATGATCTGAGGTCAATAGGCTTCTGCTGCTGGAGAGGAAACAACTCAGTCTGGTGACTGGTGCATTGACTGGTCACCTGTTTAACAAGCATTTGAAGAGAATGGGATTGACGAGCTGCTCCCTATGCGGTGGTGCAGGAGTACTGATGAACGGTTGAGCATATTTTGTTCAACTGTGAAAACCTTACTGAGTTAAGGTCAACACACCTAGGAAATCCAACACCTTCTATTCCTATGGTGAGAGGGACCACTCCTGGCAGGCTCGCGACATTTCTGTCTTCGTGTCTGAGGAGCTGAGTCTCTGTAGAATGATGCGGGTGAACAATGGGCCACTAGGCCTCAGTTCGGCCGGTAAGGCACCGCACAGAGAAGAAGAAGAAAGAATTACTTGAAAACGAAGTTTTCAGGATGCAATGAACACGTTATTGTTGAATTGTTCGAAATTTGTCTCTCCTTCTATTTCATTTCCGTTGTGAAATTTATTTTGATCATTCTCATTCTATATTTAATATTGATTTTCAGTATGTAATTATTAATATTCATCGTTATTCATTACACCTTTAGCAAGAGTTATCAGATCAAAATGTAACATTTCATTTTCAAAACTCAAGATTTTTCGGAAAGGTTGAAGATTTAAAAACGAAAGTTGAATTTATAAATGAATAGAATGAAACCAATGGCTCTCAGGATATTCAAATTTGAATTAGCGTTCTCCCAAAATAAATTCGCGCGAAAACATCAAACTCCATGTCCAGTCCTTCTTCAATTTTTTATTGTATATTTTTTCACCATAAAAACTTGCCATTGACTACTTTTCCCAACAGTTCCAAGATCATCATTCAACTGATATGAAACATGAAAATAATATAGGTAAGGATATACAATAACTTTCAAGGAATCATTTCGATAATACTTTTCTTTGCATACAATTCCTGTAAAATATCATTTTAGCAAGAAACAACAAAATATTCTGTATATTCATTGTCATTTTTGGTCACAGTAACTTTACCAATTGTATTGACAATCTATAAAACAATTCATGGATATCTTTCATAAATTTCATGACCACCAATTGGAAAATAACGAATTTCTGTTTCTTATCCTAGTGGTAAATGAAAATTAGAAATATTTTCCCAAATACTCATGACATGCGTTTAAATATGTTGGTGTCCAACTTTGAACAACTTCATTCGTTTCATGTCATCAGAAATTTCATACGCATTTAATAATATATTGATCAATTACTATTGTTTTTTCCATTCTGGTCTCGTGAGATTACATTTTTTATGCAGCTCCTCAATAATTCTTTGCTCAAGGGGTAAAAAGGCATTCAAACACACCCTTAGTTTTGTTTACCGTGATACAAAGTTGGCAACGGCGTGTCAGTGCTCAGTGCAACCCGAGAAGATAAGCCGAGCAGCCCGCAAAAATTTGAATATTTCATGACACCGAACATAGAGCAAAGTGGCCTGCCGCTTCTGCATCAGTTCTGAGGCCGTAAAATCTTTACTACTGCTGTTTTTATGGTTCTATTAAACCAACAAATACTCCGAGTTATTCGAGCACGCCATTTTCCAGCTGTCTAGGCAGTATGTTTGGTTTGGCTGCTACTTACATTCCGCACTAATCCGGCTGTTGGGCTTTATGGGTCTCCCAATTACGGGAAACTATTTCATATCAATTTTTGGAATGAAATTTACTGGCGCCATTTATTGCGAATGACGCTGATTGCGATCATATAAGCTACGTTATTACCTAGATTTATTTGGTCGAACGCAGTTTCATTCAATCAGATTTACGCCTCTGTTTGATTTTCGCGGGGCGTGAGAGCTTTCCAGTTCGAATTATGTTCACAGATTTTTTTTCATCACAGCTTCTATTGGAAACGATGTTTGATTCAAAACTCATGACCCATTCTGATCTGCTGGTGTAATGACAGGTACTTTACGTTGGGTTCGTACTTTAAATTCACTCGATGTATTTGTGAAGTAACCACTGGGCATGTTCATTTATTTAATTATTCATATGTTTATCCTTATTCGCTACATACACAAGTGAACTTGAACAGAAATGAATGTCCACAAATAAAGTCATGAACTGCAGAAGTACAAAATTCGGCAGAAATATTTATAAGTATTGAAATAAATGCAAATTTGCAATAATTTGAATTAGTTACAAATAAAGAACAACATGATGAACTGAAAAATAGTAACAATCATCTAGAAATACCGTTGAAAAAATTACTTCACTGTTTTTTATATCTTTCTCACTCTGAACAATGACATATATCAAAACTTTTAAATGACAGAGCATTCTTACAATTGGAGAATTCTTACAGCTATAAGTATACCTCAAGTGCAAAACGAAAGTGAATATTCTCAATGCAGCATGAAATGTTGTAAGTAATTAGTTAAAGAACAGGACATCACTTATGATTCTGCGGTTCTGCAAACTGACCATATGGATGTGCCTCAACATTAATTCATATTTTCATATTTAACAGCAGGCCTTATTCATAACAAAGAAAACGTAGAAAGTTTTTTGAATGTTTTGTTTTCTGTCTATGTAGGTATAATGGGGATTTCATACAGTTGAATCGAAATTAAGCTTGCAGAGAACATAAGCATTATAAAGGCCAATGAAAAATCCATAGTTATTGAACTACCCACTCTGCATCAGTATGAAAACGAGAACGTGATTAGCAAATGTTATACGATGCTCTCTATGTACAGGTCATATTTAAGATGAGAAAGATCACTCACATAAGTTGAACGTATCAGCGGAAAAAAATTATTTTGCCTTAGCTATAATCACCGGAATAGCCTTAAGGAGAGCGTCCACCTATGGGCAGCGAAGGAAGCGGACGAAGCGGATTTTAGAATTCTTTGTATAGAAACTAATGGAAGCGCGTCCATCTACCCGCGCCGAACGAATCGGATTCTATACAAAGAATTCTAAAATCCGCTTCGTTCGCTGCCGATAGGTGGACGCTCTCCTTTGCAGCAATAAACTTCCACCAAATCAGTAAAATAATTCAGTATATGAACGTCAACTCGAAATGAAAATGTAAACATAATCGCATTGCGAAACTAAACAATAACCGACGATGTTGCTAAAATGACAGAATTGTCTGAAACAGACGCAAGCTGTTTGAATGAGAATAGGGGAGCGGTAGACCATTTATCCCAATGCGAAATAAATATACGGCACGAGTTCGCAACGCCGAAATGTCTTTCGCGTGCATAAACAGATTCTACTCGGCTGCATAATAAATGCAGTTTCCTTGCGTTGCTACCAATCAGAGAAGCGAAAGCTGAAGATCTTTATAAAGAAATTGTTAACTTTTTCAATGTGAATAAAATTCAATATCAACGGAATTCAATAGGATTCGCATCTGATGGGACCAACGTAAGGGTTGGAAGACATAATTCCGTAGTATTTAGATTAAAAGTAGATATACCCCATATTTATAGTTAAGTGTATATGTCGCAGCTTCCATTCATGTGCGTCATATGCATCTTTGAAATTGCCGAGGGGCATTGAAGATTTGGCACGTGAGATATATACTCATTATATATACTTATTTTTCAAATAGCCCAAGAAGAGCTGAAACTCTCAAAAATTTCAAAATTTTGCTCAAACACAAATTCATAAAATCCTACATCCGGCCCAAACACTATGGCTATCTTTAGAAGCTTTGCTAGAATTTCAGAGCAATATAATGCATTAATTTTATTTTTCACAGATGCCACAGTAACTGATAGAACTTTAGCACCAGAAAATATTCTAACAAAGTTGACTGATCGCTTCACAAAGTTGTATTTCCAATTCTCAGAATTTTCCTTAGCATATTTTAACACCCTTAACAGACAGATGCAATATGAAAAGCCAGCTATCCAAGATTTATACAAATCTGTAAGTTCTGTATATAAATCTTTTTTGGAATGTTTCATAAAGAGGATAGTACTCCTAAGTTTCCCACTTCATAAAATCAATTTTAAAGATCCTGATAAATTTCTTTCCTTAGAAGAATTGTATTTAGGAGCGAAAGTTCAAAATTCAATTGACTCAAGCCTAGAATTTTATGTAGAGGCTTCCAAGCAGTTCAATCAGAGATTTGATTTCAATTACCTCATTTTAATGAATATGAATCTCATAAGCGTACAAAATATTTTGGGGAAGAAAGCTGTGATTATCATGTTGTTACGTGTGAATTTCGGTAGAAATTAAATTTTTAATTTAGCGCCATATGACCATTATATCAGAGCTCGAACGAAATCGTGGTTACTCGTGTATCGCATATGTGCTTCTGTCGATTCTATTTCAATATTTTTCATTTCATTTTATGATTTGATGTCAATCAAGTGGCCCGAGAGAAAGTTAATTGTTGGTTGTTTTTGAAACTTACCATTTTGGGATTGGATAACTTGTCTCGATTATTTCAAGGTTTTTGAAATCTCTGTATAGAGGATTGAATTGAAGTCACTTTTAATAAACCCCAACAATAACCAGGGTGAGTTTAAATTATTGATATTTATGAAGGAGGCTCGATAGGACATATTTGTTGTTGCAGGGTTTTTTTGTATGCTAAGTTGCGTGTACTCGCTTATATTCAATTGGATGAATTGGATGCTGGTTGGATTTATTGCCTTATCTGTATGCTGATCAAGTCCCCTCCAAGAATTTATTTTGAAGATATTTTGTGAGTACTAACCTACCTACTATTGTATTTTGTTTGTCTGAGCTAGCTGGTCACTTTTTTTGTTACGGGATTATTGTTAGTGAGGCTAACAATTTGCATAAATAAATCCGTTACAATGTTGCTTGTAAGACATTTTCCAAATTTGGTTTCCAAAAATGAATTGCAACTGGTAGATAACGAATGGCGATTACTTCGAAATACAGATTTTGAATTCAGTTGTGATGTAGATGTTGAAATATTCTGGTCAAATATTGAAAATATGCACTACAGCGACGAAACTTCTATGTTTCCAGTTTTAAGTAGATTTGTTTTCAATTTACAAATATTACCACATTTATCGGCAAATGTAGAAGGAGTTTTCTCAGAAGCAAATCTTATGAAAACAAACCAAACAAACAAACTCGAGGAAAATAAATTGTTTTAACGGCAACTCCACAAAAAAGTAATAAATTTACATAATAATGATATGTATAAATCGAAAAAAGAATATTCTTTATCTGATTCTGATTGTTTTGTATTTGATATTTATTTTTTCTATTTGTTCTTGTTTTTCATATATCCAGTCGAATCTGTTAAGTTCTTATTTAACTCCATTTTGTGATATTTATAAGTATTTTTAAATTTAGAATAGGTTATATTTTTTTCATACTTTTTTTCTATTGTGTTGAAAATAAGTTATTTTTTTCGATCAAAATACATTTTTTTAACGATAAAGTTTCTATTCATTTTCCATTCCTGAAATTTGTAGAGCATTGAATAAATCCACTGAATTTTAGACAAGGTATCTACTCAGGAAGTTTTGTGACGTCAGTTTAAAACTGGATTACACTTTTTGATTGTAAAAATGAATCATTAAAGCAGGAAGTGATCATACAACGCTTCACATAGGTTGATATGATGAGTCGCTCAGAAAGCTATACATATCTTCAACGCTCATGGCTGTGTTGCAGCTTTCTAAATGCAGCGTATGGCTATGACAGATGACCCTCTGAGCACATAATGATTTATGTTCAGGAAACCGGAGGTTTTAAGTAAGAAGAGATTGAGAATAACAGGATTGTTTTGGTTACGATTAAGAACCGTTCCAGGACAGTTCGCACGTGCGCACATTCTGAATTTGTGTTTAAAATTCGCAAAAGCGCATGTGCGAACTATCCTGGGCAGTTCCTAATCGTAACCAAATTGAACCTATTATATCCTACTAATACAAAACCGTTTAAGGTATGAAATAGTGTTTCGGAATAGTATCTATTATATGTGACAGTCTAAACCCACATTAAAATTATCACAAAAAAAACTGAATAAAATAAGTGGCAAGTTCATTCAAGCCTTACTGATTGATTATTTTCCATATTCCCTAATGTAGATTCTTGTTTGGTTCTCGTAGTATGCGAAACGCAAAAATGAAAACAAGCTACGAATTGCCGGATAATGAAGAAAATATTAAATACTCTTCTCGTTTTCTCGAATCGAATCAAATCAAAATTTCAAATCAGAATTTATTCAACACTTTCTTGAAAGTACATGCCTCAGAAAAATGAAAAGGCATAACCTAAGCCGAATGACTTGTATGTTAAGTACCCCTTCAAAGAACTTGTCGAGTGTGAAAAATACAAATAAACAAACACAAATTTGGCAATTTCTTACATCCAATACGCCTGCTTCCGAGAATAATAAGTCGGCGGGATATCTCTAGTCCTTTGGCGATAAAATTTAGAGAACTGCATTCTGGCAGATCTGAAGTCTCTGTAGGTTACAATAGTACATACCACCACATACAGTAATGCAATACCTAAGCAATGGTTCAACCAACGAGACGTACAAAATGAGCATATTTTATCATTTATGATTTCTATTAGTTGATAAAATTTATAGAAATTATTCCCGATTTTTTTTCAGATAAGTAACATGCCTATCCCATTTAAAATGTGATCGAGCATATAACTCCTAGAAAGGTTTTTACAGTTTACTTTCTTGCAATCGCACCATATCGATCTACTGCAAGTTTCATCAGAGTGGACTTGAATGTGTTTCTTATTCGGTCTCTCGGACATGTTTAGTTGAGAAAGCAATGAAATAGGTCTTATTGAAGTTAAGACTCAACAACTCACTATTTAGCCAAAAAAACACCCTGCCCCGGCTGATCGATCCCAGCCTTCCTATATATTTCATCACAAGTTTCTGCGGAAAAAAAGCACGGTCTCATCTGCATAAGAAATTACACAACAGTTCGGAGAAATATCAGCTATACTATTATGAGATAAATATAAATATTTCATTTATAAGATTGTATTTTATTTTCAAATAATGATCTGTTTTCAGTTTATACGCGAATAAATCACCAACCATAAAATTCTACATCTCTGACTAATAAAACACAAAACACAAACAGATATGGCTGAGATTTATAGGTAATTATAAGAATATATGGCACATGATTGTGAAGTATTATTAGAACAATTGATTTCAGTTTACTACCAGTAATTCAATTCAACCATTGAATGTTTGAATTATGCACGAAGTATCGATGATACGAGAATTGAATTTGCTATAATGTAATATTAATATCAGGCTTTCAGTAAACCAAAACACAATCGATTTGTTATGAATATGCCGTCCGTGGGTGTACAAATTCTGCAAGTGAAATGGAATATTTCACTACTGGCATGATTTGGATTTATTTGTTGTTCTATTTTCTATCGAAATTCATATCTGATTCATCTAACAAATAAAATTAATGCTTGTATGATTTCGCCAGATCATTGAGTTTTCTCTGTAGAGCGCGTTAATTTTGAGTACAGTTTTGGAACATAATATTCGGATTTTGTTCCATGTTTATTTCTGTAGCTACAATAATTTTTTTTATGATTTGGCATTTCCATTGTGCTATTCGTCAACTCATATACAGGGTGTTCCTGAATTGATGCGAAAGATTTAAGGGGATGATTCATCAGAATATTTTATGAAAGAAATTTACCATAAATGTAGTTCCGGAAATGCATTGTTTCCAATATACAGGGTGTTGAAGTTTTACTTAAAAACTGACTGAAAAGTGGTACGCCACTGGGATATTTGAAACTAACAATTATTTTTGAATTCTTCGTTCAATTTATGATGAAAAAAATCTGTTCTGCTTTCTTTTCGTGTAGGAACATTAAGAAAATTAAACATCTTAATTCTTAACTCGTATTTGTCGTTATTTCAATACATTATGTAGTAGAGATACTACGTAAAGATTTTTCATTTTTTACATTAAAACGGAGCCCAACACGAAAAAAAAACGCCTGAGAGATTTCTCACCACAAATTGAAATAATATTTCAAAATTAATTATAAGTTCAAAAAACTCAGTGGCGTACCACTGTTTCAGTCAGTTTTTAAGTAAAACTTCAACAGCCTGTATCTTGGAAACAATGCATTTCCGGAACTGAATTCATGAGAACATCTTTCATAAAATATTCTGAGGAATCATCTCCTTAAATCTATCACATTAATTTAGAAACACCCTGAATATTTTTATTGTGACATCACATGCTTTAGTTGCCAATCAAATGTTTACAGACTGAAGCATTATTATTTTAATGTCCAATAATGTCCTTTACTATCAGTCCGGAATTCGAAACGATATTTTTTCAGGAAAACGAAAACTATTATTTTTCAAATTTGTAGATGGAGACATACTTCTTCCATCAAGAATATGATTAGATTTTTCAATAAGGATAATGCAATTTGAAATTTGGAAAAAAAAGTTAGTTTTTCAGCTGAGAACATGTTTTTATGTGAAAGGCTTCATTTTGCCATTAAGTATGGAAATATAAAAATTAGATAGATAATTCAAATGAGCATCACGTCTCCGTTCGTACTGCATGCAGAGAACCCAATTTTTCACATAAATTCGGCTTATTTCACTAATGGCACTGTCAATGCTGATTTTTAATTGCTCAATTGCTGTTGGGTTATGCGCAGAAACTTGTGACTTGACCTATCCCCAAAGAAAGTAATCACAAGTATTTCTCGAGACCGAGTTTTGTTTTTTAATGAAAAGATTGTTGAGGTTGATGTGTGACAGGTAGCACCGTCCTTTTGAAACCGCGTATTTTTCAGAATAATGCATGCGACATTGTTCTGTATTCTGATTTAATTTTGAAGAACTGCGCGGCATGATTAAATTAAGATTTTCTTGGATATTTCATGTATGCGTGCATATTTTGTACTGGTAGTTATAATTTGTGTAAAAAACTCACCTTTTCATTTGTCCACAAAATGACGAAGAGTGATAAACTGAATAATGTCATCCATAAATTCTTTTAAAATTTCGTGGAGTTTTCACATTGGAGTATGCATTTTGATGAAACAATTAAAAAAATTTCAAAATTTGTTGAAGCGTGTATGTTTCCATGATTAAACATAGTGGACACTATCAATAACAAAAAATGTCGAAAAATGATTCGGAGTGCTGCCATCATAACGATTTCAAATTGTATCATCCTGATTGGAGAACCCTTTATAATTGATGACAGTCAATTAAAATGAAGAAATGTCATTTTTCCGCGTTGTTCTCAATAGATGTCGCCCGGCTAATAGACACTCTGAAATTGCTGCCTTATGAAGAGTCCAAAAGAAAGGAGCTTGCGACGAAAGACTAATAAGATTTTTTTTTGTTTGTTTCAGATCAAAGATAGCAACCGAAGAGGATGACGGCGAAACATGATAAAATAGATTAGATAGTGAGATCAACAAGTAACTCGCGAATTTTTCAGAATTTAAACAAAAGTAGAATGAAGGTTAATTGAGACTTGGGGTGTATGGAATTGGATTCCGATCTCCGAATAAAACGTAAGTTCGCAGGAGCCAGGAGCTACGAAACACCTTTTCCAAACTAGAAGTTCTGTTGTAGGTGTTCCACAACGTAAACAAAACATCCACAATTCCTTCCCGAAATGCTTTTTTACTGACTCTTTCAATAAATATACAGGGTGTCTGTAAACATAATGCGAGGGAGATTATTCCTCGATGTTTCGAAATCGACCTCCCTTCCAAAATACAGCCTTTGGAAGGCGATGACGAGTTGACAGTTTTTAATATTTTTTTGGAGTCCTAAAAAATACCGAGTCATAAAAATATACAAAATATGATTCATTAAGGAGATGTTACTCACACAATTTTTTTTAATCCTATTACTTTATTATTAGAGGTTGAAAATAACAACCCCCTATTATTTTCCTTCAAAAATTGTTTTCGTGGGATAGATTTTCAAAAAATGAAATTCTCTTATGTTTTCCCATTCGATTCTTGAGAAAAAAGTCTATTGCAAAATTTCGATACAGTCAATACTCTTCTCGGAAAAAATGAAAACTTACAGCACTGTTCATTTTATTTCATCGTATGTTCCGTAGAATGTATATTCTAAAGCCTCAATAACACTCAGCCCTCCTTACTGCCACTCGCGTTGTCGGCAATAATTCCCGAAATACTTCTGCATCAGTATCTAAGCAGTGAGCATACACTCTGCCGCAACATTTCCCTCGCGATCAAGTGCCGGCAACGAAGGACAAAGAAATTCCACAGCAACCTAGTTAAATTTAATCACCTACAGCTGTTCACCCTGCCAATCCTTTGACTTCCGTACGAAAGACCGCCAATTCAGGGAGCGTAGAGCAACACGAGTGGCATGTGAAGCAACAGGGAAGTGTAGTGATTACATTCTTGCGCTGTCCACTTCCCTACTCCCTGCCGTGGAAGTGAGCTGAGTGTGTATCGTGGTATAAAATATTGTTTATGCTCAAAATTGGTTTTGTCAATTATGCTTATTGATCGAAGGAATGTTCTATTTGTGAAATTAAAATAATACGGATATAATGTTCTTCCGGGAATTAGTAATTGAATGTTAAGAAAGATTTATAGAACATCTTTATATCCTGTCATACACATATAGTCCGTTTAAGAATGATTGACATCTCGGGTGGCTGTGGGAAATCGAAAATATGTTGGTATCGGTCCGTTCGGTGAATTTCGATTTGCCGATTTTAGGTTGGTGTTGAAAATATCACCGACTTTGACTTTTTCCAGTTTGAGTTAACCTATTGAAGATATTTCGAATTTATTTGTGAATATTCTTGATTTAATCGGCAAGTGGATATAACTATCTCTTAAATCTGCTTTGATTTGATTACTGAATTGAAAATGGCCGGAATACAACCAGATACCTCTCACCTTACTGCAAGGGAACGCCAGGCAGTGTATCGGTGTTACTGCGAGTTCTTCAGGGATTCAGCAGATATTTCTGCTAGTATTAAACGCATTGTGCTGGTATTTCAGGTAAACGATCATGTACAATGTGTTTTCTGATTAAGTAATGAGTTTTTAAATTTCAGATTTCTCCTAGAATTTCGGAGAAAAAAGTAGAAGGCAAGTTGGTAGAGCCAGAGTTAGCACTGGAAGGAACCTATTCCACATGAGTATACCTTCAAAGAGACATTAAACGACATTATTTTTTTCTGAAATCAAAAACAACGAGTATATCACTTTGGATATCATTTTTGAACTGGCTAAAAAGCACCTGGATTTCGATCATTTTATGTCAACACTTTATAGAATAATCAAAAAAAATGGTTACAAGTATAAGAAAGTTGATCGAAGGAAAATTCTTATTGATAAACATAAAGATATCGTGAATATACGGGTTTGTGGTAAATATCTTGAATACTTGAGAGAAAATGTAAAATTTGTTTATCTAGATGAAACATGGATATTTGAAAGTGGCAGTCAAATCCGCCAGTGGACATTAGAAAGTAATCCTAAAGGTTTGTTGATCAATACCTACGACTGCTTCTCGTAAAAAAGTAATTTGGCAATGGCTACAAGAACATAAGTTTCCTATAATTGATTAACTTAGGAATACTTAAATCCTTTGTTGGATTTTATAGAAAGTTGAATTGTTAATACAATTTTAATGTTTACTGTAACAGTTATTTTACATGTTATGTTCGCTTTGGAGCACTGCATTTAGAGGATAATTCTAATATGTAAATAAATAGTAAAATGTATAAGGCTATTATAAGTATTCCACTGTACTTTTAATAATTATCTTCAATGAATCTATGATTGCATATAATATTTCTGTCTCCAATTAACAATAAAATGTTGGAATAATGTTCTGAATTAATTTTCCCAATTTGTACAGAAGCTTATTTTAGTTTTTCACTGTAAATTGTCGGTTTTAAGAAATGTTGAATAAGTGTGTTCCTTACTCATACAGTAAGGATTGAAATAAAGATTTTATGCTAAAACTTTAACTTTTGCTTTCTCTGACTTTCCAAACACTCAAAGGAACTCAATCAACTTTTATCTAAAAAAATACCGACAAGACCTAAATAAAGCTAAATTGACAATCGTTTCCATTAAAAGCCAAAATATTCACCATTTCTCTATTCTCGACTGAGTTCAGTGTGTTATCTATTGGATCTAAAGAAATAGTACTTAATTAATAAGATGGATATGTTAAATCAACAAACAAATACTGAATTATTCATATCAAACGTCACCAAAGCATATACATGAATGAAATCATTATTTGATCTGTGCAATAGTATATTCTGAAACAAGTATGAATTTCATACAAAAATTATAAATCTTGTGGTCCACATTTTTTCACTCAACTTCATTTAATTTTAACACCTTTGCCAAACAAGCTCTGTTTATATTTTTAGCTATTCTATAAAATATTCCTCTTACTTATACAATAAACATACCCACTGAATAGATTCTTTTATTAGTGTTTTTGTCTTATTATGTATACAATTAACGAATTTGGCCACACATTTCAGAATATCAACAAGTTCTTACTGTTTCGTTTCACACCAGTTTTTTGGCTACCTTAGTTGAATTTAAGTTGAACACAATCATTTTTAGTTATAATTATGAAAGTTTGTCAGAGAAAAAGAACATTTATCTTAATTATCTTCAATAGAGTCTCAATCTTCATGGTGAATTATGAATGACATCTCATTAGAGTACTTCGATAGTTTATAGTTTTATTTATTGAGGCAGCGATATAGTAATAGAACCTGAATCCCATTGATTGAACTGGACTGAAATAATAAATGACTGTTTATTTTTCATGATATTCATAAGCTAAGGGGCTATACCTATTCTGGTTTCCTCGCTCTTTAGCTGCAAATGATGGTAAATACGAAAATTTGTCATACAGTGTCAAAATTATATACTGCTGGTAGGTTTAGAGATTTACACAATCCTAATGTTATTTTAGAATCAGGAACATTCTCAAGCTCAGAAATTTGCTTTGGAAAATAAAAATATTGTATTAAATATGTTTTTTTAGGTAATGTTTATGTTTATTATTTCCCTTCTCTGACTGATGAACCCACAGAAATTTTTAGTGACTTTTTAGTAACTAGAAATAAAGCCCCGACTGGACGTTCATGGCATGCTTCGATGTCAATAATTCTTAAACGGACTATACAATATCTTAGAATATTCATTCTATAGAACACTAATACGATGAAATGGAACATAGACTAACTAAAAAATTAGATGAGCCACTCGTATATTCCGCGCCATCTGTCGGAGGAGGACTAATACAGGAAAAAATTATTTTCAATTTGATAGTTAGATGTCGTTGTATTCATGGAAATCCTATCGAGAAAATAGTAAGTATGTAAAATTGTTATTATCAAAAAACCTTTGAATTGTCAACTGACACAGGAGTGTTTTGGCACATTTTTTTTTGAAATATAATAAATTTCGATATGCCTCCAAGAGTGAAGACGTGCTGTGTAATTGGATGTGAAAATCCGGAAATCGAGATGCAAGAAGGTAATTATACATATATATTATATTATTCTGTTACCTATAAGAATTAAGATAGTTTTCAAAAAAGTTTTCATGTATTGAATGAGTTTAGTGTCGTAAATACTCATATTTTGTATTATTGAATTCATTATTGTTAGTTTTTGAAAATGTTTTCAATCCAATTATTAGTTTATTGATTAGATATTTATGAAATAAACCTGTATTTTCAATTGGTGATACCTATTTCAGTTAATAAATTTTTATTCTATCCAGAATTTGTTTATTGATCCTCATTTCTCGATTCCAAAAGAAAATCAGATGAAAGTTCGTTGCAGGTAGGTATTATTTTCATGAAAATAAATTTCCTCACTCATCGATAACTTGCACGAATCCATTTCTGATTTCCTTTTGGGAATTGAGCTTTTTTCACGAATTAGTAATGTTGTACAAAAACAGATGGCGTTGAAGCTTTTTTTACTAGTGCTTCATAATATGTATAGTTTTATGAATCAGTGTTTTTAAAAAGCCGTAGAAAACTGTCAACTTACCATCACTTTCCAAGGGCTGTATTTTCGAAGGGGGTCGATTTCGAAAAAAAACCTTGCTCATTTTCATCGAGGAATCATTTCCTAATGTCCATCGCATTTGTTTACAGACACCCTGTATAAATCAGATATGATGGACCAGTCACATTCTTTTGAATGTCAATGAAACTGGCTCTAGCACCACCAACCATAAATATTGTGAATTCAAAAGTACCATCACTACGAAAAACACGATTCAGCTGAAAAGGCAAATCGTTTGATCGACTAGTTGAGTGATTTCAACCTTCAAAGGTCCAAATGGACGCCCTATTCAATTGATTTTAATTCTTTCATTGAAATTCACCAGAGAGTGCAACACGCATGGCATAAAAATTGATACTTTTCATATTGGCCGCCTGTTTTTGTTGATATATTATGGTTTAATTTGCCTCCCATTTTATAGCTATCATCATTCTAAATAATGGATAGTGAATTGGGCCACATAATGGATCAAATTCGATTTGCTTTCAAGCGATATATCATGTTTTTCAGTTTTATTTTTATACACTCGTGGATAGAATTTTGTTGGACTGAAACGTCAGTTGAATTCCGATTATTCAAATTTGATAATTTTTATTTATTAAATGGCACTCAACCCGTGTTTTCCGAGAATTATTAAATCCTTTTCACTTTGTAGCGTAAATTGTACAGGCTGTCCTGAATTCGTTGTCTAGTGAAGGGATCTCAGACACCCGATGAGTTAAAATGAAATGAAATAAAGAAAAATTGATTACTTCAATGAATTCTACTGAAAAAAGTACCTGTAAATTGTTTTAGTTTCATGTTTTTAACTTCAGTAATAAAGAAGTTATGAGAAATTTTCATTCGACGCCATTTTCCAATTTTCTCTAATAGCTTGAAAACAGTTTGACTCAGAAGGTTGCGGTTTTCACTAAATGAATTCACTCGAAAATGTGCCACTCATTTTGTTCTAGCTCATCGGGTTTCTGGGATCCCCTCACTAGACAACTAACTTAGAACACCCGGTACAGGATGGGACAAAATTTGCCACTTTTGGTGGAGAATTTCTGTAATAGCATTGAGTTTTAATATTGATGTATACTCAATGATTATAAATAGACGAAAACTGATGTCGGTTTCTGAGGGCCAATTTTGATGCGGACATTGGCGGAAACCGCAATTTTATAGCTACCACCGTCATCTAGTTGTTCATCGAAATTTTTCATTTCAGCAACTGATTTTTTGAGGAATAAAAAGATTTTTTTCTACGACCGTGCATCTTTACCCACTTTCCGCACTCATTTTAGTTAAGAAAGTAGCACTTTCTGCACTAGTGCAGAAAAGTAAGAGATCTCTACCTACTTAGGCCTATCTAACTCAGAACGTTACACAGATAATAATTTTAGACGATCTTCGGCAACGTTTCTAGCAGATTCAGGCGAAGGGATAACCAACATAAAACCTCTTGGTGGCTTAAAGTCAACTGCTGTTGCTGAGAGTTACTTGGAGGACTCCGTAGAACAGGAGAAAACCTCGAATAAAATTCATTTATGTACTGGCAACTTGCAACCGATGGCGTGTCCGTCATCTTCATGCATATTGTAATCTACGAGTGTTACCAGTTACCACCAAGTAACTACTCTGGACCAGCTATTCTGACGCATTTGCAGAATGCAACAAATTGTGTTTTCAACATTCAACATTTTTGAATCTTTATGCATTCGTAGAAAAAAAAGTTCCTAACTCACTCTTAAAATGTCTTTCCCGCCCTTGACTGCTCGCCCGAACTCCACTTTATGTCGTTCGGGTCAACGGCAGTCGCGTGCGGGAAAGTATCACTTTCCACACTTGTTAGAAGAATAACTCTTTTTCGAATGGGACAGCCGGTGCCTTTTTACATATTTCGATTGACATTAGAATTACAATTCCAAAAATTCAGCATTGGTATTTAATATTGTTCTGCGGTCATCTTCTAGATAGGTTTCAAATTTCATCCATAGGTTATGTAGGCTTTGAACTGAGTATTCCTAATGCACACAGGGCATTTTGCTTTCTAATGTTCTAAAAACTTTGATTTTGCTGTGGTGAAACCTGAAACAAAGTTAGTAAGTTTAATGAAAAATAAAATTGGAAAGGTATTTAATTTTCTTTACTGCGATCAGTAAGGCTTTTTGCGCGTTACCAAACTAGAGCTACAATTTTCCCAGTAATGTAACCTCCTTCGCAAGGTTGACCTGGGAATTCACTTTTAAGTCGACTGATCCCAGTGTTGCTACACTGGTAGAGTATGTCTAGTTGGCGCCATTACATTGCATTTTGTCAAAATATGTGCTCGGTGATTTCTGTGGCCTAAAATAATCTACAGATATCGGAGTTTTCTTTACCGATATTGTGCAGGTGATATCTCAAAATACAATGATCATTGAGAAGCTCAGTAAGCAGCCTTAACTTTTTAACACTGACACTGTGTATGATATTCAACGTGAAGAAAGCACAAGCCCGGTTGCTCCACTTTTTGCAAGGAGTTGGCTTTTTCATTCAGATTAATGTTTTCGGTGTGATTTGAATTTATTTCACATGACTTGATTAAAAACATTATTGAAAAATGCTGAATCAACAGATGGAGATGAATATATGATAATAAATTTCCAATTAAAACCATTTAATTATGAGACACTACCCTGCAAAATATACTCATCTGATTTATTTTAACACTACTTGTTGTCATGTCATAATAAACAGAATCGCTACAGAAGCAGAGAAAATATAATCTGGGAGGATTCTGCATTTTTGAAAAACTTTAAAGGTTTTCACTCCTAGTCTCTGAAACAGAAATAATTGAATGTAAAAACAGGTATTATAAAAACACTTTATGATAAGGCATTTTTGATTTCATCTACACCTGAAATTAGAAATACCTAATGAAATTACCTTCATTAAAGATTTTCTACTAGATAATCAATACCCACCAAATTTTCTAAAAAGAACAATTTCAAATTTAGAACGAAAATATCTAATTGAAATTCTAATGATGATCAGGTACAAACAGAAAACCGTCAAGAACAACCAAAGTTGTTGAACCACTTATTATAAAGAGGAAAGATTTGTATGTTTGTGTGTTTGTGGCGTTGATATGACATCACTCATAAGCTACTGGACCGATTTCAATAATTCTTTCGCCCTTAGAATGCTACATTATCCTTGAGTAACATAGGCTATACTTTTCATCCGAGAAAATTGGGGAAACCTACTATAACTTCAATGATAATAAATATGAGTACAAAAATCAGCTGTTTTCAGGTGCGCTGCGAAAACCGTAAGACGTACATGGAAACAATGTATGACGGAAATGTACCTCTTCAATAGTTCTACAAAAAAGTCCGCGATAGCATATATCTATCTTTCAAGGTTTACTCGGTATCACCTTTTAAAGGTATCCGAATGTTTCTCAAAATTATGCATTTTTTGGGAGTATTTTTTTATGAATACGCTATTGATCTTTATCCAATTAAATACGTCCTTCATATCCAGTATTTAATATAGAACGAAATTGCCTTTTACATCATTCAATTATGATGAATACATCAAAAGATATGGCAGGTTGAAGATGAAATCGCACCAAAATCGAATTACGTCTCCGAGCACGATATACACAAACACTGGTATGGCGACGCCCATCGAGATGTGACGTCACAGCGGAGAATTTCCATTGCATTTGCGGGATTGAAGTGTTAGAACTCGAGGGAATGATTGGAATAATGCAATTAACACGTTGAGCGCCACGTGCACACCGGTGGACATTTTGAATTTTCAAAGCAGGACCAAGTGTTCACTGGTGGTCATTGTTGATTTTCATCGATCGGACAGCATGACCACCCGTGGTCACATTATGTATTTTATTTGGGGACCGCGTGCTCATCGGAGGCTACGTTTTCTTTCATTATAACATTAGGAATGTAAGGTTTGGTCCCAGGGTGTGAGCATATTTCACTTGGACTTTGTAGTTTGGTCCAGCAATGTGTACTAATTACTGGATATGTGACCACGGGTGGTCATGCTGTCCGATCGATGAAAATCAACAATGACCACCAGTGAACACTTGGTCCTGCTTTGAAAATTCAAAATGTCCACCGGTGTGCACGTGGCGCTCAACGTGTTAATCGCAAGTTTCATTGAAAATGCAATCAACTAACTATTTTAAATGAAATTTCTTCGATGTCTTTGTTTGTTGATCCTGGAATATATCAATGAAGTTGTATAAATATGGATGTTAGTGCTAAGTATTTACGAGTATTTGTTAATAGAGAATAAATTATTCAAGTTTCATTTAAAAACTTCGAACAAATGAAAATATGTTTATCATATTCAGGAAATTTCTATGAATGTCATTTATAATTCGTGAATTTGGAAAGTTTTTTGTTCATTTTTTTCTTCATATTCTGAAAACTGATCTTATTCAGATCCCGGTGTCTTAAGTTGGTACGGATTCTGCTCAAAACGGTAGGTTTTAGAAAAAAGTGGTCAATAGAGCGTTTGTAGAGAATTAATTAACCTATAAAATGAGGTATCAATCGTCCTGATCGAATGAGCACAGACCGATTTATTTTCATTAGAAGATGAAAAATAGTATATTATATTATAAGGATTAAAAGTGCATCTTTTTTTTACGAGCAATATTTGCAGTTGCGAGGCGCAGCCGAGCGAATGCAAAATTGCGAGTTAAAATAGGCACTTTTAATCCGAATAATATATACTATTTTTTCTCCAACCAAGTCAAAATTACAATAAAATTGGTTTTAGTGAAAAATCGTTCATAATTTGGTTATGAATTTGAACACAGAATCATGACAGTGATTGTCAAGTAGACTTCAAATGCATGTACAAGGATTAAAAGTAGCGTTTTTAATCCTAGGATTAAAAGTGTTGCTAAGTAACGAGTGAATTTTTGTACGGTAAGAAAATCTATGACTTTTGCACCTGAAAAGAGTACAAAAATGTCAACATTTTTTGATGGTTGGAGAAAAATGTAATTTTTCATCTCCTCCCAACTTTATTCGAGATATTTTCAGAACGATAGGTTATAGAAAAAAGTGGTCAATAGGGCGTTTGTAGAGAATTGATCTATATCTTTACTAATATTATACTTATACCTATATTATAAAGAGGACAGATTTGTATGTTTGTGCGTTTGAGGGTTTGATACAAGTTTACTCATAAGCTACAAGAGATTTCAATAATTATTTCACCCTCAGAATGCTACACTATCCCTGAGTAACATAGGCTATACTTTTCACCCGAGAAATTTGAGGAAACCTACTATAACTTCAATGATAATAAATATGAGTACCAAAATGAGCCATGAGGAATACATCAAAAGATATGGCAGGTTGAAGATGAAATCGCATCAAAATGTCTCCGAGGTAGGCACAAGGCGGTTAGGAGAAGGTACCGAAGTGTGAGAGATGTTTTGTATGAATGTATTTTGGATTGCCTATGCCCGTATGTTTATGACCACACATCAGATCAACAGATGGCGCTGAAGTCGTTATTCAGGTTATTCATCTACTCTGCAACTAAACGGCTCGATCGAATTGAATGAATTTTTGTGTATACAGAACAACGTCTGTTGGGTCTGCTAGTTCCTTATATTTCTGGCCTTTAAAGAAATAAGAAGAATAGGTTCCAAATTCAACATAAGAACTGTTTTCAAAACACAAAATGGTTTGAGATCCATTCTAACAAACGAAACCAACGAAAGAGGCACAAAAATGAAAAATTGTGTTTACAATATTCTCTGTATAAAATATCATACAGAAGAGACATCAAGACCTTTAGAGGTAAAAAAACAGGGACATAAGAACAACATCAAAAATAGAAACATTACAAGATCCCAAATCGCTGATCATGTATAGTCCGTTCACGACAGGTTGAGCCGGCGGTTGGCCATGGAAATTTGGCATATTTCACTGTGTATATTGAAATTTTAGGTTATGTCGTTTATTTTCTTGTCAGATTGATAAGCAGTGTTGTCAATAGTGCATAGAGTTCTCTGATAACTAGCAAGCTCGTCGGACGAGGTCGGGTACATTCGGCAACGTTGACTTTATTTTACGTTATGACAGCAAAGACTGCCAACTTCAGATAAATAAACAAACGCCTACTATGCGCTCCAACTTTCGTGAACAGACTATATTTTAAAATAGCGGAGATCATATGACGAACTGGAACAACATGAAATATCCTAATGACGGAACTTGATATCTATAAAAGGACAATTAAGGAATTCACATGTATTTTGTTAGGTGAAGTAAATAATTTGGCCAATTGTTCTGTTGGAATAGATCGTATTTGGATTGATTTATTGAAGAAAGAAATAACATCAGGAAATTTCAAAATTAAATAGGTAAATCAACATCTCTATGCGTTGACTACTTTCAATGTCAATTAGACTGCACACGAAAAAACACACAAACAAGTTTGTCTGAAGAAGGTGTCTGATATAGACATCGAAACATTACATTGTCCTTTTCATTTATTTCCTTTTTTAGTTTTACTGTTGCTGCTTTTTGCTGTTGCAATTTGCTCCTGCAAAGATTTTCGCAGGAGCATTTCATCTTAATTAAATTTTTTTCATTTATTTCTGTTTCAGAGACTGGGAGTGAAAACCTAAAAAGTTTTTTCAGAAATCGGCGATGGAGACAAAATATTAAATTTAAATTATTAGTCGAAGAATCCCAATTTGATTCCAGAGAGAATCACCATTTAATAATGAAACACTACCTTGCAAACTACGTTCATCTGAATCATTTTATTACTATTTGGTCCCAAAAAAATGTGGCAGAATGAGAGGATTCACAACAGAATTAAAGATAGAGAAAACTCAAATACACGTCCCTGTTAGCGTCGATGACTGAGACAAATTAATGCATTTAATTATAAGTCGAAGAATCCTTATTCGATTCCAGTTTATGTTTACTAGCCAAAATAAGGAGATTATGACGACTCTGCAATTGCGAAACCGTGGATCCCGGGAGAATGTTAATTGGACGCTGAATTAACAGATAAAGATGAATCTATGATAATAGATTCCTCATTTTCGCAATTTGCTGCTCAACTACGTGCATCTGAATCTGATCATTTTAAGACTACTTGGCCCAAAAAAAAAGTGGCAGAATGAACGGATTCACAACACAATTAAAGTTAGAGAAAACTCAAATACACGTCCCTGCTAACGTCGATGACTGAGACAAATTAATGCATTTAATTATAAGTCGAAGAATCCTAATTTGATTCCAGTTTATGTTTACTAGCCAAAATAAGGAGATTATGACGACTTTGCAATTGCGAAACGGTGGATCCCGGGAGAATGTTAATTGGACGCCTCTCCCCCGACAAAGTGTAGACAATGGAACAAAACTGTAGTTAAACAACTTCGAATGGGGCGGAATGAAATATTTAGCGACACGACGAACTGTTTTGTTTGAAGGAATGATTACTTGATGCGTATAATCGCTCTGTTCCAAACGAGGAGGATCTTTATTTCACACGTTTAATTATTTCGAGTTCGCACGGGTGAAACTGATATGTAGGGTTGTTTGCGGTTGATATTCTAGATACTTTGAGGAAGAGATTCATGAAATATCGTATATTTGATACAGAAATTCACTAACTGGAATATTTTGTTTAAGAACCAAATAATGATGAGAAATATACAGGATGAGTCTTTCACTTTGTAAAATAAATAATCCGAAGATTCCAGAGGTCAATAGAAACCTTTTTTCTTTACCGATTCGGCTTGGCTGAAGAGATCCATCCTGTTGAAAATCAGTCTAGCATTTTTTTGGAATGATAAGTTAGCAGTCTAGAAATTTCTGCATAAAACGCTTTCATTCCAAAACCCTACGTTATACACAATTAATTATCTAGCGAAAAATGGCCTCGAACTATTGAAATATCGCGATCATTAATAAACTAGTCAATAAAATTACTATTATACGTCAATGCAATTATGAAATTCCGTAATAAACAACGTTTTTGACGACTAACCTAATACCATGTTACTTCTTTGATAATATATCTGGCACAGCTAGAAAATGTATTTCAAAGTCAGAAACGTTGTTAACTTCGCAGGGTTTTAGACTTAATGCGAAAACGATAAGTAAAATGTATTGAATAAGGTGGAGAATAATTCGAACAATTCTAACGAATAGTTTTGGTAGACTGATTTCTTTTTATCTTTTTGGTTCCATAACACCAAAACTATTGAAACAATTTGATCTATCAACGAACTCAAACGAGATATTCCGACCCTAGACCCACCCCCAGTATTTAGCTAGATATTTCCGAAGTTTATAGTGTTTACGGATGGATGACCATGCAATCTTTCATTTGATCTCTGATTATTTATCAGTAAGCCCAACCGAGGCGTTTCAGACCAGGCTCAAAATACGAAAGTGATGGACATTTGGTAAAATCTATGATATGCTTCAGCCTTTCGAGACTTGATCACTCAAAAAAAATCCTCGGAACTTTAAATTCAGGATCAAGATCAAAAGTATCTCATTCCTGAAATCACATCAGTTTTTGAGGTAAACTCGTCAATAAATTTAGAATGTTACATTTTTTCCTTAGAAAATACGGTGCTAATGTGTTATTTACAGAATGACAGAACCAGTATTGATCATTCGTGGAAGATCATTGTAAAATTTCAGTAACGAGGGAACGAAAACTATACAGGGCGTCAAAAAATGGTAATCCCCTCTCCAGGATAGAAAGAAAACCGAAAAATAATTGGGTTTTGTTCAGTAAAAAATTTTCGTAGAGCCATCCGTATTCAAGATAGAGGGCGCTTTTTACACGGATCGTACCAACTAGTATTGAACATAACTTTTTGAATATTAGATTTATTGAGCAAAATTTAAAGTGAACTTAAACATCATTCAATTTGACAACAAAAAGGTACTCTTGAAAAAACTCGATAATGTGTGTCGAAATATTTAGATTTGAAAATTATTAGGTAACACTCGATGCCTGTAATGGTTGGGAGTCAGCTATGAGGTCATTGAAGTAATTTTGAAACAAAAATATTTCGCAAACGGTACACATTATCAGTTTTTTCAAGAGTACCCTTTTGGTATAAAATGATGTTGAAGTTCTCTTGAAATTTTGCTCAATAAATCTTGTATTTGAAAAGTTCATAATGAGGTGGTACGAACCGTGTAAATAACGCCCTCTATCATGAATACGGATGGGGCTACGAAATTTTTTCAACAAACAAACCCCAATTATTTTTCGGTTTTCTATCTACCCTAGAGAGGGGATTACGTTTTTTTGAAACACCCTGTAGAGAGCAAATAGAGAACAGTAGGAGTGAATGTTGGTTTTCAATAAATTCCAAAGAATATTAACAATTCACAAAACCACAGCTTTGATTCTCATCAATGTTCAACCAACGCAGGACTGTACCTAGTTATCCTAATGAGCCCTGACAAAAATAAGTTCACTAGAGCGGAATATTCTAAACCTTACCTAAAATGTCATCAACAATTATCGGGTCACATGAGCAACTCATCCATCCAAAATTTTCAATAACTTCGAACTTTCCGTTCTACGTAAACCCCTAGGTCAACATAGGTCGTAGTCGAAATTACAGAAATACGTTTGATTTCAGACTTTTGTTCATTCAATCCATTGACTCCCAGAAACGTACCAACGAAAATTATGGAAAGCGAACAGCGAACAGCATGAGTATTTGCTAGTTTCCAATGATTTCAAACCTGTAAAAGGTACCAGCGAAAGTCCGTAATTGATAAAACCTCAGCTTTGATCCACAGCCAATGATTAAACTCCGCGGACTGTACCTCGTTATCCTAATGAGCCCTGACAAATATAAGTTTACCAGTTCGAATTATGCTAAATGGTTACATATCACCAGCATTTATTGGATTACATGGAAACTCATTCATCCAAAATTTTCAATACCTTCAAACTTCCCGCTATCCGTAAACCTCTAATAGGGTAGCATCGGCAGTGAACCATCTGCATACAGAATGACAGAAATACTTTTGATTTGGGACTCTTGTTTGAGTCCACAAAACCACAGCTTTGATGCCCACCAATGTTTGACCACAGCAGAACTGTACCTAGTTATCCTGATGAGCCCCGGCAAAAATAGTTTCACTAGACCGGATTGTCCTAAATAGTAATATATCATCAACATTTGTTGGATAACATGGAAAACTCATTCATCCAAAACTTTCAATATCTTCGTACTTCTCGCTATCCGTAAACCTAGAAGGGACCATTGGCAGTGGGCCACCCTGCATACGGAATTACGGAAATACTTTTGATTTGGGGCTCTTGTTCATTGAGTCTATTTCAGACTCCTAGAGACGAGCTAACGGAAATTATGGAGAGCAAATAGCGAAAAGTAGGAGTAAGTGATTGTTTCCAATGATTTCAAAAGTGTAAAAGGTTTCAGCGAATGTCCGCAATTTACAAAACCACACCTTGTTCCTAACCTAACTCAACCACAGCAGAACTAGACATAGATATCCTGATGATCCCCAACAAAAATAAGTTCACCAGCCCAAATTATCCTAAATTGTAATGAATCATAAACATTTATTGAATTACATGGGCAACTCATTCATCCGAAAGGTCCAATAATTTCTTACTTTTCGTTTTTTGTAAACCATTAGGTTACTATCGGACTTGGGCTACCCTATACAGGGTGTCTACTTTCTGTTTCTGGGAGTCGAAACTAGTTTCAATAAACAAGCGTCCGAAATCAAAAGTATTCCGTAGGTATACAGGGTGTCTACTTCTAAAGAGGACAAATTTCGGGGGAGGATACAAGTGATTTGCAACAAAAATATCATAGAACACAAACACATGGTCGAAATGTTGACGGTTATTCTTCAATTTAACATTTCTTGATTTGACGAGAAATTTCAAGTATTTCATCTAAAATGAACATTATTCAGTTTTCTTTGTAGTCTCATCAAATTTGACCATATATTCGGAAAGGGCAATAAATTTGCTACAAGATGTGACAGTCTGGGTGCAGAAAACACTCTTATTGCAGGCGTGGTAAGGAGATTGAATATCACGATTTTGAAGTTAACAAAATTAGTCCTATTTTTTCAATGGTTTTTTCGATGAATCATTAATAATTATGCACACACTATCTCGTCAGTAAAAAAAAACTCATTTAGGGTACTTTCGAATGGCATATCAACTTTTGTGCTAGCTCCTCATTCTCCGATATAATATCATGGCTGACCTGATAACAACGATAAAGTCTAAAAATTCCGAACTATAAATTCGCTCTAATTCGAAGCTCTTCGTATTCGAGTTTCAATGTAGTATTATAAAAATCATCAATTCATCTTGAACCGAAATAATAACGAAAAAATGAACCTCCTTCTTCAATACATTCGACACATCGTTTTCGTACTGAATCTACAACTCTATATAATTCATAGCCTTTCTGACGCAATCCTGCACAACACAGTTTTTTTTTCTGTTGATGAGATACTTCCGGGTAAGAAAGCGAGTTAGATATACTTTCTCTTTCAAAGTATTTTAGACATAAAAATCCGAAGGCGTAAGATCGGGGCTCTTCGGTGGCCATCTGACCGTATCTTCCAATCCATTGTATCGCAATATATTCTTTAAATAGATCTTGACATTACGACTTTTATGTGCTTGGCAGCCATTCATTTGAAGCTAGATATTTTATCTCTTAGATAGGTGCATTTCATCGAATATGTCTCTAGAGTTGCTTTGGATTAATTTGATGAATTATTCAGCATCAAAGTTATCGGTAAGTTTAATTTCTCCGAAATGTTCATTTTAGATAAAAAACTCGAAATATTTCGTCAAATCAAGAAATGTTAAATTGAAGAATAACCGTCAACATTTCGACCATGTGTTATATGATATTCTTTGTTGCAAATCACTTGTATAATCATTCCCCGAAGTTTGTCCACTTTAAAAGTAGACAACCTGTATACCAACGGAATACTTTTGAATTCGGACGCTTGTTTATTGAAACTAATTTTGACTCCCAGAAACGAGCAAACGAAAAATGTGGAAAGCGAATAGCGAACTCTATGAGTGAATGCTAGTTTCCAATAATTCCAAACATGTGAAAGGTTCCAGCGAATGTCCGCAATTGACAAAACCACAGCTTTGATCCTCACCAATGTTTAACCACCGCAGCACTTTACTTAGTTATCCTAATGAGCCTCGACAAAAATAGGTTGACCAGGCCGGATTATCCTAAATACTAATATATCATCAACATTTATTGGATTACATGAGCAACTCATTCATCTAACCTCGTTTGGAAATACCGAGTATAATGGGTCTGACACATACAAACATATGACACTAATTTTGAATACGGAATGATTTTATCTGGATTCTACGTCTGGTTTCAAATTAGTTGAGTGTGCATATTTTGGCTTGTTATGGAAAAGGAGAGATTGGTTTGCATAGAAATGAGATTCTGGAGTAGGAGAGGATTTGTATCATAGGGCCCATGAGTGTTGTGTACGTGAACTGTACATACTGCATTTTGTTTATGGAAATGCTAGACGCTCGCTTGTTGGGTAACATTGGATTTTTTGAATTAAATTTCTTTCCAGACTAGACTTGGTATGTTGTTCGCTCAAGAGCTCATCTGGACAACTTTTCCTGAAAAAAGTTCACATAGTGATATCAGGGGTGTGGTTCAATTTCAGGAGAAGAGTTTCGTAATTCTATTTACGATAAACTAAAATGTTTGACCAATTATGTTTCTATCGATATACTCGTAAACTGGCGATGGCGAACGAATAAGGTGTCTACTTAAAATCATTGGTATATCTGTAAGTCGTAGTAGTACAGTCCACTCTCGATAATTTAACACTCGATTTTTGAATCTCTCGAAACTCTGAAGTTTTCTTAGGGTCACTTGAATAACACTCGATGATAAACTGGAAAAATTCAGTGGATTTTGATCTTCTCGCTAATTTGAAGTTGTAGACAGTGACACGATGCTCATCAACTCCCAGACACCTTATAATTTGAAATCTCCTACTTTTGTTATTCGTTTCATCTTGTACAGACCTATCCTCATTGAGTATGCGCAATCTTCTTGAGAATTCAATCTTAGCAAGAATGGGATATTGAAACAAGATGTGGCGAAATAGTTCGGTACTTTACCATCCTGAAGAAAAAAAAAGAATTATATATATCCTCAATCATATTTTTTCGAATTTCATCCTAACTTCTTTTATTTTGAACTCTCAGTAATTTTTGAGAGGGCCTCTTGAGTCAAATTGTCGAGAGACGACTGTATAATTATGTTCATTGAAAATGTCTCATCAATATTAACTTTTATATTAAGTGAAAATGAAAATAAAAAAGAAATTCAGTATGACACAATGAAGAACATCAACTAAAACTTCATTTCTTGAATAACAATATGATGAGATAATATCTAATTCAAAAGTTTCGCACTACGCACTATCTACAGGCTAGCCCATACACGATAACTTCCGAAATGACCACCATCAAAATTTGAAATTTTCCCATGAAAACTTGGTGGTTTATATAGAGTACTATCAGAAAATTTTTCTTGTTTTTACCGAAAATACTAATTCCTAATACTAGATGGTATGCTCAAAATTTTCAGCAGAAGGATGTTGAACAGTTTCGAATCGTATCGATTTCATTATTTTCTTTTAATGAGAATCCTTCTGAAGTCTATCAGTGCTTTGAAAACAATACTGCGATTGGGAAGTAAGTACGTCGGAAACAAATTAAATTCATTTGTGCCATTCTGATTATGTTTTTCTATTCATTCATTTTTATTATCCAGATATTCCAGATTTCAAGATAAATCCTCATTATTGAAGCTTAGTTTAGTTTACATTTCAGGCCCTCCAGCTATATCGACTTCATTACGAAGCAATGATGTTTTAACTGAACTTCAAAGTCAAAGGAAATTGAAATATGAGATTTTTATTAGGAATATGTACACGCTGTGGGTATGCTCCGTTAATGGAGAGAGATGTAAAATATGAGTGAGTGAAACCTGCAAGCAGATTAATTAATCTTTTGAGCGAGTCCATCATATTCTGAAGAATACAATCATTACGAGTAGAAAATAGTTCTACAAATTCGAATTTCTTCACTTCAGCCGATGGTTTCACTCTTGTATTTCACAAGTTCAGGTATTGTAGATAGATAGATGGTTTTTTGGATGGCTAGAATAGAATAGATGCCACTTCGAAAGCTTACCATTTTTTCATTAGACCAGAATCACATCTAAACTTACAGAACATAATGAATGATATCAGATTTAGATATTTTTGGTTCCCATATATTTTAATTACCCTTATATTTTCATGATTCGAATTATTAATTTTCGAGGCTAATCTAGATTCAGCTTTTGTAATTAGTTTTCAATGGGAAGCATTTCTTGAGTGAGTTATCTCATTTTTTTTTCAAATGAAAAACAGAAAAATTTCAGGTTATTCAAATTTGGTCGATCGTCACCTCAATCTGAACAAGCGTGCAAATGCTTCGAACTTCTATATGTTCACATTAACAATTGATCTGGTGAATGTAAGCAGAGTTCGAAGGATATTGAAACAGAGAGTTTGAATCGATCAAACTATCCCCAGAACATAAATTTTCGCTTATTAAGAAGAAAATTTTAAGTTTGAAAATGGTTCTTTTTTAAGGCTACCCGGTTCATAATAGGCCGTAAGGCGACCGTAAACATAACAAGTGCTGAAAGGAGTGAACCCGGACAGATTGTTTGTCTGAACTTAAAGATATTTGTGCAAAACAATGATTCACAAAAGCAGGGGAACTATAAACACTTCGTTAGAAAAAATTAAGTTTATCAGAGACAAAAAGGTGATATTGATAATTAGTTTCTACAATCATTGATATTCTGCCTCTAGGGCAGACCAAAAAATGTAAACTGGAAGAGCTCTTCCGTTCAAAATCAACACTTTCATCAACCATTATTCCCTAATATTAACGCTTCATTTGCATTCATATATCTTAAGCCGGATTTAGACGAAGCGTACCCACTCGCGAGTCAAACCTCGCCACCTACTCGCGCACAATAACTCATCCTCGCGCCAGTGTTTACACGATGCGCTGGATTCGCTTGGAAGGGTGAGCCAGGATGAGAAGGCGAGGTAGTTATCAACCTCGTTAAGAGTCCGAGACTCGACTAGCTCCAGAAGCTTGTTTAAACGACAAAGCGAGGCTTCTTTGATGCGCGAGTGAAAACCGACCGGCAATAGCTCAACCCGAGGACGAGGGGCCTCATGGCGAGGAGCATGTTTACACTATGCGAGGGATCGGAAGCGAGGCTGGCGCGCGAGTAGGTGCGCTTCGTCTAAACCCGGCTTAACACTGATATCTCTTTCAAACTTAGCATTGATAAAATACTCCCTGGATGCGGTCTGACGCTCTCGGTCGCTCTGGAACACTCGCGCCGTTTGAAGCACGAGAGAGAGCCTGGAATACTCTCGACTAACCTAAATAGACCTTGAACAGAGTTGTATTTAAAGACGAGTGTGTTGGACTCAGATTGAGTTACAGTTACCGTGACTAATGTAAGTTATTGTAATCGAATTACTTTCAGTTATTGTATATAAATTTGTCTGTTAAGTAATTGTTAGAATAAAATGGACATATAGCACGAAAAAATTTTTTGATCTCGAAAAACGTTACAATACTAAGGTTACTATAATCATGGAGACTCTGTTTTTAGAGTACCAATATAATTGGACGAAAACCTTATTCGTCTAATATTAACACTTCTATCAACCTTCTCGACCCCATTATTTACGCTTCATTTGCATTTCTATATCTAACAGCGATATCTTTTTCCAACTCAACATTGATAAACTACCTGAACTTCAAGAGTATTCGGTGCGAACTGCGTAACTTCAAAGACATCATGGATTTATGAAAGGAGAAGGAAAAGGGAAAAGAAGATTTGCCTCAGGAGTGTATGTTCGCAGTGAAAAATAGCCCGCTTATGGTGTGAAATACTTTATACAATAAGTTGTAAGAACTTCCTCGAGATGTAATCTAACTCCCCAGGCTGTGAGACCCTTCCATCTTCGCTGCTGCACTTCCACCCCCCACTCCCAGACGTAGTGAGTTGAAAAGTCGCCTTTTATGTAAGGGAATTGCTTTTTGTATCAAGGAAAGTTACTCTCGAATCCCTGAATTCATCATATTCCCTGAGAATTCCCCGATTGGAAAATGTGTTCGCTCAAGTTATTGGATTAACTTGAACTTCGTTCAGAGACGAGGAAAATCTCCACCTGCTACTTGAACTTTCCAGAGAAGTTCTAAGATTTCTGAATTCGAGATGGAACAATACCACTTATGTCAATAATTCTGCTTCAAACTTTTCATGTAATTCAGTAATAGGTAGATTGAAGGGATGTTCGGGAATGGAAGTTATTTTTGCGGAGATGTATAATTTTGATTCTAAAGTTAATGTGAATATCGTGTGCAATTTATTCTTGGTTGGGTAGAGGGGTACGAATTTTCGAGATTTGAACATTATTTGAGTTTATTTTCTTGTTGTATAACATCCATGGTTCTTGATTTCCGAATTGCTGTTGTCTTGGTTATGAAGCTCGCTGTTCTTCCGTAAGAAAATATAAATTCATGTAATGTTCCGTGCTCTTATGGCTTCTTTTGATACTTATTAAATGTATCTCTAAATTTTTTTTTGTGAAAACATCTATCTTTTCACTTCATAATCCGAAAATTTTACTGATCCTAATAACCAAACATTCCGCTCAAAATAATTTCTATTAATGTTTCTCTTGAGTAAATATCAAACAGTTGAAGATTTTTTGAATTTTCTGGAAATAAAAATGTAGGAAAAAGATTGTGACATCGACTTAACAAACAGAAAAGAAGTATTGCATGAAAGCATGTTGTGAGAGATACCTGAAAGTCAAAGACTTTTCGCACGTTAGTTTTTAGGTAGATAGCTTGCCATAGATTTCCACATATTATATCAGTTTTAGGAATTTGAGATGGTGAAGGTGGGCAGGAAAAGAAAACTACTCAAAAGCTCGCTTGTGCAGTTTGAAACATGAATAACACCATGAGAATCTTTCGAACGCTTGTTCACATTGGAAAAAAGTTCAAATTCGAATATCTTGAGATAAATTGGTATTGTTCCATTTATTCGTGAATTGTTTTTCACCTCGAATTTTCACATATTATTATCAATGATTCCAACTGAGTTGTTCAACTTCACTTCCGGTTGAAATCTTGAAACTTACGAAAATTCAAGCAGAATATATACAGGCTGTTTCATCATAAACTGGACAAACATATATTTTCGTGTAGAGGACATCGGGAGAATCATTTTTGCCTTATACAATATATCTCGTTTTCGAAGCATAAGCGAGATACAGGGTGTCAAACGTCATTTTTGAGCAAGATTCTTATGAGTGTGGTCAGTTATGTATAACACTTAAAGTAACGGTTTTTGGTCAAATCTCAGAATTTCTGGATCCTCTATTCAGAAAAGTTGACGAACTCCGAAAAAAAATTTACAAAATGGCGGAAGACCTGCAATGTTCCCAATTTTTTTGCGGTTGTTAAATTGACTTTTATTTTCTGAATGAACACAATTTTCTGAGAATTTCTGTGAAAAAAAAATTCTCAAAAATCGAACACAATTTTTTTTACATGTCTACAGCGATGAAAAAATTTCACTCGAAATGGATGGAATTTGTACAATTGTACTTCTTGAATTATCAATCACGAATATGAAAACAGAATTGTAAAATATCGAACGGTTTTGTTAATACAGTCATTCAAATGTTTTGTTCAGACCTCTGAAATAATGAAAATAAATTTGTTTGAGTTCTAGAGTCGAAATAATTGAATTATTGGCATGTCCAAACATTTTAGATGAATTTATACAAAAAAAAACAGTGAAACTCAGTTGGGACTCGAACCGACGTAGGTATCAAATAAAGAAATGGCACTGTTCTAAGCTTACTTAGATATATATCCCTGAAAAGATGAGTAACGCCTAACTAAAATCAGTAGGGGAAGTGTGCCCAAGATAAACACGGACAAAATGGTGGTGGGGGGTGTTTATTCTACCAATCCAAAACAGTTATCAGTGGCGGCGTCACTTTTAATTACGAAGTTTCGATATTCCTTTAATGAAACTCTTCGATTTATCAATCAAAGATATATGTTAAGTCAACTTACGCATTACGAATAAAACGAGTTGCTATATTATTAACAATATTTTATCCTGTTATTGGATAACTAAAGACGACGACGTAAATTGAAAAATGCTATATAATTGAGTGCACTAATAATTAATGAACTCAATACAGAATATGGGACGAAATTCTATAATTCTCAATAAAGTAGTCTTTCCTTTTTATTCAATGCCCAACCTTGAAGAGCATTAAGCCGGTCCCAGACAATGCGTGTATTTGACGAATGTTCGGCATTGGCGGTGCTTCGCGTAGTGTGTGGGAGCTCAAGTTCGGCCTGAACACTATGGCCCACACACTATGCGAAGCACCGCCAATGCCGAACATTCGTCAAATACACTCATTGTCTGGGACCGGCTTTATATTAATTTGGTGTTTTATATAAAAAATAAAAAAACATATATTTTTACTTCAATTTTAATATAGATATGAAAATAATACAAAAAAGTAGGATTTGTCAAACAAATACAATGTGAAAAAAAATAGCACAATTGGTCAATTAAATGCTACTGATTTTGGTACAAAATGAGATGGGGGAGTACACTTCTCACTCTATTTTTAATAGTATCACACCTTTTCCTTGTTTCGTGGTGCATCCTATTATAGTAAAATATCTCGTCAATATTTATTTAATAAAGAAACTTGATGGTTATCTAAAAATTCACCATATATACATGATCCCCAAACAGACGCAGTGATGGTTCTTTCAGAGGATGTTGTAGTCTGTGAAATTGTCCTGAAAAATAAATATGTAATTAAAATAGATACAAAATAGAATTTATTTCAAGGAGCTGGTTTATCATGCAGTCTAGCACAATTGCTTTGATTTCATCTGATATGATTAAAATTTAATTCGCCTGTTTACCTCGGAAATGAAAGAGCAACTATGGATTCAATTACTTGGTCCTTAGAAATACTTGGTTCTGTCATTAGGACTACTTCTTCCTCAACAGTTCCTGATAACTCCTCTTGACTGAAAATAATAAGTTATGAATGGTAATGTTCTATATTAAAAAACTTTACTAATTGATAAAGAACTATGATAAATTTGATTTTTTTGTTTAATTAAAAAAATAGTTGGAGGGACATTCTTCTTGATAATAGTGTTGGAAATATCAAGATATCTACCTTGGAGAAAATAATGAAGAGGAAGATAAGACATTGCAAACTACCTACATTGGACCAAACTCATGGGAAACAGGAACTGCATCCCGTTTTAGTATCCTCTGCCCAGATTTTTTTACTTCATTATCATATGGCTAAAAATGTTTTCCACAAACATAATGCCACTTGTTGGCGTGTTCCAAATTCAATGCATTCAACCATTGCTGCCTCCTCTGCATATTATCAGGAAATCTAAAAATATTGACGAATTGAAATCAGCAATGAATTTCTATGTGCCGCCTATGGAATAAGTCGTGGTTATTTGTTTACATACCTATGAAAGGATAAACCATCTCCAGCTCTGCTTCTATACCCACAATTTAAGCACTTATTGGTCATTATAGCACTTAGTATTACTTCAACACTTAAAATTGTCTAAAAAATTTAAAAAAAAACAACGAAAACCACGATCAGATGAATAAGTAAATGATGGGTGTCGTACGAAATGACATTTCTCGTTTTGCTATCGAATATGGTCGTTAAAATCCGACGAGCGCGTATTTGATCTAACCAATAGGCCGGAGACACACTTGGCGTTTTATTCCGATCGGTTTTTTTGCCGTCGACTGTACAACAAAATTGTAGCTTACACACTGGATTACACACTGGGCGGTAAAATATCCGTCTCAATCACAACCACGCTACCCCGCCAGTCACGTAGGCCACTGCTGGGGGTAGTCGATAGAAAAACCGACGAATGTAGTGGCAGCGGTCGGCTGCATTTCTACCGACGGCGTTAAAAAATCCGATCGTCCTTTTTTCCGCCGAATGTGTACGTCACCATAAGATCCCACTCGCCACTTCTGGTAAGGCGTCGACGGTAAAATATCCGATCGGAAAAAAACGCCAAGTGTGTCTCCGGCCATAGGATGCAAACCAGCGAAAATATTTACTTTCCCCTACTTCGTTATGGAAGGGAGAAGATGATGGTTACAAACAAAACGCGCTGGTTACTCATCTTTTCAGGGATATATAATCTGAGGTTCTAAAATCTAAGGATATTAATATTCTTTGCCAGGCAACGGTAGTTCGTAGTTCATAGAGTTGGACTGGTATTTGAATTTTAGTGAATATAATTCAGCTAGTAGTCAAACTCTATGAACTACGAACTACCGTTGCCTGGCAACGAATATCAATATCCTTAGAACAGTGCCATTTCTTATTTGATACCTACGTCGGTTCGAGTCCCAACTGAGTTTCACTGATTTTTTGTTATGAATTCATAAAATGTTTGGACATGCCAATAATTTAATTATTTTGACTCTAGAACTCAAAACAAATTTATTTTCATTATTTCAGAGGTCTGAACGAAACATTTGAATGACTGTAGTAACGAAACCGTTCGATATTTTACAATTCGGTTTTCATATTCGTGATTGATCATTCAAGAAGTACAATTGTACAAAATTTCATCCATTCGAGTGAAATTTTTTCAATCGCTGTAGATGTGTAAAAGAAAATTTGTGTTCGATTTATGAAAATTTTTTTTCACAGAAATTCCTAGAAAATTGTGTTGATTCAGAAAATAAAAATCAATTTGACAATCCCAAAAAGAAATTTGGAACATTGCCGGGTCTTCCGCCATTTGTAAATTTTGGTTTCGGAGTTCGTCAACTTTTCTGAATAGAGGACCCAAAAATTCTGAGATTTGACAAAAACCGTTACATTAAGGTTTATACATAACTAACCACACTCATAAGAATCTTGCTCAAAAATGACGTTTGACACCCCTGTATCGCTTATGATTCGAAAACGAGATATATTGTATAAGGCAAAAATGATTCTCCCGATGTCCTCTACACGAAAATTAATGTTTGTCCAGTTTATGATGAAACACCCTGTATATATAGAAAGTGGTTGTTATAAAAAAATTGGGGGAGTTTGAATATTATATGTTTCTTCTAAAAGAAGCGGTGACCGTAAAATGTACGGTTGACCAATGCGCAATAGACTGAAGGCGTTCCAACAGAGTTTTTGGACGATACAGTGAACGATCCCAAATCGCAGTATCGTGTTCCAACTGACCATGTACCGGGTTTTTCACTATAATTTGACCCCCCCCTTCAACTTTGTTACTGAAGGAGATACAAAAAAACGTTTCCCATAAAAGTTTCACGAAATCAACTGAGGTTTTTTGATATGAGTTCAGAAACTGAAATATATACAGGGGGCCAACATATTGATGGCTACTTCATTTTTTTCAAATGGAACACCCTGTATATTTTTTCATGTTTGGCTAGCTCTTTTCCCCCTGATTTCGAATAGTAACATATGTGGTCTATCTCTTTTATTCTGAGAACCACAGAGTTTTAATTTTAAGAACTACCTGCAATATCTGTAATCATCATTTTACGAGTGACAGAGTGCGTTTAAGAAAATGCTCATTTTTGGAGTTATAAATAACGTCAGGGGAAGATATACAGGGTGAACAACATTGAATGCAACTATATTTTTTCCAAATGGGACACTCTCTCTTCAATTTTCAGAGTTTCAAAGAGCAGATTTTGGAATGATGACTACGAGAATAAAAAAAATATGTGGAAATACCTACGAAAATTCTTATATCCAACCAGTTTACTTAAAGTTTCATTTTAAAATGAATACTTAAATATTAATTAACCAATGAAAAATGAAAAACTGGTAGTATGGTAAAGTAAAATAACATCAACTAAAGAATTGCTCAAATTAACCACCTTCATTCCAATACATAGTTTATAAGTTGTGTCTCAAGTTTGTTTAGACTATTTTTGATAGCACTATTATGGCTCCGATTCAAGTCAGAAATTAAAGCTTCAAAATTGTTTCTAATCATTACAATATTATCATTATTCTTTGTGCGTTGACGGGATTAGTTCCGAAATAATGCGTTTAATATTGGCTGATTTTATATTATTAAATCATTCTCCGCTTCATTGATTGTCATTAGTGAGCTTCTTTCGAACTGAACGAAGTGATTTATATAACTTCAATCAGAAAGATCAGTTGAAGCGATCGTTCTTTCGTTTTCAATCCGTTCCCCTTCCACAACTCTAAAGTGATTGCAAGTGATTATTCTAAATCGCCGGAATAAGTTCCATCAGTTCAATCCAGTACGAAAGAAACACTACTATTATTGCTGAAGTAATTCTTTTCCTTCAGGAACGGATATAAAAACGTGTCCAACGGTGTTAAATCGGGACTATTTGGTGGCCATAAAATGGGTGCGCCATTACCAATCCAAAGATCAAATCGGCCACTCAAATATTCGCAAACTTCCAAAACGATATGCCAGATGGTTATTAAAATTTGAAACTCTGTGGTGCTCAGAATAAGAAAGATAGACCAACATATGTTACATATTCGAAATCAGGGGAAAAAGAGCTTACCAAAAATGGAAAAATATACGGGGTGTTCCATTTGAAAAAATGAAGTTGCCATCAATATATTGGTCACCCTGTATATATTTCAGTTTCTGGACTAATATCAAAAAACCTCAGTTGATTTCGTGAAACTTCTGTATGAAACATTTTTTTGTTTCTCCTTCAGTAACAAAGTTAAAAGGGGGGTCAAATTATAGTGAAAAACCCGGTACATGTATATTTTATATATTTCATCATTCGGCGATTTTCTATTTCATTTCCGATACCGAATATACTATGGAAGAATTCATTTATGAAAAGTAACTCTTTCAAGCTTGAAGGATGCGAAGATAGTAGATAACAAGATTAGCGGAATAAGTGACAACAAACAACAAAGATAAAATACAGGGTTTTTATAAATGATTATAACAGCGCAGTTGGCTTTGGATTACTTTGCCGCTACAGAATAACAATATCTAACCAATGAGAGCATAGCATGATCATTGAATTCTGTGGTTTGCATAGGAAGCGGCAAAATGAGAATAATCCAAAGCCAACTGCGCAGTTACAATCATTTATAGAGACCATGTAAATCTCTAGGGAGTATTTATTTTGTCGATCAGTGACAATAAGATCGAAAGAATAAGGCAAAAGAAAAATATCACACGGATGGAAAATTTGCAAACACAAAATTCAAATTTTTTAACGATATACGGGTACACAAAGCACTGACCTCCGCATAAACGCGATACAAAACGATTCCTTGTAGGTACGGTATATTGAGAAATCTAAGATTATACCCATACATATAGTCTGTTCACGAAACTTTGAGCTGCCGGTTAGCCATGACAATTCGGCATATTCTACTGTGTATATTGCAATTTTAGGTTATGTTGTTTATTTTCTTGCCAGATTGATACGCAATGTTGCCAATATTGCACAGAGTTCTCTGATAACTAGGAAGCTCGTCGGAAAAGGCCGTTGACTATGTTCATCGTTATGACAGCAAATACTGCCACCTCAGATAAATAAACAAACGTCTACTTTGCGCTCAATCATATGTGAACTGAGTATACCTAATATTTTATTAATTTTCTATGATATTTTTAGGAGGAATCCTTCCTGCACAATTGCTTTCTAGCTTTATATAGGGTAAAATGCTGTGTATATAATATTTTGTTGTTGGTCCAAATCTGTAGAAAACTTTGTTCAGCACATAATAACAACATATCACATTCGCATACGAGGGTCGGTCACTAAACTGAATTGCTAGCAGCAGATTGAAAACATTTATATCAATTCTCTTCCAGAGCAACCGTTTATCTTCGGAAACTTTAATCTATGAAAGGGACGACACACTCGCATATTTTTTGGGTGGGATGTTTTCTGTAAAGCAGGGAAGTTACGCCCAAGTGTTCCCTCGTTTCTCTCTCCTGTTCCTGACTGATGATGGCCAGCTGCAGTCGTTGTCGTGGTCCATAAACTACTGAAGTTGGGATTCCGTTTCATGACTCTCATGTTTCTAGCAGTTCTTTAACGGTCTAATTTACCTTGCTGTTATTTCGTCATAAATTTGAATCTATCCTGTGGGCTACAGTTTTTTGTGGATTCTCCCTAATTTGGATTTATGGTTTCTTGAGAATATCTTCACTCGTTTCGGTTTATTTCAGATGATAAGTCTCCGAAATACCTACTTTAATAGGTACATCAGGGTTTTAAGTTATAAAAATTAGAGCTACTTTTTTGTATTTTATTCCATGCAGTCTATTCTTGACAACCAAGTTAATTAATTTATATTCAAATTTTACACAGGAAAAAATCCTTTGAAAGAATGTGTTCGTCCATAACAAATTGTAATTTATATTTATATTAATTATTTTCACCTTATATTGACTAAAAGTATTTTCAATCGAAAACTTTCAAGGCAAAATATTCGTTACAATCTCTTTTTTTTCATAGTATAAAAAAATTATTACTATGATAGCTAATTTTTCCAGAAAATGTAAAGCAATTTCCATTATTATTTTCAGCGTTGGCCATTGTAAACATGATTCAATACGAAAACATTTATGCTCGGAATGTCATGGTCCTCAAAAATGTGGAAAAAACCATTAAACTTTAGAATATTTTAAAATACGGAATCAGCACACAACAAAATCTCAGAGCAAATTGCACATTCTGTGAATTTTTTTACATTTTCTGATAAGAAATATTGAAGTGATTCATATTTCTTCACACTATGTGGAAGTAGAGACTTGAAATTTCACAGATTTTCTCGAATACGGTGATAATTTGTAAAGTAAGATGTGTTTTTGATTCAAAGTCAATAAATAAAGAAAAAATTAATATTTTGGCTGTATATTTGAGACATAAATAAATCGTCACCAAATTTCATAGAGAAAATTTATTGTAAAATTTAGAAATGAAAGAACAAAAAATTCGAGATTATATAATAACAGTGTGAATAAAAAGTTCTTTCACCTACAACTTTTCCATTTTCGCGATTTTCTATCGAACTTTTAGATCTGCGAGAAATCGAAACACCAAGTCGTTTAATGTCCAGAGATAAATTCAATTTAATCAATAGGTATATATTTCTGCTCATGACATTTATGATTCACACGTTATTCACAAAATCTTTTTGAGGCTATTTTTGGTCAAAAGATGAGGTGATCCATTATTGATAATTCCGAAAGCGGAGAGTGAGCGTTAGTTATTATTGAGCTGATATATTGGCGAGTCATCTAGTGCTCTAATGCGCCCATGGAAACAAAGCGGCGCAATATCAAAGAAAATCATGCTTACACTTTTTCAGTCGAAAGTCAACTAACTCAGGATATGCTCAACCATCATCATTCGAATCAAATTCCAATTTTTCAAACTCCCAACACGATGAACTCCCCCCTCGTCGTCTATGTAACTACAATAAAAATTCGAATCTATCCGAACGCCAAAACAACACCTCCAACCTGATGGAGTATTCCCAGATTCGTCTATAAACACTTTAGATACCACCGCAAAATTAAATATTTACTTTCCGCCAACTCCGAACAATATTTCGAAATTATCACACAAAACGGCACTCCGAAGGCTCCGTCCTCTGGTTGACGGCTCGAATAAAGAAATCAATTCAAGTTCTGGGAAAAGTTTTCCCTGTTTCGTATGGCTCCAGCAGCCACCGCGGTTTTCTTTCAATTTATCTGGTTTGCCGGGACGTGCTTCACTTCAATAATAATTATCGAAAATGTCACTTGGGTATGGACGTATATAGACGACTGACTGTTTATTGAACAGAATGGAATTCTAGTCGAGACTTTTCTTTATTCGGGAGTCAGAACACGTAAACGAGAATCTTTTATTTTCGATGTCAGGCGAGGACAGAAGTGAAAGACCAACATTTCTTTGGGCGTACCTCATCAATTTAGAGGGTTGATCATAAGATTCCACTGGAAATGAGATTTAAGGGTGAGATCATGCATAATGTATTTCAGTTCTTGTTTGTATTGGAAAAATAGAATTTTCAATAAAATTGTGACATTTGGCAAAAAAACAACAATTACTATAAAAAAATACGTTTCAATAACGCAATTCAAATCATTCATTCATTCAAAATTGCTGAAAATTTTAATGTGACCAAGCAGCGTAGCTCAAGAACAACTGGAAATATAGCTGCTGAAGATCGTAGTATTGAAATAGGGCATGTCACAAACGGAATAAATGGCGTTTTTTTCATGAAGAATTGGGGGCTTCTGAAAGTTGAGTTATCATAAGAATTGCATCCGGTTATCTCGTATCTCTGCTGAAATGTATCAAAATGATCTGGTTTCTCATCGCAGAACCCTCTTCAGTATTGAGACCTTTTTTGCCTGGGGGCTTCGTAAATGAACATAATTGTTGCATCTTCAATGTGCCACTGTTTGGTCCAATTTTTGCGCTGACTGTGGGATTGGTTATTACAACTTTATTCGACAATGAAGCTGGTACAACAGTTACGCTGACTGTGATAAACCACATTATCAATTCTCAAGGATGTGCACCACACTATCATTTATTTGAGGTAGCATGACTGTTCTGTTTGAATTCGGTGTTAAGTGAAATCATACACTAGCACCTTTTTGACAAAATGAAATATATCCATTAAAAATTTTTGTTCCTCAATATCTCAAAAACGAAACCAATCAAAATTGAATTTCGCGGCCACATGCAATATGCTCAAGATAAACCTCATGCAAAATTTTGTGGCCACACTGGCCATAGTGTTAACAGAACCATAGATAACTGGAAAATTGAGAGGAAGAATATTTACACTTCCATAACAAGATTTACTATAAGAGTGAAATTTATCTATTTATTCATGCAAAAATTTCAAGAAGATCGCATCATCAAAACAAAAGAATTCAATTTTTAAATTGTCGATTCTTCACCTTTTTCAGCCCTTGAATAATTTACAGAATATTACTCCGATTATGCTGAGATTTTGCATTTATATATTCAGTATAAATCTCAAGTCCCATGCAGAATTCTGAGGTAATAGCCTCTCATTGCTTCATCAAAGAACGAGCGCTCCAAATCTCCTGCTCAGGGCTTTTTAAATTAATTTTGTTCCAAACTATTTCTTTTCCAGCCTCTACAATTCAACGAATGCTGGTCAGAACGATAAATAGTAGTGGCGAAAATAATCGCCACATTTAGAAATAAGGAACATTCTATATTTCAAGACATAGAAATTGAAAATGTGTTCAGTGTTTTTTCGAGATACGCCATTCAAATGGTATAAAGAAAGTGGACGAAGTTATGAACGAATGAGATGAGAGAATCTCCTCTTTTTCAGTTTCAGTGGTAATGTTAACCGTTCGGTTGTTTTGACAGAAACGCAATGCATCATAGAATATATATAGAAGTTTCGGAAGCGAAAAATAACACTGAAACATTGTAGAAAGGTCGGAATATCGAAAAACATTCTTTTTTATGAAGAATCTTTAGGAGGTTTGAAAACACACATAACTAAAGAAAACAATTTCTTGACGTTTGAGATCCACACAACACCTGAAAACATCTCTCATTGATAATTTGAAAAAATAACCTCTCCAGATTCTGCACTAAAAGTGAGGCTCCACTGGTCCGTTGCGTTACGTTGTGTTGCGTTATCGCGATGTATCATCCCATTGTAGGGCTGCTTAGACTCTGGACCGTCGATTCGTTGAACATCGTGTCGACGTAAACTCACCATTTAACATGTCAGTGCTCTTATATGATGTATCTGACTAATAAATAATAATAACCTTCATTCAATTCATAGGACATTTGAATGTACAAGAATAAATGTAAAAAAAGCACAAAAGTTAAAGAATTACATTCCTTTACCTCTAACAAAATTTCCCCATTTACATTACGAAATTGCTTTGGTAGAACATTATACAATTTAATTCACCTATACATAGCATTATTGTGGGTCAGAGTTAAAGAGTACTGGATAGAGATATTGATCAATTTGCCTTGTTTTCAAATTATTATTTTTGAACTTCTCGAATAATTCTTTGTGCTGCAGAAGAAACTTTATGCAATTATAAATGTAGAGATGTATGAGTTTTTGATCTAGAATTATGAAAAATTACACATTCCGTTTTTCCAGCATTTAATTTCAAGCCATTCATGGAACACCAGTCTTTCACATCGACAAATGCGTTATTCAATTCTTCAACTAATTCTATTAGATCATTTAGTAATTTCAGTATATTGGTATCATCACATACAAAATCATATTAAGCAACTGACTAATATTGAAGGGCAGATCATTGATGTAGAGAATGAAAAGCAGTGGACCTAAAATGCTGCCCTGTGGCACACCACGAGTGATCTCTTTTTCTTCAGAAATAAAAATATTGTTATCAACATTGATACGCACTTTCTGTTTTCGGCCTTCAAGATTTGATTTCATCAACTTAAGTTGATTGTCTCGAATTCCATAAGCTTTGAGTTTCTTTAAAGTATATCATGATCAAAGCAATCAAACGCCTTAGACAAATCCAAGTAAACCAATCGGATTTGGCCTCTCTCTAAAGCTTCTATAACTTTTTGAGTTATTTCAAAATCTGCAGTTGTTGTATTTTTTTATTTTTCATGTATCCACTAGAAAAAGTTGTTTAAGAGATTAATCGGCCGGTAGTTGGCCAAGATCATCCTCAGTACCAGATTTATGTATAGGTTGAACAATTGAACTTTAAATTCACTTGGAAATATACCAGTTATAAAGGCCTTATTAATGATATACTTTAATGGCACAACAATCAAGTGAAGTTTTTTTTCTTTCTGAACCTTTCATTAGGAACAGATATTCCTTTGGATGGGAAACTAGGTCTTGATCCTGAACCGTGATGTAGGAGAATATTTCAGGATGAAAATTATATTTATGAATTGATAACTGTATTTTGCGGGATACGGACAAACTCTCCAAAGATCTTAAAGTATATTCAGCAACGTTTCGCAAACTCTCGTTTGCTTCATCAGGCCTAAAAAGTATTATTAAAATGTCATACAAACCCGTGTATCATGACCTAAACATAAAAAAAGTGAAACACATATTACGAGATAATAAATACCCCAAACCTTTCGTTGATAGAATTGTTTCAGAACTTCTACGTAAACGAAACAATGACAAAACTGTCAACACAACCACAATAAGTAAAGCTTACTTCAATTTTCCGTATGACCCAGAACTTTCCCAAAAATCAAAGAACCCTCAAAACGGAAAATAGTGAGCTGGTATTTTACAACATGAAAACAGTTGGGTAGTTATACAGTAAAATAAAAGATCCAATAAATAAAGATCATAGATCAGGAGTGATATATGGGATTCCATGTTTGGATTGTGATAAAATGTATATAGGACAGACGAGACAGTATTTACAAAATAGGATTAAACAACATGCATACGATATCAGAGATGTGAAAAATAGAGAAAGGACAGTCTGTGTTCACACTTTTTCAAAGACGATCACAGGTTCGATTTTTCGAATGTAAAAATAATAGACAATGAACAACATTTTAGGAGAAGGAACATTTTAGAAATGATACATATTAACATTAACAACACTGTTAATTTTAGATCTGATAGTAATAGTAATAGTAATAGTAATAGTTTATTGATCCTCTAAGACACATAACAGTGTATAGGACACGTCAGGTAATACACATACACAGTATGAAAAAAGAGAAAATAAATAAAAATAATAACAAAATTCCACTTATACATAATATACCTAACTAAATAATTTCATCAGAGAAGTATTCTCCAATGCTGTACTAAGACCTTTCTATTAACAAAGTCTCAACTGCATTATTGAACTGTTTTATATTCAGTGTCTTGAATCTTCTAGGTAAATGATTAAAAAGTTTGGTTCCTACAAAAGTTGGTATAGATTCATATTTAGTGGTGTGATGTATAGAATACATAGATCTTTCACATGCCTAGTTTCATTTATATGGAAATCTGAACATTTTTTTAGATTGTGTCTATTGCGCTGAATATATAGCAAACTGTTCAAGATAAAGATGGATGGAAACGTCAAGATTTGATGTTTACTAAAAAACGGACGACAAGAGTCTCGAGGTTTCAGACCAATATAAGTCTGATTATCTTTTTTTGGCACATAAAGACCCGAACCACATCGACAGATGACCCCCACAAAACTACATTATAACAGAGGTGACTGTAGACCATGCTGTAGTATACTCCAAGCAAAGCATCAATCGGAAGAGCGTCTCGGAGGCGAGATATAGTATAAAACGAGTTGTTCAGTTTCTTGCACACGTGATCCACATGGACATGCCATTTTAGATTGCGGTCAACATGTATCCCCAGGAATCGAACAAAATCTACCGATATCAGATTACCCGTGGGATGTTTGACAATGAATGCATTATCGTTATCAGTAGCTCGGTTTTGGAATTTCATCACGTATGTTTTCTCTAAATGGACAATCAGTGAGTTCCGGCGACACCAGTCGACAAAACGTTGGATGATTAGTTCGCAAAGCATCCGAAGCTCCTGCAAACTGCCAGCTCTTATGGCGATTGAGGCATCATCAGCGAAAAGTATCAATATGCAGGCTAACAAATAATCTGGCAAGTCATTCACAAATAACAAAATAAAAGAGGACCCAGGACCGAACCCTGGGGCACTCCCAAGCCACTATCGTATTCGCGGGAACAATGTCCGCCCATTCGAACAAAAACTCTCCGATTTGAAAGGAAACTGCGGGTCCATTCCAGAACACTCCTCTGAAACCCATTTGATACATCTTTTCTAATATAAACTCGTGCCGTAAAGTATCAAAAGCACGGGATAGGTCGAAGAAAATTCCCGCTACGTGAGTTCCATCATCTAAACTCGTAAAACCAACTCAAGAAACTCGCAACAAGCAGTTTGAGTTGATCTTCCATATCTAAAACCATGTTGGCTGCTAGATAGTATCGAGAACTTAGTCAAATAGTCGTACATTCGTTTATATACAAGTTTTTCTATGATTTTAGATAACTGACTCAGAATAGAAATGGGTCGATAGTTAGATATATCGTGAATGTCATCCTTTTTATGAATAGGTATGATTCTAGCCAATTTGAGAGAAGATGGAAAATGTCCCGCAGAAACTGACTCATTCACGAGGTGTGCAATATGTTCGGAAATCAAGGGGGATAGCAGTTTTAATACTCTTCCAGATATCATATCAGGACCAGGGCTACAATCAGATTTCAAGTTGCCGATTGCAGAGATAACCTCATCCGCTGTTACAGGAAAAAAGAAAAAAGTACAACTCAATAGACGATGGGTCGTACAAAATTCGACATATTGTTTCCATAATAATCACGAACAGAAAGCTCAGCAACCTCAGTGAAGTATTTCGCAAAAGCTTCAGCTACTTTTTGAGGGCAAGAAATGGGCTGACCATTGGAGAGTAGGGTGATATTTCTGCTAGTTTTGATGTTCCTACCAAGTTCATGATTCACAAGATTCCAAATATCCTTATTAGAGTTGGCTGATCTCAACAAGATGTTCCTGTTGTATTCCAGTTTTGAACGCTTAAGTAGTGAATTATAATCAAACTTGGCACATTTATAGAGATCTTTCGCTTCCTTAGTTTTTAAATTTTTGACAAGCCAGTGTAAATTCATCAGGTGTTTGCGAGCTTCCACTATTGTAGTATTTATCCATCTTGGCTGTTGTACTGTATGAAATCGGACGTAACGTAGAGGACACGAAGCCTCAAAGGCTGTTCTTAACATACCTACTAATATTTGAAATTTGTGATCTACTGAAAAAGAGGAATAAATTGTGTCGAAGTTAGTACACGATATTCGGTCAAAAAGATTGTCTAAATTACTTTGTGACATTATTCTTATGACTTGAGGATCGGGTGCTGTCACCGGAGAATCACTAAAAAGGTAATCGAGAATAATCGCTCTGTGGTCACCGATAAGCGGATCGATCACATCAAAATCATAGATTATAGAGTATAGAAAGATAGGAAACGGCCCTACATTCCTAGTACTAAAAAACGACTACATTTTTTAGTTCACATTTGACCCAGAGATGGCACTGAAGATCAATTTTTGTATAAAATCTGTAATTTGGATTAGAAATCATATAAAGAAAACTGTAATAAGAATTGATGCGAAATTCGTATTCCCTTCAGGATGTTTCATTTTTATATTTTAAATCCATAATTTCCAGTAAAATTCAGTATTTCATGTGTAATATTTTTATTATGCATTTATAGAAGATATTACAGAAATATTAGGGTATTATTGTAAGATTTATACATGGATTGAATATGAATATACTTAGTGCGTCTGTGGATTTCCAGTTTCTGGCTCAGTTCAATTGCAGCTTCGTTGTCCACCATCACTGTTCGAATTGACGGAAAACTTTTCCTGAATAGTCACTTTAACCATTTCATTTTCCGTGCAGCTTCACATCAGCCACTATTTCTACATGTAGAAATGTAGAAAATGTGTATGTATCGTGGAAATAGCAACAGATGTTTGACGTTGATCAAGCCAAGATATAGCTTCACCTGCATACATCCATAAAACACCAGTTGATCATCCAGTTTCACTATCTCGTTCGTAATCTGCATTACTGAAGGGTACAAACTAATCTTTTTTCCACTTTTTTCGAGACGACACTAACGGCAAAAGCCGTTCGAAGTGAAATAATATTTGTGCAAACGAATTGATTGGCACTTTTTTATATCAATGACATTTCCCATGTATATTGATTTCGAAACTTATAATCATAGAACCAGATTTTTAACCCTTCTATAGTGACATTAGTTCACATTTGACCCAGAGATGGCGCTCATAAACTGTAGTCGTGTCGTTTCCGATCTTTATACTATATAATCTTTGATCAAAATTAATTGAACCCTTATTGGCATTACTAAGTATATAATCGACTTTGCTTGAAGAAGTTTGGCCGTTTATGTTAGTGTGAATTCTAGTTGGTTCAAAAGAATTCACTGACAAATTGAAACACATCAACAGATCGTCCAGAGACTTTTTGTGGGAGTCATCAGCCGATAAATAGTTTACATTCAGATCGCCACACAAGAAAATCACATTGGAAATGGAGCTACAGTAAGTGACTACATATTGGAGAGTCTTAAGGAATAAGTTAAAATCGCCAGATGGTGGTCTATAAACACTAATTATACAGCTCGTTTCCTTACCCAATTTGATCTTGACGGCACAAACTTCACAATGCATTTCTATAGAAAACTTGTCTGAGTTCAAACACTGCACAGTTAAATGTGATTTCACGTAAATTGCACATCCTCCATGTGCTCGGTTTGGTCTGCTGTAGTAAGCACAAAGCTGGTAACCAGGTATTGTCATGAAAGACAATTGTTCAGATGAGCACCAATGCTCAGCAACGCTTACACAGTCGGGATTGATGGAATTCAAAAGAATCTCCAAACTGATCAGTTTATTGGAGATGCACTGAGCATTCAATTGTATTATTTTGAACTTCTGGTTAAAATAACCAGGGCCGTGGTTCGAAACTGCCTGCAGAGCGTTTAGGATATGGGAATTACACCCTGACGGCGTCTCGAAAAAAAACTTATTGAGTGTCACACCCTCAGGCCATTTAGATTGATCCATAACCTGATTGAGGAATTGAGTGGGAAATGAAATCTTGAAAGATGCGTAAATATCAGGTTGTTTGGATTTTAATTTTTCACAGGTAGAATCAGGGACTATCTCACTAAGGAACTTCTCAACATCAGCAACTTCAGTTGAGGGACTGAGCCTCGTAACGTGAACATATGATGTGGGTATCTTCGGGGCTGCAACAAGCGAGGTAGTCTTAGATGATCCGATAATTAAAGTGCTCTATTCCTTTTATGCTTGGGCTCAGGTACTGCCAAATTTTTATTAGTGATGTGGTTATTTGTAGACTTTTTCTCTGCTCCCAGGGACATGGTTTCCTTATTCGATGATTTTTTCTTTCTCTCGACTTGAGTCCATTCATAATTAATAGATTTAGGGTCGGTAGTAACGTCAGGTGAATTTGTTGAATTATTATGAATGATACATTCTTTTTGGTGTTCCCCTGTATTCCCAGCAGATGAATGACCGGACATGTGCGAATTTGTCTTATCAGCGAGGGAACTCCGCTCCGCTGTTATCGATGTTTTTTTGTCGCATGTTAATGATTGAATTATTTCAACGAGAAAATTAATTTGTTTGTTTTGATCGTTGATTAGTTTCTTCAGATCCTGAATTTCAGTGTTGAGAGGAATGACTGCTTCATCAATGGCTTGTTTAATTAATGTACGTATTTCAGCACTATTATTACCAACTGTGTCAGGGGGATGGCATGGTGACAAAGAACGAGAACCAGTTGATAAACTACAGTTATCACAGATCCACCCATTTTTAGGATTTGCTCGAATATGGTTGAAGTCTTCCACAGAGATTTTAGCACACTTAGTATGAAAACTATTTTCACAAATACTACAATCAATAGGGTCATCGTACCTATCAATTTTAGTCGAACACAGACAGCAACTTTTACTGAACATTTAAGCAAACTTTACAATTCTGTCTTGACCAAATATATGCATTTATAGTGTTGTGCGAGCTTGGTGGAAACTAATTAATGTACGGTATTTCATTGAAAGAAAATGAAGATAATTCTGTGTTTGACAACCTTGATATTGTTTTACTGTATTGGTTTGTTTTGTTGTGTTTTCAGGTTATGTTTTCCTGTGATTTATTTTAGATGTAAATATTCTGGAATTTTCCAAATGAATTTTAGCCAAACTTTTAGTATTTTAAGCTGTTTTTTGTGATGTGACGTGGAATATACAGTTGATGCCGTCGTTTTTTAAAGTTTTACATTTGAATGTCTTATTTATAGTATAGAGGTATTTATGTATATTTTACTGTAAGTGTTTTGTATGACATTTTTATAATACTTTTTAGGCCTGATGAAGCAAACGAGAGTTTGCGAAACGTTGCTGAATATACTTTAAGATCTTTGGAGAGTTTGTCCTTATCCCGCAAAATACAGTTATCAATTTATTAATTATTATGGAGGACACTAATATTTGCATTCTATTATATTAATGTTCAGTGTTGAACAGTGGGTAAGTATCTGATTCATCAGAAGTCATTCAAAACCTTCAAGTTAGCAATAGAAATTGTCTCCCGACATTCTGATTCACCATCAAGGACCTTACAGGACAATTCGTTTCACGTGTTTATCATCATAAGTTGACGAAATATTAAAAAAATATTCTCCTCTATACACATTATGCTGGTAAAGGAATGAGTTGGATTATATTCATCCAATGATTATAACGTCCAAATACTCCCGCACAGCAAAAACATTCAATTCAATTTTTTTCACACTTTTATTTTTGTCTAATGTGATATAACAACAACGCCCATTAAGCTGCTAACAAAAGTCAGAAACAGTCTTTGGCGAAAGCGGAACGACAGAATGTTTATGATGGTAATTATGAACTACTTGATATTCTACCCTCAAACTTAATTAAATTTCAAAATATCCGAGCTTCAACATTATGACGAGGGATAGTTGCAAATTTAATTCGCAGCAAATGGACGGAACGACCTTGTCATGGATAGGGTTAGCATTAGAATTCTTCAATTCCTGAATATAAAATAACATTTTCGTTATTTTGCCCTAGCTATAATCAACGGAATAGCCTTGAGCAACAATAAACTGCCACCAAATCATTGAAATAATTCAGTTTATGAACGTCAAATCGAACAAAAAATATAAATAAATCGCATCAAGAAACTAAACAATAACAGACAATGTTGCCAAACTGACATAATTATGTGTAATGGACGCAAGCCGTTAGTATCAGAGTAGGGAGCGGTAAATCAATTATCCCAATTTTGCAACGCCGGAAGTTTGTTCACTCGTATAAGCAGATTCTACTTGGCTGCATAACAAATGCGTGAAGGCAACTGTAGTTTTACTTTTTACTCTAAAGGGGCCCACTCACTAAGAAGGAAGAATGCGCAGTTAAGTATCTGCACGTTTGCTGTAAGCAAACGTGTGCATTCATATTTCCCACACACATACACTTTTGCGTGTTGTTTGGATGTGCGACAAGCGTGAGATGACGTCGAAAAAAGATCTGATGTTAATGGCAGTGGCGTGTGTTGTTATTCAGGAAAAAATGTTCAATGTGTAAATAGGGAACCCGACACTGTATTGCTGAAATTATGAAACGTGCACAGACTTTGTACTAGGTGGGGGCGATGGGGCCAACCATCTAGTTTTTACCTCTCTTTTTCTTGGATCAGGGTTCGTGGGATCTTGGATTGTTGAAAAATGATAACAACTCGTAGAAAACACTTATAATAACACTAGTACACAATACAATGGTCAGTACTAAATACGCAATCTTCCTCTTAACGGGCGTCCTCGCACGTTAAGAGTTCTACGCCTCACTGCCGAGTTCCAGGCTTGCGCAGAGGTCGCTCCGTTATTCTCCACACAATTCGGTGGTGCCTTAACAGAGGCGTAACAGACGAGTGGTCTGAACCACCACAACTTGTTGCCCATACACGGTCGTTTTTGGTCATTCTTCCACCCACGTACGGTGAAGAATGCACACGCCACACGACGGAGATAATTGCGCATTCCAAATTTACGCCATACATACACTGTGTTAACTGTACCCCGTACAATGCGCATTCAAGTCTTCGCGCTTCCCTCTTAAAGGGCCCACTCACTAAGAGGGAAGCGCGAAGACTTGAATGCGCGTTGTACGGGGTACAGTTAAAACAGTGTGTGTATGGCGTAAATTTGGAATGCGCAATCATCTCCGTCGTGTGGCGTGTGCATTCTTCACCGTACGTGGAAAAATGACCAAAACGACCGTGTATGGGCAACAAGTCTCTGCACGTTTCATATGTTTAGCACACAGTGTCGGGTTCGATATTTATACCTTGGACATTTTTTCCTTAATAACAACACACGTCACTGCCATTAACATCAGATTTTTTTTCGACGTCATCTCACGCTTGTCGCATATCCAAACCAACACGCAAAAGTGTATGTGTGTGGGAAATATGAATGCACACGTTTGCGTTACAGCAAACGTGCAGATACTTAACTGCGCATTCTTCCTTCTCAGTGAGTGGGCCCCTTTAGTGAGTGGGCCCTTTAAGAGTAGAGCATATTGAAGACATTCTATAATTTAATGCTCCTTGAAAAGTTCTGCACCTGTTACAGGTTTGCATGTTTAAATTTGATTCTGTGACGTCCATCAAACGATTTCTAATTTCAATAGATTTAACAACTATCAGTTATCTTATTGCCATCTGACTATTAGAGGCGATGCAAATTCTGACTCCTTTGTATTGTCTCAACAGACAGTGTTGGGCGCACATATCTGTGGCCAAATTATCAGTTTGGTTTTCCCAAAAGAACTGATTCTCTAAATTATTCGCAAAGTTTTATCAATCAAAAATTCGAGCCCATTCGTCTAATTTTCCGCATATTTATTTGATTGGAACGTGAACGTGTTTACGATTGCTCCTGTTATACTGTATTAGTTTGGTGTTTGCTTTGCATTTTCTCTGTAAAGAGTTGTGTGGCGGAAACGGCAAGTAGAGGAAACTTTTATTTTCAATATTGGCCTTATTCTTTACTTAGGTTATTGTTTTCACTGGGTTAATTTTGGTTGTTTTGATCGAATTCGCGGGAGGTGATATACGTGGATTATCGGTACATGTGCTGCGTTTCCACATGCGATATCGTTATCGGAGTGGCGGATTTGATTTCTATGTGTACGGGGTGTGTTCGTTTTGGGTTCTGACTAACCCGATTGCTACTTGTGAGTGTACTGGTGGAATCCTATCCAACACTTTCATTTTTGTTTTCCGCGGCCCTCTGTTTGTCTGTTAGTCACCGGCTATCGGCCCGGCCGTTGTGAAGGGTATCCCTGTTTAACTTCCTTTAGCACCAGTACACGAGCAATCGATTTGGATCACATTCGGTTCATCATGTCGTGCATAAGATGCAACACTGCAGTTAAGGAAGATTCTGATAAGCTAATCCGGTGTGATGGATGCAGCAGATACGTGCATATTGCGTGCTCGGAGTTAACAGCCGCGGAGCTTAAGTGTTTCGAGCTGCGTCCGAACAGTAAGCGTAGAATAAAGTATATTTGTATAGAGTGTGAGCAGGGACTACATCAGATCCCAAAGATCCTCAAGCTGATTAATGATTTGAAAGATGAAATACGGGAGCTAAAGGAGGCTCGAATCGGTGACATCGGTGTATCTAGGCCAGTCGATCCGCTGCCCAGTCAGATGATTTCAAGTGAAGAAATGATTAGTGAGATGCTTGAGAGAAGTAAACGTGCTCAGAATGTTATCATCTATGGAAGCAAAGAGGAAGGCAAGAGCAGGCTGGAGCAGGTACAGCATGACTCGAACTTGGTTCAAGCTGTGCTTGCAGAGTGTGGGATTTCAGACAAGGAAGTGAAGCCTGTTAGACTGGGAAAGTTTGATTCGACGAAGAGCGAAAGTTCTCGGCCCATACGTGTACGTTTGTCTGCTGCTGAGTGTGTTCCACTCATTATGCGTAGATTTAAGAAGGTCAAAGTCAAGAAGGAATTCGAGCATTTGTCGGTTTCTCCTGATAGAACACGTAAGCAGATATCGGTTTTCAAAAGTGTTAAGTCGGAAATGGATCGCCGCCTGTCCGAGGGTGAATCGAACCTGAGGATTAAATATGTGGGTGGTGTACCAACAATCGTTGATTCTGAAACGGAAAACTGAATCTTACCAACAGGTCTATACCAGCTGATGTAGCCTCTAGTTTCATTCAAAATCAATCACAGTTTATATCTCTGTATTACCAAAATACTAGAGGACTCAATACAAAACTACCGCTGTTTTTCAGATCATTGTGTGAGTGTTCGTATGACGTAATTTGTATAAGTGAGACATGGCTCAATGAGTCTGTTCTTGATGGTGAAGTTTGTCCGCCGGGCTACAGCATTGTTCGTGGTGACAGACAATTTCTAAATGTTAATAGATCTCGTGGTGGTGGTGTCTTGCTTGCGTTTTCCGACAGTGTAAAATTTGAAGAACTGGATAATAAGTTTCTGAAGGACCTCGTTCCACTTATAGATGTTGTGCTGTGCAGGTGTATTTTTCCGTCTCCGTTCATTATTTGTGTGGTCTATGTGCCACCTGACGTGTCTGGTTTTCATCTCGAAACTTTTGCATCAGCCCTGGAACTTAAGTTTCTAAAGGAAACTCTTTTGATCGTGGGAGATTTCAACGTACCAAATTACAGACAGGGTGGTTGCGGAAGCCCTAAGGATATGATTTTGCGTCATTTTTGTGACCTTCTGAAGCTGGGACAGGTAAATGAAGTTTTGAACAGGGATGACAGACTACTAGACTTGGTGCTGGTTTCGGATCCTCTTGACGTGTCTGTCGACCGCTGTGATGCTCCCTTTGTACCCGAGGATCCCTATCATCCGGCACTGAATATCCTACTGAAGCATTCTTCGCAGCAAAGTCAACCTAATTTTCAAAAAGTAGCAGATACTTCTTATGACTTCAGAAAAGCCAATTTCGAGGGATTGTTATCGTCAATTGGAGGATTTGACTGGAGAGTTTTGGATGATTTCGATCAGGTCGACGATGCTTTGAATTATTTTTATAAGCAGTTATATCAAATCTTCGATGAGCATGTGCCTCGTAGGAGGTATACTTCTGGTGGCCGTCGCTTTCCAGTATGGTTTACTGCTGGAATTAAACGTCATATCCGATTGAAGAGCTTCTATCGTTCGAGATGGCTCTCAACTCGGGACTCGAAATACTGGGATGAGTTTAGACGTATGCGATCGATGGTGAAGTCTGAGATATCTTCAGCGTATAATGAATACTTGATTAATATACAGGATAACCTAAGATCCAATCCGGCTGACCTCTGGAGGTTTATTCATCAAAAACAGGGAACCACTAGGATTCCTGGGATCATTCACGATGATGGAGCTTCTTACGATGGTCCACAGAGTATTGTGGATCAGTTTGCGAGTCATTTTTCTGGAGCGGTAACCGGGGGACCTGTTGAGGAGGAGACTGATTCTGACGAGTTTACCCAGCTACCACCAGTTCCTTTGCCGATGATTTCCAAAGAAGAAATCGAATCAATCATGTCCAAGTTTTCCCATAAGTCAACGGCTGGAGATGATGCTGTTCCGTCATTTGTAGTAAAAATCTGTGGTGCGGTGTTGGCTGAGCCATTACATTATATAATAAACCTAAGTTTGCGAACCTGTACATTCCCTGATCGATGGAAGAGAGCTCGCGTGGTACCTATCTTCAAGAAAGGGGACAAATCACAAATTCATAATTATAGACCAATTTCCATTTTATCTAATTTTGCTAAGGTTTACGAAGAGTTACTGCATGAACATATTTATTTCAACGTGAGCTCATATATTTCTACTCGGCAGCATGGATTTGTGAAGGGAAGATCCACTGTGACAAACTTGGCTACGATCTCACAATATGTCTCGGAGTGTTTGGATGATGGGGGTCAGGTTGACGTGTTATATACAGATTTATCGCGAGCTTTTGATACAGTTGATCATGTTATTCTCATGAGAAAGCTATCATCTTTCGGTCTCAGTCCTGCATATGTGAGACTATTGAGGTCATATTTGAGGGGAAGAGTAAGTTATGTATTTTACAACGGCTTCAGATCATTTGAGTACATTCTCTCCTGTGGTGTGCCGCAGGGGTCGAACTTGGGACCACTGTTATTTATAATATATATGAACGATCTTCTTACCTCCCTGAAATGTCCAGCGCTAGCGTTTGCTGATGACTTCAAGCTCTATCTGAGAATACTCAATGAATTAGATTTATTACTGCTTCAATCAAGCCTAGAGTACATGCACCAGTGGTGTTTGCGTAACAAACTCATACTGAACATGGAAAAGTGTTTCAAGGTCACATTCACGAGGAAATCACAACCGCTCAATTTCAACTATAATATAGCAGGCAAGTTTATAAACGTGAAGGATCAAATTCGTGATCTTGGAGTATTGTTTGACTCTACCCTCAGTTTCATTCCCCACATTGAGGAAATATGTGCTGGGGCTAGTAGGACATTGGGGTTTGTGCTAAGATCTACTGCAGAGTTTGATGATCTGTCGGTACTCAGAAGCTTGTACTTCACTTACGTAATCAGTAGACTAGAGTATGCTAACTTGATCTGGTTTCCCATCTACAACTGTCATCTTGTACCATTGGAGCGCATACATAGGAATTTTTCAAATATGTTACATTTAGGACTACTGGGAGGTTTCCTGAGCGTGGAGCAGATCTGTCAGGTATAATGGGTGAAATGAGAATTTCTTCCCTGCTTGCGAGGCATGAGGAGCAGTGTGCCGGGTTTGCACGAAGACTTCTAAATAACAGAATAGACTGCCCCTATTTGCTGTCAAAAGTTACTTTCAACGTTCCGAGATTGGTAACGAGATCTACGAATATGTTTTATTTACCGACGGCTCGTACAAATTTTTCGAACGGTGTCCGGTTTATAGAATATGTCGAAGTGCTGATAGACTGGCGATGAATTTGTTCAGTTAGCTTGGGGACTTGAATTTGTGTTTACTAGTATTTAAATTTATTTGGTGTACTTTCAGTTTCAAACTTCTTTAAAAATGTTAAGAACTTTTGAATTGTAACACGTAATATGTATTACTTTGCCCTTTAATTGGGATTTTCCTGTTGGGTAAAATAAAGATTTATTATTATTATTATTATTATTATTATTATTCATTTTCAGATGAAAACGAACCTTATTAGTTCGAAATGAATTCATGCATTAACAGTAACGCAGGAATAATTTATAAACAAATGAAAGCGGAGAATAATATTAATTGATTTAAAAATCACCAATATTGAACCCATGCTTCGGAACTTATCCCGTCAACGCACAAAGAACATGCATAGTGCTAATATCAAACGGAGCATCTTCAGTATGGAGGAGCTCCGTCTGAAAGGCATTCTAGGTTCCCTTATTTGAAGAAATGTCACTTAGCTCTGAGAATAACAGAACCGAAACGCCATCTCTTGGGATCCTTACGAACACCTACTTCCGATGCATGAACCCTGAACGAAGTGCGAGATGTTTATCCGTTTTTCATACAAACTGGTAGTCCAACTATGGTCGATGAAGTGGAAACGGTCTTTTAATCGTCATAAATCAGACGTGGTGATAATAGTAGAAAATAAAAATTCATGCATTTAACAGTAACGCAGGTATAATATAACGGCAGAAGGAGCTCCACCATACTGAAGAGCCTCAAATAGGGCGAAATAGCTATCTATGGATGCTCCGTTTGATAGCTTGATTGATGAAGGTTAAATCCACATAGTTGGACTACCACCAGTTTGTATGAAAAACGGATAAACATGCCGCACTTCGTTCAGAGTTCATGCATCGGAGGTAGGTGTTCGTAAGGATCCCATGAGATGGCGTTTCGGTTCTGCTATTCTCAGAGCTAGACGACATTTCTTCAAATAAGGGAACCTAGAATGCCTTTCAGACGAAGCTCCTCCCTACTGAAGAGCCCCAAATAGGGCGAAATAGCTATCTATGGATGTCCCGTTTGATATTACCACTATGCATGTTCTTTGTGCATTGACGATATTCATTCTGAAGTATGTGTTTAATTATTGGTTGATTTTCAAATCAATTAATATCATTTTCCGCCGACCTCGCTATAAAAAGTGATTTTAATGTGTACGAAATTGAGCATTAATGGCCCATTTTAATGCTCAATTTTTTAGCCATTTTAATGTGCAATCGTCATGGCAACCGTACACAAACTATTCAGAGACATGTCAAAACTCTACTGGAACATAGAAACATAGAAATTCAATTCAATGTCTTGTGCAAAATGAGAATGTATTTCAATCAAGAATTTATACACTTTTCATGTTGAGATCGTCGGAAAAATCTTGTAATCAACACGGTTATTAATCTAGCGACTGATGGTCTCGAACTATTAACGCGTTCGCTCCGCTCACGCATTAAAATATCTTGACCATTAGTCGCTGTCTTTAATAACCTTGTTGATTAAATAACTATATCCGCTTTCATTTGATTATTAGTTCATTTTGAATACTCAAGTCTATGAAAAAACAGTTCAAAATCATAACTAGTTTTTTTGCTCGTCGGTATCTCATCGAACAGGCGCTAAAACGAAACATTTCACATATCTGAAGTCAGTCACCAATGTGCAACGAAATCCCACGGAAAAATAATGAAAGAGAAAAATAAGCACACCTTCTATCTTCAATTTAGTAGAATTTTCAATTTCCTACATGACATGTGATAAACGAGATGTCGTGAATGGATGTTAATATCCTCTATGCACTTGACAGTGAGAGCTGTGAAATAAGTTAACAGCATGCGGAACTGCATCACAAATTGCATATACAAGAAGAGATTTTCGCGATTTTTATTCACATGGAGAAATTGAATCAACATGTAATAACAAGCAGAGGCCAAATGAATGGATATGTCATCAGTGTTTGACGCTTGGCAAACAGCGCGCATTAATGAATGTAGGCAAATTGAATGAACAGTTGTTGACATGATTGATGATTATTCTCATTACAAATACCCGGAATTGAACACTCATTACATCTTCGAATTGGGATATTTCGTAGGTGTATACATTGTCATTCATGCACAGTAAAAAATTTGACGGAGTAAATTTGTACACTGCAGAGCAGTTCAACTATTTGTCACTGAATGATGTTAACTCTGACACGATTGACAGTGGTGAATTTGAAAAACTCATTTTATATGGTTTCACACCCAAAGACATTGTCAATGTTCAACACCATCATCGGGTGTTCAACAATGAATCCGCATGTGGTTGAGACAACACTGTACCACACAGTAAAGCGGCCTACAGACGATCAACTTAGTTGAAGACTAAGTTGTCAAATAGGTTGTAAACCAAATAAAAGTGAAAATAGCGGTTGTCAACCAAGTTGAAAACATCATTTCAGCGGAGGTTTCCGTCGAGTTAACTAGTCGGCTGATTCCGAGGAGTGGAGGAAGATCTTTAATTATATGTTATTTTAAACGATATATATGCGACGATGAGGTGCAGCAAACACCTAAAAGTAGAAGAATTTGGACGAAGGAGTGGTACAAAAATCGGTTTCAATTTTCCCTTTTCGGTTTAATGAAAGAACTTTTCGAATTTTGAGCCAAAAATGGTCTTAAATGATAGGATTCAACTCCCTGATGACGAATCCTTGGTCAAATTCAATTCGGTCCGTGGCGCCGTCCGGCCGCAAACACGATAACTTTCGAAGGAATAATTCTTGAGATTTTCAGGGTGAGTTCGGTACAGGATGTTCCATGAAATATAACTATTCTAAATATGTTCTTCCCAATATCTCAAAACGACACCAATCGAAATAGAATTTCTCGGCCACATCCGAAATGCTGAAAGTAAGCCTCATGCAAAATTTTGTGGCCATAGTGTAAACATAGAAAATTCAATTGGAATATTGAAAGAAGAATCTTTATATTTCCATAATAATCTCTATATTTCCAAACAATCAGATAAATCTACCCAAACTTTAATTTTTGGGAATATTACTCATATTGTTTTGTTAAATTATTAACATTTCTCGAAAACGTACGACGAATATTGAATACGCTATGCGATGTTCACTTTACAAGGTAGAATTCCAACTGGTGTTGTCAACCTAGTTGATGACTACCTCACAGACGCTCCAACTTCAACTGGAATATCAACCACCAACCAGCCTGCAGACGTTCAACTTGCTCATCAACACGGCGTGTTTACAACCATAGAGAATTTGTTCTATGTTTACAACTAAGTCTTCAACTAGGTTGATCGTCTGTAGGCCGCGTTTCAAAAATGAGACTCCAAATTAACTCGTGTCTCCGGTTCCGCCATTAGTTTATTTGGTTCCAGCCAGGCTTGTCTATTACTTTTGTCTTACCTATTATTCTTACCTATTCAAGCCCGGAATTAAGTAACTTTTCGGTTGTCCGTGAATCGTAAATATCTTTGTAAGATATTAGTGTGTTTAACTTTGAAACGATACATCGATGAAGGATGCGAGTTTTCATAAAATTAGAATACAGAAACATTCAGAAACGGATGATGATCAATAACAATGCTGATATCAAGGATTTTATTTCAGAGTGATTATATTACCTTCAAATGGCCGTTGTAGATAGATATATTCGAATATATGTTTGAGGGTCCAAGAAATTCATATCATCACAATGGTAGCTGGAATGGAAACATAATTCTCCAATTTCAAACTGGCTAGATATCTGGCAGATGAAAGTGTCTGTCTGATTCAACTGTTCAGAAATAATGTGGATCAAGACCAAGTCAACAAGTTTATTTTCCTACTTCCGAATAACTCAGTCGTAGTGTTAGTTTATTTGTAAACAATACTTAATTTTAGACAAAAGTAACTCTGTTAATGTGTATTTATAAATTATTATTATTTATATTTTCGATGTTCGATATTTTTGACTTAAAATTAATTCACCTTCTTTCATTTCAATTTCTTTAATATTTCTTTATTATTGGTTGGAGAGAAATGTTATTTTTGTTCATCTGTTTTTGAAGAATACATTTTATTATTGTGGAATTAAAATACTCATTGAATTTGACCTAATCAACACAGTTTGGTGTATAGTTATTTTCAATTCTTCTGTTATTAAGTTGGTTATCATTTCTGCTGATTCTTTTTGGTTTGTTATCGGTCTCAGTTCTAAATTATTTTAGGACAATTTTTGGGATATCCATGCTTTTCAAGAATTTCAGAGATAATTAATCCAATTTCGTCATTCTTCACAAGTGCCCAAATAAACCAGTAATTTGTTGAAGTAGACTATCCTGTGCTCGTTATGATTTTTCATGCAGCGTTTTTATGTCAATTCTATTTCATTTATTTTTTCTGTATTGTGACAGTATGCCTTGATATAAAGACATAGCTTTGATTTGTGTTTCTTAAAATCAGAGAGACTTTATAGCAAACTATTTCTCAATTATATTTTAATCAAATATTATATTTGTTGAGTTGAGATATGTTATTGTCCTTCAATGCTGAACCCTACCAAATATCTGGATCCTTTTTCTCGACAATGTTAAAATTCCAAATATGGTTTGTTCTTGTAAAGTAGGAGACGGTCGAGACGGAGGAAAATGCAGACACCATATTACATTATAATGACATTTAAATTAAAATATATGTTTAAACTCTCTAATGAAGTATCCTTGTGATTTGTCTTTATGAAAATGGTCATATTCTTAACTGTTAGGAGTGCTTCTGGTTTCACCACACATATGATCAGCATTCAGCACCTCTTCACATTCAACAAGAATCCCTGAATTACTCTTTGGGTAATTCGAGGACCTCAAGTAAACTCAATCAAATACAATAACTGAAAATGAGAATGAAAAGTCCTGTTTGTTGCGGACTTGCTAGGAAGGACTATATTGTTTTCATTGTAAACAAACTCTTTTTTCTTTCAATCTGACCCCTATTGAATCTGGAATAATTTCAAACAGTACCACCAGGATAGATCTTCAATGGTGTTGGTCAGAAAGAATGAAAGCGCCATTCAGTATTCAGAAATATGTGCATAGATGCGTTATATTGGTCTATCAAATGAGTTTAACTGAAAATCAGGAAAAACTAAATATTCCTTACCTGGAAGTCGATAAAGAATGTAACGTGTTTCTAGATAAGAAATTTCGAACCGAATGACGTACCTTCGCAAATATTGTGCACGTGAGCTGTAAAAATAGGGGTCCCTAAGAAAAATTTCAGAACGAAGACAATTTAATGTATACTCCGTTCACGAAAGGTTGAGCCGTCGGTTGGCCATGGAAATTTGGCATATTTCACTGTGTATATTAAAATTTTAGGTTATGTTCTTTATTTTCTTGTCAGATTGATACGCAATGTTGTCCATATTGCATAGAGTTCTCTGATAACTCGCAAACTCGCCGGACGAGGCCGAGTAAATTCGGCAACGTTGACTTTTTTACTCTATGACAGTAAATACTGCCAACTTCAGGTAAATAAAGAAACGCCTACTATGTGCTCAACCTTTCGTGAACGTACTATACTAATTTCGAGTTTTCCTCGCCTTCACCAATCGCGGTAACGTATGATAGTGAACGGAAGATATTTAAATTATTGTCAAAACTATCAGTGATAATGAAACATCATATTGCTTTTTAGTCGACCTCAAAGTAAAAGGTGATTTTAATGTGCACGAAATTGAAAATATCTTGACCATTAGTCGCTGTCTGTAATAACCTAGTTGATTAAAAAAACTATTTTCGCCGACCTCGAAGTAAAAGGTGATTTTAATGTGTACGAAATTGAACATTAATGACCCATTTTAATGCTCAATTTTTTAGCCATTCATGGTAACCGTACACAAAGTATTCAGAAGCACTACGAGAAATGTCAGAACTCTACAAGAACATAGAAATTCATTTATGTCAAATGTATGTCTTGTGCTCTTGTGCTAAATGAGAACTATTAACGCGTTCGCTCCGCTCACTCATTGAAATATCTTGACCATTAGCCGCCGTCTTTAATAGACTAGTCGATTAAATAACTATTTTTATATAAAACTTTTTTCCTGTCAATTAAAACATCATTGAAACTGTAATAATTAACTAAAATACATCTTTAATACTGATGGTACAAAAAGTGTACCATTGTACTGTATCCAGAAATATGTGCATAGAAACGAGGGTCACGTGGAAGCAGGAGACATGTTATATTATTGGCCTGTCAAATGTGTCTGATATTCAGGGGAAACTAAAATCCCCTAGCTAGAAAAATAAACCGTGTTTCCCGATAAGAAATTTCGAACCGGATGACGTACCTTCGCAAATATTGTGCACGTGAGCTGTCAAATAGGGGTCCCAATGAAAAATTGCCGAACGAAGACAATTTAATGCACTATTTTCGAATTTTTCACGCCTTCACGGATCGCGGGAACGCATAATAGTGAACGGAAGAAGATAAGTGCGAATTCGAGGGGGAGATTTCTTTGGACCGCGATATCGGCTCATTCTTCTCGCACGAATTTTTTACCATTCTTTGCCGGCTTAACCCTAAACAATTTATGGTCGATTTATCACGATAAACGGAACTTTATTGAATTAAAAACCGATAATGGGAATGGCGGACCAATCGCTAAGCGCCGGAATTATTGGATGGATCTGTTGTTTATTTTTCATTCAGATATCGTTCCTTGGCGGTCGTTTTCATGGTGGAAATGTTCGATCGAATGGGCGGAATGGTCCCTTTCGTTTTTATTATTATTTCGAGCTTGAAATTGATATTGAGGTCCCAGTAGTTTGGGTCTGTATCTCAGAGTGAAAAGTAAACCTAGAGAGCCTCTCACGCATTTGTTGACGCAGCCAAGTAGAATCAGTTGATGCAAGCGATCAACATTCCGGCAGTGCGAACTTGTGCCGTATCTTTATTCCGTACCCAGTTAACACAGGATATCGTATGGTTGTCCATTTCACGTCCTATTCAGGCGGGATATCCGTGGCCATAAACTTTATATCCATAGGATATCCTATTGCAGATGTTATTTAGGATATCCGAAACGAACTTCTTGGATACATCCATAGGACATCCAAATAAGTTTCATTCTTGATATCCATATCAGGTAACATCTCAGCATCCATAAGATATCATAAGAAATCAATAATGCATATATCATCTATGGAGATCTGTACATATACATATTAAGTTATAAGTGAAGAAAAATATATGTAACTTTCAGTCTGTTAATGAATGATTTTTTAAGGGTTGAAAGCATGAATACTAGGCCAAATTAATTCAACACTACTTTTATTTTATTCTTTTGTCAACGTTCAGGTTTTATATTTATAAAACCCTACAATTACGATCCGACATTAACTAACTCAATCATAATCATTAGAAACACCGTGAGATGTCGTACATTTTATAGTCAAATGCCAATCAGCGCCAAAACAAACAATAGGGATGTTGACTCATGTAACGAATTCATATAAATTGAGGTTTTCCACATAGAAGGAATTTTTGCAATCCTAAAAAACCATTTTAGTGATCTTAATATTCTCGTTGAATTAAATAAAGCTGATTTAATTATGTTATTTATTATCAACTATCACGTGACTGCGAACGCCAATCAGAGGTTATCCGTATAGTGACGTCAAACTATCCGTATTGTCATTGCAAATTCGAATGTTCGGTGCTCAGATCAACAAATACATTCATAGGCCGGGTTCCACAAAACTCCAATCACCTTGATTGTTGAAATGTCATCATTTCTCTGCAATTTTCAGTTCATTTTTGACTTAAAACATCGACTTACTTCAATATAAACGATTTGATTGCCAATCAAGCTTTGTGAAACCCACGGTTCTGTGACTTGAACCATAGTAAATATTAATATATCATATCTATGATTCGAACTAACGAAGTTGAAGCTGAAAGAGAACAGAATACCTAGTTCGTTACAAGAACGATAATCTACAATTTTCTTTATAATGGAGATAGGATCATCAAGGGTAATAGTAGTAACTTTTACCGAAGATAAATTCCCTTGTGATCATGAAATTGTCTTTGTAAGTAGCAGACTTTTAACTCATATTTATTATTACAAATAAAAGAAGCACTCATTCAGCATTTACAGACCGACCTATTCATTTTGAAGGCTTAGATTGAACTTTTCCACAAGGGATCGGGCAAAATCAGTTCGCCTTGACAGAAGTCAAAGTATGTTCACTGTATTATGACGTAATCATACGAACGTGACAAAATTGAGCATTTCCGCGGGAATTTTGAACTGTCTTTTCATTTACTCATTTTTATTGGCAATTACTATATTTTTAAGGAAAAAGTAATTTTTTCGTGTTTGTATAGGGTTCATCTTTAAAATAAAATAAATTCCAAAAAGTAGTCAACATCCCTATTTCGTAGTGCTTCCTTGTCTATGTTTCATGTTATGAATTCATTCAAAACCGCTGCAGACCCGGTGGTGCAGTGGGTATGACTCCTGGCCGTGGTGCCGGTGGTCCGGGTTCGAATCCTGGTGAGGGCATGGACGTTTGTGTGAGAGTTTGTGCACTCAAATAAAATTGTCTAGTCCTAAAAAACAACTGGAATCTGGGTACATGTCATTAAATTGAAAAAAATTCAAAACCGCAGAGAATTTAAAAATCACAAATCTACAGTGTGTAATTAAGTCACCATCCATTCTGATATACGAAGGGTGGCCAAGACATATGTCAAGTCAAAACTGTCAAGGGTCAAACGTCCCAAGATTTGTATCTTGTATAGAGAACTACTTGTTCTATGATTTGTATGTTTCCTTTTACTTTTTTGAAAAGAAACAGAAATTGCAATAAAAAATTGGATATCCTGAAGACATACATGGTATATGCTAACTCTTGCGAATGTCCGTAGTTTATATCTCATGAATATCCATAATGGATATATATATAAGACATCCAAAAAGGTCACAATGTCCCATCCTATGGACGTCCATAGGATATACCAGAGTCTTTTTCGGTTATCTATGGACATCCACAATATCCATGATGGATATCCATAGCATATCCATAAGATAAACTTGTGCTATCTGGGTATTGCTATAATTATTGGTCTACGGCTCCCTCTCTATGGTACTAACAGCTAGAGTCCGCTATAGACAATTCTGTCAGTTTGGCATTCGATTTGAAATTCATAAACTGAATATTTCACTCATTAGGTGGAAGTTTATTGTTGCTTAAGAGTGTTTGCGGTAATTGAGGCGATGGCAAAATCACTAAAATGCCGTATTATATTCAAAAATTCTAGAAATAAAAATCTAAACTGTCATTTACTTCACCCCAGTGCGACAGTGAAATGCTTTCCATCTCACTCTAGAGCTTGGTTGATTACAATGCAGTGGTATTTACGCGTAGGGGCTATAGAGACACGAGTTTCAGTGATGTTTTTGTCGCTGTACTCTCGCATCACACAAAGATACTGTAAATGTATCAGCTTGCTCTGAAATAGAGATTTTCTTGGCGTGCCACTACACGAAATTTTCCGATGGATATAAATGGATTGTCAAAAAGGGTTGTAAACCATGAAGAGTAGTGACATGTTGCACGCGCTTTAAAAACTGCACTTGAAGCACAATATCCCCATAAAAATGTTATTAAGTATACCCTAATTTTCTTGCGCTACTGGTATGAAAAATGCACATTATTGTATTGCACTGAGGTCTCACAAATTCTCAATTATTGAGCGCTGGTTTTACTCAAAGGAGTGCTAAATCGTTATCGCAAATGTCTGTAGTTTTCGGATTTTGAGCCGAAAATGGTCTCGAAAGATAGGGTAAGCCTCTCTGATGACGAATTCGTGGTCAAATTCAATTCTGTCAGTGAGGCCGTCCGGCTGTCCGTTAGCACAATGACTTTCAAAGCAATTGTCCTAGAGACTCGAAATTTTCAGGATGAATTCGGGTCCCAAATCGCTCAGTTAATTTTTGTTAACCAGCCAAATCGTACAAAGTGTTCCATAAAATATGGCCAACAAATTTTTGTTACTCAATATCTCATAAAATACGGAACCAATCGAAATGAAATGTTACGGCCGAATGCAAGATGCTGATAACAAGTCTCATGCAAAATTTTATGGCCATAGTGTGAACAGAACCATAGAAAAGTCAATTGGAATATTGAAAAAAAACTTCATATTTCCATAAAAAAGATATCCGATTCGAGTGAAATTTTCTTCGTGAATGGAGATCGACATTCTGAATGTTCGTCCGAAATTACGTGGCCATAGTTTTAACAGAACCATAGAAAATTCAATTGGAATTTCGAAAGAATCTTTAAATTTCCATAACAGAATATCCGATTCGAGTGAAATTTATTTTGAGAATCAAAACTTCTATGCTGAATGTTCTTGCAAAATTTCAAGCGGATCGCATCATCATAACCATAAAATTTAATTTTTGGAATTATTCATTTTTTACATTTTTTGAATAATTTTCAGAATTTAATTTTCATTGAGCTGACATTTGTATATTTGGTATCAATCTCAAATCCCATATAAAATTTTGAGGTAATAGTCTTATTGCTCCACCAAAGAACGAGCGCTCAAAAACTTTTCTTAATTTTTTTTCTATTACATCGGTCGTCTCAAATGTGTCCAAATAAATCTTAATAATTTAAACGCTATATGAGGGAGTAAAAATCAGTCGGATGGAAAATTCTCCCATTTCTTATTCACGAATGCAAATACCCAATTTCGAAAATCGCATGATGAAAGTCGCCCAGAACCAACTATTAAAGTACACAACAGTTTCCTTTCCTGAAAATGAAAATGAATGCTCTCGAAACGTCTTTGAACGAATGCCATACTACTTGGCTCGGGGGTTAGCGAAATGTTACTGAGGGTAACTCGCCCAAACGAACGCAGAAGAGACGATTAATTCTTCACAATGAGTTAGAAGCCTTCTCCTATTAATATTTCAGCTTATTTTGTAAACAAATCTTATCATCCAATCGCTACACTTTTAGAGACACTGTTTTTGTAGCTGTACTCTCGCATCACACATGGATACTGCAAATGGGCTTGTGAACCATGACAAGTGACATGTTGCACGCGCTTTAAAAACTGCTTTATACACTTGAAGCATAATATACCCATATTAATGTTATTATATCCTAATTTTCTTACGCTACTGGTATAAAAAATACGACACATTATTGTATAGCACTGAGGTCTTACAAATTCTCAATTTTTTGTCAATCGGTCTTTTCAAATTGGATCAAATAAATCTAAATAATTTAAACGCTATATGAGGGAGTAAAAACCAGCCGGATGGAAAATTCTCCCATTTCTTATTCACAAATGCAACCACCCAATTTCGAGAACCGCATTATGAAATTCGCCCAGAACCAACTATTAAGTACACAACAGTTTCCTTTTTTGAAAACGAAAATGAATGCTCTCGAAACGTCTTTGAAGGAATGCCATACTTGGCTCGGGGGTTAGCGAAATATTACTGAGAGTAACTCGCCCCAACGAACGGAAAATTGAATTCACTTATTCATTTCGAGTTGAATTATGTTCTTTCGAACGGTCTCTCTGAGCATCGCGATGATTCCGCGGGGCAAAAAATTTAATAAAGAGTGGGTTGGCGAGTATGCTCGACGAGATTTCGGAGTCGAGATGAGATATTTAGGATATCAGAAATATGAAACCATAATGGTATTGTGTTCATGCAGTATTTTTTCATGTTTAATGAAATTTTCCATTCTGGAACATGTGGCTACTATACAGGGCGTCAGTGAAGGAGTACGACAAACTTTAGGATACTAAAGCTTGGAAAAATTAGGCACTGGGCAGGAGCTATTCAGAAACAGAACAACCGTTGGTTATCACATCTATATTTCAGAACTGTTATTGGTTAGTACATAAGGATGCTGAAGGGGAACCCCAGTAGGTTACTCGTACAATTCGTACGGTGAGGATGAGGACGAGCCATTGAAAAGTTACAATGAACTTACATCTAACTTAGCTATGTAAGAAAGGTAGCAAGGAATGGACACATCCAGACGTAATCATCAATAATATTGATAAATATATATATTCTTTTGAATTGAGAGCTAACAAAATACAATACATGGAACAAAAAAGTCCCTAGCACAATTTACATACCAAAAGTTGCCTTGAAAGAAACAACTTCATAAAATTTCAAACGTTACATTCAAAATGTCAACGGTTATTTCTTAAAAATCCGCGACAACTAACCAGGAAATGACAAGAACCGCAGAGCGAGGGCGGAACGCAGATAGTAATGACAGATATTATTTTTAATCAAAAAGCAACAGTGTTAAATTCTTTTGACATTGAGTGGCATTTACGTAGTGATGCGTTAGTGCTTAGAATTCACGGCAATATTCCTTGATATAATTGAACTTCAGGATGTTACAGCTCATCTAAAATACGAACTAAAGATGTTATCAACCTACCCCTCTAAAAACCTTTTTTTGCGAATATCTCCCGAACATTTTATCGTACGGCAAACAGCTTTCATGAGCATTTTGTAATCATAATGATTAATGATTGACCATATTTAAGAGTTGTGAGATTCTAAGTCAGTGTTAGGGGTTTGAAGACTGATCCTTGAGCCCCTGAGGTTCTGAAAAATCATCACTTGGAGAGCCAGATCTGTTTTTATAAATCCTCCTTGTTGAAGAAAAGCTCTGTTCGATTATAATTAAAAAAAAGTAATAATGAAGATACAACTCTGCGCCACAAACTAAAGTCAAATTCAATTATCTGTTCTTCTAATCCCTTCGATAAATATCGAAAGAATTAGGTATTTTCATATTACTTATTACTTTCTCGTTCTTCTTCTGTTTCTATTGTTCGTCATTAATATTCTGGACCTATTGGTACGCTGATTTCCTATGAACAAGTGAGTAGTAAATGGGATATTCATTATCATTATTGATAAAAATAAAGTGAAAATGAAATATCTGTAACTCGTTAAATCATTAACAATATTTTTCTTCACGTGAAATGCTCAATTGAACAAGTGTTTTTTCGAAAATTATTTTGTCGTCATGAATATATATGAAGTACCGTAGGTAGTGCACCCTAAATGCGCTTAAATGAAGAGATGCCTACCGATAACCCATATTATACCTTATTATTATTGATCGGTTATCGACTCGTAGATTTAATATTGGGGTGGTTTTCGGAGTCTCCACAGTCTTTTAATGGTAACTTTTTATTGAAAAACCTGAGCTTTCGCCACTGTTGTGTGTGGCTTCATCAGAGGTCTAAAAATGAAATGAAAACATGGTCATGAGGTGAACATATTATAATTTCAGAAAATTTTGAAAAAATATTGTGATACTCAATGTGAGGTTGTGATTTGGTAAACTTTGTTCCAGATCATTTTAATATTAATTTTTCCTTCATTTACTAATTATATTGTTATATTTGGATTCTTTTGTTAGCGTTTTAAAATATAGTTCAATGTGAATTGAAGATTAAGGAATATCCAGAAGAAATCGCATCTAAAATCAAGAATTCAAATCCAATGGAAAATTACCAGAGAGCAATGTTCGACCTCATTTATTCAATATAACATTTCTAGGCTAAATAAAATGCGAATTTTGCAGATTACAGCAACTTCGGAAAGCGGCCCTTGACGAAAGCTGTGTGTCGTCACAATTTATATATAAACTGTTTTCATTTATTTCTCATTAAAATTTTTTGTTCACATTTTGACGTAAATAAATCTCTCGAACTCCACCGCGAGTTTCACTTGATTTGTAGGGGATTTACAACCCCCTACTGTCCATAATCTCACTGCTACTTCAACGGAGTTACGAACCGTTGAAGAAAGTAGAAACGTCTTTAGAGGAGACCCTCTAGAGATACAGAATGAAGTAGATACAGTATGAAGTATGAGATACGCGCCTTTACGGATAGGTTATGTACATATACCTTTTGTTCAAGACATTTAGTGATGATTATTCTTCAACATATTCTAGTGAATTTTGTTAATGTAAAAAAATCTGAGGAGAAAAATTGAAACATGCTTGCAGACACATGGTATTTTCCATCTGGCATGAGATAAACTTCATAGAACCCTCTGTCATTCTCGAAAACAAACATGTTATCTTAAGTCTAAATTATCCCTCTCTTTGTTAATGCCAACTTCGACGGAAGTTTCATTCATTCAGATTCAGTCATCTGCCCAATTTAAATTTTAAATCGCAAGAATATTTCAGTGTAGTTACGTCACGGCCGTTTCGAAACTTTCGTCCAGAACCAGACAACTGGCAGGAAGAGACTTATATCTTCATGGTAAACTCTTGACTCTTGGAATTGAATATTGATGGGAGTGCAGATATCTTCTATAGAAACCCTCCGAAAAATCTCAAATATCAAAAGGCAACAAATAACACATAATTTCGAAGATTTTGCACCATTATCATATTATTTGGCTCAGGAGGTTTCAGTTTGGGGGCTAATAGAGGTCAGATTTCTAACTAGGGTGAGATGTTCAGTTCTTGACACCCTGATAGTGATTGACACTTTGCACATATATACCGATGTAATAAACTATTGGTGCTATCTAAGGTTTTTTCATCTGCCTATTTCAGAATGTTTTATTTCTATTTGGGAAAAGTTCAATTTCCTCAGGTTATCATCCTGAAAATGCCATCATTAGATATTTGGCGTGAGATTTTGCAATTGTGTTAATAAGTGTATAATATGTTAGAGTTTACTTGATGATAGCGACTGCATACAATTGCATATGTTTCCCGATTTTTTTGTTTGGAAGGCTCCGAGAAACATTTCATTGATGTAAGTAAACCTGTCAATGATTAATATATTAAGTTTCAACCATAATATGTCAATAACTGTGTCATTAATATTACACCGAACAGTGATTGACATAGGCTTTAACCTCAATATATAAATCATTGAAAGGTTTACTTACATCAATTAAATATTCCTTGGAACCTTCCAACCAATATAAATCTTCTCCTGAAACAGAATAAAATCGGAAAATGTAACCAATTATGTGCAGTCTCTATCCTTAAGTAAACATATACACTTATTGACACTACTGCAAAATCTCGCTCCAAATACCTGATGATGCCGTTTTCAGAATGATAACCTGAGGACTCAAATAGAAATAAAACATTATGAAATATGGGGGCACAGAAGAAAGACCCTAGACAGTACCAATATTTTATTACTAATACTTTTAGACAAAATTTTTGTCTTCTCGAATCGATATTTATTGAAAGTTTGAAGGTAATATCGAAATAGCAACATTCTTCTCAGTTCCGTAATAGTAACCATGGTGTAACAGTTAAATGAGGAACGGAATTCGCCTTCTGAAAGTATCTATGCCATTAAGGTGTCAATCACTATAACTTTTTTTTTACTATGTGCACTTTGTAATGGCATTACCTACTTTGAGTACCTGATGAAATTTGTAACCGCATTAAAGTCGACCATTGTAGTTTTGTTCATGCACAACTTTCAATCCCTACAAACCCTTCAATGGAGAAAAAAATGGAGTGACATTGGAAATTTATTTCGGCATTCTATTACCACCCGAATATCTTTGTGCATTACAAGATGAGTTAAATTACTTAAGATCATAACTGAAGGGCAGAGTTTCACACATTCAAAATTTTCACTTGAGAGGGTTGAAAGTTGTAAATGAACAAGACTGTAATGGTCGACTTTCATTCGGTGACAAATTTCAGCAGGTACCATCGTCTCGTAAATAGGCTATGACACAGTGCACATACTTAAAACCTCTTTCAACTAAGTACTTTAAAAAAACTTTTTTTTTCTAAAAAATTGCATACGAAAAATGCATACGAAACTGGTGAAAGTGAAACAAAAATTGACTTATTTCGTTGAATCAATGAATAAAATGGATTATAGGTCTCAGGATATCTTAACTTGAATGATTATTTCTCCAATATGAGAAAACATTCGAAATCGTCTCATCCGATACTTCTGACAAATTGAAATGATTCAATCTTAAACTAATCCACTTGCAATCTCAATAAATACTCAGAATAAATATGCAGTTCTCGAAACTGTCGAAAAACTGATACGAAGCAAACCAACTCCATCGAAAATTCAGGAAAAAAAGCCATAAATTCACACCTCCCCTCATATCAGTGTTTCAATCATGAATAGCATTTCAGCAAGTCGCCACGAAAACGAATCTCTCACTGCGAAAAAAAATTTCAATCACATTAATGCGAGAGGGGCCGATGTCAACGTGAACACTCTGAGGAATCTGAATATTCTTGAGTGAATTTATTGAAATCCTCCTTACCATCGGAGTTTATTGCGATGCTTTTCACAGCCGAATAAAGGTAAAATGGGAAAGAAACGGGAAGTGCGTTCGTAAATATATGAAGAGAAAAGCTGAATTGGGACCAAGAAAAAGGTGAAAACCTTCGACGGAAAGCATATAGGGCGTAGAAGTAAATCCCCGTGGGTGATTTCAGGTTATTGCGACGAAAAATTCGTTTTGGCGCCTTCGGATAAGTCGTTGGCGAATGAACATTCATTTCACTCTCTATTACAATTTTATAGGAAAGCCTTTCATTTGGTAGATAAAATTGTGACCAGTTTCGAACAAAGCAATTTTGGATGAGGCCGTTCTTGTCATGAGGGTTACCTAAATACATGGTTTTATTGTGATCTCATTTTCGAATTTTCTCTTCTTTTATTGCCACAACAAAAGCAAATTCAAAATTTCGAGATCATCATAATGGAGAAATTTTTATAAAAAACACCTACAGCATAAAGTTTCAAAAGCGACAACCTAGGCGATTTTTAACTACTGGATGGAGGAACTGAAACCAAGAAAAAAGTAGAAATCTTTGACGGTCGGCATTTAGGGCGCAAATGTAAATCCTAGTGATTCCGGGTTATTGCGGCAAAAAATTCGTTTTGGCGCCTTCGGATAAGTCCTTGGCGAAAGAACATTTATTTCACTCTCTATTACAATTTTATAGGAAAGCTTTTCATTTGGTGGATAAAATTGTGACCAGTTTCGAACAAAGCAATTTCGGATGATGCCGTTTTTGTCATGAGGGTTGCCTAAATACATGGTTTTATTATGATGTCATTTTCGCATTTTCTCTTCTTTCATTGCCACAAAAAAACAAATTAAAAAAATCGAGATTATCATAATGGAACAATTTGTATCAAAAACAATACAGCATATAAGATTGAAAAGCGACAACCTAGGCGATTTTTAACTTCTGGATGAAGGAACTAGAACCAAGAAAAAAAGGAAAAATCTTTGACGGTAAGCATTTAGGGCGGAAAAGTAAATCCTGGTGATTCCAGGTTATTGCGGCAAAAAATTCGATTTGGTGCCTTCGTATAAGTCGTTGGCGAATGAACATTCATTTCACTCTCCATTAAAATTTAAAAGAAAGTCTTTCATTTGAAGGATAAAATTGTGACCAAATTCGAATAAGGCAATTTCGGATGACTGCGTTCTTATCATGGAGTTTATCTAAATACATGATTTTTCAGATTTTATTTTCGAATTTTCTCTTCTTTCACAAAAACTGACATAATAAAATCGCGACACCGAAGGTGGAGCGATTTTATCTGATGTCAGTTTTTCGAGCAAATTTAGTGATTGGCAAAACTTTGAGTTGAAGAGAAATTTATCTGATAACAAAAAAGCTCGAGTGTTTTTTGGTAAGATGAATTAACGACAGAATATATGGATGAACAACAACAATAATTATCTTTATTAATACAGTAAAATTCGATTATTTCAAAGTACAATTATTAAATACACAACTGTTATATGTAAATTGTTTGCTTTGGTGTACTGGTTTGAAAATTTTCTTCTGTGGTATTCACACATGTGGAATATTCATTTTCATTTCTCGGACTCGAGGATCGTAAGGAACTAATAAGATTGTAATGATGTCTTGGTCAATTTAGAGATAGGGTTGAATTGAAGAAGATGATGAGTGTCCCGTTATCTTTATAAGCTGTTGTTCACCTACTCCTGCTTTTGCTAAAATTGTGACCAGTTTCAAACAATGCAATTTCGGGTGATGCCGTTCTTGTCATGAGGGTCACCCTTGGGGTCACCTTAATACATGTTATTGTGATTTTATTTTTGAATTCTTTTCTTTACATCGCCAAAAAAAAACGTATGCAAAAAAATTTTGTGATATCATAATGAGAAAATATGTTTCAATGTCGATACGACAATTGGTTTTCAAAGTGAGAACCAAGGCGATTTAAAGTCCGAATTTAGGAATTCTGACAAAGAATAATTTATGAAAAGCCCTGAGCAGGTGCTCTTGAGCCCTCGTTCATTGGTGGGGCAATAAGACTATTACCTCAAGATATTATGTGGGGCTTGAGATTGATACCGAAGATATTAACGCAGAACCTCAGAACAATCGGAATAAATTTTGCACGAACATTCAATGTATCATTTTTCATTCACAAAATAAATTTCACTTGAATCGAATAATCTATTATGGATATATAAATATTCCTTTTTTTCAATAGTCCAATTGAATTTTCTTCGATTTTGTTGACACTATGACCACAAAATTTTGCATAAAAATCGTATCGGATATTCTGTTATGGAAATATAAAGATTCTTATTTTCAATATTCCGATTGAATTTTCTATGGTTCTGTTGAAACTGTAACCACGAAATTCTGCATGAGGCTTGCTATCAGCATCTTCAATTTGGCCGTAGCATTTCATTCCGATTGGTTTCGTATTTTGATATTGAGGAACAATAATTTTGAATTGCCATATTTTATGGAACACCCTGTACGATTTGGCTGGTTGACGGACTTAACCGAGCCATTTGGGCCCGAACTCGCCCTGAAAATTTCAAGTCTCTGGGAAAATCCCTTCGGAAGTTACTGTGCTAACGGACGGCCGGGCGGTCGCACGGGCAGAATTGTATTTGACTACGAATTCGTCATCGGGGAGTCTAACCCTGTCGTTTGAGACCATTTTCGGCTCAAAATTCGAAAATAACAGACATGTGGGTTAAACGATATAGCACTGGTTTGAGTAGAACGAACGCTCAAAAAGGGTGAAAACATTCAACAGAAAGCATATAGGTCGAACAAGTAGATCACCATGGGTGATTTCAGGTCATTGCGACGAAATATATTCGTTTTGGCGCTTTCGAATAGGTCGTTGGCGAATGAACATTCATTTCACTCTCTATTACAATTTTATAGGAAAACCTTTCATTTGGTGGATAAAATTGTGACCATTTTCGAATAGCAATTTTGGATATCTTTTCTGTGAGAAAGTAGCACTTGGCTTAGACCGGGATGTACGCAATTGCCGAACTAAGACAGGAAGAAAAAATGATTTTAATTAATACAGTTGATCATCCCAAAGCGACTAACAGTTCATAAAAAATAAGTTGTCAAAAGTTGACATGTTTTGTGAATTTTGGTTGAATAACTTGTGAAATTCTATGAAAAAGTAAAGTTTTACGATTTTACACTTCATTATTCAGTATTGTCTCCCTGTACATCAATACGCTTGTTCCAACGTGATGCCAATTGATAAAGTCTATCCCTGAAGTAAGAATCTAGAAAGGCTGCAAAATACGCTTTCACCGCTTTTGTGCCCTATGATGAACACTGTTTCAACGCATTTTTTAGTTCTAAAAACAGATGGAAGTCGCTAGAGGCAAAGTTTAGTGAAAACGGTGGATGCACAATTCAAAATATGATTAATGGATGTTATCAATTGTCGAAATGCTCTTGTGACATGATACATTAACTAAATTCTTATAGAGTCAATGTTCTCTGGAAATTCACACATATGCACATTGATGATTTGTGTTTGAGGAAACTACAAATTTTCCTGCAGTATAACAAAAGCTTTGGAGAAAAGAATATAATCGTCATATTAGAGAAGCGATAAGGCGATTGGAGATCTGAATTCTCAAAACTTTCATGGAAAATTTTTGTTTTCTTGGAAAGCCAGCTGAATCCAATTCCTTTCGTCTTTGTACTTCGATGTGAAATTCCAGAATGATTATCTGCTTTAATAATGGCGTTATTGATCCCAAGAGCAACTTATGTCTAACATGGCTAACATCTAAGCATCGAAGAATTTCTTTCCATTGTATAAAGTTATAAAATGATTCAATTCCATCAATGCGAACTCGAAATAGAAGTATTATGAAAAGAGAAATAATGAAGAAAACTCAAGATACTTCAGATTCCGCAAACTCGGATTATTTGGCTTCATTCTCCGAAAGAAGACGAAAAGTGGAAGAGGAGATTCACCGAACAAATTTACATTAATTTCGAATTCTTTTCGAGCTCGCTCACGGCGTTCTTAAATTCCTGGATAATTAATGTCATTTCATTAGGAAAATTTCATAATGAATCTGTGGTCTTCAAGCGAGACGTGTACAAGGTTTTCGGAAAAGCAGTGATGGATTCTGAAATTTCTGATTTAGATTGTTAACAAAGTTAAGTCTGATCCACGACCCAAAGAATAGACGTCGAAATAGCTTTCTTATAAGTGTTGAATCTATTTTGTTTAGACCATTTATATCTGTTCTGTCGTTTATAGAGTTGGGATTTCTTTTTATGCAAATCATTTCTAAAAATTCTCTGTTTTTTTATTTTTTTTCCCCTATCTAATATCTTTGTATCCTCGAAGTTAAAAGTATGGCCGTTTTCTACTATGTGTTTGTATAGGGCTGTTTGAGTTTTCGAATATTTGTGTCCCTTCATCCTGTCCTTTAATTTTTGCTCCGTTTGTCCTATGTACACCCCGTTACATTGGTTGCATGGGATCTCATAGACGATATGTGATTTTTGATTTTTTGGGACTTTTGCTTTTAATTTTGAAAAAAACTGTTTTATTTGTATGAATGGTTGCAATCTTCATATTAGGGTATGGTTTTATTATGTTTTCTATTTTCTCAGACAGTGTTGGGATGTATGGAAGGGGTATGTAAACTATTGGCTCGGTTTTTGGATTTTGGAAACTCAGTGAGTTGTAAAATTTATAGGTGCGTTGTTTTATTGTCATTTTTATCATTTTTTGGGGGTATTTGTTTGTGGTAAGTAGGGAGGTGATCGAATTTAGTATCTCCGGTCTATAGCTTGGTGAGGTTAATTTTATTGCTCGATCTATATAATTGGTAATTTGGTCATTGGTGTTATGAGCTGAGTTATAATCAAGTATTCGGTCTGAGTTAATGGATTTTCTCAGCATTTTAGTTTCTATTTTGTTACTTTCTCTAATGATGGTCATATCCAGAAAGTTGATTTCATTGTTTAGTTCTGTTTCTAGAGTAAATTTTAGTTTATTGTTAAAATTGTTCAAATCTTCCATTATTTTCTCAATTTTATCTTCAGTGGTTATTATCAAATAATCATCTACATACCTCTTGAATATTGTTATTCTATATGATGAATTTAGCAAAACTTTTTCTTCAAGATATTTCAGCACTAATTGGGCCACTGCAAAAGTCCCAAAAAATCAAAAATTACATATCGTCTATGAGATCCCATGCAACCAATGTAACGGAGTGTACATAGGACAAACGGAGCAAAAATTAAACGACAGGATGAAGGGACACAAATATTCGAAAACTCAAACAGCCCTATACAAACACATAGTAGAAAACGGCCATACTTTTAACTTCGAGGATACAAGGATATTAGATAGGGAAAAAAATAAAAAACCAGAGAATTTTTAGAAATTTTTTTTTAGCGTTTTATTGAAGTTTACAATCTACTTCTATTGAAGTATTGAGCAAACATGATGAATGTGATTGACATGTAGAAGAAATTAAAATATTAATCCTCCTTTACAAAATTTAGTTTAAGTCTATCGGCCAAGTTCTCTGCAGTCTTCTGAATTCGAATGGATTTCTTGACAGCTCATCTATGAGGTTGTTCTCGTGGCCCTGCAGCTTCTGTTGATATTTATTGAAGTGTTTTGACGAAAGGTATTCTCAGATCATTGTGGATTGTAAAATTGCATAAAAAGAAATCCCAACTCTATAAACGACAGAACAGATATAAATGATCTAAACAAAATATATTCAACACTTATAAGAAAGACAGCAGAGAACAACAACAGAAAAAGAAAAAGAAGAGTGACAGCAGCACCGATATGAAAATTCAATGACTCGGCGCCACTAATATTATAAAATGAGGACACGTGTAACAGAGGCAGACGAAATAAAAAAATTACTGAAATTAACAAAGGTAACAGGTCTCTATCTCAGAAAAATAAAATTGTATATGTAACTGTGTTTTTAATATTGTTTTAGATTGAAAAAGGGCCCGAACCCGAAACGTATCGTATATGTATGGACCTTTCATTGTAATAAATTAGGATATAGAAAAATTCCATATTATCAATTAATTTTCACAACATAAAAATATTTCTGTTGTCCATAAAAATCCTCCTCATACGTTTTCTGTCAAATGTCTAATCAATAAGGTATTGAATCTTAGGCAATTAATAATCCTATTTAATTTGCTTATTTGGGTGTTCCGAAGTTTGGAGGAAGTATGTCAAATTGCCCTTGGGGCATCCTTTGTGTTCCAAAATGAAGAAAAACCTATTTTCATAACTGTGTAGAGAAAAGAAACAGAGTAAATTACGTCAACTGGCGAACGGCAGCCAGAGGCAATCGAAATGGGAGGCTCTGGATTATTGGACGAACTTCTAACGCGCAGTATCCTACCGATGACTTGGATCTGGTGGCTAAAGCAACAATCCAAAAGCGGCACTGGAACAGGACTCTATGGGTATAACCCCAGATTCAATATCTCATAAAGTCTTTATATGCAAACATCGATAAGAGCAGTCGAATCTAGCCATTTTACCTCAAAAACAGTTTGGAACCGCCGATAGGATCTAAATAGACCCGGAGTAAAGAAGAGAATCGCACATGTCTGGATATTAAAGCACTAACGCAACTTCATTGGCCAAACACAAAACTAAGCAGATGATTATGAACAGAATGAAGAAACCATTCAGGCTTGAGACACTTGAAAGCATTCATTAGGAAGGCATCAAACCAGAAACTGGCAGACCTAGTGCTAGGTCTGAACAAAACAAAAGAAAGAAACCTCGTAGAAATCAAGACAAGCAATGATGAGTAAATACGTCTTGTCAGGGTGCTCAACAGTGTAACTTATCAGATTTTAAGTCATTGGACGCGCCACCATCGCTCTGAAAGAACTGAAAAACTTATCCTGGAAGCTAGTTCTGATCTGGGAACCTAGGAGTCTGCCATATAATCTGCGTGCACTAAGTGATAAGACAGATAGCCTCTCACTCACCAAGTTCAGTGATTATAATGATAATGTTAATCATAGACATCAATGGATAACATAAATCCTTCGAATTGCTATAGAATTAGCTTGAAAGCTCAGGAGCTTTACACCAAGCCAAACTTCCGCCTTCCTTTCTCTCCGAGATAAAATCAGTTTATCTCAGGACAACAGGAGAGATTGCAACACCAACGAAATTGCCCATTTAGGAAAGTCATAATGCTTTTTTTCATTTTCTAGTTCCCAGCAGGTCGTCGTACGTAATGCGAAAATATATAACAAACAATATCAACCGTACAATCCACTTTAATCCATTTCGTAGGGGGCCAAAGCCAAGCGCACATTCAGGTCAAGAAAACGTAGCCCCACGGCGATTGTTCCTGATAACGAGCTCGCCCCACGATATAATAACTGTCATGGGGCGAAATGGCCCTCCCGAGGATCTGACTCGCACAGCCACTGCCCGTTTAAAGACTCGCATGATGATGCTAGTCACTTTTCCAAATATCTCACCCCTAGAAATTTACCGCTCTCAGACCACGTTCTGTGGAAGATAAAATTCCGCCGTATATTTCGAGAGAGGCGGGTGTCAAAACTCCTTTTCTATTTATTTGGGCGGTTGGAGTTGTTCGAAGGGAAATCCCAACACGATTATCTTTTCTTCCTCGACCTCGGACCCTTGTTCGCTATTGTTCATAAAGATGCCGTTGGTCGGTTAGAATTAGATATGATTTATTAGTAGAACTAGATTATGAACTTCCTCATTTGGAAAATGTCTTTTTGGCCTATTTCCTGAGGGGTAGGAAGCAGCTGGTAATAAATTTCAGTGGAAATATTGCGGTAAATGGAAAATTGATATGCTTGGTGACTTCGGAAGAAAAAAATCTCGAATTTTTTTCCGAGATATATCTCCGTCACCACCATGACATAGCAGAAATATACCATTCACATAAGAAGCATATAGACGAAATTTGATGGTTTTCACAATTCACCATTGAAGAAAATGTGGTTCTCGATTTACCTGCTCCAAAATCAAATAGATTTTTTTTCTTTGTACTTCAACGGGACTCTGAATCTACAGATCAATAGGATTTGTGTATTTTTCGACTGCTTGGATTAAGGCTTTGTTGTTTAATTTGTTGTTTTTCGCCAATCCACTGAAACTCGTTCAGCGTATTCTTTGACTATGCTGTAGGTACTCCCTTTAATTGGGGTCGTGCAGCATAACCTCTTGGTCGTCTGGTTTTCCAACATTTTCCCGATTCGGCTGTGAAGCTTTATTTTCTTCGGAGCTTTCACACTTCTTCTATATACTCTGGCACTTTTTTGGATCATCAAATTAAACGGCACATATTCATGTTATTTTTGAAAGGCGTTAACTGAACGATTATTTATCCATAATTGTTGGTTCCACGGGTTGAATAATCTATTGGGAAGGAACATTTGTCCGGACGATCTCTTCAAAGCTTCCTTCAACAAGTTGAAACTGTGACATCGCAAGCTATTCGTGTTTAATTTGAACATATCTCTGATTTCAAAATGACGCTCAGCAAAATTGGGTAAATCCATCGGGGTAAAGGAACGGGAGGGAGCATATCCTATATTTCCGTTGATGCAAAAGTGTCACATAAAACGGCCATATTTGTGTCGACAACTTGTGGCGGGAATTTTTTGGATTCATTAAAGCACCCATTCACTGAATAAGAAACCTTTTTTAACTAACAATGAATATCTTTCTGCTTCAAAGCTTCAAACTGTAAAGAAAATGAACAAGAAATGAGGCACAAATAATAAAATTCAACGTTTAAAAAGTTTGAAGTCGGCCATATTGCTGTGTCCTTCTTTGTTTTGTGTTGTTTTGATTACGTGACACTTGTCAAACGTTAGGCTCCCTCCACTTCCTTTACCTCCATGGGTAAATCAAAGATGGGAAGGTTATCTGCATAGGATGAATGAAGTTCGTGTTTATTTTGCAGACGTGTTTACCAACATTGTACGGATTCCAGAAGGTTTTCTCCGTATTTATGAAATAGCCACCACACCTGTCCAGCAAATTCCATGAGGAGCGTATGTATTTGATAATGAAGTCTTCAAATAGTTACCAATATATCGGCGTTTTTGAAGCATACGCAATGCAGGTACCTAAGTTATTTGTTTTGTAAACGACATAGTCCAATGAGACGAGATCCGATCTCACAACGTCCATTTACCTGATTAGGTACCTTTGGGTTATTATACCCAATAGAAATTGAAAGTAAGCATTTAGTCATGAAACTATCTGGAAAGGACATCGACCGAGATCCTTCTGTAGAATAAGTGCATAAAGGGAAAGACTGTACAATGCAACAATCGACTTCATCTCAGCAGAATCGTTCAGTTTGCGACTTGCTATCATAAGATAAGCAAGGTTTCACCAGCATTTCTCACCATCGCATCAGTCTCGTCTTATAACTTCTAATAATCTTCTAAATTTATTTTTCAACATTATTCAATAATATTACTTTATAGTTATGCATTCTGCATCAAGTATTGAACATTGGACCATTTCAAAGTCCGTTATATGCTTTTGAGAGTTTGTTCTACATGCGAGAATGATTATTCAAACTCGTATATTCTAGGAACTCTTGGTTTCATTCAATTCATTCAACTTTCCTATGAAGATCAAAAAACTGTCCTGAAAATTTCAAGTTCGAAGTACGTTTGAGATACGAAAAGGAATATCGTAATAATACATGAATAAAATGAAACTGATGGTTCTTTGAATATTCAAATTTTAATTATTGTTTTTCCAATGAGAAAAAAATCGCCCACGACTTAACTGATTCTATTTCTATTTAAATAGCCGATCTCAAGTGCCTTCAGACTTCCAGTGCAAGAATTTCATAAATTCTACTATGTTTATTGCAAAACAAATACGAATTTCGAATGAAAATACCGAATCATAAAACAAAGAGAGAGAAAGAATGTGACCATGGAAATATCTTAGAATTGCTGCCGGAAAAACTGTCTGAGTATGAAAATTTATGGGCGCATAGCAATATCATAATGCAAGTTAGAGTTTCAGAAAATATGTGTACGTCTCAAGATGTCAACAACAACCATTGGGGAGCAGTAAACTTCGACTGTTATTTGCAGCTTTTCCGTAATGAGTCCCAGAGGCTGATGAAGAAATCCTTTTCCCCTAATCGGCAGCTTTTCCGGTAGCATCAGTTTCCTTAAGAATATGCAAATTTTGTCACAGTTGCTTGGAGAATCATTGGAGTTTGGCTTTGAAGGATAACTATGATTTTAGCAGTTTTTCAATTCGAGTAGTTCGAAGCTATCATTTTCAGCTCTAAATACTACAGTTGAAAAAATTCGAATTCGATTGAAGACATTTGAACAAAAGATTAGCACTCAGTTTCCCAAGGTACCAGGGATCAAAAGCAGAATAACCGAAATATTCTGAAATCAATAAATGAAACGTTTATAGCGTAAGTAGATGTTAACGAGCTGTGGACACTTAAATATTCTGAATACATCGATTTTTGATGGTTTTGTTTCAACAGAATTGTGAAGATGTCTTAACTGAATTAATAGTAAGTAATGAGACTGAAAAGCTCTTGCTGGACAGATATTATCTGAGTAAAATAACCGATGTTTCCTCTGCTATCAACAGGGTCACTCAAGGTATACCTTTTGCGAACTTTAACTCCCAAACTACTGAACGGATTGGGCCTGTGTTTACGAACTTAACTGCAGCATTCAGGACTCGAACCTATTTTCAAGATTTCAAAAAACTTGCTTCATTCCCTTGAGAGTTATCGTATTTACCAACGGACAGAATCAGTTTCGACCTTGTAACCACAGTTTGTCTAACCGAATCATTTAAGACCATTATCTGCTCAAAATTCAAGAATCATAGACATTTGAGCAAAACCGATAACGTGCAAAAATTATTTTTTACGCATATTCATTCAATGAGGGCTACCGCGTATGAATTTGTCGCTAGAGGCGCTAGTGTTGCGTGAGGTCCTCGATAATTTGAATTGTCAAATATTCAAACGTAATTACGAATCTGTATTGGTTCTTTTCAATCCTTGCAGGGTTGTGAGGAGTTTCACATAAATATTTCTACAGTAAATATGAATCAATGATCAATGAATATCACTGCTTTGAAAGCTGAGTTAAAAAAGATAGGTACCAAATTAAGCTAATTCAGAGGTGAGTTCGTTTACTGTTTCAATACACATTTTTTGTGAAAAGTATACTTATCTATTGAGTTTACAGTTATGGTTTTTCTTTTTACAGACCCCAAATCTATGATAGAAATGATAATTTCAGTGGAAAAGTTGTATCATGAGTTGAAATAAGTAGGATATCATTTCAAAAGTAACTGCTTTTTATCATACTATTATTATACCTGTGATAGCTGAAAACTTGTAGTAGTATGATAAATTCTTACACGATCCTGTCATTTATCATTATAAGTGAATATATAGGAAAAACAGTATGTAAGAAGAGGAAAAACTCAAAGATCAATAAGAGGTATAATAACTAATGACTTTCATTTAAAAGTAGGGTAATTTATACAGTAACACAGTAACACAGTAACTGTTTTCCTTGAGTTGGTGAGTTGATTGATAACAAACATTAAATGTTTATAGTTGAAAAATCCAGAACAAAATGTCCCGACAAAAATTCAGTATCAGTTGAGCTCTCCTGACTACATATTGATTTTCCTCTGCTGTTAAACTGATTCTTGCATTTTCAAGTTTCTTTCTGCGTTTAAGAACTCTCTACTCTCCTCACTTTCCTGGTACCCAGAAAATTGGCTAGGTATTGTTTTCAGATTTATTTGGGAATAGCTGGACAAATTCAACATTAGATTACAAATAGTAAACTATGTATACTTAACTCATTCATTGTAAAGTCTAGTGTCTGAAGCAAACATTATATAAAAGATTAATAGGTAGCTACATCTCATCTGCGAATCTCCCTAGTGATGCAATGATTAAGAAGTAATCACTGAGAAAAACTTCATGACATTGCTAAGAAAAGAGATGATTGGAAACGGGAATACACCTCCTATAATCTCAAAGAAAATACCGTAAAATGGTATACATATGGTTCCAAAACCTCTACAGGAGCAGGCGCCGGGATAAACGGGCCAAGCACCAAGTGTGCACTGTCGTTGGGCTCCTATATGAGCATCTTTCAAGCGGAAATCTTAGCTATTAAAGATCTAGACATAAATCTAGAAAGAAGTGTGATATAGCCATACACTCAGATAGTCAAGCTGCTATTAAAGCACTGAGCTCCTACGTCATCGATTCTAAGATGATCTGGGAGTGCCGGAACAAACTCAACGAGGTAGGCAAGAAAAATAAGGTCTTTTTAATCTGTGGTCCCGGCCACTCGGGAATCGAAGGAAACGAAGAGGCCAATACACTCGCCAAGAGGGCACACAAATGTCACTCTTTGGCCCAGAACCCTTCTGTGGTATATCTAAATGTACCTATAAGAAGGAGTTTCTGGAGAAGGAGAAAGCCGAGAGGGAAAAGCTCTGGCGGAATCTCCCAGGGATGGATCATTCCACTGAGTTCCTTCGGAACTTCGAGACAGCGGGATCCAAAAGATATCTGGATCTTGGTAAGAAGCAATTGCACCTCCTCACTGGCTTTCTTACAGGACATTGTCGCCTTAGGAAGCACCTTTGAGGATGTGATTGTCGGACACTGACGAGTGTAGGTTCTGTGGGAGGAGGAAGAAACCCCCATTCACCTAGTCACGGAATGCCTTGGCATTACGAGCCTGAGGAGGAAATGCCTTGGACAAGAAACTTGTAAGAGTGAGGAACTAGCCTCGTTGAAGTCTTCACAGTTACTAGATTTCATTAGATCTCTGGAACTGGAAGGCTAACTGTGAAGGTTTTGGCCAGAACAGCTCTGTAAGGGGGCACAAGAGACCTTAAGGTCGCAGTGGACTGTAACCCCTCTGTAAACTATCAACTATCAACTAGGTAGCTACTCACGGTTTTCTGTATTAGGATCGTTAGGTCGCGTATTATCATCAGTGTGGTAACATCAACTGCTTTAGGACAGTCTTATCGTTCGAAAATTTATGTCCTTCCTTTCCTTCTGAACAATACGGAACTGCACAACCCTGCGGCATGCTCGACATTATACAGTATTCACAGATTATGATATAGAAATCAAATGTACATTTTTTTCACACGACTTATAACACCGAACACTAATAAATAATTTGTTATAATAATAATAAATCAATGAGAGTACAACTCATTCGGTGAGCCACTAGGTAGAATTTTTTTAACAAAACTCAACATGAACTGGAATGAACAGGAGAATCTGCCCTGAGTTTCCTGTTCGTGGAAATAACAATACCAAATTGCCTGAATAGTTATCAACTAGTGACACATTTGTACCAAGGATAAATAGGAATTCAATTATTGCTCTTGTGTTCATATAACCAACCTGACATTGTCCGTATATATTATTTGGATTCATTTGGCTCAGGCAAGCAATTATAAGTTTCGAGACTGTTTGTTGTTTGTATACATCACGGGGCTAAATCATGGTTTGGTATAAGTTAAAGGGCGTCTTCTCATATCAAATTTCGGGGAAGGTGAATGATTAGAAGTTAGTTAAATTAGAGTTTCCTCAATTTGTAGACAATTAATCATTGCTGAAAAACATATTACATATTAGGGTATCCACTTAAAAAAAATAACCTACGCAAGACGATCATTCATTTGTAACAGGAATGCGGAAATGTCACATTTCTTGATTGCACGGAATATTTTAAGTTTTCTTTAAAATCAATTCTACTCATTGCAGTAACGCTAACGGTAATATAATGATTCCGAAGTGAACAATATCAGTTATTGTTTCGAAATCGAATTTTCTTTTTATTTATTGAACATTTGAGAGAAGCCCTGAGCAGTTGCTTCTGAGCGCTCGTTCATTGGTGGAGCAATAATGCTATTACCTCGAAATTCTGTATAGGACTTAAGATTCATGCTAAGTATATGAATGCAACTTCACAGCACGATCGGAATTATATTCTGAAAATTATTCATGAGCTGAAATATATAAAAACTTAATAATTGAAAAAATTAAATTCTATGATTCTGATGATGCGATCCTCTTTAAATTTTGCATGAACATTCAGTATATCAATCTTCTTCAACAAAATTAATTTTCTATGATGATCTGGGAGAGCTGGAACAAACTCAATGAGGTAGGCCGAAAAATAAGGTCTTTTTAATCTGGGTTCCCGGCCATTCGGGAATCAAAGGAAACGAAGAGGCCAATACTCTTGCCAAAGAGAGCGCACAAATATCATTCATTAGCCCAGAACCCTTTTGTGGTATAGGTAAACGTACCTATAAGAAGGAATTTCTAGAGGAGTAGAAAGCCGAAAAGGAAAAACTCTGGCGGAATCTTCCAGGGATGGATCATTCCACTAAGATTGAAACAGCAAGATCCAAAAGATATCTGGATCTTGGTAAGAAACAATTACACCTCCTCACTGGTTTTCTTACAGGACACTGTCGCCTCAGGAAGCACCTGTTGAGGATGGGATTATCGGACACTGACGAGCGTAGGTTCTGTGAAAAGGAGTAAGAAACCCCCATTCACCTAATCACGGAATGCTTCGGCATTGCGAGGCTAAGGAGAGAATTCCTCGGGCGAGAAACTTGTGAGAATTAGGAACCAGCCTTATTGAAGCCTTCACAGATATTGCACAAAATTTTTGCCAGATATACAGGGTGTTTCAAAAAATGGTGATCCCCTCTCTAGGATAGAAAGAAAACCGAAAAATAATTGTTTTTTTTTCAGTAAAAAATTTTTGTAGAGCCATCCGTATTCAAGATAAAGGGCGCTTCTTACACGGATCGTACCAACTAGTATTGAACATAACTTTTTAAATATTAGATTTATTGAGCAAAATTTAAAGTGAACTTAAACATCATTCAATTTTACACCAAAAAGGTACTCCTGAAAAAACTCGATAATGTGTATCGTTTTCGAAATATTTAGATTTGAAAATTATGAGGTAACACCCGATGCCTGTAACGGTTGGGAGTCAGCTATGAGGTCATTGAAGTAATTTTGAAACAAAAATATTTCGCAAACGGTACACATTATCGAGTTTTTTCAAGAGTACCTTTTTGGTATAAAATTAAATGATGTTGAAGTTCACTTGAAATTTTGCTCAATAAATCTAATATTTGAAAAGTTATGTTCATAACAAGGTGGTACGAACCGTGTAAATAGCGCCCTCTATCTTGAATACGGATGGGGCTACGAAATTTTTTTACCAAACATTATTATTTTTCGGTTTTCTATCTACCCTAGAGAGGGGATTACCTTTTTTTGAAACACCCTGTATAAGATGATTGATTCAATGGAAATCGAGAAATGTTCAATAATTAAAAAATGACAACATTTCGATCATGTGTTATATGGAATTTTTTGTCTCAAAAAGTTATTTGATCTCCTTTGAGGTTTGGTCCTTTTGAAAGTAGACACTTTTTATATACCCCAAGTGACAAATATTTTTGTTGTGCATCACTTATTCAGGTGAGGTTGAAGATTTTCATGAAAAAGTTGAATGTAATCAAAATTTCTCAGGATGGTTGGATTTGAATTAAAGCAATATGAACAAGCGCGAAAAAGCATCTGAAGAAAGTTAAAATGGTACATTGTTGAATTCTTTCTGCTGCTTTTATTTTAGAATGACCTGTTTTGAATGAATGTCACTCGAGCTTTAGAATGAATAAATGTATAATGAAATTAGCAAACTATGTGGAAAAATAATTCTGACAGGTTATTAGAAGTAATGAGATGAAACCGACGCGACGTAGAAAAATGCTGGCAAAACCTGTCCCATCATAAAATGGCAAGTCGGAAACTCTACGAATCTGAAGAGATGATATTATTATTATGTGGAATATGTGTCCTCATGAGAATGGGGTGTGAATGAAAATCCAACGATACACTACCAGGAATATGCTGTTGGTAGCACTTCAGGAAACAAGAATTGATGATAAATGTGAACAGCGTATATAAAAAGAGCTTTGGGAGTAAACGCCTCATAATTGTATACAGGGTGTCTACTTTTAAAGTGGACAAACTTCGAGAGGTGAATATACAAGTGATTTGCAACAAAAAATTTCATATCATATAACACATGGTCGAAATATTGACGTTTATTCTTCAGTTTAACATTTTTTGATTTCACGAAAAATTTTAAGTTTTTACTTCAAAAATATCATTCTTCAGTTTTCCTTGTAGTCTCATCAAATTTGACCACATATTCGAATAGGGCAATAAATTTGCTACAAGATTGGAGAGTCTGTGTGCAGAAAACACTCTTATTGCAGGTGTGGTAAAGAGAAGAATATAACCATTCTACAGTTAACTTTCGAATGACATATCAACTTTTGTGCCAAATCTGCTTATTCTCCGCTATAATATCATGGCTAACATGATAACAACGAAAAAGTCTAAAAGTTCTGTACCTAAATTTGCTTTATTTAGAAGCTATTCGTGATTGAATCTTAGTGTAATTTTATGGAAATCATCAATTCACCAGTAATCTGAGACCAGACTTACATTTTGTAATTGGTACCTGAATTAATCAGGAGAGTGGGGGCCATAGGATATTGAGGAATGATGTGGTCACTTTCACGAAATTAGGTGTGATTAAATTATAAAACAACCATGTAGGACAAAGAAAAAACTTTCATGTAACTATTATTTCTCAATTCCAACATGAGGGAGATTAACCTGTATTTGTAGGACTGCAGATAGTTTTTTGAACATCTCTGGAGCTTGAAGATCATCACTTGGGACCAACCATTTTAGTTTTAGAGCACCTTTTTTTCGCATATCGAAGAAATATCGAGAAAATTTTTGAAGATGGCTGTTGGGATTTAAGGTAAACAATCAGTATTGATATTTGACAATCTGCTATTTCAAGAATTGATCACGGAACCAGCAGCAGAACAATGGCATACATAAATCGAAAATTAGAAAATATAAAGAATGGAACAATGAATTACCTTCAAATTCATGAATGAAATTCGTTTGTTCACCTTTTTTTCCGAACAGTCATATTGAAACAGCTGATCGTGGCAAATCGTTATACTGCCATATTGTTTCTTATTGAAGATGCAGAGGAGGAAATTGGTTTTGATTGAAAAAACTCTTGGATATAAATATTTCAGCTTATTTATCGAACTATATACTTATACGAAGAGGCAAAGGTTGTCCTCAATTGATTATCCTGTGAGCGAATCGAAAGTGTGCATCGACGATGCACCGAAACTGAAAATAATTTTGATGGTTAACTTAAAATAAAATTTCAATACGTCCAAAAAAAAACCCCTTCTCAGAAAATTCGTTCTCTTTCCCAGGCCAAAATGATGAGATCCTCAAGCAGATCAAGTATTCCTAACACACTCACATTTTATCGAACAATGCAAAGAAAAGAGTACTAAAAAGATGATATTTTATCCTTGAATCCATTAAATGAACGAAACAAACTTTTTACGGTTCTCCCTATATCCTGGTCCTCATAAAGGAAATATTTGCATATTATCTCCGCGATTTATTCATCAGAAAAACCCTTCCAAAATAGAGTTATAAAACAGCAAGATGAGACATTCAATCTTTCAGGGCGAACATCGTTACAGAGGGCCATCCCAGAATTTTTCATATTGCGGGTAGCCTTTCTATGGGAACAACGTACTGTGGAGCGATAAAGGATCGATCAGGAGCCCCTGGGATTAAAGATTTACCACCCCAGTGGCGGCAATATGTCGCTGAGATAAATCTCGTTTCGGGAGTGTAATAACTTGGGTCCGTTCCCAAGGACACTTGAATATTTTGAAATATTAGATATGCCACCCCCATATTGATCTCGAATTAGATCTTCGGCAACGCTTTAGGGTCTAGTCGTATCGAAAAAAAACCGACAGCTTACGAGATAATTCTCGCCACACGAGTAGGTCGCGCGACCAAGCTGGCATATTCGATGTGTCAGACGAGTTGAATGTTGCTGGCAGATTTCTGTTGTCCCTTGTCTGATCAATTCAGGGATGGGCCAAGGAGAAATTTTTGGGAGGGGGAGAAACTTTCGAACATTGAAGGGGGGGTTCATTTTGGTTTGTTATTCACTGTTTTTTCCCGAGAGCATAAAAAATAATGAAAAAATGTGTTGAGATGCATTTTTGATTCTGCATTATCAAAAAATCAATACAAACAGGATGGAAACAAAAATATCCAGCTCGAAGTGTAGTTAATATACAGGGTGAATCCTGTTGAACTGTACATACTTCACACAGAGATAGAGGACACTTTGCTGGTTTAAAAAAAACCCACATGAAAGGTCTCAAACGATTCTTGTTTGAATTATACAGGGTGATTTCAGTTTTGGGTCATATTTTCAAAATGCTCTATTGGACGAACGAATAATCACATATTCATCAAATTTGGTACGTAGGAGGACTGTATCAATCTCCATACAGCTGAGTAAACAGATTATCAGTTTCCAGGACCGGACTCTATTTTTCTGATATTATCGGAATTTATGAAAAAAAACATCCTGTAGATGAAAAAGTCAATAAACCTGTCATGACAGTTCAAACTACACTAAAGCTCTACAATGAAGAGTAATAAAATCACGTGGCACACCTACAAATTTAGAGAAAAAAAAAATTGAATATGCGTACTCGGAGATAAATTTTTTGGACGGGCCTAATTCACATGGAAAACCATACCCAAATGTATCAAAAGTTGAAGACAGGAGAATATTATTAGTTTAAATCCTCTCGATATTCAAATATCCATATTCAGGTAATTTCGTCAGTTTCCAGGACCGGACTCTTTTTTCTGATATTATCGGAATTTATGAAGAAAATCACCCTGTAGATGAAAAGTAAATAAACCTGTCATGGCAGTTCAAACTACACTGAATACTCTTCAATAAAGAGTAATAAAATCACGTGGCACACGTACAGGATTCAGAGAAAAAAAAATTGAATATGGGTACTCGGAGATAATTTTTTGTACGGCCTAATACACAAAAAAACATACCTAAATGTATCAAAATGTGAATATAAATGGTTAAGATCTTCTACGCATTCAAGTATTCCAATATTCAGGGACGGACTCCCATTTCAGATTGGGTTTTTCAATAGATGATAGGTCGAAAGATTCGCCCTGAATTTGAAACACCACAAAAAAACTGTTACGGGAGACCGAACAACATTAAATAACCTACAAGAAATTTTCATGAAATTGCGAGATACACAAATAGATTTACAAAAAAATTTAATAATCGTACTCAGAGATAATTTTTTTGGGCGGCTGAAGTTTAGTAGAAGAACTATACCGAAATGCATGAAAAGTTGAATATTATCAGGTTATATCCACTCCCCATGAAAGTATTCCATAATCCTGGATTGTAGGTTGTGTTGTTCGGTCTCCCGTACCTAACAGTTTTTTGGGGTGTTCCATATTCAGGGCGAATCTTTCGACCTATCATCTATTGAAAAACCAATTCCGATAATATCAGAAAAATAGAGTCCGGTCCTGGAAACTGACGAAAATTACCTGAATATTGGAATATTTGAACATCGAGAGGATTTAAACTCATAACATCTCCCTGTCTTCAACTTTTGATACATTTGGTATGGTTTTCCATGTGAATTAGACGCGTCCAAAAAAATTTATCTCCGAGTACGCATATTCAATATTTTTTTTCTCTAAATTTGTAGCTGTGCCACGTGATTTCATTACTCTTCATTGTTGAGTTTTTAGTGTAGTTTGAACTGTCATGACAGGTTTATGACTTTTTCATCTACAGGGTGTTCTTTTTCATAAATTCCGATAATATCAGAAAAATAGAGTCCAGTCCTGGAAACTGATAATCTGTTAACTCAGCTGTATGGAGATTGATACAGTCCTCCTACGTACCAAATTGATAAATTTGTGATTATTCGTTCGTCCAATAGAGCATTTTGAAAATATGATCCAAAACAGGAATCACCCTGTATAATTCAAACGAATCGTTTGGACCTTTCATGTGGGGTCTTTTTCAAACCAGCAAAGTGACCTTTATCTCTGTGTGAAGTATGTACAGTTCAAGAGGATTCACCTGTATAACGTTCTGACAAGGTAGAACACAACACACAGCAGGCTTTTACTGTAACCAATACCTTAAGTATTTAATGGATTTTGATAAAATAATATGGTCCTTTTAATCATATGAATGAATAAAAAGGCTTTTACTCATATGATGATTACAATAGAAACTTATTCAGAGACACCAGAATATAGTATCAACGACATACAGGGTTTTCCTGTTAAGATGGCCTATTAGACGTTTTAGGAGAACTAGTGATTATTTCGTTCTGAAACTTTAGGTGGAGCCTTGAGGGTAAAGGAACTCTTCGCCGAAAATATTTTCAAGTCGACAGTGTTGCCACTTCTATCTCAAACACATATCTACTTTCTTTTTTCGAAAGGAACTACCTATATTTTCATTTATGTATCGATTTAATACCAAATTCGCAGTATAACCCACTGTAAAAAATTTCTCTGCTATGCACTGTTGTCAAGTTATGTCCAAATTCCTGAATTTTTTGACATCTGCATTGCCAGTTTGGAAATGCAATATCTCGATTATCTCATAGTACAGAATCCATGCATTCATGTGGTATATTCAGTATTTTGTTACATCGTAGGGTTTTTCGAAGATATTGCTCCGAAAATGTGGAACTCAAAATTGAAAAAACTCGAGATTTTCAAATGGCATCCCCATATTTATTTTACAGCATTCGATTCGAAATAAAAAATGAAAGTCGAATTTGTTAAAATATTGGATATGCCTTCCACATACTGATCTCAAATTAGACCTTCAGGTAGACTTTTGGGTTTAGTAGTATCGAAAAAACCTACAGCTATACAATATATACAGTTTTCGAAGCATAAGCGGGATACAGAATGTTGAACGACATTTTCGAGTAAGCTTCTCATGAGTGCGGTCAGTTATGTATAACATTCTCAGTATTTTTAGGTCCTCTATTCAAAAAAGTTGACAGACTCCGAAAAAAAATTACAAAATGGCGGAAAACCTGCAATGTTCCAGATTTTTTTTCGGTTGTCAATTTGAATTTTATTTTTTAAGAATTTCTGTGAAACAGTGATAAAAAAGTTTCACGCGAAATGGATGGAATTGGTCAAAGTTGTACTTCTTCTTATACCTGTCATGAATATGAAAACAGAATCGTAAAATATCAAACGGTTTCGTTAATACAATCATTCGAATGTTTCGTTCATACCTCAGAAAAAAAATTGTTCGGCTTTTTAAAATCAGAACTATTAAATTATTGGTGTGTCCAAACATTTTAGATGAATTCATATTAAAGAAATTTAGTGAAACTTAGTTGAAACTCGAACCCTGGGTTTCGACGTAGTAAATATTGAATTGAGACTATTCCAAGGATATTGATATGAGCAGTCGCTCACTCAGAAATAAGTATGATAATAATAAAACAAAAGATTTTAATGAAACAAGAGGAGAAGGCCCTGATATCCTTTCACGAGTTAAAATTGAAAGTGGCGAAATTTTCAATGAGCAATTGGAAGAAATAGCCTTCTGTACAAGCATCAAAAATTTTTTTTTTCACTGAACTCTCACTGAAATTGAATATTTTCTTACGAACCGTTCAGTGATTTTTGCATTGAAAAACGTTGATTTACAGAAAAGTCTCATGTTTCACTTAATTGATATACAATAGATAAATTAGTGAAAGAAGTTTCCAGTATCAACACAAAGTGGTAAAATATAACCATGAAAAAAAAACTGTTCGGTTCTGAAATATCTAAGCATCATTCTGCTCTGCAAGATGTAGCATAATGAACACATTTTTATAGAAATAACACTTTTAGCAAGCTAAAAGTGCAGGAAAATGTCCTCCTTGCGAAAATATCGCTCTGGTTATTCAATCCCTAAATAATATTACCTTTATTCTCCTTGGAATTTCATTTTTAACGTTGGCAATGAATGAGTCCCCGAATCCCGAATCTAATACCTCCGGGAACTAACTTCCACGAATCAATGAACAAAAATTACTTCTCTATTCTGGAGCTTCTTGAAATGAAGTCGTTAACATCAGATTTTCTGCTAATAATTCTCCATTGATACTAACCGAAGCAGTTCAATGATCTCGAAAAATCTTACAGACAGGGTTTCTGAACCTTCTTTCGAAACCTACTCGGTGAAAAATTTAATATCGAATACGCCGACGATAGGGACATATTCCACAAGAATTCAAGGCTCTGAATTTGTATTAACTCCAAGTATCCAGATTGTTCACCTCGAACTGTTACGGATAGAACTAAACTATCAAATTGTTTTGCTCATTGATATTTTTTTAAATACCTCGTAATTATTCGTTTTTCATGGAATTTTGCTGTCATAAGTGGATTCCCCAAATACTGAATTTGAAATCGACCGAATGAGCAGTTACGAAAATATTGAGAAACATAAGGGAAATATTCCAGTGACAATAACTTCGAAATTCGATTTTGCCAGCTAACGAACTCAAATGAGATAATCTTATCTCAAACCTATTTTAAAAATTTCAATTCTTTAGTTCTTCTGAAAATCCTTTAATTCGTGTTTGTTCCATTTCTTGTAAATTCTTTTCTATTTTTAATTCCAATCTTTCTGTTATTTATTTATTCTCTTCGCCATTTTTCTTTATTGATTCTTCTTACTCCTTGGCATTCTTCTTCATATTAGTTCTTTATTCCCTTCGGTTTTTTTCAGTAGTTCTTTATTCCCTTCGGCATTTGTCTTCATTGGTTTTTTATTTTTCTCTGCATTTTTTCTTATGTCTTTTAATGATATTTCAAATTAATCTTTTTTTGATTCACCTTGCTCCACAATTATATGTTTCTAGTTTTCATTTTTTAATTATTTGATTGAAATCTTTAAATCAATGGTATAAATTGAATGAATCAAATATAAAAATTTCAAACTGTTATGTAATGATTTATATCATTATTTTTCAGGGAGGATTCATATTGAGAATAATAATTTTCGTGACATTTTTTCATCCTTTCTCGTCTGACTGAGAGTCCCGTTTTAAATGGTAACGTCTACACTTTATTTTCATTCCAGCCTACCTATATTTATAATTCTAATTCTTATTTCATCTAAAATACTCACACATGATAATAATTTCATTTTGAATCATAACAATATTCTTTTGAATTAAGAGCTACCAAAATAAAATAGATACAAGAAACAAGTCCCTGGTTTAGGTTGGTGCAAAACGGGTTACCCTACTAGCCTGCGTATGATACCAGAGCTCAGGAAAAAACCTCAGTAGAAAAAATCCTGTCTCGACGTTTTAACAAAATTGAAACTTAAAACTATTTGAATAAATACCTCCAATATTCCGATAGAAAATACTTAATTCTTTCTATTTGTTTAGGAGGTGTTCTAAGCCAAGTCTGGCCTTCCAAGTGATGATTTTTCGAATCTTCTGTTCTTCGTAGACCGTTATAGAACCCTGGTGAAGGGTAATTATCTCCCATAGATTCAATCGGCGATTTTCCGTCCGGAGTATAAATTAAATTATGATGACATGGGGCAAACTAATGTCAAAATGACCCTAAGTCGATAACTCCGAAACTATAATAGTAAGTATGATATATACTAACATATGTCGTAATTCATCGTAATATGTTTGCTTGACAAAAAAGAAATTTTCTTTTCATTTGGTTGATATACAGTGGAACTTACCTATAACGAATGTCTGTATAACGAATTTCTCTGTATAAAGAATTTCGTACAAGACATTGCACCTTGAATGAAAATTTCATGTTAAAAACACCCTCTAAAACGAATTAAATTTTCTCTATAACGAAATATTCAAAGAACATCACTCTTTGAATGGGTATTGGTAAGAAGGTAGAAGGGTGGGTTTTTTCAGAAATTTTTCCGGACTCACGTAATAAATCCCGACCTCAAACTAAATCATTACGGAGGGTCGAGAGATCCTTTTGAAACAGTTTTAAACACACCCCTGGCTGTTTGGTTTCAATTGAATCATTACGCTAATATGAAAGTTGTGCGTAAATGCCAAAAAGGAAGTGCTTAAGTTTGAATGATAAACTGAAATTCATCAGTGAAGTCGACCGCGACATTGCCGACTATAGAAACAAATTTACTGTATAACGAAATTTCTTTATAACGATTTTTTTTTGGGATTTAGCGCTTTCGTTATAGGGAAGTTCCACTGTAGTTTAGCTGGAAGTATCGAAATTATTTAACCTCAAATTGTAGTGAATTGCTTTAATGATCCTTCCATAACTAGGAAACCACACGTCTGAACGTAAATATATGAAATTGGCAACTCAATACCAAAATCCTTATGAGTAAGTCATTAACGTCAGCGATTTTCAAGCAGATAATTTTCCATTGTTACGTACAGTAGCGGGCCATTAATTTCTGAAGATCCCATCGTAAAACTTATTGGTTTTTCGAGGCTCCATTGTATTCCTAACCGCGACACATTCAATATCGAGGACGTCGTCTGACGATAGAATGTATCGAAGGAACATTTTCGACGCGCTTGTACAAAATGTAATAGGAAAGTTTTTCATGATCTCGATACCCTTGTGCTCGATACAATATGATCTCAACTTTTTTTATTAGCCCTTCTGTTCTGCCTGGCACGATATTGGGGAGGATTCACAAGGAATATTCGCTGACAGGGAAATGGAATAGGAAATGGCCAATTTATTTGTCATAAATGAGGCACTTGAATTGATCGATTATAACCCGTGATTTTTGTGTTCTCCCCTTCTATGATCAGGGATACAGGCATTTCGCCGAAACATTCGTAATTTCGGATTTCATGGTTTTGAACCGAAAATATTGAACTGTACGGGGTGAGCAGAATTGGTGATCCCTAAACTTTTGAACCCAAAGAGATAGAGAAAAACGAATGCCACATTGCGATTTTTTCCGAGAAACCCATTATATGCCGTCAACCGCATTGCTCTATCCTCTTTTATCAGTTATAAGCAGAAACTGACTATTTGCCAATTTCAACTTTCGTCATCATCTCCGTTCCTCTTTGTACTATAAAGTTTAAACCAAAACATCAAACAGACACTTTTTTAGGTAGAAATCCACTGTTTAATTAAATTTTTGCGAATGGGTTTCCTTCCTGATTTATTACATATAACTTTGTTTTTTCTTATAGAGACAACAGTTTATTTTCACTGGAAAATAATCACAGTCTTTTTCTCGTTTCAAAAATATGTAACATGTCATATATCATATAAATATATATCTTTTTGCGCATAGGCCATACGAATTCAGTGGGGGCCTGGGCCAACCCTTGCCCTCCAAGTGTCGCCACTGATCTTAGAGCGATACAAGACATGGTATATATTTTTGAAACGAGAAGAAAACGGTGATTATTTTTCAATAAAAATAAATTATGGTATTTCATAAAAAAACCAAGGTACATGTAATGAATCAGGAAGAAAACCCTTCGACTAAAATCAGATTAAACCATTGGATTCCTATCAAAAAAGTGTCTGCAACATGTTCTTATTTCAAGTTCATAGCACAAACAAGAACGGAGATAACGACGAAAGTTGAAATTGGCAAAATGTCAATTTTTGCTTAATACTCCAGAACAAAAGACGATAGAGCAATACTGTTGACAACATAATGAGTTTCTCGAAAAAAGATAACAGCACTGTGCCATTTATTGAGTTGTAGTTCAGGGATCATCATTTCTGATCACCCTGTACAGCATAAAAATGAAGAGCCTACTAGATAGAATACTGTGTAAATTTTACGATGCTTGATTTCTGTACTCATTAACAGTTGAAACCATTGAAATATTGAGACATTAAGATGAAATAATAGAAAAGGTTTTTGATAGTTCCAGATTTTTCACAGGATGATAGGAAACGTGGATGGTCAAAAAACTAGATTCAACTAATGCCGACGTTTCGCGGATATATTCCCACTACATCAGGGATACAAAAGATACAATTTCTTCCAAAGATCTTATGTTATATAAATCTATTTTTTTATTCTTATGAAATCTATATTAACATAGAATGCAATAAATGCTGAAATAACATTTAAAACTTTCCAGAGTACGAAGTTGGCATCATACATCGAGAAGATACATATAAAGTTGAATGATACCGCGTGAATTGTCGCACTGACACCCAGAATTTAAGCTTGGTATACTCTGGCATTTTGGACGAATTTCAGAAATTAATATTCAACTCGATAATTTTGAAACAAATTATATTAAAAAAATAAATAAATAAAATATATTAATTTATTTGATAACCAATTAATATCATACAGTTGGCTGCACCTGTCATAAACATGATATGGGGAATCAGTTTTGGCACATTTCATTGAAGGTAGTACATGCATTTTGTCGATACTATATTTGTATAAAATTTTCTGAAGGAGTGTTTCAAGTTTTCATAGGTTTCTGGTCTATATTGTTCAATACGCTGTTTTTCAACTTTGGTGAGTGTTTTACATTGGGTTGTTTCGTTCAATCGCATTATTAGTCCGTATTTTTACTACTTTTCAAATTATTAGAATTCTTGTATTTTTAAATTTCGTTTCGTACTCTGGAAAGTTTTAAATGTATTCAGCTGTTATTGCATTCTAGTTACTATACAGGGTGGCCGGACGATTGACGTCAATAAAAAAACAGGTTCCTCATGTCATGTATGTATGTTATCCGATTTTCACTGTTTCCGAGTTATGATTTTTTTTATTAAATCTGAGAATTTTCAACTTGAACATCTTCGAAAATTTTTAAAGAAAAGTAAAAGACTTTTCTGATATTTTTTGTTGTAATAGATCGCCATGAATTGTACTTTTATACATAAAATAACCAGCATCGCAACTTTGATAAAAATTATGGAAATGTGGGTCTCAAGTGAGAAAGTTACGTATTTTGGATCATGATCTAAATTTTCAAATTTGAATTAAAAATGTAAACAGGTTACTTCATGGTTTCTTAGTAGGCTTAAAAACTGCGCTCAACACTCAGCTTTCAGAATCATTAAAAAAAATGGTACTCAACAGTCTACTTTTGCTAGAGAATTAGCCTTCAAAGTCAGCGAGGTGGAAGAAATCAAAGAACTAGACGATTACTCAAAATTAATTTTTTGCCATTTTGGGATTTTTCTGATCCAGCTATGATAGAAAATGCGATGAAAATTAATAAAAATAGCTTTATAAGAAAGTTTTAGATAAGAAAAAGAAAAAGGTATGGCAATAAATCACACATCATGTAGATAAAAAGAAATTATTATAAAATTTCAATAGATTTTCAAAAAGGCCAACTCCAGCCTCAATACACATTCTACACCTTTCCAAAATTTATTCATTCATTTATTTTTTTTATTGAATTTTTATAAATTAATTTTTTTCATCTACATGATGTGTGATTTATTGCCATAACTTTTTCTTTTTCTTATCCAAAACCTTCTCCTAAAGAAAATTTTCATCATTTTTATCATAACTTGATCAGAAAAATCTTAAAATGGCAAAAAATAATTTTTGAGTAAACGTCTAGTTCTTTGATTTTCCACCTCGCTGACTTTGAAGGCTAATTCTAGCAAAAGTAGACTGTTGAGTATCATTTTTTATTAATGATCTGAAAGCTGACTGTTGAGCGCAGTTTTTAAGCCTACTAAGAAACCATGAAGTATCCTTTTACGATGCTGGTATTTTATGTATAAAAGTACAATTTATGGCGATCTATTTACAAAACAAAAAATATCAGAATAGTTATTTTTGTATCTACTGCGCGAAATGCTACTTTGGTGATCGAGAACTGATTTTTTTAACGAGGCGCAGCCGAGTTAAAAAAAATAGTCGAGATCACCAAAGTATTTCGCGCATGAGATGCAAACAAAATTTTTTCTACAAAAGCTTAGCTTAATATGAAAAAAAAATATTGAACTGGTTCGAAAAGTTTTTCCAAATCAAGTAATTAGGTATTATAACTATGGGCAATATATTCTATGTTGAAAGCAACACTCAATGTTAAAGAAAACATGGATTCAAGAAATTTACCAAGTTAAAATATAAAAATCCCATATAGTTTACATGCAGTGTGCGAAGTAAGTATTTCGCACACTACTTCGCGCACGGTGCCATAGTAACGACGGAAATGAAAAAAAGGGTCACTTCGCATACTCTTGCCAATGCGCGAACCATGTCATTTTTTGACGTTTGTAGAAAAAAGTATTTTACTTTTCTTTAAAAAATTTGTGAAGATGTTCAAGTTGAAAATTCTCAGATTTCATAAAAAAAATCATAACTCGGAAACCGTGTGAAAAATCGGATAACATACATGGGGTGGGGGTGATTCGAATACCCCACGACATGAGGAACCTGTTTTTTTTATTGACGTCATCGTCCGGCCACCCTGTATATTTTATAAGAATAAAAAAATAGATTCATATAACATAAGATCTTTAAGAAAAATTGTAGCCCTGAAGACGTGGAAATATATCCGCGAAACGTCCTTCAGTTGGATTTAGTTTTTTGACCATCCACGTTTCCTATCATCCTGTGAAAAATCTGGAATTATGATCTTAGGAAATGAAATACCAGACACTAGTTTTTGATGGTCCCGGAAAATGTATAAATGTCCAGAACTAGATAGTTTCGTCAATATAACGATGTTTTTGGACCTGCAGCCGGTTTTCACGAGGAATCACCTAAATACCTATAAAATATAAATAAAAAATAAAAAAATTCAAATAATCATAACTAGACAAAGTATTCGACTGATGTCTGTACGAATTCAGAATTTCAAACTTTTTCAACATCTGTGAAGATATACAAGAGGTCTCATATAAATTGAAAAAGTTCGGGGTATACCGGTTCAACCACAAGTATATTATGAAAAAAATTATACACTAGATGCTTTCTGCTTCATTGAACTCACCTGCAAAATTTCATATGTATGGCCTTTTTCGTTCAAAAGGTATTTATTTGGATCCATACTTTATCCCTACCCTGTATACATGTGAGAAACCGAAACCAGTGGCTTGATGGAATTTTAACTGACGTCTGCTCTCTGTCCCAAAACGTAATAGATCCATACTAATGACGAAAAGTTGGTTCCTGCATCCATCTGTTTTCGTCAAATTGAAATTCAAATTGGCAAAAACGGCAAAGTATCCGATGCGCTCTGCACGCGATGAGTCCCCGGTTTCGCAAAATCATCATTTCCATAATTAAAACGCCCAATTAAAAATGTAAATCAGGGTATTATCGAGAACAGGAGACCATCATTGGTATTAATAAGTAAATGGGAAATCAGTCAGAGTCAGGGGACAAAAAATTCCGAAAATTATCTGATCTAGTGGACAAACTAATTTGTAATTCAATTAGTTACGAGTAAAAACCGTATTAAGACTGTTGAGTGTGGCAGGATTGGATCTGGGAAGTTCAGGATGGAACCCCAAGTTGTACTTTTACAGTCACTTTTAATGGTGAATCAGTTCATTGTGAAGCCAAATCTTGTGGTGCAAAATAGTGCCAAGGTAATATTTCGGATTTGCAAGTTTTCCAGGTTATTTAACATCAATTCAGTGTAATCCCAGTGAATCCACACCAAAGGCACTCTTCTTTACCATCGATAGTTTTGAAAAAATTCTTCGGTGTAAAACTCTGCTTCAAAAATTGATGTATATACCATAGAGGGATTTGTTTGTACGAGTAGACAAATTTTCTATGCGAGTCCAAAATAGTTATTTTTATATTGTAAAATTAGTGTTTTTTTTCATGGCACGTGAAAATATCAATTCTCTAGAATGTGCCATGAAAACACGAATTCTATACGCACCACATACAAACAACATTTTTTGTACAACTGTGAATGTGAATTTACATCGCCTTAAATAATTATTAAAGATAATGCTTTCAACACAATATTTCTATGCATCCAATGATCAATCTGTGTCGTCACTATAAGTAGTATCGGACTTTTTTTAAGGGTGAAAAAAAGCCTTTTTTGAACGGTGAAAAAAGTAATCATTTACGCATCTATAGTGATGAAGAGAAGTCAAATTTCTGTGACAATTGTACAAAAAAATATTTTCGGACGTGTTGCGTACACTGTTTTTTTGGCAACCGTGAAGAAACACCATCGAAGTGATGATGATTGTGAATTGCGATACAAAACATGCCAACTTTTGACAACTTATTTATATGAACTGTCAGTTGTTATTTCGTTGCTATTGAACGGTTAACTGCATTCATTAAAAGCATATTTACTTCCCGGCTTAGTCCGGGAAGTACCAGGAGCGTATCCAGAGAGCGAGTCTGCGGGGGGTAGTGGTAAGTTTTAGCGAGTGACCGGACTGATCTTTAGTGAAAAGCGGGGGGGGAAAGGTTGATTGATCGAATTTCATTCATGAAATTTTCTTCTTGGGGGGGTGGGTACTATTTTACAGCTTCGAAGTAACTACTGGTGATACAGAGTTCATTCTCGAAGCAGAACTTTCAGCACAGAATTCTTGAAATTCTGAATTTTTCGACGATGACGATCCCAATCTGAATTGTGTATGAATTCTTGATCGAAATACATTCTCATTTTGCACGAGACTTACATTTGACATGATAAAATTTCTATGTATCTATGTTCCAGTGGAGTTTTGACATTTCTCGTAGTGTTTCTGAATACTTTGTGAACGGTTGCCATGAGGATTGCACATTAAAGTAGCAGAAATTGAGCATTAAAATGGGTCATTAATGATCAATTTCGTACACAATTTACCTTTTATTTTGAGATCGACAGAAAAATAAATTATCCACAACTAGTTATGAATAAGTTTAAGTCTTAGACTTTGCTTTTCAAATCGATGTCGGTTGCTTTTCTATGTAGGTATTCCACTAATGAAGCGAATAAGTTTAATATGCTGCATTTCTATTAGAATAGTAATTTGTTAACATTTATGGAGTTTGGTGTTTCGTGAAAATCAATAATAAGAGAGAATTTGGGGATCGGATTGAAATTAAATGTGAAATTGTTGCGTGTGCCAACATAAATAATGAATAATGATTGTTATCAATAACTTTTGGGCCGGGCAAGACACATATGCACATAAATAATGGGTGGTAATTTTAATTCCAGCGAAGAATCCGGATCAACTTCATCGATAACTTTTGGTGTTCTACAATTTACCTCAGATTGGATTCTGAAAGACTTTTATTTCGTCGGAAGTCTAAAATTTTTATGATAATTTCTCACACCGATAGAAAGTCACATAGGGATATTATTAAAAAACTAATGCAAAAAATCGATTATTAAAAAAATACTATCACTTCTATGGTTAAGATGATACGATCAATTTGAAATTTTGCATTCACATTCAGTATAGCAATCTTCATTCAAAAAATAAAGTTCACCCCAATCGGATCTTGTTATGGAAATATAAAGTTTCTTTTTTCAATATTCCAACTGAATTTCCTTTGGTTTTGTTTACTCTATCGCTACAAAATTTTGCATGAGTCTTATTATGGACATCTTGCATGTGACTGCAAATTTCATTTCGATTGGTTCCGATTTATCTGAGATATTAAGAAACAAAAATTTTGAATGGCCATATTTTATGGAACACCATGTACGATTTGGCTGATTAACGAACTCAACCGGGGTATTTTGGGAACCTGAAAATTTCAAGTCTTTAGGACAATACCTTCAAAAGTTATCGTGCTCACGGCCGGACGGACGGCTCTACGGACAGAATTGTATTTGACCACGAGTTCGTCATCAGGGAGTAAAAATCTATCGTTTGAGACCATTTTCGGCTCAAAATTCGAAAGTTTCAGACATTTCGGCAAAACGATATAGCACTCGTTTAGGTAGAAGGCGCTCAAAAATAATAATATAGAAAAAAGTTCAAAAAAATCAAATGAATTGTTTGAAAATCGCATTAATCAAAAATAGATCGAAGTCATCGATGATTGTTTTTGGAGAATAGTCAAAAATGACGAATACTTTCGCAGGTTATGTAAATAGCCATATAAACCACCGAGTACATGTTATGCCAATGCAATGTGTTTGCGAAAACTGGCCTAAATATAAATATTCGGGATGGTATGAGACGTAGGTCGGCAGAAAACCGAAGTCTCACAGAAAAATAATAATCTTTGTGAAGGAAGTTATTACCTGGCAAGAATTACGTAATTGGTCGCACTACAAGAAGGCAGTCATTGTGACAATCAACGACATTCAACTATACTAATAATGATCTCAAGAAATGATTATTAATTGAATGAAATCAATTAAAGAAAGATGCTAAAGGAACACAACAAATCTCTGTGCGTCTAAATTCGACTCTGCCTTCAGTTTGCATTCACCCGATCGGATGCTGTCGTCCTCAACAACAAGATGTTAATTAATAACGAACAGCGCAAAAAGGCATCCCAGTCAATTTGTGATGCAAATTTCGGAATGTGTGTTTCTCGAAGTTAATGTATTATTTAGCGAAAGGGTATGATGAATATTCTTCGGAAATCGGTAGCCGAACGTTCATTACATGAAACAATGGGTTCGATGAGAATATAGATGTCTGACGGAAAAGAAATCTTTCAATAAAACATTTGTTTTGGAAAGAGGTTTTTCCCGACCCATCAACAAGTTGTTTCTTTTCGCACAGCTACATAAGAGATTTCGGGGAATTGAAAGTTGAACAGAACTACTTAGGGTTTTTCGAATGTTCTGACGTATAAAGCAGGGTCCAGACTATGTAAAAAAACATGTTATTAACAAAGTTATACAACAAAAAATGTGTTATACAACTTTGTTATACAGGGTGTCCCAAAACTCGACTTCAACCCGGAACCAGGTGAAACGGTGAAACGGCAAGTACCTAATGCTGGTAGTCAAAAAATATAAAAAAATCTAAGTTGCATGATTTCAAAATAATAGGCATTTAAAAAAACATGCAAAATTCCACACCCTGTGACAGTCTTTTCACTCCTGTTGCCACAAATATCAACTTTTTCCAACTTTTTTTTTGCTGTGTAAACCTGAATAATGCTTGTCTAAACTGTAATCAAATTTTGATACCAACTGCTCTAGGTTTCACAAAAATAGGGCTAATTTCTCAGAGAAAAATTCAAAATAAACAATTGTCTATAGTCCGTTCACGAAAGGTTGAGCACATAGTAGGCGTTTCTTTATTTATCCGAAGTTGGCAGTAATTACTGTATGAAGTAAAATAAAGTCAACGTTGCCGAATGTACCCGGTCTCGTCCGACGAGCTTGCGAGTTATGAGAGAACTCTATGCAATATTGACAACATTGCGTATCAATCTGACAAGAAAATAAAGAACATAACCTAAAATTTTAATATACACAGTGGAATATGTCAAATTTCCATGGCCAACCGACGGTTCAACCTTTCGTGAACGGACTATAGTTTCAACTGACTATATTGAAAAAAAATGTACTACGCAAGTTTGACATGTTTTGTCAAAAGTTGGCGCATTCAGTAAGGATTCCAAAATGGTATAATTCTTGGTAAATTGTAGATGCCGTAGTTCAAATTCGCTTTCGATTGCTTTTTTTACTGGAAGCATTCAAAGAAAAAGTGTATTCAAAGGCAATCTAAAGCGAATTTGAACTACAATTTACCAAGTAGTAAACCATTTTGAAATCCTTACTAAATGCGCCAACTTTTGATAAAACATGCCAAACTTGCGTAGTACTTTTTTTTTCAATACAGTCAGTTGAAACTAGGCAATGTTTATTTTGAATTTTTTTTCTGAGAAGTTAGCCCTATTTTCATGAAACCCAGAGCAGTTGGTATCAAAATTTTGATTACAGTTTAGACGAGCATAATTCAGAGTTACACAGTTGAAAAAGTGGTGATATTTGTGGCAACAGGAGCGAAAAGACTGTCACAGGTTTTGGAATTTTGCATGTTTTTTTAAATGCCTATTATTTTGAATTCATGCAACTTAGATTTTTTTCATATTTTTTTGACAACCAGCATTACTTGCCTTTTCACCCGATTTCGGGTTGACGTCGAGTTTTGGGACACCCTGTATAACTTGATTCAAAATAGCAGAGACATCCAGACTATGTAACAAAATAAAACTAAACAATAGTGCTCATGTGTAGTATTGAAAATGACACAAACGTAGAGGATGTCATTTTGGCAGCAGCTTGCAAGATTTTATGTAGGCGACAAGTGAAATCTAAACATTTTGGGTACGGCCATCATTGAGAGCTAGAGGAACATTTAGTGGAACAACTCTTCTGAAGGAGCTAACAACAGATAACATAGACCCATTGACAGGGGACATTATGTGATGGTTGCTTTTAAAATTTCCTAACGATGACAAGTTCTGATTTCGAATACCTGATAAATCAAATCGGCCAAAAAATAAGCAAAAAAGACACTACAGTTCTGGCAATACTACATTCAATCACCGATTCGCCGATGCACTGGCTGGCTAGCGCTGCAGTAAATGTTTAATAACACAAGTATGAACAAGTTGCTGCGTCTTATATAACAAAGTTATATAACTTTTTTTGAGCTTCACCAACACCCAACGGATAACATAAAATTTGCTATATAGAAATAAATATGTTTTATAACATTGTGTTATATAACTTTTTCACTTGAATTGAATTGATTTCAAGTTATATAACATGTTTCGTTACATAGTCTTGAGCCGGCTAAATGTTTCAACGCAAAGGAAAAAATGAAAATCTGGAAAGTTTTGGATATAATCATTCATAATAGATTCCGAATATCCGACATTTTGATGACTAACCGCTTTACTTGGGCAAGTAAAATAACAATAATATAAATCTAAAATGATAATAATAAGTAAAAATTCATCTTCAGCAAGATGTCAATGATTTTTCCACATGGAATTTGGGTTTGGGTTCGAAGTTTCCAAAACCTGAGCCGAAAATAATTCCACATCGATTAATCCTTCAAAATGAAAAAAATTCAACGTCTCATTGTTATAGGAATTCTTTTTTCGAAGACTATAACAACTTGCCCTCAAGGCTTCTATGACTAGGTATTTCTCGTCATTCTAAGGGGAACTAGCTGCATACTGTTACATCATCGAGGTTACAATTTTTGTATATTGTGTATTTTCATAGTTATATGTTTCATGATCAATTGTTTGGCTTGACTTAAGAACTGCCCGATAATTGCACAATACTGTTGCAGTATAATTCCGTGGCTTTCGAAAGCGATAAGAAATGCCCACAACTAACTTCTCCAGCAAGCATGTGTGGTGGTTTTTTCATAATCAGTAATAATAGTGATAGTAAAATTCTATATATAGCTGCCCAATAAAAAATTTGGTACTAGAAACAAAACTTTGGGGGAATTTCATTCCTCAGAATTCAGTTGACATATGTATATATCTTTGAAATTCAACTCATTCACAAGAAAAGATTTGAAAATATCAGACTTAGGTGACAATCTGATTGACTCAACCCCTTTCTACAATTTAATCATTAATGTCGTTGAGATTAACTAAACCAATCTTTATTGTGAACAACATTCTACAAGACAGTAGCTTCTACACCGTTGTTCATATTATGTCAACACAAAGTTGAACATTCAGAGAAGAGTTGATTTCATTCTATTCTATTTTATATTAGTTCTAAGAATATTCAAAGTAGAATTATTATGAGCACTTCAGAGTATTCCGGCATTTTACACGGAAAAATAAATCACCAGTACTAATTCTGTCTTGAAACACCACAATATAGCTATCAATACGACCCTAATGCAAAAGATAACTAGCTGATATGTCAAGTGTATTAACTATGCTTAGCTGATATGAACTATTGCATAAATTATTAAGACTGAACACCCATTTCTCTACAAATACAAACGATTTATGCAACGCAAAACTTGCTTCTAACCCGTCTTTGCTTATCAGCATGCAGCACGCTAACCTTAGGAGATTAACCCCAAGCTTATGTTATGGGTTACTTTCAGCAACAAAAGGCTAGGGGAGATTTAGTTCGACACCCCTCACATCTGACTAATTAACTTGGATATAAACGAAACACTGGAGTATCTAAATCGCTGTCGTCTCCAAGGCTATGATGTTTCAAGCTTTAGTGGCATTAGCAAAGTGCGTAACATTACCAAAAGTAGGAAAAGCGAGCTACAAGTGCCTTGTGTGAGAGGCACACCATCAGGAAATCAATGGGGATGTGTGCAGGAAAACTACGGGAGATGAAAAAAATCCGCATGCTTTTCTTGGAGGCCACTTATCCCGGCATGTCTGATGACGATCCGAGTTTTTTCGCTTGTTCTGTATGTTGATAACGTTAACACATCAGCGATTAAGCACACTCAAGTTCTTTTCATAACCGATAATCAGTTCAATTTCATATTCTGCGGAAGCTTTCGATTTATATAGTTTATTAATATCAGCTTTCTAAGTAAAGCCAATAGCGTAAGTGTAAGAAAATTTACATTTTCAATTTTCAACTCATTAACATGAATACAAACAATAAATCACAAAAAAACAGGGTTGAATAAGAACATTCAAGTCAAAGATTAGGGTGGGAAAGATAGGAAACGGAGCAACTGCGATGATCTATGTGTCAGAATTAATTACTAAAATTTAGGAGAATGAGTAAAATCAAGAGTGAAGAGGCCATTTTGAGCAAAACAAGGAGATTTGAAAACATTGCCATGATTGCACGTGCACGTTTCATGATTTTCCTATTGTGTTTGTATTTATCTGTCTTTTGTGTGCATCTTTTGAAATTCGAAATGGTTTACGGAGCATATTGTATGGTGAAGAACTGCAAAAAATTATAGAAAGGCCAATCCTGAACTTGCATTTTTTACATTGCCAAAGAAAATGGAAATGTAGGTATTGAAACTCATATCATGTATCTCTGTTACTCATTGCTTTTTAATTTCAGTGCCCCCAAATGGAGTTTTCTGGGCGAAGATTTGATCTCCACAGATTTTATACAATGTGCAGTGAGCATTTCTCTACAGATCGAATAAAAACAAATGGAGAAGCACTATCCTGTTGAAATTTCCATTGTTTTTCAATTACATCTTCAAATTGTGGTTTATTTTTAATAGAGTGGACGATAACGCCAACCACAGAGCACATAGACGAAAGTCTGAAACTCAAAACTCCATAACAAACCACCGAAAGATCAATCAGGCGGTCAGCAAAGGTTGGAGGGAGATTTAGTTGGACACTCCTCACATCTGCCTAATTAACTTGGATATAAACGAAACACTTTAGTATCTGAATCGCTGTCATCTCCAAGGCTATGATGTTTCAAGCTTTAGTGGTATTAGCAAAGCGCGTAACATCACCAGAAGAAGAAGGGGCAAGCTACAAGTGCCTTGTGTGGGAGGCACGTCATCAGGAAATCAATGAGGATGTGTGCAGGAAAACTACGGGAGATGAAAAAATTCAGCATGCTTTTTTGGAGGCCACTTATCCCGGAATGTCCGATAACGATCAGAGATTTTGTGCTTGTTCGATAGCAAAAAGAATGAAGGATCGAGTTTCTGTATGTTTATAACGTTAATACATCAGCGAACATGCACACACAAGAGCTTTTTCACTACAGATAATCAGTTCAAGTTCATATTCTGATGGAGCTCTCGATTTATATATTTCATATAGTTTAATAGTTTATTAATATCATCTCTCTAAAGCAAAGCCGGTGTGAGTGTAACAACATAAACCTTACCTACTATTTTCAACTCATTAAAATGAATACAACAATCTATCACAAAAAACAGGAGTGAAAAGTACATTGATGTAAGCATTAAAAACAAAATTTGTATCGCATATCATTCACACAAAAACATTGAAGTTGTTGTGAAACAGAACAAATAATACTATGAAAATCTTTGGAATTATCTAAATGACACCCACCTGAAGAACCAGTTATAAATTGTGAAGAATGATAACAATGAAAATAAGATGAGATTAACAAAATACATCAATGTAGAGAGAAATGGGCAATTTAATTTAATCATATAAATATACACAATACTATAAATAGAGTGGACGATAACACCAATCACTGAGCACATAGAAAAAAGTCTGAAATTTAAAACTCAATTACAAACCACCGAAGGATCAATCAGGTGGTGAACAAATACCTTACTCGTATCTAACTTTTTGCTTAAAAATTGGCATTGAGGAGGCTTGATCTCGACTGGAAGAGATTTTTTGAGGCGATTTGATAAATAATTGTAGGTTCTTTGCACACACATAATTTATAAAATTATTTAGTTAGTTAAGATCATATTCATCGAGGACGATAATATCAGTTTTGGGCATCCACCCTTATCAACTGCATTAGATTTATCTATCTAATGTGGCTTATTCCGAAGATAAATGTATCCAGATATCATTATCCATCATTTAGTAAAAAAAGAGTGCTGGTACAGTGAGTGGAATGATATTTATAATATTTATTCTTGAATATATGGAAAGGAAAAAAAAACAGTAGATGAGAAGGCCGATTGAAAAAGTATGGTGAAGTATGTTCCAGACATTTTTATTCAGGTGATGAAAACATTGAAAATCTTTTATAGGTCACGATTTCATAGGATGGTATTTATGATACAATAATATTTCATTAGTTGATCAACGGTTTGCTGCACCAGAGGAAGCAGCTGAGACGTTGAGTGCAGTCAAAACAAAACTGAGAAGACAAAGATATCAGCCAGTGTCAGGATTCATATTCAGACTTATAAGAAGGATGTATTTCTAATTCACACGAAGATTAGTCGTCAACTGACCAAATTGTTGTGATAACTTAAGTTTTTATAAATATATTCCCTGAAATCATATCATTCGACTGAAACTTATCTGGACTTCTTTCAATTTGCAGTATATCTTTTGTTCTTATATGAAACGAGTAAAAGCTAATGCATAATAGATATCTTCACTATTTTATCAAAATAGCATAAACATACTTATTTACTCTGTATTGTATAATTAATTAGGGTTTTGTTAATATAAGGGACTAAGATTTGTTGGATTGTATTCATTGATTAATGCTTTACTTTTGACATAATAATCAATATTCTTTTTTAATTAGTATTTGATATAGATCAGTTTTTATATTGTGAATAATTGAAACCTAATTGTTGATTTTCATAATCTTTAATTTTTTTAATTAATTCATTATGGAATTAGGGAGCTTTCCTTTCAAAAAACACAATTTATCTACATTTATCTACAAAGTTATAAAGCCTAACATATAATTTTTTCAAAAATCTTGGCTAGATTAGATATCAAAGATATTGGTCTATAGTTCTCTGCATGATGTTTATAATATTTATTCTACAATTATACAATATGTTAGGCTTTATAACTTTGTAGATAAATGCAATATACTATCTAAAAATCAATGTGGTTTCGTGAAAAATAAGGGCACAAAGGATGCAATATATAAGATAACACAAGTTATATATGAAAGTTTAGATAGGAGTAAACCAATTGCCATAGCATTTCTAGATTTAAGGAAGGCTTTCGACACAGTAGACCATAAGATCCTAATGCAAAAACTGTATAACTATGGAATTAGAGGTAAAGCATATTCACTGATGACAGATGATAGCGTTAGTACCAACATGACCCTAAAAACGGGAGTGCCACAAGGATCAATTTTAGGTCCATTACTATTTATACTATATGTAAATGATATGTTAAGAGACAACGTTATAACGCAGACGATACAGCGATAATAGTATAAGATGAAACATGGACTGGAATATAAAGAAAGATGAATGAGGATTTGAAGTTGATGTCAAATTGGTTTGCGAAAATAGTTATTTTCCCAACAAGTGCGGAAAGTGATATTTTCCCGCACGAAACTGCCGTTACCCAAACGACGCGAAGCGGAGTTTGGGTAAGCAGTTGAGTGCGGGAAAAACACTTTCCGCACGAGTTAGGAAAAATATTTTTTCTACACGCTTATACGAGATCGATTTCAACGCACAGATCAAATGTGAATTCATCATTCTAAATACACATGAATGACAAAAGTCTCTGACAAGTCTTATTCACATGCCGTTTCCATAGTAACGTTGTCGTGGCATAGAGATTATCATTATTCAGTTAATTCTTTAGAAAAAGCGTGCGAGAAAAACCCTTGCTAATCCATTACCACAAGCATTTGCGTGCGGTAATGGAATAGCAGGGGTTTTTCCCACACTGTTTGGCAATGTGACTCTTTACGAATTGAAATACGTGCGGGAAGAGAATGAAAGTGCACGCTTGTAGAAAAACAGATTATCGCTAAATTTAGATAAAACTGCATACATGACTTTTGGAAATTATTGTGATAGTATACCAAAGAAACTAGAGATAAGTGTGGGTAAAAAAATTTTGAATAGAGTGGATAGTTACAGATATCTCGGCATTGTTTTTGACTGTAATATGAAATGGGAGAAACACATAAATTATCTAATAGATGAACCAAATATTTGATATTTCTTATCTATAATTGTCTAAGATCATGAACCTTAAATATATTATGCTCTATTTAACAGCGTCGTCGGTTATGCAATAATAGCATGGGGAGGAGCATACTCCAATATTTTAAATTTACTGAAAAATATTCAAAGAAGATAATTAATAAGAACACACCTGTAAGTATTAATAACCCACTGAATATAGATCACATATATGCTGTGGAAGCATTGTACTACCACTATGAAAGTCTCAAAAACAAGTTTATGACATCTGATAGTGTAACAAGTAACAAAAGTATACAGATACCAAAAAGAGGAAAAACTGTTAGTGAAAAGAGTAGTTATATAAAAGCAATAAAACTATTTAATAGTCTGCCAATTAACCTGATGAAGATACAAGGAAAAAATGTAATACTGAAAGAATGGATTGTTGTTAACATGCAATGAATAAAGGATATATAAGGTGTACAAATAAGTTTCCGCGGTTTTTTGTAAAAAATTAGGAATTTTTGTAAAGGAAAAGTACATTACGTTCTATTCAAAGTATTTTCCATCATTTGCCACTACTTTTCCCCATCTTTCTGGCAACATTCGGATACCCCGTCGAAAAAACTCTTCATCTTTTGACGCTATCCACAAATCTACCCAATTTTTGGTGTCTTCATATGATGTGAAGCGCTGCTCAGACAGACCATGTGCCATCGACCGGAACAGGTGATAATCAGAAGGAGCTAAGTCCGGTGAATACGGCGGGTGGGGTAAAACTTCCCAGTTGAGTGTTTCCAAGTATGTTTTTACCGGCGCCGCAACATGTGGACGAGCATTAATAATGCGACACCTGCGAAATTTGTCGTTCCCGAAATTTAAATTCTCGATAATTCTAAACGAAAAGAGATATCGTCTCGATTTCTTCTGCAAAAACGTAGATTTCGCGATTCTGCGTCGATAGCGATCGATAACCGAACTCCCGCGATCCTCCTTAGGGGGGAAAATTCTGATTAGTTAGGGATTTTTCGCGATTTTCGGGATTTTTTTTAAAATACCCCCGGACCTCGAAACCCCTCGAAATATAGCAAACGCCGAAGACGCAACCTTCCTCTACAATCGATGCGCCTCAGCTGCAGATTTTTTCACATTAAAGAAGTAAATCAAAAGTTCCCGCAAATGATGCTTATTCGGAATAAAACTTGACATTTTTGCACGAAAAAATTACGTGATGCTGATACGGAATCACCAGTACTTTAAGGTTATGGTGTTGCCAGATGACTAAACTTGGGATATTACGTTTTACATCTGACAATTTCTCCATAACCTTCTGGTGGGGCCATCTTTTGACAAACCGCGGAAACTTATTTGTACACCTAATATAAAAAAATTAATATAAATATAATAAAATTATGAAAATTATTTATCGACCGTAATTGTTATTAATTGAGAGTTTATTAGGATTTCTCGGTCGAAGGATCAGTGATACACTTTTATTTACCCAAGCTTTCGGTAATTTTTATTACCTTTCTCAAGGATCTACAAATAAATATACTGTTATAAGGGACTAAAGTGACAAAATTATTATACATACATATGGTGTGATTTGACAATACAAGATAGCATTAATGACTGAAATAGTTGTCAAATATGATTAGCAATTGAACTTTCAAAAAATACTCAACTATAATTCCATAATTTTCATGTATTAAAGGCAACATTAAAATTTTGTATCTCAGTGAGAGTGAGATTACAAAATATTTTACTACTACTAGGATAAAAATCACACCATATGTATGTATAATAATTTTGTCACTTTAGTCCCTTATAACAGTATATTATTTGTAGATCCTTGAGAAAGGTAATAAAAATTACCGAAAGCTTGGGTAAATAAAAGTGTATCACTGATCCTTCGACCGAGAAATCCTAATAAACTCTCAATTTTATAATAAAATTATTAACTTTGGAGATATTTTAGATAACATCACTGAGAAAATTATAAATTTTACTATGTTACTATGTTGGTACTTAAAATATATAAAAAAAACATAATTAAAAAAATTATATATTTAGATATAAGTTAGATATAGGTAATTATGTAACCAGCCCCACCAACAGATAACTATGTTTATCTCTGTGGGATTGTGCACCGATTCGATGTACCTAATTTGTACTGGTTTTAAATATATAGTCCGTTTAAGAATGATTGACATCTCGGGTGGCTGTGGGAAATCGAAAATATGTTGGTATCGGTCCGTTCGGTGAATTTCGATTTGCCGATTTTAGGTTGGTGTTGAAAATATCACTGAATTTGACTTTTCATATTGAAGATATTTCGAAATTCGAATTTATTTGTGAATATCCTTGATTTAATCGGCAAGTGGATTTAAATATCTCTTAAATCTACTTGATTTGATTACTGAATTGAAAATGGCCGGAATACAACCAGATACCTCTCACCTTACTGCAAGAGAACGCCAGGCAGTGTATCGGTGTTACTGCGAGTTCTTTAGGGATTCAGCAGATATTTCTGCTAGTATTAAACGCATTGTGCTGGTATTTCAGGTAAACGATCATGTACAATGTTTTTCTGATTAAGTAATGAGTTTTAAAATTTCAGATTTCTCCTAGAACTGTCCTAGAATTTCGAAGAAAAAAGTAGAAGGCAAGTTGGTTAGAGCCAGAGTTAGCACTGGAAGGAAACCTATTCCTCATGATTATACCTTCAAAGAGACATTAAACGACAATATTTTTTCTAAAAATCAAAAAAAACGAGTATATCACTTTGGATATCATTTTTGAACTGGCTGAAAAGCACCTGGATTTCGATCATCTTACGTCAACACTTTATAGAATAATCAAAAAAATTGGTTACAAGTATGAGAAAGTTGATCGAAGGAAAATAAAATATAAATAAGATATCGTGAATATACGGTTTTGTGGTAAATATCTTGAATACTTGAGAGAAAATGTAAAATTTGTTTATCTAGATGAAACATGGATATTTGAAAGTGGCAGTCAAATCCGCCAGTGGACATTAGAAAGTAATCCTAAGGTTTGCCTAAGTATGTTCATAGGTGAAAGCAGGAGGTGCACAATTGATGGATTTTTACCTGGATGTGATCTAATTCTTGACAGTGGTATCAATGATACGGATTACCATAAGACAAGAATGGGGAACTATTTCATTGATGGATTACTGAACAATGAATACCTTCTCTGCAGTTATTTGATACAAAGTGTGTCATTATCATGGATAATGCACCATATCATTCAATCAACGTTGATCAAATACCTACGACTGCTTCTCGTAAAAAAGTAATTCGGCAATGGCTACAAGAACATAAGTTTCCTATAATTGATTAACTTAGGAATACTTAAATCCTTTTTGGATTTTATAGAAAGTTGAATTGTTAATACAATTTTAATGTTTACTCTAACAGTTATTTTACATGTTATGTTCGCTTTGGAGCACTGCATTTAGAAGATAATTCTAATATGTGAATAATAGTGAAATGTATAAGTCTATTATAAGTATTCCACTGTACTTCAAATAATTATTTTCAATGAATCTATGATTGCATATATATTTCTGTCTCCAATTAACAATAAAATTTTGGAATAATGTTCTGAATTAATTTTCTCAATTTTGTACAGAAGCTTATTTTAGTTTTTCACTGTAAATTGTCAGTTTTAAGAAATGTTGAATAATGTGTTCCTTACCATACGGTAAGGATTGAAACAAAGATTTTATGCTAAAACTTTAACTTTTGCTTTCTCTGAATTCAAACACTCAAAGGAACTCAATCAACTTTTATCTAAAATAATACCGACAAGACCTAAATAAAGCTAAATTGACAATCGTTTCCATTAAAAGCCAAAATATTCACCATTCTCTATTCATAATATTCTAAGCATATACATGAATGAAATCATTATTAAATCTGTGCAATAGTATATTCTGAAACAAGTATGAATTTCATACAAAAATTATAACATCTTGTGGTCACCATTTTTTCACTTCATTTAATTTTAACACCTTTGCCAAACAAGCTCTGTTTATTTTTTTTTTTGCTATTCAATGAAATATTCCTCTTACTGAAACAGACAGAATCGGTGATAAGTTTATTAAAGTTATACAATTAACATACCCACTGAATAGATTCTTTTATTAGTGTTTTTGTCTTATTATGTACAACCAATTAACGAATTTGGCCACACATTTCAGAATATCAACAAGTTCTTACTGTTTTGTTTCACCAGTTTGGCTACCTCAGTTGAATTTGAGTTGAACACAATCATTTTTAGTTATAATTATGAAAGTTTGTCAGAGAAAAAGAACATTTATCTTAATTATCTTCAATAGAGTCTCAATCTTCATGGGTGAATTATGAATGACATCTCATTAGAGTACTTCGATAGTTTATAGTTTTATTTATTGAGCCAGATATAGTATAGAACCTGAATCCCATTGATTGAACTAGACTGAAATAATAAATGACTGTTTATTTTTCATGATATTCATAAGCTTAGGGGCTGTACCTATTCTGGTTTCCTCGCTCTTTAGCTGCAATTGATGGTAAATACGAAAATTTGTCTATACAGTGTCAGAAATTATATACTTCTGGTAGGTATAGAGATTTACACAATCCTAATGGTATTTAAGAATCAGGAACATTCTCAAGCTCAAAAACTTGCTTTGGAAAATAAAAATATTGTATTAAATATATTTCTAGGTTATATTTTATTTATTTCGCTTCTCTGACTCTGATGCACCCACAGAAATTTTTAGTGACTTTTAGTAACTAGAAATAAAGCCCCGACTGGACGTTCATGGCATGCTTCGATGTCAATAATTCTTAAACGGACTATATAGTATAACATTACTAGCAAGGTAAGAGGGTTTTTACTGGCGAATGGAGGATATAATTGACGAGCCGCAGGCGAGTCAGTTAACTCCTTGAGCCAGTAAAACCCGTTACCTTGCGTGTATTGTTTAATATTTTATTTTGTCTCGTTTGTAAAAAGGTGAGATAAATTCCAAAAAAATCTCAATAATTTGTCGCAAATGTCGTAAGCTATTTATGATTATTTATGACATCGGAAAAGTTATGACAACTGTCAGTGGTTTTACGAGAGGGAAGTCCTTCGAGAATATTTGCTAATTCTGACGAAAAAGATCAGATCCAAATGAAACAAGGTATGAATATCGTTTTTTAATACTTTTATACGTCTATTACTTAAAATATTTGTTCCAGGAACGATAAAATTAGAAGGATAAATGAATTAGAAGCAAGTACGTGAAAAGGAAAGCGAATAGATACGAATAAAACAAGTACGAATATCGTTTTTGAATAGTTTGAGAACGTTTATTGAGAATACATTTGTTCCAGGAACTCTGAGATTAGGAGAATAAATTAAATTAGAAGCAAGTACTTGACAACTTTCAATGTAAATAATACTACTAACTTGTAAAAGTTTTACAAGTTAACTGTCAATTTTACAAGTTAGTGACTTGAAAAATAAACTTCCTTGATAATATTGTGTTTTTGGAAACTGACGTTTACAAATGAGAAACAAATAAAATAAATATCATTCACTGCCGCAGCACTTACCGTTGTCACTAAATAACTGATACTATCAGTGCATCTTTGAAACGAGCCACGTTAGATAGATATCTGCGTTTTGCAGTTGACGAGGATGAATGCCCAAAACTGATATTTTTCTACATATCATCATCGATAAATATAATCTGAACTTAATAAATAATATGATGGGTCCATTTTCGCGATTCTTCAGTCCGAATAAGAGATAAATCAACTCAAACTCTGGAGAAACACCAAAATCTACTTGGAGTACGCTTTATGAAATGGGCGCTAAGGAAGAGTGCTGAGTTGACCTTATCGAAGTAACACCTGGATCCTCACCTTGAGGGATGACTGTGAACACGGCCCTTATATATTAAGGAAACGCTGAAGTATCTAGATCGCTGTCGTCTCCTAGGCTATGATGTTTCAAGCTTTAGTGGCATTAGCAAAGCGCGTTACATTACCAAGAGAAGGAAGAGCGAGCTACAAGTGCCTTCTGTGAGGGGCACGCCATCAGGAAATCAATGAGGATATGTGCAGGAAAACTACGGGAGTTGAAAAAATTCCGCTTGCTTTTCTTGGAGGCCACTTATCCCAGCATGTCCGATAACGATCAGAGTTTTTCTGCTTGTTCGATGGGATGTGTCAGGAAGACAAAAAGGATGAGTGAACGATTTAGTGGATGTTGACGACGTTAATACATCAGCGAATAAGCACACACGAGGCATTTTTAAACAACAGATAATCACTTCGAGTTCATATTTCAAAGAGGATTCTGATTTGCTGGCTTTTTTTTGAGCGCTCGTTCTACTCAAACGAGTGCTATATGGTTTATCCCAAAGATCTGTTATTTTCGAATTTTGGGGCGAGAATGGTCTCAAGCGATAGGGTTCGACTCCCTGTTGAAGAATCCGTGGTCAAACTCAATTATGTTCGTAGGCTGGCCATCCATTAGACCGACAAATTTCGGAAGGATTCTCTTAGAGATTTTCAGGGTGAGTTCGAGTCCCAAATGTCTCGGTTAAGTTCGTTAACCATTCAAATCGTACAGGGTGTTCCATAAAATATGGTCATTCAAATTTTGTTTCTTCAATAATTCAGACAAAACGAAACTAATCGAAATGAAATATTGCAGCCATATGCAAGATGCCCATAATAAGCCTCATGCCAAATTTCGTGGCCATGGTGTACAAAGAACCATAGAAAATTCAATTGAAATATTGAAAAAAAAACTTCATATTTCCATAAAAAATATCCTATTCGGGTGAAATCCATTTTTTTCAATAAAGATTGATATACTTAATATTCATGCAAGATTTTGTGGCCATAGTTCAAACAGAACCGTAGAAAATTCAATTAGAATATTGAGAAAAGAATATTTTTTTCATAACAGGATAACCGATTCGAGTGAAACTCATTCATTAAGACTGATATATACTGAATGCATATGCAAAATTTCAAGAGAATCGCATTATCAGAACCATAGAATTCCATTCATTTTAATCACTCATTTTCAACATATTTAATTTTCTAATTTCCAGAATATAATTCTTATTGTGCTGAGATTCTGTTTATGGAGGCATCTTTTTTTGCATATAACTGTAGTTTTTTCCCAACTCTATGGACACTTTCATTTTTTTTGTTGGTGTAAACTTTGTATAACCACGTCGAGGAGCGTGCACCGCAAAACAGGCATTGCCTACGTGAGTCTTTGTTCTCGACGTGTAAGACACTGTAAACTAAGCTTATATTGAAGTGTATTTTGAAAATGTATTAAATGAAAGTGTATCAAATGTATTAAATAAATAAAATAAAATAAAATAAAATAAAAATAAATAAAAATATATTTGGTATCAAACTCAAGTCTCATATAAAATATTGGGGAAATTGCCCTTTTGCTTCACCCGTGAACTATCGCTCTTCTTACATTTTTTTCATCGTACTTTAAGTAAATTAAGAACTGCCTAGACGTGAGGTCAGACTAACGGTCAAGATATTTGAACGTGTGAGCGGAGCGAACACGTTAATAGTTCGAGACCATTAGTCGCTCGATTAATAACCGAGTTGATTACAAGATTTTTCCGACGGTCTCAATATGAATTGTGTATGAATTCTTGATTGAAATACATTTTCATTCTGCACAAGACATACATTTGTCATAATGAAATTTCTGTGTATCTATGTTTCAGTAGAGTTTTGACATTTCTCGTAGTGCTTCTGAATACATTGTGAACGGTTGCCATGAGGGTTGCACATTAAAATAGCCAAAAAAGTGGAGCATTAAAATGGGTCATTAATGATCAATTTCGAACACATTAAAATCACCTTTTATTCCGAGGTCGGCGGAAAAAATATAAATATCACATCTGTGCCACAAACTTCTTATTGAATAACTAACCATTCAAGTCCCTTCGTTATTCGAACAAAGCTGCTCTACAACCAAAAGGATTTATCGAGCCATGTCTGCCTCTGCCAAGTCTGATTTTTCAGAACTTCTGATGTTAAAGAAAATGTCGGAAGACCCATAGGTAAATCCAGATAATCATCTCCGATAGATTTAAAAGTTGTATCGACTTATTTTTCAGAATGATAAGAAAAAACCTATGTGCAATTTAAAAACGGGGGCAATTTCTCTTGATTCTAGGTTATATGTCTACACATGAAACTTCTCTTTTGAAATTCTGATTGTTTACGACTCCCATTAACAAAGATGTGATATCAATTTCAGTGGTCTGATCTGATCCTATAAGCCTCTATCCTATATGTATTCATAATAGTCCCAGTTTTATGAAGATTATTTATAGCAATCTCATCCAACAGTGCACAACTCGAAGCTTGGCTATTTATCCATCCAAATATTTCACTTGGTCCGTATTTTGACTTGTTGTTTAGAATGTCAACACTATTTCCGACAAACTAATGAGAAACTAATCCTTGTGCGAAGTGGGAACAACTGTTTGCTCGGTGCTGGTGCTGTATTACTCCATGTCAAGAGGTTAGATTAGACGACTAAAATGTATAGTTAGCTCAGCGCTAGATATGCACATCCCGTGTTTAACCCAGGATTATTTGGATGCTGTCGTCGCTTTGTCGTCTAATCACTATCCAGCGAACCGGTTGCTTAGGGGTATTATTAGTTTTTGTTTAGGCAAGGTGAAAATCGATAGTGAAAACGTATTGGCAAACTTGAGTAATTATCTGTGTTGACAAACGAGAGTTTCTGAGATTATAAGTTGGAACTCCAAGATGATTGTTAGCTTATTCCGAAAGAGATACAATATTGGTTTTGGTATCATTAAATGAGATGGCTTTGTTGTATCCGGTTATCTTGAGAAGAAGTTATGTCGGACCTACTGAAATTATATCGAGACTACAGTTTTTAATGGACATATGAAATTTCCTATTTATGATGTAGTACTCCTTTAAGTTAACTAACAAAAACTGAACTGCAAGAGAAGTTCTTCTTGTATTTTGAGTATGGGACTCAATATAACGTACAAGAATTATGCAAAATACTAACGTCAATAATGGGTTAATATTTCAAGGGATGTATATGCACTGCAACTCAATGATCCATTGTGTTCAAACCCATATAATTTTCCTCCGATTCCAGATTCTTAATGATTGTCCGAAATTGAAGTGGTATTAGGGCTGGAATATCTTCATCTATAAGCAGTGAAAAATTTCCTGGAGTAAATTTTTACACCTTAGGGTAGTTCAACTACACTGCGCAAAAACATAACGCACACTATGGAAATCTCAAATTCATTCTACAACTGAAGGTGTTCTCAATGATAATTATTTTTATCAGAATTATGCATGCATATGTTATCCACTTTCAACGTTTTTCTTCAATACAGATGTTTTTTCCAGCAGGAATAAAAAAGATAAGATTATCAGATTTTGAATATATTGGCTCCATCCGAAATCAGTGTTTCTCGATCAATTCTAGTGATCAATAGTTAATAGTCAATTATCTACACTCGATCGCTATGCAACGCGAAACATGCAATTTGACCCAAGAGGAATGTGCCCAAGCTGTATTTTTGCGAAAAGAAGGGTGGACATGCACAAGAATTGCAGAAAGGTTTGGAGTTTCCCATACAAGTGTGTCCAGAATATTGCAGCGATTCAGGGAGACAGGTATGAATGTCCGAAGACCTGGACAGGGTAGACCACGGGTAACAACTGCCATTCAAGAACGTTACTTTAGAGTTTCTTCGTTGAGATATCGTTTTGCAACCGCTAGCCTCCTTCAAAATCAGCTTGAGCAAACTCACTGTGTGCAAATTAGCACTCAGACGATAAGAAATCGCCTCAGAGAATATGATTTAAGGCCTCGTCTCGCGGCAAGAGGCCCAGCATATCCATTGGGAAGAGGCTGATTGGGAAAGAGTTCTCTTCACAGATTAGTCTCGATTCTGCCTCTACTATTGTTATCGAGGTTCCCTTGTATACAGACGTCCACATGAAAGATACGCTCAGTGCAATTTCCTGAATACTACTGGTTCCGGGGAAGAATCGATTATGGTATGGAGTGAAATATCTTTGACTACTCGCACAGACCTAGTGGTCGTTGATAATGGAGCTATGAATGCTGATAGGTATATAAGGAACATTCTTGAAGAACATGTAGTGCCATTTGCCCCATACATTGGTGAAAATTTCGTTTTTATGGACGATAATGCCCCAGACCCCATCGTGCGCGCATCGTTCAGGAGTACCTCGAAGAGGTTGAAGTCTCTCGAATGGAATGATCAGCAAGAAGTCGAGATCTCAATCTAATTGAGCAGGTTGGAACAACCACAATAGAAGGCTGAGAAGCTCAGAAAATCATCCAGCTACTCTTAATGAATTAGGAATCCAACTCAGAGAAATCTGGGAAGGATTAGATCAGAGCTGCAGCTGTAATTAACGTAAGGGGTGGAAATACCAAGTATTAAATCACTTATCAACATTCCAGTATTTCGAAAATTGTTTATTTCTCTTCTTTCACATAAAATTCGGTGAAATCCTGAATTTTTCTTCTATCCAATGTGTCTTGTTTCGTTCAAAACCTTCTCGAGGGAACATAAAAAATAAGCATGCGCGTTAATATTTTCGAGCAGTGTATTTGTCATCGAACGGTGTTAACTCTGACACCATCGACAGTGGTGAACTTGAAAAACTCTGATTTATATGGTCCAATACCGGCCCAACGACATTGTCAATGTTCAACACCATCTAGTGTTCAATAATGAATCCGCATGTGGTAGAGAAAACACCGCACCACACCGTAAGAGAGCGTTAAAAAAAGACGCCAAATTAACTCGTGTCTCCGGTTCCGCCATTAGTTTATTTGGTTCCAGCCAGGCTTCTCTTTACTTGTCTCACCTATTCAAGCCCGGAATTAAGTAATAACTAATAGGTTATCGGAGAATCGCCAATATCTTACATGTTAGTGTGTTTAACTTTGAAACGATACATCGATGAAGGAAGAGATTATGTGGGTATTCATGAAATTAGAATAAACAAACATTCAGAAATTAATGTTGATCAATAACAATGCTGATATAAAGGATTTTATTTCAGAGTGAATATAATAATATTTTCGGTACTTTCAAATGGCCGTTGTAAGTTAAATATACCTATTCAAATATGTGTTTATGGTTCTAAGAAATTCACACCATTACAATGATACTTAGAATGGAAACAGAATTCTCCAATTTCAAACTGGCTAACTGGCAAATGAAAGTGGCTTGTTCAGAATTAATCTGGATCAAGTTCAAGTCAACAAGTTTTATTCTCACTTCCGAACAACTCAGTCATAGTGTGATATAAGTTGGTTAATTTGTAAACAATTCTTGATTTTAGACAATAAAAACCCTGTAAATGTATATTTATAATAAATACTAGAAATTAATTTACCTACTTTCATTTCAATTCCTTTTATATTTCTTACCTGTCGGAGTGAAATGTTATTTTTGTTCATCTGTTCTTGAAAAATTGATTTCATTTATCTATCTCCATTTTATTGTTGTGGTATAAAAATACTTATTGAATTCGACAAATTAATTATCAACATTTAATTTGGTGTAGATCTTCAATTCAATCATTACTGGTTAACCCGACTATTGAAAAAGAGTTTCAACTTATCTGGTGTGAAAAAATTACCTCATGCTCTTTCAGAGTCAAAATTGATACTCTGTTTGGTGTAATTGAACATCAAGAGGTGCTCTTTGTACAACGCAAAAAGGTATTTCTTACACCTTCTGGAAGTCAAACATCAACCACTTCCGTTGCAAAATATATTCACCATCACATTTTCGATTGAACACTGCACCTCTGGTGTTGAATAGACACCAAAATGGTGTTAATAGATATAGACACCGCCGGGTGTTATTTTGGTGTCGAATATTTCGTCGATTTTCCACTGTGTAATAATTTCCTTATCCAGGAACTCCCTCCGTTGGAATTTTCTATTCCCGTAAGGCTCTCTCACAGTGAACTCCTGTATGTCTAGATAAAATGCACATCTTGTATTTAACCCAGGATTATTTGGATGCTGTCGTCGCTTTGTTGTCTAATCACTTTCCAGCGAACCGGTTGCTTAGGTGTATTATTAGTTTTGTTTAGGCAAGGTGAACCGATAGTGAAACCGTATTGACTGTAAGTTAGAACTCTAGGATGATTGTTAGCTAGTTCCTAAAGAGATACAGTATTGGTTTTGGTAACATGGAATGCTAAGGAATTGTTGTATCTGGAAACCTTGAGAAACAGTTATGTCTGTTGAACTGATTTTGATCTACTGAAATTATAATAAACTTATAGTTCTTGATGAATACATGGAATTTCCGCATTTATGATTTAGTAACTCCTAAAATTCAACTAACAAAAATTTAACTGCACATGAAGTCCCTCTTGTGCTTCCATAGTAGAGCTACATTTTACCTAAAATTTTAACCTTCTGCGCAAAGTTAACTATTTTTCTACTTTGCTCTTATGTCTGCTGGCTACAAGGTCACGTCAACCAGTAAAATACTTCAGGTTTGCGCCAAAACATTACACATACAATACAATATGTGATCGGTAGTTTCTGGGACTAATCCACATAACCCATAGGTACCGACTACCGATTACCGATCTTGTACAGGTGATATCTCACCAAAAAGTGACCTTTGAGAAGCTAAGTAACAGCTTTAACATGTTTTCTGGCAAAGGTAGCAATGTTTTGAAGATGCAATCAGGCTGTTTGATTGGCTCTAACCTGGCGTGTTAATCGAGAAAGAGTTTTCCATCTCTTTTTTTTCAATCATCGATCTCCACCCTAATCATTATCTTATAGATTCCATAAATTGTGATGGCCATTGGAAATTTTAACATTAATATAATAATAGGTATCTCCTTAGATTCAACTCATGTAAGATATAATTCAACGTTTTTTTCAAAGAAAAGAGAACTGTAAGAAAGATTCTCAGGCGTTCCAAGTTTGGGACTCAGTAAAATGCTTAGTTAGTGTCCACTTTAGATTAAGTCTCAAGATTAATCTCAATAGTGAATTTGAGATCTACTTCACTCATTAGCTCAATAGTCTATTGTACGCTCATACTTCGAGCTGTATACGGTACTCGACCTGTACCGTCCTGTTCCAGAATATTGATAGGTCTCATAAGGTGGACATGTTCCAATGATGAGAAATTTTAATCCTTGATAGTTTTCTCACATAGGAACTCACTTCATTGGAAACATATGACCAGACGTTCTGTCAGAAAAATTTCCTCTTCTCATCCACATAATTTATGTTCATCGGTTCGGCTACGCCTAGTCTCATCAGGTGTTTACTGAGACAGCAGGAACCCCGTGGGGAGCTGAAGCTTACTTGTGTTGAGTTTTGAGAGAGTTCCGGATCTTCACCTATTGAACGTTACGAGAAAATTCTTGAAGTAATCGATGACCGAAAGTCTCTCAGATCTATCCATATAAGAAAGTTAGATGTTACTTTCAAATGTCGTTTGGACATTTCAGGTCTCTCAAGAGCCGCAGCCTCTAAATTTTCAATTAATGAGATGAAATAGCAGACGGTAGTCAATTACATAGACTTTTATATCCGTGAAACTTGAAATTAACGGCTTTCTGGGAAGTGTTAATGGGAGATCGTAACTAGAATGGCATTATCGATAAAGTACTGGGCTATAACGCTTAGTTAATGAATATTATGCTAGTGCCTAAGCATAATACACGGACAAACAACTCCAATATCGATAAGCTTATTATTGAGTATATGCACATTAAGCATATGAATAATGGGGTTTTCTCACTCTGCACTTGCTTACGGTTCGATATACACAGCGCAATTCGATCATCGAATAATCGGTCTCAGAGAACGCCTAACAAAAGGAAGAAAGAGTCAACATTATTTATCATTGATTCATGTTTGATTGAACTGATACCAAAACCAAAACGAGAAAATACTTATCACAACAGATAATAGAAGGCAAAAATAAATGAAATACACGATCACAGTTTTGTTGGTGAAAAATTCTGAGATTATACGCATGTTCAGTCAGAGGTTCCCACTAGATTATATATACAGGGTGTCCGGGGAATAACTGTACATACTCATACCAGAGATAGAGTTGGACTAGCTGATTACAAATTGACTATAAAAAATTAATTTCTGGATTTCCCTAGAAATCTACAGGGTGATTTTCGAACTTCATGGAAATACTTACATCATCATAAAATCCAAACTGATTGACGGATATTATTGAAACTTGGGAGATTATTGGCACATGCTAAGGCCGAGTTAGAAAGATATAAATGATTTCATCATTCCGGGCCGGACTCATTTATCTTCATTTAAAGTGTTCAGGGTTAAAAAAACACTTTGTATTTCGAATTACAAATAATTGATTCGTTTTTCAGAAAGAAGCTAAATTATGCTTCAATTGTGATATCGCTTAAAGTTGTCACATCAACAGTTATTTTTTTATGAATTTTTGAATTTGGATAAAGTTCGAAAAATTGAATTTATTAACCTGAACAGGACTTAGCCATCTTGTAGAGGTCGAAAAAAATTATTAATTTTCTAAAAAAAGTCACTTAAGGTGAGAAAGATTATAATAATTTGTTGATATACTGGGTGGCCACCCCAGACGTGGATCTCATTGCGATGGGGTAAATGAAGGTATATTTCGAAAAAAAAAATTGGTGATTTGTATAGGGAATACATAAGCATATTTCAAAATATTTCGTATTTATACCGGGTGTTCATTGGAAGAAGTGTCACTTTGGTCTATATCTTTGTTGTCGAACCCGGTATACATACGAATTATTTTGAAATATACTTATGTATACTCTATACAAATCAACAATTTTTTTTCGAAAAATACCTTCATTTACTCCATCGCAATGAGATCCGCGTCTGGGGTGGCCACCCAGTATATCAACAAATTTTTATAATCTTTCTCACCTTCAGCGACTTTTTTAAGAAAATTTATAATTTTTTTCAACCTCTACAAGATGGCTAAGTCCTGTTCTGGTAAATAAATTCGATTTTTCGAACTTTATCCAAATTCAAAAATTCATAAAAAATAACTGTTGATGTGACAACTTCAAGCGATATCACAAATTGAAGCATAATTTAGCTTCTTTCTGAGAAACGAATCAATTATTTGTAATTCGAAATACAAAGTGTTTTTTTAACCCTGAACACTTTAAATGAAGATAAATGAGTCCGGCCCTGGAATGGTGAAATCATTGATATCTTTCTGACTCGGCCTTAGCATGTGCCAATAATCTCCCAAGTTTCAATAATATCCGTCAATCAGTTTGGATTTTATGATGATGTAAGTATTTCCATGAAGTTCAAAAATCACCCTGTAGATTTCTAGGGAAATCCAGAAATTAATTTTTATAGTCAATTTGTAATCAGCTAGTCCAACTCTATCTCTGGTATGAGTATGTACAGTTATTCCCCGGACACCCTGTATATATCTGCATATAAATCTTCAGACGACTATTTAAAATTGGCAAAAAAGATCTCTAAAAAAAATTATTTCAGATAAGATTAAATTAGAGGAGGGGTGATAAAGCTAAGTAGAACACCTTGATATGTGGATCTATTGTGCAACTCCACGCTGTTCACTATTCTGTCAATAGAGTTTCAATAAATCCTGACATTTTGCTGAGTGCTCCGGTAGCAGAAAACACGAACCAATGTGACGCAGTTTTTCCTTATTGTTGGCTGAACATGGAATTTCCCAGTGAGTATAGCCATTTTTTTTCAATTTCAGTTAACTGACTGAAATAACTTTTTTGGTTCAGCTAGTTGAGTAAGAGAGGAATTATAAGGCCTGGTTTTGGCCTTCAGCTATTTGATAGGATCTGATCTTCCTATTTAGTTCCCATTCCTCAATCGGCATCGTTTGATGACTGGCTGAGACGCCGCGAATAACTTTGGTCCTCAGACTGAAAAGTAAACCTAGAGTTGCCTACACGCATTTGTTATGCATCCAAGTAGAATCTGTTTATACCAGTACCATAAAAAACAACTATTAGTTAACGCTATGTAGGTATTCTTCGAGCAATGGTGGGCCAGACTTAACATATATCTTGTGTAGTATCTTCTACACATTTGGTTAGATTATGTTCATCTATTCTTGTGCCACGTTCATAAAAGAAACAAATTTTCATTTTTTCTCAAAATTTTTCAGCATAAATATTTTCATTTCCATTTGAAATTTGGAATTTGGAGCACCCTTCTAAGTTTTAATGGTCATTTTCTTTAAGAACACAAAGCAACGATTCCATCATGCAGTTTATGTCAGTGTTTTGATAACTTATTGTTCTACAATATCGAAATGCTATCAAGGAGGTGTAATGGAAAATATTGTCCATTACACGTCCAAAATAGTCATTTGCGTAACAAGTTCTGAAAATAGGCTTTTTGGTCGAGTAGACAAAATTCTAGGAAGAGCGGCAGTCAAATCTTGGAAGTCTGCGAGTTCAAAAAAAACCTATTTTCGGGTGTGTTGCGTACAATATTATTTCGATAACCTGAACAAACACTATCGTTGCTGCTTGCCATATTTTATTTCGAATTGCAATAAAAAACATGCACATTTTTGACAACGAATTTTATACATATGAGTAGAAAACCGTTATTTCGTTGGCTGTGTTAATGACCAACAGTATTTATCAACATCAAATTCCCAGCTTAGTCCTGAAACTACACGTACCTACTTTCCGGACTAGGCCAGAAAATGCTACTTTCTCAAAGAAAAAGCATCCGAGAAGTAGGTGCCGTGCGAACGGTTGCCGAAAAAAGCTTTTTCGAGCTTGGTCATCACGCGAGTTCGCTTACTTACTTTCTGTTCTAGTAATGAAATATTTCATTACATATTACTCCAACTGAATATTGGAGTCTCAGGGGCGTTTCAGGCAGTTAGATCAGGACGGGTGATTTCAGAAAAATATTAAACTTAACAGATTAATTTGAAGAATTTATGAATTTTCATTGAAGAACAAAAATGAAACCGCCAGTGTGGAGTCCATATGTAATTATGCAGTAGAATAAGTGAATAATTTATTTTCGAAATGGCTGAAATGACCAGCCTCGCTTCTGATTAACGATAATCGTTATCGAAAACAATAAATCGAAATTAGTCAGCGATGTCGACCGGATAATCAAACCATCGAATACGCAATATAATTGATAAAATTTGCGTATAACTATACTAGTAGTAGATAATTCTGCTATCTAATATGACGATATGACCATCGTATCATTGTTACGCAAAATACAGAGATAAAGCCGTTCGAGTGTCCGAAGCGATATGAATTTTGAATGATAACGAATATTGCAGCTTACTTCGCTATTCTCATGCATGCTGCCGAAAGTACACCGTTGTATATTGTGTAATCAGGGTTACACTGTCTACGCAATCAATATTAAATTGTTATTGGTTCACGTCAAGCAACACAACATTCGTTATTGCATGCAATCCAATGATAATTAGGTTACTGATTATGTGCAGAGGCATTGTTTGATTGAATGCAATCATAGGTGAAGGGTAGTGATATATTGCAGTGGCTACAATAGGAGTTCCCGTTGAGTGTTTGGTCACGAAGTATGTATGCATCAGGGCAACCCTTTGTCTCATTGAATTGGTCGAGTTTATTGATGGATAAAGGACATTGAAGCATGACATTGTTGAACATGAATGTAAGGAATATTGTTCTGATTGGATGTGGCTCTTCCAACGATGTTAACTTGAAATGGAGGGCCATACCACGGTTAATAGTAGAGAAGATATACGTCAACGACTTGGAGAACTATCTAACAGGACAACATGACACGGAGGAACTGGAGTGAGAAGGAAGTCCTAATAACTTACAAATAATCAACACGGACAAAATACAGAATCCCTCCCAACTCAATATGCCGATGATACAATCATCTTATTCTGGAAAGAGACAGTAGAAAATACCGTAAACAAGGCAAGTCAACAATTCATCAAGATTGAGAAATGGTTCAACACAAATCAACTCATTCAAAATGACGAGAAACCAACAGCTATTCTTTTCAGGACAAAACAAATTAAGGCGGAAATACCAGAACAGATTATCCTAGGAAACAGCATACAACAACTAGAAAGATCCTCAAAATTTCTTGGAGTTTACCTGGACGAGTTTCTAGATTGGGGTGAGGTATGTGTCGGGAAAATTAAATTCAACAACATATTATGTTAGAAGAAGTAAATCCTCCCACATGAATGAGGCAACAACAAAGACCTTTTACTATGCCTGCTTTGAAGCCATAGCAAAATACGGTATCGTATTTTGGAGGTCCTGTTCAGATATCCAGCATATTTTTGTAATTCGAAAACGAGCAATAAAATCCATTACAAAAATGAAAGCTAAAGAAAGATGCTAAAGAGTCTTCAAAAAACACACAATCCTCACAATATACGCTTTATACATCTGAGTGCTTGATATTTATCTCACAAAATACCAGCGAATTCCAAACTGAAAAAAGCCATACTTATCCAACGAGAACCAACAACATCATGTTCCCAATACACTCTCAGAAGAAGAAACACACTACAGATGTTACCTATTTTTCAATAATCTACCGAACAGGCTACAATCCCTAAAATCACACAAAACCTTCATACAAGAGCTCAGGAAATACTTTACTGATTCAGAACCCTATAAAAAACAAGAATTTCTGGATTCGAATAAAATTAAAGATCTATTTTTTTCTGACACAATTTCATGTAGTTTCCAGGTCTGAGAATATATATCATAAAAATAAAGAAGCTTATTTATTTATTATTCATAATTTTTCAATTCGAGTGATCGAGATGTATAGACAACTAATATGCTGATAAGTCCTGCAGACTTTGTATCCTGCAGACAATGCATAAAAAATGTATTCCTTATTTCTCTCTAAAATATAGACGTTGAGCTCTTTAAGCGTGTTAGATTAAATTCTAGATGATATGGGAATGGAGATGAATAGTATACGGTGGTTGAACATCATTCCTTCCAATCCTTTCCAAAGTAATACGTGGCGCTATTGACGACCAATTTTTTTCAGGCTTTTTATGTCTATCAATACTCTCCCATTCTGATGTCGTATGTTTTAGGTGTGAAATGGAGACGTCTTTATACTGTAGTTGTGGATATACCAGGCAAAAATATCCTCTAGGTTACTCGTGAGATATGCAACGAAAGCAAAATTGTCTATGGTTTTGAGCTTCCAAGAACACTATGTGTTCCATTTTTCACCATATAAAATTTTTGTTATTGGTGCACTATTAAGTTATAGTCCGTTCAAGAATTATTGACATCTCGGGTGGCTGTGGAAAATCGAAATTATGTTGGCAACAGGTCATCTAGTAACTTTTGAATTTCAGAATTTATGTTGGTGGGAACTGGTAATGGTAAATAAACATCTTTTAGCCTATTCGTTTTGAGATATTTCGTGCTCCTGAGTAACTCAAAAGCTCGAAATACGGCTTGCCATAGGCTGCGCACAAGCACTGGAACAGCTCAGTAGCACGAAACTCCTCAAAACGAATACTGTATTTGAGTGCAATAAATTGTGAAATAATTCGTTATACAAATTCTTATTTCGTATAAATTTGAGCGCTTATTCTTAATTCTTTTGAAATAATTGACAATGGCAGGAACGTGAGGCAGTGTATCGATGTTACTGCGAATTCTTCAAGGATTCAGCAGATATTTCCGCTAGCATTAATCGTGTTTCGCTAGTTTTTCAGGTAATAAACTTCTTATTAGCTACTTGAGTTATTTTTATCGATAAATTGTTTTTGAACTTCAGATTTCTCCAAGCACTGTTCGAAGAATTTTAGCGAAAAAAGATGAAGGTAAGCCCTTACAGCCAGGAGCTAGTAGTGGAAGAAAACCAGTGCTGTACGACTATACTTTTAAAGAGACATTGAATGATATTATTTTCGCTAAAATTAAGTGCAATGAATATATAAGTCTAGATATTTTATTGGAACTGGCTAAGCTTAGTCATATTGATTGTTTTTATCAATTCAGAACAAATAGGTATTACATAACAATTTCCCCATTGATTTTTCAGCTCAGCTCTTATTAAAATATTTATAGGATATATATTTCTTTATAAAGAATTAAGATTCCTTTATAATTTGTGTTTGTATTTATGAATTAAAATAAAAATATTGGACATCTCGAGATATCTGCATGACTTTATTTCCAATGGTGGCAAATTCCATCCAAAATGAATTCACAGAAGTATTTGTCCAATGTGGTTTTTTGCAATAATTAGTGTTGAAGAATTATATGATTGATGGATAAATCCTATATCTTGTTGAAGCACCGTTGTCATACGAGGGCAATTGTTATTCAAAAGCTTCCATTTATTCCAAAAGAACATGTACCATATGACCATCAGTGGGTTTTTCAACTTAATTAGGGAGAATTGTTCGAAAATGATTCTCTGAATTATCTCTGTAACTATGATAGATATTTTCAGGCTAATAGACCACAGCTTTTCTGCCAAACGCTTCAAACGCTCAAACAGTGCTGAGACAAATCTGAAAGATGAGAATGACCTATTGATCAAAATAACCAGAGTTCAAATTTATTATGTAATTTACCAAAGAAATTAGCAAAGCATGACCAATGCTAATGGAAATGTAGCAGAATTTCCTTGTGTGAACTCGAAAATATTTGCCTATATTGTCCATGAATGCTTCAGTGCTTGAAATACGTAGCTAGCACAAAAGTAATGAAAAAACATAGTTGAAATCCCAACTATTTTCACTTTTATGCCCAGAAAATTCAAATTGAAAATATGTTTTTTAGGTTATATTTATTTTCTATAACCTGTTCACAGAATATTTAGTAACTAGATTTGTAACCAGATATAAAGCCCCGACTGGAATTTCATGGCATGCTTCGATGTCAATAATTCTAGAACGGACTATATATAGGAACACAAATGATAAACTCAAAATGCCTGATATTTCTGGTATCCCATTATTAAAAGGTCGTGCCTCGTGCCAAGAATGAAAATAAAAAAATTTAAGAAAAGCCCTGAGCAGGAGCTTTTGAGCGCTCATCCTTTGGTAGAGCAATAAGACTATTACCTCTGAATTTTATAAGGAATTTGAGATTGATACCAAATATAAATGCAGTATTTCAGCACAATCAAAAAATGAAATATATAAAGAATAAATACTTACAAAAATGAATTTCTATGGTTCTGATGATGCGATACTCTTGAAATTCTGCATGAACATTGAGTATATCAGTTTCGATTCACAAAATAATTTCACTTGAATCGGTTATCCTGTTATGGAAATATGGGGATTCTTCTATGTAATATTCCAATTGAATCTTCTATGGTTCTGTTGACACTATGGCGACAAAATTTTGCATGACGCTTATTATGACCTTCTTGTACTTATATGGCTGCAACATTTCATTATGATGGGTTTCTTTTGTCTGAGATATTGAGGAACAAAAACTTTGAATGGCCATATTTTATGGAACACCCTGTAGGATTTGGATGGCTAACGAACTTAACCGAGCCATTTGGAAACCGAACTCACCCTAAAAATTTCAAGTCTCTAGGACAATCCTTCGAAAGTTTTTTTGCTAACGGACGGACGGACGGCCGGACGGGCCCACGGACAGAATTGAATTTTACCATGAATTCGTAATCAGGGAGTCTAACCCTATCGTTTGAGACCATTTTAGGCTCCAAATTCTAAAATTACAGGCATTTTGGCAAAACGATATAGCACTCGTTTGAGGAGAACGAGCGTTCAAAAATCATTTGTCTGAATACACTAATATTTCCAATGTCTTTGACAGTAAACATAAACTGAAGCAACACCTATTACGGATAGCAATACATGTAATTTTTCGCCATAAATTCATTAGGGTTAAGCTATAGGACTCCCTAGTGTAAGGTAAGTTACTCATTACATTGGTGCAAAACTTTGTTAAATTGAAAATTTTAAATTCGGAAGTGTATGAACAACATCGTGTTTCCATAAATGCAAAAAATATTATGACAATATTATGCATAGTTATGACAAAACGAGTTATACCCCTACTACGCTATGCTTTTTTTGTGCCTTTTTGTCAGCCTGACCGATTCCGCTTGAAATTTCAACGAAATGCGCATGCGCCTAAGATTTTCGGTTCCTATTTCAGGCTTGCAAATAAATTGAACCGGGCTATCTTTCAAATCTGAAACGTGGGGTTTTAGAGCCTTTTCACACACCATGTCTGATTTGACATCTTGAAGTAACCTAATATATCCCACATACATTCATAACTAAGTCAACTGATATCATTAAAAAGGATCAGCAAGCAAATCTCCTTGGGTATTCACTCAAATGAAGAAACTTATCAGTTAATTAGCAATTAGATGGGTTCTGAGGGTGCTGGAAATATAAATGACACAGCATTGTGTGTTCTTTGTGAAGAAGTAGTACGTCATAATATAACTCCTTGATAACCCAGCTGAAGAATCCACACTATGGGCTAACATTGACTAATAGTGGAACCAAATATTGCAGAATGAGTTGTTCGAACAGAATTTCAGCAGATATGAAAGCAGAAACAGACGCACTTCGCTATTATATAGTTAAATGGTCCATTTTGTATCGAAATAATTCCATTCGGAGGGATTTCCAAGTTTTTTATTTCTTTCGACTATATGTGAGTTATTAATTTGTAACGATAAAAAATCGCATTCTGAATACAGAGGATTATTACAGCTATTATCATAAAGATTTTGGTCCTCGCAAAAATTACCAGTTACACGCTGCCATCGAAACAAAACTTACGAGAAATCAAGTTGACAACTATCATATAATTTTCGAATGTAAAATCCCCAAGTTGCGTTGATAGGAAATAAATCCAAACCAAACATTACTTACATTCACAGTAACCAGTTTCGAACGGAACTGTCCACCGAGATTTATCTCCGTGAAACCGGAACGAACCCCCTAACGAATTTTAATTTATTGTCCACCGCGCAGGATGCAGATGAGTACGCGAAGAGCCCACATATATTATTAACATCAAGAACACACTTGCAATTATTTCCGAATCTCCCCATTTCAGTTCTCACCAACCATAATGCGGATTGTTTGTTGAACGATACGCTCGGAGAACTTGAAGAACATAAATAACCCCAGTCCTTGATGTGGACGACGGTCAAAAGTGGCCGGGGAGTAACGCAACCCGGCTATAACTCAAGTGTTTGGACCGGCGAACTGGGGGCAGGCCAAAGACAACGGCCCGTAATACCGAGTACTTAGACAGGCTTAAGAAAGTTACGAACACTCTGCGGTCCAAAACAATCATTAGTTCGCATTGGTAGACAAATTGTTTGGCTGGGGATGTCGTTATCTGCAATTTGTATTCGGGGTTTGAGACGAGGTGTCACCACTGGAGGAATGGCTGGGGAGATGCAATAATACTTGCAAGGAGATGTTCTTGGGTTGTCTAAGATTTATGTCGGTTTCAATAATGGGGTGCCTGAAATTGTAACTTCGTTTGTCTGTTTCTAGGGAATCTTAATCATTCCTTGTTAAGAATTTGGTCTAAAATCTGTTCAAATATGAGACGAAGCAATATAAACAAGGAAAGTTTTCGATCAGAGCAAAAAAACTGATGTATTGACCTACATATACCATAAACTGACGAAAAAATGGCAGTATATGTGAACGAAAAAGATACTAAACTCAAAATGGTCTACTTCCTCAGCAATACACCTGTAACCACTTGAATTTGAAGAACATAAATAACCTCAGTCCTTGATGTGGACGACGGTCAAAAGTGGCCGGGGAGTAACGCAACCCAGCTATAACTTTAGTGTTTGGGCCGGCGAACTGGGGGCAGGCCAAAGACAACGGCCCGTAATACCGAGTACTTAGACAGGCTTAAGAAATTAACGAACACTGTGTGGTCCAAAACAATCAGTATTTCGCATTGGTAGACAAATTGTTTGGCTGGGGTTGTCGTTATCTGCAATTTGTATTCGGGGTTTGAGACGAGGTGTCACCACTGAAGGAATGGCTAGGGAGATGCAATAATACTTGCAAGGAGATGTTCTTGGGTTGTCTAAGATTTATGTCGGTTTCAATATTGGGGTGCCTCAAACTGTTATTTCGTATGTCTGTTTCTGAGGAATTTGAATCATTCCTTATGAAGAATTTGGTCTATAGTCTGTTCAAATATAAGACGAAACAATATAAACTGGATAAGTTTTCGATCAGAACAAAAAAACAATGCGCACATAAACCAGAAACTGACAAAAGATTGGCAGAGTACGTGGACGAAGAACGTTACCAAACTCAAAATGATCTACGTGCTCATCTATACACCAGTAACCACACATAAGATGCTTCTGCCATAAAATCTCCAAGACAGCTGAGAACCTGCTTTCGAGTTTTCAGATGGCGGAAGAGATAGACTGCACAATTTGGTTAGTATTTCTTGAAACCGCAGCAACTCATGGATGTAGCACTCAAAAAGAAGTACTATACAGGGTGTTCCTTAAATGAACGTACAAACGAAAAGGGGAGATTCCTTAAAACCCCTTACCGCATACCAAGCCATATGTGGACTTAAAAGTTTAATGATTTTTTTCTGACTAACAAAAAACATATTCGAAGCAAAAAAACTCAGAATAGAAAGACTATTTTATTGTGAAAAAGAACTTAATCAATTTCTCTATGGTCAACAAAATTTGTCAACAATATTTTAGGTTATTAGCGGCATGTGTGATCAGCTGTGGTCGGAGGATAAAGTGTTACTTTCGGAGGTCTAAATAAATAACGCAACGGTGAGTAAAGCATGTAAAAAAATACTTATGTTTCTCTGAATACCTTCGATAATATCAAAACAATCCGTTTATTTCGATATCTAACTTTTTTCTTCTGTTTTCTGCATTTTTTTCAACCTGCCATATTTGGCTTCGTATGCATTCCGGTAAAACTTAGGATTACTTTTTGCTTCTTCTAGAAATGGACACCTCCTGTTTTTATGGAACCTCCAAGCATGTGAATATAATTCCTGGCGATGGCAGCGTCAGTGATGATGATATTTCGTCAGAAAGTGATAATGATTTTGAACCTAACTTCACCCGCCAACCCCAAAAACGACGCCGCATCACCATGCCTGAGTCAGAATCTGATCGCTCCGACGATGATGACACTGTATTGAAGAGCTCAGAGAGTACAACTTCTTCTCTAGATAAAAAAAAAAGCCAAAACGAAGCGGGTTATTTGGAAAAAGGAAAAATGCCACCTTATGACAAAAAAAATTTGAATTCAAGGGTAATTTAGAATTACCGGATTCAATAAAAGAATTAGAAACACCAGCAGAGGTATTCAACTTTTTTTTCACTTCTGAAATAGTAGATTTCATAACTGAGCAATCTAATCTGAAGTCCTTGCAAGACAATATAAACAAACCAGCAGGGATCACAAAAGAGGAAATGGAAAAATTTATCGGCATGGTGATCTTTATGTCTTGTGTAAAATTGCCAAGTACCAGAATGTACTGGTCAAAACATGTAGGTCAGTCTCACATTTACGAAACCATGACGTGCAATAGATTTGAAGCTTTAAAAAGATTTTTACATTTTAATGACAACAACAACTTCATACCACGTGACAAAGAAGGATATGACAAATTGTTCAAAATCCGGCCTTTGCTTGTCAAGATTCGTGAGCGCTTGCTGTTAGTTCCCAAAGAAGAGTTTATGGCCGTGGACGAACAAATCATTCCCACTAAATGCCGTCACGAGTTGAAGCAGTATAATCCTGCAAAGCCTAATAAGTGGGGTTACAAAAATCTAGTACTGAGCGGGTTATCAGGTTTTAGCTACGACTTCGATATCTTTGCTGGAGAGCAAAGCAACTTATACCCTTCAGATGCACCTGATCTTGGAGCAAGTTCAAATGTGGTCACCAGATTGACTTCCACAGTTCCTCGACATCAGAACTATAAGATTTGCTTCGATAACTGGTTCAATAGCCCGCGACTGCAAGTCTACTTATATAAAATTGGACTACTCCCTTTAGGAACTGTGAGGCTTAACCGTGTGCCAAATTCAAATATGCCTTCTGAGAAGGAATTGAAAAAACGAGGACGAGGAAGCATGGAAGAAAAAGTAGCAGTTATTGACAATGTGAAGCTGAGTTTAGTTTCCTGGTTTGATAACAAAAATGTCAATATACTTTCAGCCTATGTAGGAAGCAAACCGACAACAACAAAACGGCGCTATTTTCGGAAAGAAAAAACATATAAAGACATAACTTCCCCTCAAGCCGTCGATGTTTATAATCAGCATATGGGTGGAGTTGATTTGCTCGACTCTATGCTTGGTTACTACAGGATCCAATTGCGCTCACGCAAGTGGTATAAAAGAATCTTTTTTCACATGGTAGATTTATGCATTGTCAATGCTTGGTTGCTCTGGCGAAGAATCCATGAGGACCAATACATGCCTCTGTACGATTTCAAACTTGCAATTTCGGAACACTTGCGTAAAGTCAACAAACCACTACCGAAAAAACGCGGTCGTCCTTCAAGCCTTCTTGGGACACCAACATCGAGCCGATGTGGCACTCCAAGCTTACCTGGTTCCCCAACACCAACAAAAAAGGCTAGAAAGACTCCTGCCAGGCATCAAGATATTCCTCTAGATTCAGTGCGCTCTGATAAGGTTGGTCATTTTCCAATTTGGAACAAAAACCGCCAGATATGCCAATGTTGTTCAAAATACCGTTCTTATAGCAAGTGTGAAAAATGTAAAATTTTTTTGTGTTATAATGATAAAAGGAATTGTTTCAAGGAGTTTCATGAGATATAGTGTCAATTACACTTACTGCATACGAAGCCATATATGTATTCCCATCCTATGGCTACAATGCATACCAAGCCATATATGGCGAATTAATTTTTTTTTTTATATACACAAGAATTACATTTTATTTTGATATGTACTCATTCTGCAGGTTCAATTAAACATTTTTCAAAAGAAAAAAAATTTTTATTTCATCTCCCTAATAATTCATGCAATAAGGGGTTAGTGAGTTTAAGAAAAAAAATCCCATAAACATGGGGTCGCAAGCGTTTCGTTTTCGAGATACAGAGTGTTGAAGTTTGAATTTTTTTCAAGTTTTTTTCTCATAGTATCTACACTTCACAAGATATTCAACTGAAATTTGGCATAAATATTACATTTGAGAGTTCTCACCACGTGACATGGCAATTTCGATAGAAGAGGTGATATTTTTTCTGGAACACTGCCACCTGTTCTTCTGCAGAACTTTTTTTTGGTGAGCAACTGTTAATTTGAAAAAATGTAAAAAGGAGCTTTGTTCTTATACTAAACTTTTCGTTCTCTTGTAGTTTTGTCGTATCTACCAACGATTTCGAGAAAAAAAATTTTGAACGATTCTCTCGAAATCCTCGTGAAAATCCAAATTATGATGGGAAGGCCACTTTGTAAGCTGTGGTGATTGAATTCAGTATCAGTTTTATGGAAATTTTCCTGATCTGTAGCGATGATTCATAAAGATTCGATTAACTCGTATAATCAACACATATTTTTGATTAAAACTTTAACACCCTGTATCTCGAAAACGAAACGTTTGCGACCCCATGTTTATGGGACTTTTTTTTTCTTAAACTCACTTAAGGAATCTCCCCTTTTCGTTTGTACGTTCAATTTAGGAACACCCTGTATAAAGACTTTGCTGCCGGAATTGTGAACATAGCATGGTTGCATTATAGAACTTTGGTCAAGGTAATTCGGGGTCTACTTAGCCTTATCGCACCCAATATAATATATTCCAACCTTGGCACTTAAGTAGCTCGACTCAGATTATGTCACCACTCACTTCAAGAACGTAACGAACATACTGCGATCCAAAGCAATCATTAGTTCGCATTGGTAGACGAAGTGATTGGTTAGGGTTGTCGTTATTTGCCACTTGTATTTGATGTTTGAGACGAGGAATCATACTCGAATCGAATAGTTCACATACTTAATATACACATGAACTACTACTTATAGTCGAACAGTAGAACCAGTTTGTGAAAGCTGTAGAGAGCCAAAAACAGTATTCCACATAATCTGTGAACGAACCACATATTCTAGAACAGAGTGTCATAACACACCTAAATTAAAACAGCTCTAGTGAAGGTTCTACTGAATATCAACCCGCTACACTTATGTTATGTGAAAAAATGTCTGATAGGTGTATGCAGAATGACCCTGAAAGTGACTGGTGAGAAAAAGGGATGAATTTAAAAATCTATCGGGGGTGAACTTACTTCACTACCGAGAAATGCTATGAGAATCGACAATGACTACGACGTGGAGTGAAGCGGGATCATAGCTGATCGCCCAGAAACTGTGGAAAGGTTAGCTTCACTTGGTGAAAAAAAATTTATTTGGTATACAGGTGGACCCTTAATGGAGCGAGGAGCAGATATAAGGCGTTCTCGGATACTTACTTGGGTTAACTCGATCCCTAACAAACGCGTTCATTTACCTAACCCGAACATCCAACCCGTGTTCGAAAAGTACGGTGCTATTAACTCGATCACTATATCAGGTTGATCTATCGTAACTCTAGACGAGAGCAGGGTCGTAGAGTCACCGCATGCGCACGGCAGTTCAATTTTCTATTTGAAAAGGCAGGAATAAGTCTTCTTCTCTTTCCTTTTTCACTTCATATATTCTATTCCTAAAAATTATGGAAAGAGAAAAAAATTGGCTCAGTGTAAAATGTGTAGTTCCATGAGCCGAGAAAATAATGTGAAACATCTTCTTCATAACTTACTATGCAGATCTTTCTACTTCTTTACTTTTTCAAAATAGGTACGCCAAGACAACATTGAGCATGCGAGGGCACACCAGAAATTATAAGAAAGATTTCACAGAACCCAATAAATCAAAGCAAAGCCAGAGACAATCAGTAAACTTACTGGAACTAAAAAAATCAATTCTCTACTTTTTTTGCATAGGTACTAAAAAATAACATTGAACTCGACATTGAACATGGAGGAGCACACATTATAAGAAATAGTTTTCAAAACCAATAAATGCAAGCTAGACACAATCCAAAAATAAACTGGGCCTGAAAAAATAAATCCAAAGTTAACATATAAAAAACTGAAAGCGTATTCAAATTCATCAGGTAAAAGTAGCCCATAAATTTCTAGCTTAAAATTTGAATCTCCAACCGTTGCAGAAATAGCTTTTACTTTGGGAACAGCGAATATGGGATACACTGTTTATAGATTTTACACAATTTGGAAACATCTTTTGCATAAACTTCTCGTTCTAGGTGTGAAGCTGAGTTGATGCAGCAAAACATAATCAATATGAGAAAGAGAGTAATTTCAGAGGATCTAGACTGATCAAAACGCAGTTGTGTCAAGAATGATCAGCAAGAAATAATTTCCATAATTCCAGCATATTTGAGTATCCAACTGAAATATATCTATTTCGTGTTGTTTTCTCTCCTTATTTTATTTTATAGATCTGGAAAAAGTTGGAATGTAGACATCATCAAAGGCTAGCCTTTGGTATAATTGTGGTTTCTGTAAAAATATTTGAATATTTCCCGGATTTTCATGACCCAGCAGATGTTCGTTATGTTCAATCGTCATCAGACCGTTGCGCATTAACCAAAATAAAATATTCATGGGACATCATTACAGGCTAATAAACTCTTTGTATACGCATCAAATGTGCGAGTTGTCGCATCTTCAAACGAACACATGTATTCATATAAAATCCAGATGGTGTCAGTGCCGTAGTCGAACAACTGTATACATGCGGGCCATCGAATATATTTCATCCCAAATACAAACATTGTTTCAGAAGTTTCGCGAACGGACAAAGTGACAGAAGGCCCATCGAGTTTAGCATAAAATGCAAACGAAATACTCGAAGCAGCGACTTCTGGATTCCATAAAAGTTGGGCTATTTATATTATGTCCTCTTCAAGTCACGTTGTTGAGAAGGTTGACAGTTCCGTTCGATTGTAGTTGGATATGCAAAGTCATTTCAGATGTGGCTGGTTCTGGAGTTTGACGAATGTTCAGCCGTAGTTTTTCGAATGGAAGACGACTTTATTTACCGGATGATGTCAGGATGCGGTCACGGATTTGCATTTCAGACGTGAATGAACAGCAGTCATATGCATCTGGATGTTCTTTTATGGAGCTTTGTTCTCAGATGGCCATTATATTCCACCTTACAGGGTGCGGTGGAATGATTCCTCATTTATCAATTGCCAAGGAAACCATGTATATGGATTTTTAACAAATGTATGCAGATTACATGAAAGTGGGCGAAACTCTCAGAGAAAGAGAAAAATGCCACACTACATTTTTTCAATCTTCTTTCATTTTTGAGTTATCAACCAAATTTGGCATTATATCACATCTATGGTAATCACTGCTGTTATTTGTAATAGAAACTTGAGATCAAAAGATTATACGTACACTTTTATTGATCGTTATTTAACGGCGTTCGCTGATACTTTCATAGGAATGTTCACATTTCCTACTTTTCGTGATCAATGGAATACCTCAAAAAATCGAAGTATGTACGCCACTGGAAATTTAAATTTGAAAAATATTTTTGAGTTATGTATTCATCACTATTGGTTGCGTATTGTATAAGAAAAACCAACATTAGGAATTAAAGCCCATCAAGGAGAAACCCCGGAAAAAAATTCAGTAAACGACTACATACGATCATTGTTTATGGAATACAAGGATACGATCAACAGAATGTACGTCGGAAGGGTAAGTCTGGGAGAGATCAACCATCGGGAGAAACCGACAAGGAACGGTAACAGTAACGGATCCATATTATGGATCCGTTACTGAAATTAGTTAACTGTGTTGCATCAAACACATAATTACGGCCCCAGAGAGGAGTGTTATTTTTTAAATTAGACTTGAAAATTTGTGCTAACTCGAAATATTTTTCGCTCATTCGCTATGCTGGTGATATTTCATGTACCGGGTTTTTCACTATAATTTGACCCCCCTTTAACTTTGTTACTGAAGGAGATACAAAAAAATGTTTCGTATAAAAGTTTCACGAGTCCAAAAACTGAAATATAAACTGTAATCGTTGCTCAAAATTCGAGATTTTTTGCGATTTATGCGAAAAATTTGAAAAGAAAAGCCGTTAAATTTAAATCAATGTAGGTACACGTTTCTATTGTAATTTCATTATTCGGCCGTTTTTATTTGCTAGACTATTTTACGTTTTGTTATTTTCTGAAGTCAATGAGTGGTCGGTATAACCCGGACATGCGGGCGAGATAGACCAGTTGCAATGTTTAAACTTTTGAGTCAAAACAGATATTAATCCTCTGATTATATCATATTTTATATTCAAATATACTGCTTCAACTCTTTGGCAAATGCTTCAACAATTAAGAAAATATATATCTCAGAAACCAAAACGGTTACATTGTTTTTTTAAATGTGGTTGGACTCTCCCCGACTTACCCTATTATATTTTATCCCAAGTTTTCAGCAAAAAAGGAGGAACATTATCGCCCATGTCGAATTTATTCAATTGTCATGTGTCATTGTATAAAAAGATGATAATTTTTATGAATGAATGAATAATGGCATTGGCATTTGATTCCAAAGAACTCTGGGAATCGAATGCGATTGACGGCATTCTGAGATTTTATAAAAGAGATCACTACAATTTTCTCTTGGTCTAAGAGTTAAAAGATTTTATAATCAGTAATCACTAATTCACGTACAGTTGAGTTGAATATATAAAGTTTTTTTTATTTCCACAATTTTGATGTTTCTTCAATTATTTCATCCCGAAGTAACCAATGTAGTTATTCGTTCAGAGGCAAATTCAACATTGAAAAAAAGAATATTTCTTTTAGTTTAGTTTTATTGCAGAAATCGCTTCGATATCTGCAGTCAATTTTTAACTTATTCCTAATAATGAAAGGTAGAAGTGATGATATGGTCAAACCGCATATTCTATAGTTTAAGGATTTTCTGTATGTTATGAAAAAATATCATTTAATTGAATTGTGAATGTGCATCTGAGCCAGCCGCCCTATTCGTAACTTGTTAATGCAGAAACTCTTCAATAAAGTTATTTTTTATCAGCAGAGGATAGAATAATATATGATTAATGCCATAGGTCGTATTAGATTGCGCTGCTCATCGAAAAAATCTTTTTCCATGGGCTAACAACATATATGTAGCTCTTGAGTCTTGATAATCAATATGGAGGGGTTTTCAAGAAAAAAAGTTGAATTTGAAATGAAATGAAACAGGTGTTTTCGAAAATTTGCTGAAGCCTTCCTTCATCTCAAAGGCTTTCATTCATGTTCAAATGTCTATCTCTGCTTCCCACACACCTCTGTGCGAATCCCCTGTGGGTATTTGAACGATGTTATACCGAACTCACCCTGAGAATCTCAAGTCTCTAGGACAATCCCTTCGAAAGTTATCGAGCTCACGGCCGGATGGCCGAACGGACGAAAATTATGGACATTTGTGCGAATCGATATAGCACTCGTTTGAGTGGAACGAGTGTTCAAAAAGAATGTAAATGAATGATAACATCAAACATGAAATTTTACGATGGCAACTCTAGGATTATCCAATTGCGAATTAAATAGAAGACAAACCAATCGTAACTCAATTCCTTCGGAAATGAAATCCAATCAGCAAAACATTTCAAGATCTCCTCACCTCAAATACAAAAGTCAACGCCAACGACGCGAAAATTAAATCCTGATAAATGTGCCAGGACAAAAACAAACAACTTACCTGGAAATATGCCGTCGAAGCAACACCAGGTTTCCTTTGTTTCGAATGAAGAGACTTCAAATAAATTATGAATTCAGACTTCAAAATCGAAGTAAGTTCGATTTCATCAAGCATTATCTCAACCACGAATTTGTGACAAATCAATATCTCTACTGTTCAAAAATGCTGTGTTTGGTGAAGAATGATCCGTCTTCGGCGCTTGGTTTTCCCAATTTCTTGAAAAGCAACATGCAAAAAATGACAGTATTCCACTCAGAATATGGTACAAAAGCCAAAAATCGTACCACTCGTGACTCCATTACTTCGGAAAATCAGAAATGAAATCCAATCGGCGAAATATACCAAGAGCTCCTCACCTCAAATACGATCGTAGTCCCGCCAACGACACCAAAATTAAATCCTGATAAATGTGCCGGAGCAAAAACAAACCACGTACCTGGAAATATGCCGTCGCAGCAGCAGCGGCATCGTTAGCTTCAATTATCGTTTAATTACGGGATCGGCCGAATCTGTACCGCGGTCAGATAACGTCGTAAATTATTTTAATCCCCGAAAAATATAATAAACTTACCTCCATAATAATCAGTATACGTGGTAACCCGATATCGGTTTACACGAATTTATGGCTCTCCACCCCGGACAACGTCATGCATACTAAGCTATCGGCCGTCGGCCCGGCTGACAGGCGGGCCACGCCGAAAATATATATTCCGTGAGCGGAATCAAACGCCCCCTTCAGTTCTTCCGAAATATAAGGCCGTTTAATTGAATACCAAAATGGCGAGTCTCACTTGCAGGAGGAATGAGAAAAGTTATTGTTTTAATTCCTGTTTATTTCGGCTTATCGAGGATGGTTTGAATTTATTGCTTGAAATAAGTTATGGCAGAAACCTTGCAGTAAGGGCCCAAATGTCTGTTTTTCTGGAATTTTGAGCTGAAAATGATCTGAAACGATAGGGTTCGACTCCCTGATGACGAATTCCGGTCAAGTTCCATTTTTTCAGTATGCCGTCCAACCGGCCGGTTGTAAGCACCATAACATTCGAAGGGCGTTTTCGGAACTTTCTCAGGTTACTAACTCGCTCCATTGTGTCACTGACGGATCTACCCGGATCACGGACACGGGTTCTAAGTTACCATACATCAGATTAGGATTTGAAATGACAGTCGTATCAATAACATAACCAATATTTTAATGGATTTATTTTTCATATGGAATAAACGACGATGCTCTAGTAATTGAAAAAGACAAATTCTTTGAAGACCTAAACTACGAGATATCTAGAGGGGGAAAATCAAGAGAAATTATTTTGCTTGGTGATTTAAACGGTAGAGTTGGTAGAAGCAACAATAGCCAAACAGTAGGACCATTTGGAGAAAACACAAGAACGACAATGGAAATCGACTCATAACAGTATGCGAACAAAATGAGTTGAAAATAATGAACGGTTTTTACCAACATCGCGATGTACACAAATACACCTGGATACAAAATACAAAACACTAAAATCAATTATCGACTACCAAATAGAAGAAAACCTCAATTTGAGAGTGCAAGACGTAAGAGTTCATAGGGGTGCAACATGTGGTAATGACCATCACATACATAGTCAGAGCGAAAATTCTCTTTGGGATAAAGGGCCAAATACTGGATCTACAAGAACAGAAGCGAGATAAGGTTTGAAACCGGTGAGGTACAACATTGACAGCCTGGAGCATGAGAGACGTTACAACTTTATAAGAGACGACTTGATCAAAATTAATGGAAGGATTCTCGGAACATACACATACAGATAAATAATGAATTTATTAAAAAATGTATACACCCGGCTGCGGAGGAGGCATTGGGACATTACGAATACACAAAAAACAAAAACCCTACTGGTGGGACCCTGATATAGAGGAAGCCATAAAAGAGAAAAATTGAAGTATCAACAGTTCCTGAACACCAAAAAGGATACGGATAGAGAAGAGTATAAGAGAATACAGGCGAAAGTTCGGAGAAAAATAACAGAGAAGAAAAATGAAGATTGGGAGAGAAAATGTAACCACATTAACACTTTTCTTGGCGGAAAAAGAAGTACAGAAAGCTGGAGATTATTGAAACAATTAAGACAAAATCAAGATAAGGACATCATATCTACCATCCCAATGAGCAAATGGGAATCATATTTTGGAAGCCTACTAACTGAAAATAGACAACAATTCAAATCGAACAATGAAATATCACAACAAATAACTATCACCGCATCTCCAATAAGATTGAGCTTCCAGGAAGTAAAGGAAGCATGTAAACAACTGAAAAATGGAAAATCATCCGGACCGGGAGACATACCAGGAGAATTAATAAAACATGGAACAAGAGACTTATTAACACCTACAAAAATTGTTTCAGATGTGTGTTAATGGCGCTGAGATCCCGAACGACTGAAAAACGGCATACATGTCGACAATCTTCAAAAAAGGAAAACGTGATGACTGTGCAAATTACAGAGGCCTGGCTGTTACAAGCACTCTGAGCCGAGTGTATGGAAAAATATTGAAGAGCAGAATTGAAAGCGAGTATCAAGAGATGGAAATGGAAGAGCAAGCGGGTTTTAGAGCGGGAAGATCGACCGTAGACCATCTTTTTACGCTGACCCAGATAATAGAAAAGAAAACGGCAAAAGACCAGGAATTATATTTATTATTTGTGGACCTCCAAAAAGCCTACGACAGTATACACCCTTGACAAAATTATGGGATGCGCTGGAAGAAACTAACTAAACGTAAACTTGATGAGAGCCATTAAGAATCTTTATAGAACTCCACTGCCAGAGTCAAGATCAAGAATACACTCTCAAACTATATACACATCACCAAGGACTACGACAGGATGTTGCCTCTCCCCAGTGCTCTTCAAGATATATCTTCAAAAGGCCTTACAACTATGGAGAAAAAAATGTGAAGCAAAGGGAATCCCCCTAAGTGACGAGAAAACTCTATACACATTGTTTTTTGCGGACGACCAAATACACTACTAGCCCAAGACACCAAGACCTCGAGTACATGACAAGAAAACTCATTGAAGAATATGAGAAATGGGGCTTGAACTGAATATTGCGAAAACCCAAAGAATGAAGCATAGGAGGAACTAGAGAAGATGTCGTACTGGAAGATGGACGAGTATTAAGGACTGTGAGGAGTATAAGTACCTAGGATTTAAAATAACTAGAGATGGATTGATGGATGAGGGGATAAAGGAACGGGTAGTTCTGGGCAGGAAGGCGATATCGATGTTGAATGGAGTTTTTTATGGGATCAAGGAATATCCAAAGACAACAAAAAGAGAATATATATATACCATTGTAAGAAGTATGATAACTTATGGAAGTGAAGTTTGGCGTTGAAAAAAAGAATGGAGAATGTACTGTTGGCGACCGAGATGGATTTTTGGAGGAGGGCAGCAGAAGATCTAGGATTGAAAAGATAAGGAATGAAAGAATAAGAGACATCATGGGTACAAAAACACATTGTGGACGACATCAGAACAAAGCAATTGATATGGTTTGGGCATGTCCAACGAATGCCAGAATACAGGATACCCAAACAGACATTGCTGTGGAAACCACTAGGGAGAAATAGAAGAGGTAGACCAAGGCTAAGCTGGAGAGAGGGAATTGATAGAGAACTTAGAGATAAGACATACCTGAGGATGTGGACAAATAGAGAAGAGTGGAAATTGGGTGTCGGAAAACGACGTAGAACGTTCTAGGCCGGCTTATATATATATATTTTTTTTCAGTCTCAATTATTTTCGGATTGTCTCTAACTCTGCTTGCATTTATTGGCTTTCGTAAAATATTTTCTCTATTTTTTGAGTACCTATGTTACATAAGTAGAGAATTATTTATTTTTCAGTTCCAGTTCATTTACTGATTGTCTCTAGCTTTGCTTGAATTTATTTGCTTCTGTAAAATCTTCCTTATGATTTCTGGTGTGCCCTCGTATGTTCAAAGATATCCTTTCACGATTTAGAACGGTCCTTAAATTGTTCGTCAAGGTCAAATTACTAGGGCATTTGCCGTTTATATACTGAAGTAACTGAATAAAAGTGGGTATATTTCAATATTACCCTCATAAAATATTGCACTGGAAAATTCGAAGTCTCGAACAACAATGAAAGCGAATATTTCATCACTCAGATTCAATCCGTTTTTCTGTACTTATACTACAAAGTATGCAATTATTTCGAAAGCATATTCTTGCCTCTGAAATATGGATCATCAAGTTTTCAGCCATTCGGCAGCACGCTTTCTATTGCAGTAAACAAATTGCCATTCAACTGAAAATCGGAATCCCCAGAGTTTTCAGAAGCGGTGTATAAGGTTATGTAGTCTGTTCGAATAAAGAGCTCGCAGTCTCTCTGATCAGAATTCATCTCATGAAGTTGTGCACAGGAAATCCCCTGCATTTTCGCAAAAAAAACTGCATATCTAGCAACCGAACCACAATGAAACCGCAGGCAAATCAGTCATTTTGATTGTAACAGAAAGTCTTGGTGGCCAGTTGTTTCGCTAGAAGTTGGAAAAACCACCAGCCGAAGACGGATCATTGTTCACCAAACAACTGCATTTATGATTGGTCTCAAATTTGTGAATGCAACACGAAGAATCTCTCAAAGGTGTCATTTCATGATTTCGTCCTTAAAATGTTAATCAACGCATTTGTCGTTTATATGCTCAAGTAATTGAATTACAGTACATTTCATTCAAAATTACTGAAGATACTACCTTCATCAAATAAACATTTCACTGGAAAATACTAATTTTCCGAAACAACAGAAATGAGAGTGAATGATTTATTATTCAAATTCAATCCATTTTCCTGCAATTTTACTACAAAGTATGCAGTTATAACGAAAGCATACTCTTGGCGCTTAAATCTATATGGATCATTCGAACGTACCAGTTTCAGCTATTTGGTAGCACGCTTTCTATCGCAGTTTACAAATTGCCATTCAACTGAAAATCGAGATCCCCAGTTTCTCAGAAGCGGTGATATAAGGTTATGAAGTCTGTGCCAATGAAGAGTTCGCCTCTCCGAAGCAGCATCATCAGGCCTCATCTTATGTACATAAACCTTCCTTTTATGATTTTCATCAAGAAGTTAAGTCTGCTTGTTAGACTTTTCAAATGTCATTGTTTCCTGCACAAGATCGGTGAGGAAAACTCCGATATCTGTAGGTTATGTCAATCGGCCACAGACACCACCAAACACGTGTTATACCGATTCTATGATTTGGCGCAAATCTACTGAGCAGCAAGACACTAACGTCAGCCGACATAAAAGCGAAGTCTCGTAGAAAAATGATATAGCTTAAGTATAGCACGAAAAACCTTATTGGTCGCATTTCAGAACGGTAGACACCCTGCCAATCTATCACAACCTGATCTCCATTGGTTGACACAACTACATTTTCGAGGAATGGAGCTAATGATTCTCCTCAAATTTGTGGTTATGATTGTGCAAACTAAATTGGATTTAGAAGTCTGAATTCATTACAAAAAGCCTCTCAATTCAGAAAAAAGGATCTTTCAAGAGTTTCCACCTGAAATTGTTCATCAGGGAAGAATTGCCAAGGTATTTGCGATTTAAAAACTGAAGTAACTGAATTGCAGTGTATTCCATTCAAACGTACTCAGGAATATTACCTTCATAAAATATGTCACCGGGAAAAACTCATTTTCGAAAGAACACAGAAATAAAAGCGAATGATTCATTATTCAAACCCAATTCGTTTTCCTGCACTTTTACTACAAAGTATGCAATCATTTGGAAAGCATACTCTTGCCGCTAAAATCTGTGTGGATCATTCGAACTTACGAGTTCAGCCATTCGGTAGCACGCTTTCTACCAGAGTTAACCAATTTGCTATCCAACTAAAAATCGAGATCCCTAGAGTTTCTCAGAAGCGGTGAGATAAGTTATGTAGTCTGTGCCAATGAAGAGCTCGCCGCTTCTCTGAGAAGTATCATAAGACTTAATCTCATGAAGATGCACGCAGGAAGCAGGCAAATGGTCGCCTATATTTTCGGAAAAAACCAAACATCTTGCCGTACCACTATAAAACGCCGGCAGATCAGTCAATTTTGATTGTAACAGAAATATTGGTTGGCCAACATTCTTGCTAGAAATTGGAAAAACCAACTGCCAAAGACGGATGATTGTTCACCAGACAACTGCTTTTATGATTTGTTTCAAATTTGGGATTGTGATAGTGCTTGATTGAGTCAAACTAACTCCTATTAAGAAGTCAGAGTTAATTATCTGAGCCCTCAATGCAGAACAAAGTATCACTTAAAGGTGTCCTTTTCACGATTTCGTTCTTGAAATGTTCATTGAGGAAGAATTGCTTGCACATTTGCAATTTATATACTGAAGTAACTTAATTACACTATATTCCATTCAAGATTACCCAGGACCACCTTCATAAAATATTTTACCGGAAAATTATTATTTTCCGAAACAACACAGAAATAATGAATGATTCATTATTCAAATTCAATCCGTTTTCCTGCCCCTTTACTACAAAGTATGCAATTATTCCGAAAGCATACTCTTGCCGCTAAAATCTATATGGATCATTCGAACTCACGAGTTTTCAGCCATTCGGTAGCACGCTTTTTATCGGAGTTAACAAATTTGCTATTCAACTGAAAATCGTGATCCCCAGAGTTTCTCAGAAGCGCTGAGATAAGGTTATGTTGTCTGTGCCAACGAAAAGCTCGCAGCCTGTTTGAGAAACATCATCTCATGAACTTGGGCGCAGGAAGCACGCAAAGAGTCGCCTGTATTTTCGAAAAAAAAAACTGCACATCTAGCAACCGTACCACAGTAAAACGCTGGCAGATGAGTCAATATTGATTGTAACAGAAATACTTGTTGGCCAGTTGTCTTGCTAGAATTCGAGAAAACCAACTGCCAAAGACGGATCATTTTTCATCAAACAACTGCATTTATGATTTGTCCCAAATTTGGAATTGTGATTGTGCTTTATTGAGTCCAACTAACTTCTATTAAGAAGTATGAGTTTATTATCTGAAGCCACAGTCAGGGAACTCTGAAATCTTTATCTGATGTTAGGGTTGACTCTCTTTTGGTAGAAGAATGCAGGAAAGCTCTGCGTGGGCTGGGCTCTGATAACTTTGTGAAAGTAATCTGGTGTCCGGCTCATGCGGATATACCTGGGAACGTCAAGGCAGATGAACTGGCTAGGCGGGGAGCCAGATCAGCATTTGTTGGTCCGGACCCTGCGCTGCCAATCTGTCGCACATCTGTTAGAAGCTTCTTCAGGAGCTGGCTGAACAGGAAATTTTCCTCGGAATGGAGCGCGGGGGTGGGCCTGAGGTGGTCGAGGATTCTCATTGAGAGACCGTCCTCGCGACCTGAGGTCAATAGACTTCTGTTGCTGGAGAGGAAACAACTCGGTCTGGTGACTGGTGCATTGACTAGCATATTTTGTTCAACTGTGGCAACCTAACTGAGTTAAGGTCAACACACCTAGGTAATCCAACACCTACTATTTCTATGGTGAGAGGGAGCACTCCTGGCAGACTCGCGACATTTCTGTCTTTGTGTCTGAGGAGCTGAGTCTCCATAGAACGATGCGGGTGAACAATGGGCCAATAGGCCTCAGTTCGGCCGGAAGGCACCGCGCGAAGAAGAAGAAGATTATCTGAAGCCCCTTGATGCAAAACAAAGTATCACTCAAAGGTGTCCTTTTCACGATTTCGTTCTTGAATTGTTCATCAAGGAAGAATTGCTAGCACATTTGCATTTATATACGGAAGTAACTGAATTGCACTATATTCCATTCAAAATTACACAGAATCCCTTTCATAAAATATTTCACCGGAAAATTCTAATTTTCCGAAACAACACAGAAATAAAAGCGAATGATTCATTATCCAAATTCAATCCGTTTTCCTGCACTTTTACTACAAAGTATGCAATTATTCCGAAAGCATACTCTTGGCGCTAAAATCTATATGGATCATTCGAACTTACGAGTTTTCAGCCATTCGGTAGCACGCTTTCTATCGCAGTTTACAAATTGCCATTCAACTGAAAATCGAGATCCCCAGAGTTTCTCAGAAGCGGTGAGATAATGTAATGTAGTCTCTGCCAATGAAGAGCTCGCAGCTTCTACGGGGAGCATCATCAGACTTCATCTTATGCACATAATACTTCCGTTTTATGATTTTCATCAAGAAGTTATTATTATCACTCAACCTGTTTTATCACCATTATATGAGGAGCTGTAAGCTTTGCCTAAGTAAATATGGAGTATGGTTATTAAAATCCTCGCTCTGCCTATGTACCTCGAGCATAAGATTTGGCTGGAGACGCGCTTCGCGATCCTCAATATTTAATTTTGTTTCTAAGGCGCGGAATGTATTTTGAGAGCATAATCCGGTTCATTGCTTTTAGTATGAAATTTTTGCATTTTTACTTAAACGTAAGTTATACAGAATATTTCAGAAAGTGGTTACTTCGAACACGGCGGGCAGAAGTTTGGAAAGTTATGGATGAAATTCTGACAGATCGACCCTTAGTTTTCATTGCTGTTGTTTTCAGGTCATTTCGCAGCATCCCTTCTCTATTTTGGTGACGAAAAAAGTGTATTATGGCAACTTATTTCGTCTTTGGAGAGCTGAGTCACGAATTCAAATAAAATTGTCCAATTCTGAACAAAATTATGCAGAACGAAAAACAGTTTTCGATATCAGTTTTATTTTTATAATTTTTTTGAAGAATACACAAATAATCTGAAAAGTTTATGGAAAGAATTTATATGCTAGTGTTAGTGTTAGAGACAAATTTTATCACTTAACAAATTGAATAAGTACTAGCTAATTTCCACTACGCAACTACCAAAGGTACCGTGTTACCATCCTAAATATTTTCTTTATTATGGTGATGATATTTTCCTCTAAAATAACTGAACAGTCGATGTACAAATTTCGAATTCGATAGATCTGGCCTTTAATCCGGGAAAAGCAGGTAGAGCGAAATTCCAAGATGTCGATATTGAAAGTTAAATAATCAAAGACCTATTGTGTGTGACCATATGCACAGGCCCTGTATTCTGAACAAGTGATCTTTCAAAGCATATACGAACTCCATTGAACTCCATATCACTTGTCGAGAATACGGGGCGTGGTATAGCTTTAAATTCAGCACCAGATCTTGTTGTAATTAAGCTTTAGCTCTAATTCTAGAAATCTGGAGGAATAAACAATTCTGGCTCATTTCAATATTCAATTAATGCTATTTTATTGCACGGGGTCTTCATAAATGTTTTAAACATCGTAGATTGCTCTGGAAATTTTTCACCTTATCTTTTCTTACAAAGTCTCTACAAATTTATAATTCCAGTCACATTGTTCAGTTCTTTCGCAATTACCAGCCCAAATTCACAGTATCGTTTGTTTGAATTAAAGTTAACATCAAAATAGGAATATTCATAATAGTCCAACGCCAACTGCGCTGTTAAAATCATTTTTAGGAACCCTGTATAATTCCCATGGAAAACCAAAGCAAACTATTCAGAAGCAATACGCGTAATGTCACAACAATACAGAAATATAAAATTTTATGTTATGTCAATTATCAATTGCATATCTTGTGCAAAATGAAAATGTATTTCAATCAGGAATTGGGACTCTGTTCATAATGCGGTCGACAGAAAAAATCTTCCCTTGTTTATTGATCGCTGACATAAACTAGTATAGATAAGATAACTATTTCGTAAGTACCCACATACTTACGTTTCTCAAGAAAAGTGATGATTATTGATTCAATAACACATTTCATGAAATAGCCTTTTATGTTATATTCGATAAGTTCGAGATTTTATGAATATGGGTTAAACAAAGTATATTTCTTTTCAGGCAAGATCCTATTCGATATAAGTATTCTGATACACCTCCGTAGGATTTTTCTCCACGAGTTAATTATGGCATTATGAACGTATTCACCGTTGCCGCACTATTGAAATCGATTTAATCCATTGCTCTAAGGCAACCTGGAAAATACAGCCATTGGTTTTTCATATTCATAGCCAAAAAAACGAGAAAAAATGATCAGGTTATTATTCATCATTCTGAGTAGAAAGACAATGAATTAATAGTTCTGGTCCGCTTATCTCTGGTTATTAAACTTCCTACACCACGCTTTTCAAATTGATGTTTTCCTTTCCAGCTAAATTCAAAAATTTTAGCGATTGTCGTAGATATCCGCTCCCTCTTCTGTCAAATGTGCCCTGCTACTGGCCCATTTCGATGAGCAAACAATGAATTTCGGTGGCCAAATGCCGCTAGCGATGAATGATGATCGCGTTCGCATAAAGGGCAACTACATGCAAAAACATCAAATCACTCTTGAAACATTTGTTTGCCTGTCTAACCGTTGGAATGAAAACAACATATCTGCGGGAAAAGGAAATCGAACATGAATCGGAATTGTTTGATGAATGTTATCCATTCATCATTAGGTATTTGGTTTCGTTCTGATTTTCATAACGGCAGCTCTCATGCATTTTCCATAGGTTTTCTCGATGGCGCTCATGTCGAGAATTAAAAACAAGGATTTTTTATCGCCTGCTATCTATGGAATAAATGGTACGCGATATTTTATGGTGATACAGTATAGGATTTCGTGAATTCTTCACTTCAAGCGTGGAATTTTTTATTGCATGCATGCTATTAAGCACTCTAACGACCTGTCAAAATGAAAAACTAATATGGCGATGGATGGCTCTATTGATTCTATACATATTGAAAATAAATGTTATTTCTGCGATATAACTGCATAGTTTATTGTTCAGTAGAAAAACGAATATTATGATAAAACTGTTGAATCATAACAATTACCTAACTAAGTCATAATTGCCCTGACAGAATTGAAAAACAAATCAGCTGTAAAAGGAAATAGATCATGAATTGGCATTGTTTGATGAATGCTATACATTCATCATTAGGTCTTTGGTTTCGTTCTGATTTGCATAACGGCAGCTCTCATGCATTTTCATAGGTTTTCTCGATGGCGCTCATGTCGAGAATTAAAAACAAGGATTTTTTATCGCCTGCTATCTATGGAATTAATGGTAAGCGATATTTTATGTCAATATGAAAAAACTAATATGGCGATGGATGGCTCTATTGATTCTATACATATGGAAAATAAATGTTATTTCTGCGATATAACTGCATAGTTTATTGTTCAGTAGAAAAACGAATATTATGATAAAACTGTTGAATCATAACAATTACCTAACTAAGTCATAATTGCCCTGACAGAATTGAAAAACAAATCAGCTGTAAAAGGATCATGAATTGGCATTGTTTGATGAATGCTATACATTCATCATTAGGTCTTTGGTTTCGTTCTGATTTTCATAACGGCAGCTCTCATGCATTTTCCATAGGTTTTCTCGATGGCGCTCATGTCGAGAATTAAAAACAAGGATTTTTTATCGCCTGCTATCTATGGAATTAATGGTAAGCGATATTTTATGTCAATATGAAAAAACTAATATGGCGATGGATGGCTCTATTGATTCTATACATATGGAAAATAAATGTTATTTCTGCGATATAACTGCATAGTTTATTGTTCAGTAGAAAAACGAATATTATGATAAAACTGTTGAATCATAACAATTACCTAACTAAGTCATAATTGCCCTGACAGAATTGAAAAACAAATCAGCTGTAAAAGGATCATGAATTGGCATTGTTTGATGAATGCTATACATTCATCATTAGGTCTTTGGTTTCGTTCTGATTTTCATAACGGCAGCTCTCATGCATTTTCCATAGGTTTTCTCGATGGCGCTCATGTCGAGAATTAAAAACAAGGATTTTTTATCGCCTGCTATCTATGGAATTAATGGTACGCGATATTTTATGTCAATATGAAAAAACTAATATGGCGATGGATGGCTCTATTGATTCTATACATATGGAAAATAAATGTTATTTCTGCGATATAACTGCATAGTTTATTGTTCAGTAGAAAAACGAATATTATGATAAAACTGTTGAATCATAACAATTACCTAACTAAGTCATAATTGCCCTGACAGAATTGAAAAACAAATCAGCTGTAAAAGGATCATGAATTGGCATTGTTTGATGAATGCTATACATTCATCATTAGGTCTTTGGTTTCGTTCTGATTTTCATAACGGCAGCTCTCATGCATTTTCCATAGGTTTTCTCGATGGCGCTCATGTCGAGAATTAAAAACAAGGATTTTTTATCGCCTGCTATCTATGGAATTAATGGTAAGCGATATTTTATGTCAATATGAAAAAACTAATATGGCGATGGATGGCTCTATTGATTCTATACATATGGAAAATAAATGTTATTTCTGCGATATAACTGCATAGTTTATTGTTCAGTAGAAAAACGAATATTATGATAAAACTGTTGAATCATAACAATTACCTAACTAAGTCATAATTGCCCTGACAGAATTGAAAAACAAATCAGCTGTAAAAGGATCATGAATTGGCATTGTTTGATGAATGCTATACATTCATCATTAGGTATTTGGTTTCGTTCTGATTTTCATAACGGCAGCTCTCATGCATTTTCCATAGGTTTTCTCGATGGCGCTCATGTCGAGAATTAAAAACAAGGATTTTTTATCGCCTGCTATCTATGGAATTAATGGTAAGCGATATTTTATGTCAATATGAAAAAACTAATATGGCGATGGATGGCTCTATTGATTCTATACATATGGAAAATAAATGTTATTTCTGCGATATAACTGCATAGTTTATTGTTCAGTAGAAAAACGAATATTATGATAAAACTGTTGAATCATAACAATTACCTAACTAAGTCATAATTGCCCTGACAGAATTGAAAAACAAATCAGCTGTAAAAGGATCATGAATTGGCATTGTTTGATGAATGCTATACATTCATCATTAGGTCTTTGGTTTCGTTCTGATTTTCATAACGGCAGCTCTCATGCATTTTCCATAGGTTTTCTCGATGGCGCTCATGTCGAGAATTAAAAACAAGGATTTTTTATCGCCTGCTATCTATGGAATTAATGGTAAGCGATATTTTATGTCAATATGAAAAAACTAATATGGCGATGGATGGCTCTATTGATTCTATACATATGGAAAATAAATGTTATTTCTGCGATATAACTGCATAGTTTATTGTTCAGTAGAAAAACGAATATTATGATAAAACTGTTGAATCATAACAATTACCTAACTAAGTCATAATTGCCCTGACAGAATTGAAAAACAAATCAGCTGTAAAAGGATCATGAATTGGCATTGTTTGATGAATGCTATACATTCATCATTAGGTATTTGGTTTCGTTCTGATTTTCATAACGGCAGCTCTCATGCATTTTCCATAGGTTTTCTCGATGGCGCTCATGTCGAGAATTAAAAACAAGGATTTTTTATCGCCTGCTATCTATGGAATTAATGGTAAGCGATATTTTATGTCAATATGAAAAAACTAATATGGCGATGGATGGCTCTATTGATTCTATACATATGGAAAATAAATGTTATTTCTGCGATATAACTGCATAGTTTATTGTTCAGTAGAAAAACGAATATTATGATAAAACTGTTGAATCATAACAATTACCTAACTAAGTCATAATTGCCCTGACAGAATTGAAAAACAAATCAGCTGTAAAAGGATCATGAATTGGCATTGTTTGATGAATGCTATACATTCATCATTAGGTCTTTGGTTTCGTTCTGATTTTCATAACGGCAGCTCTCATGCATTTTCCATAGGTTTTCTCGATGGCGCTCATGTCGAGAATTAAAAACAAGGATTTTTTACCGCCTGCTATCTATGGAATAAATGGTACGAGATTTTTTATGGTGATACAGTATAGGATTTCGTGAATTCTTCACTTCAAGCGTGGAATTTTTTATTGCATGCATGCATGTTATTAAGCTCTCTAACGACCTGTCAATATGAAAAAACTAATATGGCGATGGATGGCTCTATTGATTCTATACATATTGAAAATAAATGTTATTTCTGCGATATAACTGCATAGTTTATTGTTCAGTAGAAAAACGAATATTATGATAAAACTGTTGAATCATAACAATTACCTAACTAAGTCATAATTGCCGTGATAGAATTGAAAAACAAATCAGCTGTGAAAGGAAATAGATCATGAATTGGCATTGTTTGATGAATGCTATACATTCATCATTAGGTCTTTGGTTTCGTTCTGATTTGCATAACGGCAGCTCTCATGCATTTTCCATAGGTTTTCTCGATGGCGCTCATGTCGAGAATTAAAAACAAGGATTTTTTATCGCCTGCTATCTATGGAATAAATGGTACGAGATTTTTTATGGTGAGACAGTATGGGATTTCGTAAATTCTTCACTTCAAGCGTGGAATTTTTTATTGCATGCATGCTATTAAGCACTCTAACGACCTGTCAAAATGAAAAAACTAATATGGCGATGGATGGCTTTATTGATTCCTTATATACTGAAAATTTCTGTGATATGAATGCATATTTTATTGATCAGTAGAAAAACGAATATTATCATGAATTTTTTGAACCATAACAATTACCTACCCAACTAAGTGATAATTGCCCTGACAGAATTGAAAAACAAATCAGCTGTGAAAGGAAATAGATCATGAATTGGCATTGTTTGATGAATGCTATACATTCATCATTAGGTATTTGGTTTCGTTCTGATTTTCATAAATGCAGCGCTGATGCATTTTCCATAGGTTTTCTCGATGGCGCTCATGTCGAGAATTAAAAACAAGGATTTTTTATCGCCTGCTATCTATGGAATGAATGGTACGCGATATTTCATGGTGATACAGTATAGGATTTCGTGAATTCTTCACTTCAAGCCTGGAATTTTTTATTGCATGCATGCTATTAAGCACTCTAACGACCTGTCAATATGAAAAAACTAATATGGCGATGGATGGCTCTATTGATTCTATACATATGGAAAATAAATGTTATTTCTGCGATATGAAGGCATATTTTATTGTTCAGTAGTAAAACGAATATTATGATGAAACTGTTGAATCATAACAATTACCTAACTAAGTCATAATTGCCCTGACAGAATTGAAAAACAAATCAGCTGTAAAAGGATCATGAATTGGCATTGTTTGATGAATGCTATCCATTTATCAACAGGTATATGATTTCATTCTGATTTTCATAACGGCAGCTCTCATGCATTTTCATAGGTTTTCTCGATGGTGCTCATGTCGAGAATTAAAAACAAGGATTTTTTATCGCCTGCTATCTATGGAATAAATGGTACGAGATTTTTTATGGTGATACAGTATAGGATTTCGTGAATTCCTCACTTCAAGCGTGGAATTTTTTATTGCATGCATGCTATTAAGCACTCTAACGACCTGTCAAAATGAAAAACTAATATGGCGATGGATGGCTCTATTGATTCTATACATATTGAAAATGAATATTATTTCTGCGATAGGAATGCATATTTCATTGTTCAGTAAATTGACAAATATTTCAATGAAACTGTCAATTCGTCTCTTGAAAAAAATAGAGTTTATAGCTATAACAAATATCTGAAAAATAGACACAAGCCTGACAGAATCGAAACAACATATCAGCCGTATAAGAAAATCGTACATGAATTGTTTGATGAATGCTATCCATTTATCAACAGGTATATGATTTCATTCTGATTTTCATAAATGCAGCGCTGATGCATTTTCCATAGGTTTTCTCGATGGCGCTCATGTCGAGAATTAAAAACAAGGATTTTTTATCGCCTGCTATCTATGGAATAAATGGTACGCGATATTTTATGTCAATATGAAAAAACTAATATGGCGATGGATGGCTCTATTGATTCTATACATATTGAAAATGAATATTATTTCTGCGATAGGAATGCATATTTCATTGTTCAGTAGTAAAACGAATATTATGATAAAACTGTTGAATCATAACAATTACCTAACTAAGTCATAATTGCCCTGACAGAATTGAAAAACAAATCAGCTGTAAAAGGATCATGAATTGGCATTGTTTGATGAATGCTATACATTCATCATTAGGTCTTTGGTTTCGTTCTGATTTTCATAACGGCAGCTCTCATGCATTTTCCATAGGTTTTCTCGATGGCGCTCATGTCGAGAATTAAAAACAAGGATTTTTTATCGCCTGCTATCTATGGAATTAATGGTAAGCGATATTTTATGTCAATATGAAAAAACTAATATGGCGATGGATGGCTCTATTGATTCTATACATATGGAAAATAAATGTTATTTCTGCGATATAACTGCATAGTTTATTGTTCAGTAGAAAAACGAATATTATGATAAAACTGTTGAATCATAACAATTACCTAACTAAGTCATAATTGCCCTGACAGAATTGAAAAACAAATCAGCTGTAAAAGGATCATGAATTGGCATTGTTTGATGAATGCTATACATTCATCATTAGGTCTTTGGTTTCGTTCTGATTTTCATAACGGCAGCTCTCATGCATTTTCCATAGGTTTTCTCGATGGCGCTCATGTCGAGAATTAAAAACAAGGATTTTTTATCGCCTGCTATCTATGGAATTAATGGTACGCGATATTTTATGTCAATATGAAAAAACTAATATGGCGATGGATGGCTCTATTGATTCTATACATATGGAAAATAAATGTTATTTCTGCGATATAACTGCATAGTTTATTGTTCAGTAGAAAAACGAATATTATGATAAAACTGTTGAATCATAACAATTACCTAACTAAGTCATAATTGCCCTGACAGAATTGAAAAACAAATCAGCTGTAAAAGGATCATGAATTGGCATTGTTTGATGAATGCTATACATTCATCATTAGGTCTTTGGTTTCGTTCTGATTTTCATAACGGCAGCTCTCATGCATTTTCCATAGGTTTTCTCGATGGCGCTCATGTCGAGAATTAAAAACAAGGATTTTTTATCGCCTGCTATCTATGGAATTAATGGTAAGCGATATTTTATGTCAATATGAAAAAACTAATATGGCGATGGATGGCTCTATTGATTCTATACATATGGAAAATAAATGTTATTTCTGCGATATAACTGCATAGTTTATTGTTCAGTAGAAAAACGAATATTATGATAAAACTGTTGAATCATAACAATTACCTAACTAAGTCATAATTGCCCTGACAGAATTGAAAAACAAATCAGCTGTAAAAGGATCATGAATTGGCATTGTTTGATGAATGCTATACATTCATCATTAGGTATTTGGTTTCGTTCTGATTTTCATAACGGCAGCTCTCATGCATTTTCCATAGGTTTTCTCGATGGCGCTCATGTCGAGAATTAAAAACAAGGATTTTTTATCGCCTGCTATCTATGGAATTAATGGTAAGCGATATTTTATGTCAATATGAAAAAACTAATATGGCGATGGATGGCTCTATTGATTCTATACATATGGAAAATAAATGTTATTTCTGCGATATAACTGCATAGTTTATTGTTCAGTAGAAAAACGAATATTATGATAAAACTGTTGAATCATAACAATTACCTAACTAAGTCATAATTGCCCTGACAGAATTGAAAAACAAATCAGCTGTAAAAGGATCATGAATTGGCATTGTTTGATGAATGCTATACATTCATCATTAGGTCTTTGGTTTCGTTCTGATTTTCATAACGGCAGCTCTCATGCATTTTCCATAGGTTTTCTCGATGGCGCTCATGTCGAGAATTAAAAACAAGGATTTTTTATCGCCTGCTATCTATGGAATTAATGGTAAGCGATATTTTATGTCAATATGAAAAAACTAATATGGCGATGGATGGCTCTATTGATTCTATACATATGGAAAATAAATGTTATTTCTGCGATATAACTGCATAGTTTATTGTTCAGTAGAAAAACGAATATTATGATAAAACTGTTGAATCATAACAATTACCTAACTAAGTCATAATTGCCCTGACAGAATTGAAAAACAAATCAGCTGTAAAAGGATCATGAATTGGCATTGTTTGATGAATGCTATACATTCATCATTAGGTATTTGGTTTCGTTCTGATTTTCATAACGGCAGCTCTCATGCATTTTCCATAGGTTTTCTCGATGGCGCTCATGTCGAGAATTAAAAACAAGGATTTTTTATCGCCTGCTATCTATGGAATTAATGGTAAGCGATATTTTATGTCAATATGAAAAAACTAATATGGCGATGGATGGCTCTATTGATTCTATACATATGGAAAATAAATGTTATTTCTGCGATATAACTGCATAGTTTATTGTTCAGTAGAAAAACGAATATTATGATAAAACTGTTGAATCATAACAATTACCTAACTAAGTCATAATTGCCCTGACAGAATTGAAAAACAAATCAGCTGTAAAAGGATCATGAATTGGCATTGTTTGATGAATGCTATACATTCATCATTAGGTCTTTGGTTTCGTTCTGATTTTCATAACGGCAGCTCTCATGCATTTTCCATAGGTTTTCTCGATGGCGCTCATGTCGAGAATTAAAAACAAGGATTTTTTACCGCCTGCTATCTATGGAATAAATGGTACGAGATTTTTTATGGTGATACAGTATAGGATTTCGTGAATTCCTCACTTCAAGCGTGGAATTTTTTATTGCATGCATGTTATTAAGCACTCTAACGACCTGTCAATATGAAAAAACTAATATGGCGATGGATGGCTCTATTGATTCTATACATATTGAAAATAAATGTTATTTCTGCGATATAACTGCATAGTTTATTGTTCAGTAGAAAAACGAATATTATGATAAAACTGTTGAATCATAACAATTACCTAACTAAGTCATAATTGCCCTGACAGAATTGAAAAACAAATCAGCTGTAAAAGGAAATAGATCATGAATTGGCATTGTTTGATGAATGCTATACATTCATCATTAGGTCTTTGGTTTCGTTCTGATTTGCATAACGGCAGCTCTCATGCATTTTCCATAGGTTTTCTCGATGGTGCTCATGTCGAGAATTAAAAACAAGGATTTTTTATCGCCTGCTATCTATGGAATAAATGGTACGCGATATTTTATGGTGATACAGTATAGGATTTCGTGAATTCTTCACTTCAAGCGTGGAATTTTTTATTGCATGCATGCTATTAAGCACTCTAACGACCTGTCAAAATGAAAAACTAATATGGCGATGGATGGCTCTATTGATTCTATACATATTGAAAATGAATATTATTTCTGCGATATAAATGCATATTTTATTGTTCAGTAGTAAAACGAATATTATGATGAAACTGTTGAATCATAACAATTACCTAACTAAGTCATAATTGCCCTGATAGAATTGAAAAACAAATCAGCTGTGAAAGGAAATAGATCATGAATTGGCATTGTTTGATGAATGCTATCCATTTATCAACAGGTATATGATTTCATTCTGATTTTCATAAATGCAGCGCTGATGCATTTTCCATAGGTTTTACCGATGATGCTCATGTCGAAAATTAAAAACAAGGTTTCTTTATCGTCGGCTATCTATGAAATAAATGAAACGCAATTTTTTGGGCTGTACAGTATAGTATTTTGTGAATTCTTCACTTCAAGCCTGGAATTTTTATTGCAATCAGGCTATTAGCTATTACAACGACATACCAGAATGAAAAACTGATATTTCTGCGAAAGGAATGCATATTTCATTGTTCAGTAAATTGACAAATATTTCAATGAAACTGTCAATTCGTCTCTTGAAAAAAATAGAGTTTATAGCTATAACAAATATCTGAAAAATAGACACAAGCCTGACAGAATCGAAACAACATATCAGCCGTATAAGAAAATCGTACATGAATTGTTTGATGAATTTTATCCATTCATTATAAGGTATTTTATTTCGATATTATTTTCATAAAGGCAGGGCTTATGCATTTTCCATAGGCTTTTTCGATGGTGCTCATGTCGAGAATTCAAAACAAGGATTTCTTCTCGCCTGCTACCTATGAAATAAATGAAAAGATAGCGGTATTTGATTTTCAGGGTTTAATATTAATTAATTAATTATTAATTAATCAATGACATCCAACAAATACGTTGGGAAATAACTTAAAATAAATTATTTCGAAGGCTAGAAAAAGGGCACTGCCCGAAACGTCGCCAATCACTGTTATATTTTTAAATAATATTAAACCCTGAAAATCAAATACCGCTATCTTTTCATAAATAAAACAGGGTAAATACTTTCCATTCGATATGAAATAAATGGTACGCGATATTTTATGGCGATACACTATAGGATTTTGTAAAATCTTCACTTCAAGCGTGGAATTTTTATTGTATTCATGTAATTAGGCACACCAACGAGCTGTCAAAATGAAAAACTTATATGGCGAAGGATGACTTTATTCCAGTGGCGACGATGGGGAAGGGCTATTATTTATGCGATATTAATGCATTTTTTATTGTTCAGTGAATTAATGGTATTTTGATGAAACTGTTGAAGTTTGTTACTGTCACAAATACCTGAAAACGTGACACAAGCTCTGACAGCATAGAGACACCTTATCAGGTGTGAAAGTAAATCGTACATGAATTGGAATTGTAAAGGCGTTTTCGGATACTTACTCGGGTTATTTCGATCCCTAACCGTCGCGTTCGTTTAACAAACCCGAACATCCAACCCGTGTTCGGAAAGTACGGTGCTATTAACTCGATCACTGAATTATTTTGATCTATCGTAACCCTACAAGAGAGCAGGGTCGTAGAGTCACCGCATGCGCATTGCAGTTCAATTTTGTATTTGAAAAACGCGGGAACATAAATCGTAAATATTTTACAAAAGTAAATAAATGCAAGCAAAGCTACATATAATCCGACAATAAACTGGGACTGAAAAAATAAATCCACAAAATATTTGGTTATGTTATCGATACGACCTTCACTTCAAATCCTAAACCTGATGTGTTTGTGAACTCAGAACCCGGGTCCGTGATCCGAGTAGATCCGTTAAGTGACCCAATGGATCGAGTTAGTAACCCTGTGTAAATTTCCGAAAACGCCTTATGATGAATGTTATCCATTCATTATTAGGTACATACATATTTGGTTTCGTTCTGATTTTCATAACGGCAGCTCTCAAGCACTTTTCAAATTTCATTGATGATTAATAGGTCAAAAATTAAAAACGAGAAAGGAATAGAATAGCTGCTACGCAATTTTTTAAGGTGATACCAGGAATTTTGTATTTGCATTCATTCCTTTAGGTAACTTTCAAAATGAAAAGCTAATATTTCGAAGGACGGGTTCATTGATTCTCAACATATTGAAAAAGGACATCATCTCTGTATTATGAATGCATATCTTCATTTTCATAACATCAAAATATTAACATGAAATTGTTGAATTTCCTATTTGAAAAAGTTTATTTATTTCTGATACAAGTACCTGAAAAATTTAAAAAATGCACACGAGAAGACAAAAACTTTTGCTTTTGTCATATTGAAAAAGAATTAGATACGACTCTTAGATAAAGAACAACCAGATGAAATATTTCGGCAGAATGAAGGACTGGATTTCGGTAAACCTGATTTTATCCACACGCTATTTATACAGTCAACATTTCATTGATATACACACATCGTCTCGACCATTTAGGTTCACATCTCAAGAAATGAACAATCTGAACAAACATTTATTATGAATAAAATAAATATTATATTTTTCCCGAACACCATTGCTATTCCGGCGAGTTATAGTTTTCGAATCAACCTACCTCCAAAACAGTTATTCAGAAATATTGAATATGTAGTTTCACCCCTGCCACCCGACAGCCTGTATTGTAGAATGAAAGTACTTTTTCACTTCTGCTTTCTATCGTGCGAGGCTGCTTTGCCTGAATAAATCCCAGGAAATCCATGGAATTCGCATTAAATATTCAACCTGCTATTCTAAGCGGGAAAAGAGCTTTCCTTCTAGGAAAAATAAATCTCGTAGAATGCATTTCGCCATATCAGAAACATTTATATAGGGCCCATCAAAAAGTAATCTCAAAACACGTGCGATAGCATTTTACACATTGTTATTGGAGAAAAGCGGGAAGAAAACGAATACTGCGACTCGCAGGGGCTGTAACACCCCTGTTCGGCGGAAACTGGGAATGAAATTCAAATCAGGTGTATCCAGAATTTCGTCAGTATAGGGGGGTGACTATAATTGCTTCCGAAATACTGTATAATACTCTGATCTTGATATTAAAAATGAAATTAAAAGTGAAACAGGATGGTAAAAACCATTTGGGGGATATTATGAGATGTCGTAGGTAGATCTTGAATGACTGGGGGATCCCTACACAACATCATAAAAGGGGGAGTAATGCCTGTTAGGCTTAACAACCCAGAATAATTCAGTTGGGGGATATTAAATCGGAAAGAATAAGTTACAGTTAGATGAAAAATATAGGTATGAGGTTTAGGTCTTGAAACTACACTCACCGGCAAAATAATCGATCCACTCAAAAAATCGATGAAGTTTGTAAATTCATAAATATGTTAGGTATTTCGAGTCCGATTGAATTTTTTCGATTGTAAGTAGGTTTATCCTCAATTAACCATCAGTTCTGAATTTTAAGAAAACTTGGCGTACGTCCTTTTATACAGGGTGAAACAGAATCTGTTTCCTTACCTTAACTTCAGAACCACCCCTGGTGTGTTTTATCATCAAGACACATTTTTTTCTTGACAATTTAGTTCTTCATTCGTAACAATAGCTCAATTTTTGTTGAAGAAGTTAATGTGTCTTGATGATGAACATTTATGAAATACGATGTACTTATTTTATTTTTCACCATTGAATAATATTTTGAGAATAAATGTCATATTATAATTAATTATAGTCCGTTTAAGAATTATTGACATCGAAGTATGCCATGAAAGTCCAGTCGGGGCTTTATTTCTAGTTACTAAAAAGTCACTAAAAATTTCTGTGGGTTCATCAGAGTCAGAGAAGCGAAATAAATAAATATAACCTAGAAATATATTTATACGATATTTTATTTTCCAACGCAATTTTTGAGCTTGAGAATGTTCCTGATTCTTAAATACCATTAGGATTGTGTAAATCTCTATACCTACCAGAAGTATATAATTTCTGACACATGTATTGACAAATTTTCGTATTTACCATCAATTGCAGCTAAAGAGCGAGGAAACCAGAATAGGTATAGCCCCTAAGCTTATGAATGTCATGAAAAATAAACAGTCATTATTATTTCAGTCCAGTTCAATCAATGGGATTCAGGTTCTATTACTATATCGCTGCCTCAATAAATAAAACTATAACTATCGAAAGTACTCTAATGAGATGTCATTCATAATTCACCCATGAAGATTGAGACTCTATTGAAGATAATTAAGATAAATTTCTTTTTCTCTGACAAACTTCATAATTATAACTAAAAATGATTGTGTTCAACTCAAATTCAACTGAGGTAGCCAACTGGTGAAACGAAACAGTAAGAACTTGTTGATATTCTGAAATGTGTGGCCAAATTCGTTAATTGGTTATACATAATAAGACAAAAACACTAATAAAAGAATCTATTCAGTAGGTATGTTTATTGTATAACTTAATAAACTTATCACCGATTCTGTCTGTTTCAGTAAGAGGAATATTTCATTGGATAGCTAAAAAAAATAAACAGAGCTTGTTTGGCAAAGGTGTTAAAATTAAATGAAGTGAAAAAATGTGGACCACAAGATGTTATAATTTTTGTATGAAATTCATACTTGTTTCAGAATATATTATTGCACAGATTAATAATGATTTCATTCATGTATATGCTTAGAATATTATGAATAGAGAAATGGTGAATATTTTGGCTTTTAATGGAAACGATTGTCATTTAGCTTATTTAGGTCTTGTCGGTATTTTTTAGATAAAAGTTGATTGAGTTCCTTTGAGTGTTTGGAATTCAGAGAAAGCAAAAGTTAAAATTTTAGCATAAAATCTTTATTTCAATCCTTACCGTATTGGTAAGAAACACACTTATTCCACATTTCTCAAAACTGACAATTTACAGTGAAAAACTAAAATAAGTTTCTGTACAAAATTGAGAAAATTAATTCAGAACATTATTCCAAAATTTTATTGTTAATTGGAGACAGAAATATTATATGCAATCATAGATCATTGAAAATAATTATTAAAAGTACAGTGGAATACTTATAATAGACTTATACATTTACTATTTATTTACATATTAGAATTATCTTCTAAATGCAGTGCTCCAAAGCGAACATAACATGTAAAATAACTGTTAACAGTAAACATTAAAATTGTATAAACAATTCAACTATCTATAAAATCCAAAAGGATTTAAGTATTCCTAAGTTGATCAATTATAGGAAACTTATGTTCTTGTAACCATTGCCGAATTACTTTTTTACGAGGAGCAGTCGTAGGTATTTTATCAACTCTGATTGAATGATATGGTGTATTATTCACACTTTATATCAAATAACTGCAGAGAAGGTATTAATTGTTCAGTAATCCATTAATGAAATAGTTCCCCACTCATTGTCTTATGGTAATCCGTATCATTGATACCACTGTCGATCTTCAAATGATCGAAATCCAGGTGCTTTTAGCCAGTTCAAAAATGATATCCAAAGTGATATACTCGTTGTTTGGATTTTAGAAAAAATAATGTCGTTTAATGTCTCTTTGAAGGTATAATCATGTGGAATAGGTTTCCTTCCAGTGCTAACTCTGGCTCTACCAACTTGCCTTCTACTTTTTTCTCCGAAATCTAGGACAGTTCTAGGAGAAATCTGAAATTTTAAAACTCATTACTTAATCAGAAAACACATTGTACATGATCGTTTACCTGAAATACCAGCACAATGCGTTTAATACTAGCAGAAATATCTGCTGAATCCCTAAAGAACTCGTAGTAACACCGATACACTGCCTGGCGTTCTCTTGCAGTAAGGTGAGAGGTATCTGGTTGTGTTCCGGCCATTTTCAATTCAGTAATCAAATCAAAGTAGATTAAAGAGATATTTAAATCCACTTGCCGATTATTAAATGAATATTCACCAATAAATTCGAAATATCTTCAATAGGTTAACTCAAACTTCAAAAAGTCATAAGTCAGTGAAATTTTCAACACCAACCTAAAATCGGCAAATCGAAATTTACTGAACGGGACCGATACAACATATTTCGATTTCCCACAGCCACCCGAGATGTCAATCATTCTTAAACGGACTATATTACTTTTTATTATGCAACTTTTAGTATGACTTGCAATCTGAGCATTAGATTTTGTAGAACGAAACAAAAAGGTGTTCAGGGATCTCATGAGAACACTTGATGAAAAGCTTAGGAATATATATTTTGGGTCAATTTTTACTCTTTCAACAATATTCCTATGATTTAAGGATATAGGCTTTATTAGATCACCATGTTTCGAAAGGGCTAGGCTATATTTTAGTATTATCCCTTTCTAAGTGATTTTCGATTCTTTTTTCGACTTTATATTTTCTTGAAAACTCGAAATATATAGTTCATCATCTTTTCCGAATAATAAATACAGATATGAGTGTTTCAAATTAGGTAGACCTTGTTTGTATCACCTACCTTTTGTCATCCTACTCCTAGTATTTTGACATAAAAGTGAGCGAATAGCAAATATTTTTCTATTTCATCAGAAAAAAAAAACATCTGTATGAAGGAAGAAGAAGTTAGAAGTTCAAAACGAAACTTTGAAAATTATGAAATTTTCACTGTACAACGCACCATGTTCGTTCCAATACCACAATCTTAGAATCCCATTACTTGAACACCAAACGAAAGTGGTTTAATTAAAGGCTGAAGAAAATTTCATTTATCGAATTGAGAAATTTCATCAAATGTACAGATAGAAAGCATCAAAATAAGTACCCAAGAAATCTTCCGAACGGAAAATCATTTCCTCAACAACCTTCATCATAATTTGAAGTGAATATCAAGAATCAGAATAGATAGTGATAGAGAAATAATTGTTTATCATACTTTCTTTCGTCATCAACACAAATTTCACGCCTGAATGCCAAATGTTTGTTCACTTTATGAACAGTTGGAAATAAGAAACCAAAATAGTTGTAAGTTATGAGCACGTAACAAACTAATAAAAACTGAAAATGAACCATCTCCTTTAAATACCAAAATAGGTAGATTCATCAAAATATACCATTTTTTTTCATATCAAATTTCCTTGATTCCTTAAAAAAGGAAATTGATCCTTGACCCCAAGGATTTCTATGTATATTTCTAGTTATATTCCAGTCTAATCATGAGTTTGAAAATCCAATGTATCCTACTATCGCTCTATAACCCAACACACTCGAAACATTTTCCAAGGATTGAAAAAGTAGCAATAATCTCCTACTAATGAAAACAATGTAATCCCCATTTCTTTATGATTTGTCGCAAATCTCAAGAAGCATAATAGGTAGAGAAATATTGTTCATTATACAGGGTGAGTCTTTGACTTGTACATATATTTTAACCGTATATTCCTGGGGTCGAAAGAAACACTTTTTTCCTCTACCTTTTTTTTCCGATTCGGCCTAAATAGAAGATATAGCCCTTTTTTTTTTTCAGAATGAGCTATGTCCGCCACTGGTAAACTAACCACTGAATTTTTGCAAGTACGAGATATAGCATTCAAACCTTTGAAATAAGCTATTGTATCAAAGAAACGAGTAGATATACCATTCGAAATTTTCAAATGAGCTGCTGTATTAAAGAAAGAATATGAACTCACTTTTTCAATACCAGTTGTATATTTTCTAATGCAATGATTGATTCATCCAAAATTTTGCTAGTGATGAAAAGCAGAATAATCTCTTCTTGATGTATAGGTACTTCATTTTTGATTATATCGGATTAACTTTTAAACCACCTATTCTAGCCATAGCATTCATTTCCAATATCTCTTGAAATCTTCCGAGTTTCCGAAATCAAAACAACAACTCAACCATAACACGCATGACACACGTTCATAAACACCAGTTGGGGCGATTGAATTTCAAGGGGTGTCCGCATATTTATGTTCTGTGGTCCGCATGGTGAAAGTCACAGACGTACACTAGATTCTTTGACATCGGTGTTCTGTGGTTAGTTTGTTTTTTCAAAATCATACGACTTCTTGAATAATAACTTATTATGGTCATTTTAGTAGTAATAAATATGATGAATAAATGAGAAATGAACGTACGTATTCTAACGTAATGTAAATTTGGATCAACCTATTATGTCAAAGCTCAACGAAACAAAATTGCAATAGGTACTTCGAAAGTGGTGTGGAAATTTGCTTGAATAGATGAGGATTTACACTGAAGAAGTGAGCTTATTCATTGTAACCCCATTTTTGAAGAAAATCCGCTAGTTCTCTTACCATTCATTCTCATTCCGGAAAACAAATTCTCGAATTATTCTTGAAATTTGTCAAAGTGACCACATAGAGAAAATTGAATTCTGTGAATATTTTCGACAGAGTTGCATTCAGCCAAAGTACCCAATTTTTTCGAATTTCTGAGATTTTTTTTTTCTTTCAACATCGAAGTACTCGGAATTTTGTAGTCGGGAAAGATTTATCATATTCATGAAAAACTATGTTTCAAAAATCATTTCATTTGAAGGAATCGTTGCGAGATATTACTGAAAATGTATGCTTTTTATGGATTTTCAACAGCCTGTATCTTTTTAACCAGGCTGAATCGGAAAAAATGGTAGAGGAAAAAAGTGTTTCTTTTGACCTCAGCAATCTACGGTTAAAATATATGTACAAGTCAAAGACTCACCCTGTATTTATTTCATTCAGAAATCTGCATTCTTAGTGCCAAAATTCGTTGTACCTACTCTCGATGGAAGAAATCAAAATAGTTCTGAGCTATAAGGTTGTCAACGTAAATATAAAAGTCAATAACATTGAAGATAACAACATGGAAGCTTAGTCATTTCTTCACGATCTCCATGACGTTTTTAATAGGTGTGTTTGATCATTTAGTCATTGTCGAATGATGAGATGCTCGTGATATTATTGCCAGATTCTTCAAAATATCTTACATTGGACTTCCTCTCAAACTTTCTCGATCTACTTAGTAGGATTTGAGATTCAGAAGGAAGAAAAATTGCCTATTGACCCCAAGGTTTTCCATACATCTTTGTTCCCATAGTTATTTATGTATTTCATTGTTATTATGCCTCTGAAAATCCTATTTACCATCTTATCGCTATGAACCCCATGAACTACAAATAGACAAACGCCAAACTCAATCCCCAAATTATTATAATTTGACACAAATCTTAAAAAGCAGAATAGGTAGAGAGACAGGAAGAAATATTATTCATTATATTCTGTTTCATGTTATTCATCTGCATTCAAAGTGCCAAGCATTTGTTTTAATTTTTACCGAACAGTTGAAAATTAAAAATCAAAATTGTTCTGAGATATAACTACCAAATATTCATAGTACTTTTTATCGGCCAGTTGAAAATAAGAAATCAAAATAGTTCTAAGCTATAAGGTTATCAGCGTAAAAGGGAATCAATCCCTTTCAAGACAACAACAAGGAATCTTGTAGTCATTCCTTCACGCTTTCCGCGATGTCTTCAATATGTATTTTGTATCTTGAAAGCAATGTTTAATGATGACATTCTTGTAATATTATCGCCAGATTCACCTAAACATCCAACACTGGACTTCCTCACAAACTTCTTGGATTTGAGATTCAGAAGAAGGAGAAATTCTATACATCTTTGTTGCTATAGTTATTTATGCATTTCATTGTTATCATGCCTCTGAAAATCCTATTTACCTTCCTATCGCTATGAACCCAACGAAGTAGAAACAGACAAACGCCAAACTAGCTTCCTTAACGTTCTGTTTTTCTCCTGATGTGTTCAGCAGAAAACCAGACCGCATTCATTCATTTCCCAAGGATTCCGGACAAAGTACCAGTAATCTCCGACTCATGGAAAGAATAAAATCCCTCGTTGTTGTTTTATGCCGCGTCGAATCCTTCCCACTCGATATAAAAACCGTGAAGAGCTCGGAACGAAACAGGCAAACGTAAAAATTGCTACAAAATCGCATTGACAGTTTTATTTTATATCTTCATCGGCAACAATAGAAAAATCGGTTTCGTACATGACACCGACAAAAAGTGACGTCTCGTTGTTTCACGCATGTTGGCCAACATCTTCTGGACGTTGTCGGTTATTATCGGCTGTTCTCTTCCAACGACCTACACGTTTTTCTGGATTCATTTTAGCCGCCTCTTTGTTTGCATCGTTGGTCTGGTTTTTCCCGTTGGATTTTCACGGCTTGTCTTCAAAGCTCCTGTGGAATTTTCGTTCTCTCTTGGGTTTTCAGCAGATTTTCGAATAATATATTGGGTTTATGAAGATTTAGAGCTCTTGTTTGGGTTTTGACAGAAAAACTGATAATTTTAGATCCTTTCTATTCTATTTTCAACTGAAATACTGTCGAACTGAGCAACATTCGTGGTAATTTTAGTCTGTACTCTCCTCATGGAATTCGAAGATTACAAAAATTTAAAAAGAATGATAAAATAAAGACACCGGAATATGTATGTACCATGTGAATTCCTCTTTATTTCTCACAAATAGAGTTACACCATCCTGGGGAATATATTGGGTTAATGAAGATTTAGAGTTTTTGTTTGGATTTTGGCAGACGAACTGACAATTTAACGTTCTTTCTTTTCTGTTTTTATCTGGAATATTAACGAAATAAATTACATTCGTGGGGATTTTCGTCTTCACTAACTTCGTGTCATTCGAAAATAAAAATTTCAAAAATTCACAGACCGGAATATGTACCATGTTATCCAGTATAACTTGACCCCCTTTAGTTCTTACATATGAAGATACACAAATTGGTTTTCTACATAACACCGACAAAAAGACAAACAGTGACGTCTCATTATTTCACGTTTTTCTGGATTCATTTTAGCCGTCTCTCTGCTTGCATTGCATCTTTTGTTTTTATTCTTTTCTTTTGGTTTTCCAGAACATTTTAAGCAATATTTTGGGTTAATGACGATTTAGAGGTCTTGTTTGAGTTTTGGCAATAGAGCTGATTATTTCACGTTTCCTTTTATTCTGTTTCTTACCGGACTGTTAACGATTTGAACTATATGAAATTTGCTCTAATTTACATTTCAACTTGTCCTTTCCACAAGGTTCGAAATTTTCGATAAAGAAAAGAAATGAGACTTTCTTATAGGCGAATCGAAATGTACTTGTTATGAACTTTTTCATAAATAAAGACACACAATAATTCATTATTATCACGAAAGGGAGCCCGGAAGTTTATTATCCTCCTCACTAGAGAAGGAGAAGATTCATGATTCAGTATTCTTCATTATTGTTAGTTGGAAATCATTCAAGTTATATTTCGCAAATAATATATCGCCCTTTCTAGTGGAAAACTAGAAAAATATTTCCAATATTTTATCGATTTCCTACAAAAGGTGTTTTTTTCGAAAGTTGTATAATTCATGGTTTCAGAAATCCTGCTACTAATGAACGTTCAAAAACTCTTGAGTGCAATTAAAATTCGGTAGGTATCTGTGACAACCTGCGAAAGAGAACATTGGTGGGTGTATTATGAAAGTAAGACGAAAGTATAAAAATCAATGTTATATGGATAGACAAAATTCCTTGAAATTCCGAGAACTGAAAATAACATAAATATAAAGTATAAACCTACCTTCTTTATACAATAGTATAAACTATAAACTTACAATGAAAGTAACTGGGTAGTAAATTTTTTTATTGTTCGTCGGTTCTTGAAACTTTTCATCATTTTACCTTCAGAGGCAGCATTTATCAATTACATTATAGATTTTAGTGAGATATTTTCCCATTTCTCACAGTCGAACAAAATTTTAACCTGAAAATGAAAAATGATAGGTACACAAGAATAATTACGATGTACTAAAGTGAAATGGATGAAGATTATCTATAATTCAGAGTGCAGAGAGTAAAACTGAAATGCTGATAGATACATTTACAAATATCTCCGCTTCATGAAAACATTTTTTTGATTTTTTGCTTTCACATGGATTTGAGGATCACAAAGATCTTTGTGAGTTTCGAATTTGAAACCAAGTTGGTCTATATTGACTCGTTTGGACTGATGAATAATCTGAGGTCACAAATAATTGTGTTCGATACTAAATACTCTTACTTCTGTGCAGAATGAGCCAGAAAGTTTGAATTTCCAGGTTAGGTGTGGGGTGAAGTCGATCAAATTAAAATTAAACAATTGGCTGCTGAATGATGATACACAGATATGTAGTAAATTTTGTGAAAATCCCTCCAAAAATTGTAAAATTCTAAATTTGAAATTTTCAGGATATGTTCATGATTCGAATAGGCAATTTAGTTGAAGTCATGACCGAATAGAACAATAACTCTCAGAAAATTGGGAAAATTTTCATTATTTTTAGTTAAGTATGAAGGAGCGCGCAATTGACACCTGTGTTTTTAATAACATTATTTTCATTCCTTTTGTGGAATCTAAAGGAAAAATTCTACAAACTTCAAGAAATAGCAACTCAGTGTGTACAACTCAATAAAATTAATTTCTGCCAAAAGATTCGGAACATCTATTTGAGCCAGTCCTACATTTCATCCCCAAACATTTTACTCACTTGTAAGGAACCAGAAGATTGTCGGGAAGTTTGAATATTTTGATTTAAATTTTTAGGATAGCAGGTTCATAATTTGAACAGGTAAGTTGAATTCTTTACTGAATAGAATGAGAACAGTATGCTCAAAACAATTAGGATACTTTTTAACGTCGTTAACTTCATAAATTAGCTATTCAGTGTATACAACTCAATGAAGTTTATTTCTGCCAAATTATTCGAAACATCTAATTGAAATAGGTTTTTCCTATATGCATTATTATGCCCTCGCACATGCGTCCATCTTCACATTACGATTTTTTCAATAATAATTCATTATATTGAAATCATGTGGAATTCAACGAAAAAATTCTACAAAACAAATAAATACGCCACTCACAGTATATAACTCAATGAATTCAATTTCTGCCAAAGTATTCGAAACATTTATTTGAACATAGTCTGGCATTTCGTCCCCAAACGTTTCACTCTGGCTCAGGAAGTTTAAACATTTCTGTTGAAAATTCTCACACTGGGTTCATGATTTGAACATGTAAGTGGAATTTAGCTGAATAGTATGAGAATAATAGTTCTCAAGTAATCGGGATAATTTCTTTATCGTTATTTTATTATAAAAAAGCGCGCCTTCATATCAGATTTGTTGAAATTTTAATTTGTTATATTGGTATCAAAAAATGGAATTTCAATTAAATTGACTTTTGACTCTATACAACTGAATGTAATTAGCTTTCGCCAAATTATTGGAAACATCTAATTGCAGTTGTTGGATCTACAATCTAGATTTTTCGTGTTCATAGTTATTACATTTTATATATGTTTTTCAACTAGTTGTATGAAATGTTTGGGCAGTTGTTGTTGTCAATTAATTAAAAAGTTGAACACATTAAAAATATTTGCTCTTTCCTTGGTCCATATAACGGGCCCCAAACCGAACAGTCGATATCCTGATTTATAGAATTCACAGCAGTATAGCATTTCATCCCCAAACATTTCCCTTCGGTTCATTTGCAACAAACCAGAAGATTGTCAGGAAGTTTGAATATTTCGGTTGAAATTTATTTTGTTGCCATATGGTAGCTAGTCGGATTGCGTCCGTTCGAAATCAATTGATGGTTTTACATTAAAAATGATAATTATAATAACAATTTACGTTACATTTTCAGAAAAAAGGTTGTTCTTTGGACCAATAGATGAAAAAAATTCACAGCCTTGTCACGAAATTCCTGGACTTCATATGAAATCAGTTGTCAAGAGAATACATGTTTTTGGTCGCAATTTGCAATAAAATAGTGTTATTCTGCACGGTGGTCGAGAAATTTTTGTACGCAAAAAGTACGCAAATAGTTTTTTCAGACACGCAGACTTCTAGGACTCGCTTATAGAATTTTTATATTCGAGAAAAAAACAACTATTTTCCACACTTGAATGATTAGGACGAATATTTTTACAACAACAAATACGATTAGAGCATAATTTCACATTTGTCTGTTAACGACGATACAAAGATTTATGGTAAATTATGTGAAGCAGCAGTATCAAAACTGAAATTTTCGGGATAAGTTGAATAGGATGGTAAGTTGAACAAGATCAATAGTTATCAAGGTAATAACGATAATCTTCATTAACGATATACCAATATAACAGAGAGCGCTCAAATCAGTCTATACCCACATGAAAGTTTCTTTCATGATACATTTTCATATTGGTATGTTTTGGAATACTACAAAAAGATTCTTCATACTTTACAAATTAGCTATTCACCGTATACAACTCAAAGAAATTAATTACTGTCAAATCATTCGAAACATCTAATTGAACCCAGTCTCGCACTTCACCCCCAAACATTTCACCCTGGCTCACTTGCAACAAACCAGAAGATTGTCAGGAAGTTTGAACATTTCAGTTGAAATTTATTTTGTTGCCATATGGTAGCTAGTCGGATTGCGTTCGCTCGAAATCAGTTGGGGGTTGCACATTAATGAGAAAGGGTGTCGTCACCGATAAATCAGGACCTTCTGCCAGTAGCACGATTAACCGCAAAACGTCAAATGCAGAATAATCTTTATCTGTAGTACGGCAACGGCGGTTTGCTTAATTTGATTTATACCTTTGAATTACATGGGTCATATTTTAGACGGTATTAATCACTTACGTTGAACGTACGTAGTAGGGTGTTGGACTTGATTCGCAAATTGAGTGGTTTAGTGGTTTAAGGACGGAACTATGTCGGAGTCCTATCCCACCCTATAGGAGTTTAATTAGGTTGTATTCAATCAAGGATGGTTTAATATGGTGCAGGGTTCTATGAAAAAAAAATGAGAAAGTCTTGAACAGGTGATTTTGAGCGTTCGTTCATTGGTGGAGCAATGATGCTATTTTATTATTGATACCAAATATATAAATGCAAAATCTCAGCACGATCGGAATAATATTCTGGATATTATTCAAAACGGATATATGTGAAAACTTGACAATTTGAAAATTGAATTACATACAGATTATTTCATCATAAACTGGACAAACATATATATTCGTGTAAAGGACACCGGAAGAATCATTTTTGCCTTATACAATATATCCCGTTTTCGAAGTATAAGCGAGATACAGGGTGTTATACGTCAATTTTGAGGAAGATTCTTATGAGTGTGGTCAGTTATGTATAACACTTAAAATAACAGTCTTTGGTCAAATCTCAGTGTTTTTGGGTCTTTTATTCAGAAAAGTTGACGAACTCCGAAAAAAATGTACAAAACGGCGGCCAACCTGCAATGTTCCTAATTTTTTTTTCGGTTGACAAATTAAATTCTATTTTCTGAATGAACACAGTTTTCTAAGAATTTCTTTGAAAACATTTTTTCAAAAATCGATCACAATCTTTTTTACATGTCTATAGCGATAAAAAAATTCCACCTGAAATGGATGAAATTTTTTACAATTTAACTTCTTTAATTATCAATAACGAATATGAAAACAGAATTGTAAAATATCAAACTGTTTCGTTACTACAGCCATTCAAATGTTTCGTTCAGACCTCTGAAATCATAAAAGAAAATTTGGTTTGACTTCTAGAGTCAAAATATTTGAATTATTGGTATGTCAAAACATTCCAGATGAATTTAAAAAAAATTTAGTGAAACTTAGTTGGGACTCAAATCGACTTAAATTTCCAATTGACCTTCTAATGAGGGATCGATTTCGCTTTATTATATTACATTCCTAGAAATTATTTCGACTGGATTCATATAGGGTAAGTCAGGGTGATATGGTGAAGAAAAAAAAAGAGCCGTGTAGAAGACAAAAAAATTCATATTTAATTAGAATGAAAACACTTTTCTTTGGCAAAAATAGAGACAACAACTAAACAGTACCATAAACTCTTTAGGGCATAACGAAACTCTGGAAATGAATTTTTTTTTTCAAACCAAATTCGCCATTTCACCCATGCTCAAGGGTGAAATGGTGATCTCACTTCTTTTGCTTTTTACCGAACAAATTACACATGGATTCATATTTTGTGCAATCTTCATGCAGCCGATGTTGGCAGCTAATACATTCCATCTAATCGACGTCCTTTTTAGTACAACTGTCAAGTTCACCACATCCTACACAACAACTCTCATCATCGTCCATGCTTGTCATCCTCGTCCTGCAAGTCGACATCCAGAGATGATTCCGATTCGGCGTCAGTGGTGGACATTTTTCATTTCTTAGGTTACGTATCCAAGATTTTCCGTTTGCTTTTTTTTTGCTATGGTTTTTCCTTTGAGCTTTCCTTTAGCATCTGGTCCACTTTTCACTGACTCGATTGTTTTTTTTTTATGATTTCTGTTTCGGAGTTTAACGATGATTTCTGAAGAATTCAAAACGTCAGCTAAAGCCATTAATTTTTCTTCTATATACAGGGTGTCCTGAAAACAATAGATAAGCCTGCAACTATAGATAGACACTGTCGTGGTCTAACTTATTCCAAATTTTGACCTTAATGAAAATTCCACGGTTTCCGAGATATTCATGGTTTTCTTATTTTTAGAAAATTTCCAAGTGCGATTAGTTTTTCTAGTGCCATTTCTACAAATGGAGAGGTATTTCGATATGTTTTTTTTAATTTCACATGAGATAGTTCAGCTATCGGAAACAAGGACTTAAATTCATCAAACTAGTGTAAAAAGTTAGAAACTCGTGAATTACAAAGAAAAATTGAAAACTAAATGAAATTTCCTTCACGTTTCATGAGCTACAGTGTAAAAAAAATGTGGGACGGCCCCTGGTAGACATCATCTTAAAAACTTGCTCAGTTATTGCGATTCCAAAAAGGTATCATAAGCCTAGGCATTCTGTAGTTTTTCATTCTCGTAACTACTTGATTACCAATAGTCGAAAATTTCGAAAAACTGTTTTTGTTGTAATCGTTATTCCGAGCTCATGTCTTAAAGTCAGGAGGCCATTTTTGTTGGAATCTAGTGGAAAATTACGAAAATTATTTTTATTTTGAAAAAAGCAGTAGCGTATCGTTTCTCTGGTTGAATAGAAATTTGGCATTATTTGCATTCAACACCCTGTATCTCGAAAACCTCACCGGACCTAATTGTATTTGACAAAATTTCTTATTTTCTTACATTCTGTACAGTGTTAAGAGAAAAGTATCAACTTAAAAAATACTCTGTGTTGCTACAATAGAGGTATATGGAATATTCATTACAAATAAAATTATTACCAAATTACTATATTCGATAGAAAAAATAAAACGAATAAGTACCAATTAGTTATTCATTGGAATGAATAAAGAATTCGAAATCAAACGAGTTCAGTCATTCATAGCTTAAATTTATTCATAAAAAATGAAACCCTGCTTGCGTAGAACAATAATAACACTTTTGTAGACACTCAATTAAGCGACCTATTAGAAGATGTTCCCTTGGCGATAAGGCGGAATATGTGGCTCCAAAATGATGGGTGTCCAGCTCATTACCCAGTAAGAGTGAGAAATCACCTGAATGCAAAATACCCTCAAAGGTGATAGGCCGGCTTGGCCCTATTTATATCCCCCGAGATCACCGGACTTAAACGACCTGGATTTTTTTTATTGCGGGTGCCTGAAAGATCTAGTCTACTCCAAGCCAATAGAGAGTTGAAGTGCTGCCAAGGACGTAGACGTAAACGTTACAATTGACATGTGCTCATGCGCACTCGTCAGTTTCTTACGTTCACGCTTGGGCCGGCTTTACGTGCGACGTAAACTAGCGTCTTGTTACGTACGTACGTAGTACGTACGTACGTAACCGAAAGTTGAACGAATCCGACCGATGAAGGGCGAATGCTGGAATTTTGAAATGAATTGCTTCTAACCTTAAAAATTTAAAAACAATCTAGTAGCTGAAACTTTGTTTTGAGAACACGATTAATTAACTTTTTACTTAATATCTTCCTTATTATTTATAAACTGTGATTTTGCATGTTTCTGAGAAGTGTTGAATTTTTTCAATGCAATACTTCTGTTACGAGATTGCATATAAGTACCAAGAACTAATATATTATTTCGATAAGTTACAAATGTGGCATTTTCCTTTCAAATGAGAGTGATATTTACATACAAGTAACTCATTTGTGATGATTTCCTCTAAAATTCCTGCTTTCGGCAAGAACTCAAGTTATTTCATTATTATTCATTTTGAAATTCGAATGTAATGAAGTAATCCTACAAATATATGTTCACATCATCAATTTGTTTATAGGAAACAGACAATCTGAATCGCTAAAATCAGAAACTTTCTGTCAGAATACAACAAAAAGAAATAATAGGTTAGCTTTAGTCTCTAATGGTCTGCCGTACGTACGTCTGCCGTACGTACGTATGGCAGCACTTCAACTCTATTTTTACTCCAAGACGTAAACGTTATATTTCTCACGTCTACGTCCACGTTCGGGCTTACGTGCTTCTCGCACTTCAACTCTCTAATATCTTCATTGAGGAGTTACGGGCTCGTATCCAAAATGCAGCGGCTCAAATTTATTCGTCGCCTTAAAAGTGGTTCATTAAAAAAGGTGTAGAACTTGTACAAGGGCGCAAGGACGTCAATTTGAACATTCATTATGAATAAATGTTCGATATGAATAATGAACTTTTTGTTTTATTTTGCATTCTTCATTCATTTCCAATGAATAGTAATTTGGTAATAGTATTGAAGTTCTTTGAAAGATTCATACTTTTGGTATTGAAAAATAACCATAAGGTTAAACAAATCGGAATAGCTAGGTATAATCATACATTTACATTAACACATGAGCTCAGAATAACGATTACAGCAAAACAGTTTTTCGAAAATTTTCGACTATTTGGTAATCAAGTAGTTACGAGAATGAAAAACTACAGAATGCCTAGGCTTATGATAGCTTTTTGAAATCTGCAATAACTGAGCAAGTTTTTAAGATAATGTCTACCAGGGGCGTCCTACATTTTTTTACACTGTAGCTCATCAAACGTGAAGGAAATTTCATTTAGTTTTCAAATTTTCTTTGTAATTCACGAGGTTTTAACTTTTACACTAGTTTGATGAATTTAAGTCCTTGTTTTCGATAGCTGAAGTATCTCATGTGAAATTAAAAAAAACCATATCGAAATACCTCTCCATTTGTAGAAATGGCACTAGAAAAACTAATCGCACTTGGAAATTTTCTAAAAATACGAAAACCATGAATATCTCCGAAACCGTGGAATTTTCATTGAGGTCAAAATTTGGAATAAGTTAGACCACGACAGTGTCTATCTATAGTTGCAGGCTTATCCATTGTTTTCGGGACACCCTGTATAAGCATCTTTACCTGGAACAATGGTGATTGCAGGAATAGTGACAAACCCTCGAAAAGACCTAACCAGAAGAAGAAACACGAAAGATAAAAAGCTGCGATTCGTCCTAGGCCCTGCCGCTTCAACAGAAAATATATCTTTTATAATATTTTTTAAAATTTATGCATCCACAAAACCATCGACAAAACTTATAAAAATACGCTTTTTATCCTTCACCATTTCACCCATGCCAGGATTCACAATATCTCCCAATTCCTATGGGTGAAACGGTGAATAGCACATCAAGAAAAAGGAAATATTAGAGGCCATGTTTTCTAGGTTATGTATTACATAAATGAACTAAGAAGGCAGAATATATCAAGAAATACTTCTCGGCCTTCGTTACGGAAAGCAATCTCTATAAACGCATGCAACTAATAAAAATTATGAGCATCGCAATAGTTTTGTACAATTAAGTACGATTTTTAAAACGGGGCCAACTTTTTGCAGGTGCACGTTGAACGGATCATCAGAAACAGCTGGTACTCAGACATTAAGCGACATCTGTGCACTTGGAAAGAAATATAGTAAATCACCATTTCACCCGATTCGCCATATCACCCTGACTTACCCTACTTCCTATTTCCACCCTTTAACTTTTTCAGATTTCCCCTCACAAATTAATCTAAAGGGTTCAAATCATGCGATCTTTGTGACAAATCCAATCTGTTCGGATAATTTAAACACCATTTTCTCACATTCAATGCAAAGTGAGGTGGTGCTATGTTCACTGAGAATGGAATTTTTAATATCCGTAATTCTCACGAATGGGTAAGAGACGACCCACATTGGAAGAGAAGTCATAATTCACAACACAGATTTTCTGACAATATTTGGCTTGGAACCATAAACAGAAATTCAGTTGGTTGACCTCACATTTTTGCCCTATTACTTGGCCACAAAGATCGCCTGATTTGAACCCTTTAGATTATTCTTTATGAGGATCTATGAAAACAAAATTTTATAGGGTTGAAATTAGAAGTAGAGACCACCCAGTTGAATGAATTTTCGAGGAATGTAATATCTCGAAGCAAAATCAATCATAAAATTCAATTGAAAATAAAACAAAAAGGTTGGAGAGTAAATAATTTCGAATATTTTTTGTAGATTTTGTGTTAATCCTCAGTTTGTCCTTGCATAATATGTTTCTAATTTTATTCTATACTAGTTATTGTAGAATTTTTGGATAACGTTCTTACGTATAGAGGTATTTTCAGGATTAAACGATTATACACATCAGAATATGAACTATTAAAAATGAATTTCGAATTTAAAAAACCTTATTTGGTACTCAGGAAAAGCTTCGTACCATTGGACGATACAGCTTCATTTTCCAGTTTAGAATTTCCTCACTACCTTGAAGCGATATTGATAATTTTTAAAATTTTTTTTTAGGAAAACTGCACGTGTGACAAAAAAGCCCAAGTTATGTAAACTTATGATAATTGGAATCTGAAGTAGGTAGCGAATTGCAAATATTAATGAAAATTCGATCGAACTTCTTATAATTCTCACCCTGTATTTTTGAAAAAGTGTCGGAATCGTTGAAAGTACACAATCAATTTGTTCCACATGAAAAAGTTCATCGAGATTGATCAAGCCATACCAAAGTTATGAAGAGAAGAAAAATCGGACAAATCACCCTGTAGAATGTCAATAAAGGCCATAAACCAGATATTGTTTCGAAACTGCCTTGACTAGTGTGAACTTCTCATAAAATCTCTCCTCTGGAATCAGCCTGTTTATAACCAACTTATTTTCAAATTTGCTAATAAAGTTCAATTTTGTTAGACACCATTCATTCATTTCAACAAGCATTTTGCATACGTTCAGGTTTCTTGATGAAGACAATAGGAGATCATCTGATTGAAAGTAACGAACTGGATGAGGTCCCATGTAATCCATCTTACGGTTGTAAAAAATTCCTGATTCATCAGATTCAACCCCTCAGTTATTTAATGACCAACTCGAAATATGCTCATGTTCCCGTAAATCACGTCCTGACTTCAGGATGTACGTACTTAAGCGCTCACTCTTATCTAGAAGCTATTTTAGCCAGCCGTTTTCTTTTTGTCTTTTAAAGTTAATGTGTCTGGATTAAGTTGCGAGGCATTGCTGCTATGATTACATGTAATTTTGTGATTCAAATATTAGTTGTTATGCGGAGAATATTTTTGTATGAATCAATGGCGGAAAAAAAGAAATGGAATTTTTGTATCTAATAGACACGTTTTTGTAGGTTACTTGTTATATCGATTTCATCCACGAAATCGCGCATTCTTGTAGAACTTTTAAAAGGGCAGACTTTGAATTTTGAAAATTAAACCCTTTTTTGTTCGAAATATTTATTTATTATATTTATTCAGATGATCACTTCAATAAGAATCAATGGCACAAATTCATTTCAGCACGAAAGTATCATCACGTATATTAATTATATAATTTAATTATCTAGATAGATGGAATTGATATTGTATCATGTTGTAGAATCGACGAAGTACGTAATTTATAGATACAACGGTATTAAAACAATTACAAACCTTTTTTTCATAGAATTCTCCTACAGTCTGTATGAATTCTCTGAATTTCTCTACAAATGTACCGAACATCCAAAAAAATTGCAAAATTTTTTATACATATATTGAATAACTACATAAGCAAAAAACCACTGAGTCTAGCACAAATTTGTATGATTAAGTGTCAGTTGCAGGAACGTCCATTAAAATTTAATGGTCCATTAAACTCTTAATCCTCCATTATTACAAGGAACTAATGGAGGATTAAGGGTTTAATGGACCTTTAAATTTTAATGGACGTTCCTGCAACTGAGCATTAGATTCACAATTGTTACTGAAACGTCCGACAATTTATATTATTAGTTATTCAGAAGTTATAATCATTTGAAAGGTAGTTCTATACAATAAATATACCGAATATTCGCTCGTAACCAAAAAAGAAGCTACACGCTTCTTACGGTTTACGAAGGTTCTTTTATAAAAATAATGGAGAAGATGAGTTCATGAATATATTGGTACAGATTCTACAGATACACTTTTCCGTCTTTTACAAAATCTGAAATATATCAACTCTCTAAAAATGACAACTAACTCGACTGTCTCGCCGCCTTCTTGAAAGCTAGTTTTTCCACACCAGTCATCTAGTCTCCGACATTCTCCCACCTGAAAAATGTGTGTGAACAAAAACACATTTTTCACAGATAAAAAGGAGACTTAAACAAGTGTCTGAAAAGCAATAAAATCAAAAGTTCATACGATAGTCCTTCAAAAAAAAACACAATTTTCCGTTTGACTAAACGAAACAAAAAGGCATTCGAGAGATGCGCCCGGTTCGAGTTCTTCTCGGTTTCGACACTCCCGCACTAAAACTGTCTTCTGGAGCAGCAATCTTTGGTACGGGCGGATCTTGACATTGACTTTTTCTTCTATCGTTCATTTTATTTTCCCTGAACCTGAGCAACATCGACGGCAACCCTATCAGGTTTGGCCCTTTTTGTAAACAGTGATTCCGTGCAGACCCTCCTGTCTCATGTGCTGATGCGTCAAATACTGGGCTGATCTTGGTGGTAGCGCTGCTTTCTTTTAAAACTGGTCGGTGTGGCAGATAGTGACCTTTGTTACAGTCAATTTCTTTGGATGGTCCAACTACTTCGATTATACCCTCTTTCTCCCATTCTACAAAAACTTCATCATATCGCTCAAAAAGTCCATCTTTTTTCGGCTTGCTGACCGTATTCATCAACCTTTTCTGAGCCATTTTGTAATTTGTAGGAAGTGCAGGGTGGCCTTCAATCCTTGGAAGTTGAACCTCATAACGTCCATTTTCATTTTCTGTTACCGTCTGAATGAATGCTTCCCTAACGGCTTGGCATTTTCTTCCTTGCTACGTTTGTCTGAAGGATCTTTTAAGCCAATAGTTTCAAGTTCCCATAAATTGCTAATTGACACATCCTTGACAAGCAAATTGGGAGTCGTCATCACCACATCGGATCGAATAATTTTTTTCGTCATTTTGCCCATATTATGGCTGCAGATGCTAGCTGCTGTAGCTGACTCACCTTGTATTTTATCAATTTTAAACCTTGCTGAAACAAACTTCCTGTTGTATTCCTCGCAGCTTTCTATCTCTCGAATCAAATCTTCTTCCGAGGCACTGTCTAACACAAGTTCATAGATTTGATTGTTCAATATTTTCAACTCATCGGATTTTGACCTTAAAAGTTCAAATGTAATTTCCACCGACACTATATCCACGGGCTCAGCACTAAACAATCCATCAAGTTCACTTATGTATTTTGTGAATATGCTCCGAACGACCTTCCGGCTTTTTTTTAAATTCCTTTCGTTGGCCATATTCACTAATCAATTTTCGATTCAAGGATACAAAACACTTCTGGAACGTGGTAAAAGTTTGTGCAGCAAACTCGGTCAAACGTCCAAATCGTCCAAAGTCACAAAATCCTTAATCGCAAAGTTCTTCTCCAACGTAAAATTGTCCTGTCACGGTCGCCAAATGTTTCGTTCGTAACCAAAAAAGAAGCTACCCGCTTCTTCCGGTTTACGAAGGAAAAAACCAACTTTCAAGAAGGCGACGAGACAGTCGAGTTAGTTGTCATTTTTAGAGAGTTCATAGATGTCAGATTTTGTAAAAACGAAAAAAGTTTATCTGTAGAATCTGTTCCAATATATTCATGAACTCATCTTCTCCATTATTTTTATAAAAGAAACTTCGTAAACCGGAAGAAGCGGGTAGCTTTTTTTTTGGTTACGAACGAAACACTGTTATTGACTTCTATATGTGTTATTTGTCATTGTATTCCTATCATTGTTACACCGATATCCATAATTTGTATATTAAAGTTTATTCCGTTAACAAGAACTTAGAGAGCCCTGAGCAGGTGCTTTGAGCGCTCGTTTATTGGAGGAGCAATGAGGCAATTACCTCAAAATTTTGTATAGGGCTAGAGATTGATACCAACTGTATAACACTAAATCTCAGCCCGATCGGAATAACTTTCTGAAAATTATTCGAAAACTGAAATATATTAAAACTTGACAATTAAAGAAATTGAATTCTATGGTTCAGATGATTGAAATTTCGCATGAACATTCAGTATATCAATCTTCATTTACGAAATAAACTTCATTCGAATCGGATATTTCGAAATATAAAGTTTCTCCTTTAAATATTCCAATTGAAGTTTTTATGGTTCTTTCAATAATGTTGCCACAAGATTTTACATGAGGCTTTATTATAAGCATCTCACATGCAATTTCATTTTGATTGGTCCCGTTTTGTCTGAGATATTGAGGAGCAAAAATTTTATGGAACACCCCATACGGTTTGACTGGTTAACGAACTTAACCAAACTATTCGGGAACTGAACTCACCCTTAAAATCTCTAGGACAATACCTTCGAAAATTATCGTGCTAACGGACGGACGGTCCCACGGACAGAATCGAATTTGACTTCGACTTCGTTAACAAGGAGTAGAAACCTATCGTTTGAGTCCATTTTTGGTGCGAAATTCGAAAATTGCAGACATTTGTTCAAAACGATATAGCACTCGTTTAAATAGAACGAGCGCTCAAAAAAGATGATAACATTCTGTTTTCGGGGGTAAAATATAATGAACCTTCCCAATTAAACATGGCTAGTTGAAATTATATTGAGCATGAAACGCACGATTATTGGAATGCTCAGAAAGGAATTACATCTTTGATGAATTGAATCCAAGTATTTCAGATATTCTGAGGATAATAACCTTCGATATTATCAATGTATCTTTTATGAATGGACCAATAAATCTTACGGAACCTACTCGTGTATCTACTTCAATTTATATTCAAATAATGATGGTGATTAATGAATATTTAAACCGATTGGAATTTAAAGTATTGAAAAGACATCTTACGATAGCCGACTCAATCGCATTATGTAACAGAAACCGGGGGTATTATACATCAATAGATCATTGTGATAAAATTTGATTTCAGATAATTGTAATATTATTCGATTTTGTAATAGGCTCAGAAAGTTTCTCTAGTAGACCGTAGATACAGAGGGTTTTACATAATAGTATGTCAAATCTTAAGGGGATGAATCTACGTATAATTTCAAGAAAAAATGTCCAGATAAACATGGGGTCGCAAAAACTTCGTTACGGAGCTACAAGGTCTTGAAATTTCCAAAAAATTAGTTTTTTCTTTATAACTCCTCCAGGAGTTATTCAGTCCAAATTTGGAATGCGAGCGTTTTTCAACAGTCTTCATTATTGCACGTCCTAAATCTTAACTAGGATCTACTGGGTGTTTTCTCTTCCTCTCAAACTTTTTTTTTTAATTTAATTATTATATTTTAAGTTTGATATTGAATTAGTTTAAGTTGAGTCTCAGATGACGAGCTAGCAAAATAAGAGCAATTTTTGGGCATACATATCTGGTATTTCTATTATTTTTTTTATTTAGCGAATAATATACAATCGTTCAATAATTTTTTACGCGAAAACGGTTAGAGATATAAAAAAATCACACAGGTCAAAAATGTTTTTAAATTTAACGAAGATATCAAAAATTCATTTTGTGATGATCAGTGGCGTACCGCCAATAAGTTTGAAAGGGAAAAAGACGACATGACCCCAGAAAAGAAAACACCTTGTAGATTCTAGTTTAGATTCAGAACGTGTAATGATGGAGACTGTTGGAAATAGCTCTCATCACAAATTTGGACTGAATATCTCAAAAACTGCAGAAGCAAAGAAGAAATTTCAACACACTGTAGCTCCGTAATGAAGCTTTTACGGACTTTTACATGTTTATATAAACTTTTTTTTTTAAATTACATGTAGATTCACCCCTCAAGTTGTGACATACTATTATGTTACACTTCGTATTCTAGAATAAGTTGCAGTGTTTGTTGAATTTCTGGAATCTGATGCTCCTGTTTATCTTTATTAGTTAATACAAATTTGTGCCAAAGAGACATTTGGATTTGAGAACATCACAATATAGATCCATAAATAGTTTGTGACGCTGTTGTTCAAGTGTTGAGCCGGATAATTTTACAGTGGAACCTCGGTATAACGAATCGGAAGGGAACCAGTAAATATTCGTTATATCAAGTAATTCGTAAATCTGAGGTTTGTTATATTGAGGTGAGGTTGGTCCAAAATTGTTATACCGAGGTTTTATTCACCTCGACATTACGTACTCATCTTGTTATAGCGAACTAATTTTGCTCATATAAATGAAAACTCATTTTTATCAAATTACTCATTTATTTTATATTTTCTTTTTCAAAACAATAAAGTGTACGTAGTACGTAGGCTTTTTTCTCTAAAATTCGCAGAACAAAATAAAAAGAGGTGAAAAATCAACCAATTGCTATAAAAGCCTGAATCTAATTTTATTTATCTTGATTGGAAAAAAGTAATAAATTGTAGTTTGTTTTCCACGGTTTCAATCTTCTGATGTTTGAAGGCAAACCAATTTCGTCGGAAAACTTATCTTTAGATTTGAAAATTGTAGCCAATGAACTTGCGGGAATCCCGAACTTATTAGCTATGTCAATTTTTTTGTAGAAGGATTTTGTCAACATAATTAATGATGCTTGGCTTTTCTGCGACAGATAAGGAACGCCTTTCACGTTTCTGAGCCATTGCAAAAAAGTGAGGAGCAACACTGATTACTTTCCATCAACTAACTTCGTATTTACGTAATACGCGTCGAAACCTGTCGCGGCTGAATCACATACATACCTGGTTATTGGTGAAAACGTTATATAGAGGTTTTGAGTTGACGAAATTCGTTAAGTAGAGGTATTCACACTCTTTTAGGTAGTTGAGAATTCGTTATAAAGAGGTTGTTCGTAAAAAATTTTCGTAATGTAGAGGTATGTTTTACATTGACTCTTATGGACGATTCAAGGGGATTATGAAAAATTCGTTAAATCGAGGAAGTCGTTATATTGAGGTTCGTTATATTAAGGTTGCACTGTATTAGTGAGTTTCCCCAGAGATGGCGTTATTTCGGTAGAGAACCCAAAGCATTATGCCAGATCGTGAAGTAAAAGGTCCAAGAGTGCCTCATATCATTAAAAACTATTCTCCATAGTGATGAGCCCCAAGACGACGGAACAGTAGTCTATGGATTCTTTCGACGTTGACAAGACTGATTCCGAAGTTTGAGTCTGATATTTGTTGTTTTTAATCGATTTATATAATTCTCTTCTTTACTGTGTATCTATTTATTTCCTTATAGATAAAATATTCTCTATCCCAAGGGCACTTTCAATTTCCCGTCAATCAGAACTCCATAAATATCCGTATGGTTTCGATTTAGGCTATCTCCAGAGCATTGCATCGAAATTTGCATTCCTATGCTTTAACTGCATTTGTGCTTGGAGACAATAAAGACATATAAGTTTCAGTTCTAACCTAATAATCATCCTCAGTAGAAAAAAATACACATCCTTATCCTTCCAAAACTTTCCTTAAAACCCTAATCGTTCTTTATTAAGCAACTTAAGTCATTAGAATGTCTCTTGCTTACCAAAATTCGGGTATCCGCTCAAGAATAACCCTAATCAATTTTATTTTTTCTTTCCTGATGGGTTGGCCACGCTGAGCCATCCTCTTCAACTTCGCATATCAACGAGAGAATTAAACGCTTTACATGGAACAAAATAGGGAATAATGTGATAACAGACTGATGAAACAGTGAGCGATAAAATATAAAGATAGAGAAAATATTTGCTATCCCAAAGGTAGTTTGAGTTCTCCCTTCCATCAGAACCAATAACTCCATAAACATCCGTTAGTGTCACTCTATGCTTTGTACTGCGTTTGTGCTTGGACTTTAAAAGCTAGATAAGTTTCAGTTTCTTACCTTGAAATCAACCTCAGTAGAAAGAAAATGCACTTCGTTATCCCTCCAAAACTTTCCTGAAAACCCCCGTAAATCGTTCTTTATTAAGCAAGAGACTCGCATAATTTAACAATCCTATTCACTTAAACTTAAGTCATTAGAATGTCCCTTACTTGCCAAGTTTCGGCTATCCGCTCAAGAACAACCCTAATCAATTTTATTTTTTCTTGCCTGATGGGTCGGCCAAGCTGCGCCATCCTCTCCAACTTCGCTTATCAACGAGAGAATTAAGCGCTTACCTGGAACAAAATAGGGAATTAAAATCGTATTCAACTTGAAGAGATGTATCTTGTATTTAATCGTTTCGTCATTTACAAGCTGGTTACAGACGTTGAATAATTTATCGACCGATAAATTTCCGGGGAAGGCCATAATTTATATTAGGACGATAATGAAAATAAGGAGCGGTTGCCGAAAATGTTGAGAATTAATGGGCGTGTTGAGGCGGCCTTATCTAAGAACAAGAATTTTCTTTCCGTTTCGATGGTTTTCGAATTTGGGAATCAGCATGAATTAGTTTGAATGAATGCGAGGTTTCATGTTATCTATATTGTCATAATGTGATTACTGAGTTCCGACCCACGCAGCGAAGGGGAATGCAATAATCGAATTAAACGGGTTTTGAATCGCCTGAAATGTACAGGAGGTAAAAATAAAAACTTTTTCTACAAAATCTTCGGAACCACAGAAGCTGTAGCTAACTGAGTATCTCATTTTCTAGGAAACTGCCAGGATGTTTAATCAAATGGCGACAGGAAATAGAATACACCAAACAACTTCTATGATCGGAACAATCAAATCGGTAATTCTCATTTGTATACTAAATAAAATAGTTTTTTTGGTACTATTTATGCAGTATTCGCTGTGAATTTATGCATTTCATCAAAAATCGTTCACATCAATATTGGCAAAGGTGAATTTCCATGGAGTTTCTTTGAATTACGAGCTCAGGCATGATTTTAAACTAGCAAATGCCGAATACCAGATAATTCATCTGACAGTACATTAAATTACTTCTTCGTTATATTGAATTTCAATTTTCATCGATACCCCTTTATGTACAGGATGACCAGAATTGGTATTCCCTGAACTGCAGCTTATTAACTCTATGAATGGCAAACTGCGGTCACCTTTTTTCGAGTAACTAACTCATTTTGCCGTCTAACGCATTGCTCAATCGTATTTTGTTTTTGAATTATAAACCAAAATTGACATTTGGTTAGTTTCAACATTATCTTCGTTTCTGTTTTTGATATGAACTTGTAGCAAAAATATTCTATTGACATTATTGGCTTAATCTAATTATAGCTGAAGGGTTTCCTTTCTGATTTATAGAACAATTTCGTTTTTCCTATGGAAACAAAAATTTATTTCACTTTAAATTTTCATCGTTTTTTCCTCGTTTCAAAAATATACATGGACCTATAATACTAACTGGACGTCGAACTTCCTTACTGTCACGTAGAAAAAAGTGAGGCAAATGGCCGCCATTTGGAGTTTGGAGTGAACCACAAATATTTTGATGTTTTATGCCATCTGTGATCGAATTTTGATTGAAACATAGACGTTCCTTTGAGAGAAGTGATGAAAAACGAACTCTTTTATTAGTGTTCTGTGAACTCTGACATTTCGGTCTATTAAAATTATAAATATTTTTGATTCTTGTGATTAGTTATTAAACAATATTGGTAATCCTATCATTTCGATTCGTTGAAATAAATTAAATAAAGGAATATGGTAATTCTAATATTTAAATTCATAGAAAAAGTGACATCTCTCAAAATATTTGTGGTTCACTCCAAACTGCAAATGGCCGCCGTTTGCCTCAAATTTTTTGACAGGTTCGCCATCTAGTTAGTATTATAAATCTATGAAAATATATAACATATCATATATCACTCTAAATCAGTGGCGACGCTGGAGGGCAGTGGTGTCCACGAATTTTCAGTGGAGTTGTGAGCATAGCCAATAAACATTAAGGGGGGACCTGGGCCAGCCCTCACCCCTCCAAGCGTAGCCACTGTCCTAAGGGCGATATATGACATGTAACATATACTGGGACAATGGAACACTAGAATCCTATAAAAAAGTGTCTGTAGAGTGTTTTTGTTTCAAATACATAGTACAAACAGGAACGGAGATAATGACTAAAACTGAAATTGCCCAAAAGTCAATTTCGACTTATAACCCGAAAACAAAAGAAAAAAGAGCAATGCGGTTGACGACAAAATGAGTTTTTCAAAAAAAGATGACCGCAATGAGCCATTAATTTTTCTCATCTCATAGGTTTGTAGTTGTGGTTCAGGTATCAACAGTTCTGGCCACTCCATAGAGTCATGATTTTAGCGATATATGTTGAAAAGTTTTTGAACTATGGTTTTCTGAACCTTCCCTCAAATTTTCAAGTCTATGGCTTTTTCATTTCGAAAGTTATTGTGCGTACGGCTGGTCAGACAGTTATGCGGAATAGGGCGAAGGTATAGCTCGCCCTAGGAACAAGCGCCATAATATTTAGGTATATGAACAAACATCAATGATGATGAGAAATAATCATATTCTGGTTTCGTTTTTATGAGTACCTACATCCTTACGGATGAATCGTAGGCATAATTTTACTACGAATTCCTCATGGTTCTTTCCATATAAAAAATTCAAAACCATTTTCGACTGAAATTCTGAAAAATATTTTGAATCTCACTTCTGTTGAACTCCTAAATGGCGAGTCATCATCTTCTTCAATACTACTGACCTGAAAATGGAATGAAGCCGTCAATTGCTTCTATACAGAAAAACAGGTCCATTTATAACTACCTATTTACTATCTGACGTTCAAAATCTAAGATGAACTACAGTATGTGTAGGTATACGCTTTTTTGATTGCCATTGAAATTCTGATTTTGCTATTTCCAATGAACATTAAATCAATATTTTCTCCAGAGCTACGTTATAAATTTATATGATATTGTTTATTCATTCAACAAAAATGCGAATTGGTGTGCCTTTGCAAACCAGTTTTCTGTGAATTTCATCGAACTATCCATTTACAATATTCAGTCCGGTGAACAATATATGTATCAACTATCAGGTGCATATCAGAAAAAAAGAAACAAAAACTTATCAGTTTTCAAAATCGATTATTAAAATATTCATTTTAATAATATGAACAAGTGTGCCAAATATTTTGACTTATGTAATGTTGTTTAAAATAGAACTTGATTCATTCGACGTGAATGACATTGACCTCATGAAATATATCGTTCTTTGATTAAAAACCTCAGTATTTTTTGCGGACCAACTAGAGACATTTCATTATTCCGTCGTGAAAGTTGTTCGATTTTGTATTTAAGTGGCCTTCATATCATCATTTATTGCTCATAAATTGGTTATGGACCCGACCAGATTTAAAGGTTAAAAAATATTCTAAATTATCGATCTGTTCGATCACTTAAGCCTATTAACAACATCGTCCGATTTAATACACCCTATACCTACCCTGAAAATCTCAAATCAACAAGTATTTTGCTCAAAACTATGGCACCCTATTTCTCTAGGAATACGAGCGCGAGGAGGCCCTCCCTGGAAATTCGAAGTACGAGTATATCGAAGTGAGAATATCGATAACCAATATATTCATTCTGAACATAGACTGTTTCATTTTTTGAACGCACGTTATCAATATTGTTTTGGAATTGACAATAGTAAGATGTCAAAAATTATACAATGCAAAGACTTTTTAGGGACATTGAACAAAGGTTCATCTTATTTCATCTAATATACGTGTACAATATCACCAACAATTTTCATAAATAATATTCCGCTTAATAGACGTCCAATTTCGATCATGACGGCAATGCTCCAAAAATCTACCTACTATGTTATATATTTAAGAGGTTATGAGTGTGGATGTTTTTCGGATCATCTATATATTATCAGATTATTGATCGAGAAAAACGACAAAAATCTAATGATATATAGACATTAGAGAGTCATCACAATAACATAAATCCTCAAACATCTATTACATGTCAAACGCGATACTAAGTTAGGATAAACTAAAAAAAACAGAAATTTCACATGTTATAGAAAGACTCACTTTGACGTGAAATAGATGTCTAAAAAAGTATATTTTTCAACGTAAATCTCGCGGACATTTTTACGTCGAATCTAGGTTAGAAATTCAATACATTTTGATGTTTTATAGATCATCTAATAATCTATTTTATATAGTCTATAAAATGTTTAAAAGATGTGTGTGTGTTTGTTTGGGATGTATCAACCTATCAGGTGCATATCAGAAAAAAAGAAACAAAAACTTATCAGTTTTCAAAATCGATTCATTAGAGGAAAAATGCCGATGGTACATTTCGAAATTTTTGTTCCAGTTTCAACCAGGGTGTAACACTACTTCAGAGCTCGAAATCTTAAAGTTGAGTTCATAAATGTATAGAAAGAAAACCAAACTTTTCAGGCTATTAAAATATTCATTTTAATAATATGAACAAGTGTGCCAAATATTTTGACTTATGTAATGTTGTTTAAAATAGAACTTGATTCATTCGACGTGAATGACATTGACCTCATGAAATATATCGTTCTTTGATTAAAAACCTCAGTATTTTTTGCGGACCAACTAGAGACATTTCATTATTCCGTCGTGAAAGTTGTTCGATTTTGTATTTAAGTGGCCTTCATATCATCATTTATTGCTCATAAATTGGTTATGGACCCGACCAGATTTAAAGGTTAAAAAATATTCTAAATTATCGATCTGTTCGATCACTTAAGCCTATTAACAACATCGTCCGATTTAATACAACCCTATACCTACCCTGAAAATCTCAAATCAACAAGTATTTTGCTCAAAACTATGGCACCCTATTTCTCTAGGAATACGAGCGCGAGGAAGGCCCTCCCTGGAAATTCGAAGTACGAGTATATCGAAGTGAGAATATCGATAACCAATATATTCATTCTGAACATAGACTGTTCCATTTCAGTTTGGAAACAATTGAAAGTTATAATATATTCATCAATTTGGATGTATGCACACTCGGGAGATTGCCATCACTCTAACTGAAAAGGCAATCTATATCCGAAATGTTGTGTGCTCGTGATTTTCCGATTCTTATTTTTCCAATCAACGTTTGACCTGATAAAGGCATAAATATTCAAACATCGTTGGGATTCCGAATCGAGAGATATATTCTTCGGGACACATGCCATTCACTTTTGATTAATTTTTCCCATTTTCCCAGATTTCTCATTGGAAATTTTGTTTTCAAAACGTATATTTGAAAGTGATTGAAAAAGACAGTTTGAGTAATAAATCTCAATCATATTTATTAGTCATTAAGAATGGGTGTCTCCTGAAACATATTTATCTTTAACAGAGCATTCCTCTGAAAACAATTTCAATGCAAGAATAGTTTCTCATAATACATATTTATGCAGAAGGCAATGATATATTTTTTAGTTCAAAATTCAAAAACGGATTTTTGAATAAGTGAGCTTTCTGTACAAGTTCTCGACTGCATTTACTCTGAATCACTGAATGTTTTGTTGGAATTTATTGAATTTTTATGAATTGAATTTTTGATTCTGAATTTTGGTTAACAGAACAGTTTATTGAATTACTGAATTGGAACATGGAGGATGAAATCTCAAAGACAGAGTTCCGAGTAACAACACATAATATGGACCTGTAACTATAAAAACTGTGTGAATCTCAGATATTTCAACACTATTATATGGCATAATGAATGGATTCACCGCGAGCTAGGCCCGGCTGTAAAAATGAGGCCCCACTAGTACGTTACGTTTCATTCCGTCATCGGACAGTCAACGTTGTCTCGTTTACGATGTAAGTTTCATGACATGGTAACATGACGTGACGTAACGTAACGTAACCGACAAGTGGCGGCGTGGCATGCCGCCAGTGGATAGTTCCCTCAAAAAACTCCATAAAAAATGTTCAGAAACAACCAATTCTACGATGATTGTTGTTTATATTTACTCAAGTAATTAATTGGACCACCAACAGTTTTTTGCGATGAATTTCCATTAAGGACAAGTAGTTGGAGGAATCAGTTCGATTCTAGATGAATTTCGTGAAAGTTGTCGAAAACCAGTTGTTGTTCCACAAACCCTTGATACTGTGCTTGAACTGATACAGAAAAATCGTTTTCAAGAATGAGGATACAAGATATCTCAGCTTTCATGCGGCTCTCCAGCATAAGTTCAGGAATATCCATCTTGTGAAGGATTTCTTGTCTCTCTCTTGAATATCCTGATCAAAATAATTTTATTGGTGAGAATTATACGTAAAATACGTATCATCTGAACGGAAAAAACTGCCATAACGTTTTTATTCTTATTTGAAAAAATGAAATAAAGTGGTACGAATTAGATGAATCACTTCACCGTACTTATTGATATTTCTTTCAGTATTTTCATGCTTTCGCAAGTTTTATGCAAATGCAATTTCTGCCAATGCGGCAAAAACAGATAAATCGCTCAATTTCTCGATGAACGAAATTAGCAATCACATCACAAACGGAACTTGTTTTCCGTAATCAACATTTCAGTCTTCAAGATCGAGAATTGAATAGTTCTTGAACAGCTGCTCTCTGGAATTAAAATTAGCGTAAACTATCTGGCAAGTGCGCCTCTGTCCGGGACGGGTTTTCGGCCAAATCCCCTATTATTCCCATCATTCCTGAAGCAGACAACGGAGTGGCGAAGTAAGAGTAATTATAATACATGTGCAGAAGGCATTGATATTCATTTCAGTTCAAAATTTAAAGAGTATTTTTTTGAATTTTTTTGTTGAACTTCATTGAATTTTTTTCAAATAAATTTTTGCATTGAGAATTTTGGTTAACAAAACTCTCAAATGACACACGAAAGATGAAATCTTAAAGAAAGTTCCGAGTACCAACACACAATAAGGAAATATAACCAAGAAAACTGAGCGAATTTAAGATATTATAGCACTATTATGCTATGGCATACCGAACGGATTCAAACGGGCTGTGCCAGTCTTCTACTTCTTCTTCTATCTATGACCCACTCGGGGCTATGGGCTCAGCCGCCGGCTATGTACCCAGTTTCTTCATGTGCCAGGCTGCAAGAGTGAGGACCACAGAACATATAATAAAAGGAATTCGAAGCCCTTACTATTCTGTGGAAACAAATTGGTGGCCATTTTGAGTAGCTAAACACTGGTAGCGACATCTGCGGCAACATTAGGAACTAATATCTGTCCAATCAAATAAATCGAAAATGTTAATAAGTCTCGTTTTTATTCTCATCACTTCCTTCGATGAATTAAATCGGAGAGGAAGATGAAGTATATAGTTTTCATCTTCTTCCACGATTAAATTCAATGCAAACTTTTGAAAATAAAAACATGACCTATCACACATTTCAGAACTCAAAAAGGTTACTTCGTGATAAATATAGGCAACATTTGTAAACATGATGGTGGAATTGATATTTTCATAAGTATTCAAAACAATATGAGCACTAATACAACAAATTACATTAAATTTGTTGAATGATATACATAGCATCAATATCAATCGCCAGCGACACTACGGAATGCAAATCCTTCGAACAAGAACCAGTGATGACCTAGAGTAAAAGATTATGAAGATGATTTATTGCAATAATCCAATGCCAGGTTGTATATTCCAAGTTTTGTTGCCAAATCATACAACACATACCTATATTCTTTGCTTATGGCTGCCATAAAACAATCCACATCAAAAATCACAAAAAGAATCAAGAGAGATATTTAATGCCTTCTGCTAAGGAAATAATTTGGTTCAATTTTTAGGCACTCGGAAGAAGAGCCTTCTGAATTTTACTCGTAGAAATAGGTACAAGGGAAAATATTATACTGAAATTTCGATGTCGAAAGGTACACTGTTTCACTAAACATGTTTGATGAAGAAAAATGTGATGAATGGGATTGAATAGGGAGTTAGCAATTCTTGTCAGTATAAAATAGACAAAATATAAAAATTACCTAATAAATTCAAAAGCAAGCCATGAAGTAAAGGTTGAAAAAATTCACTGATTACCACTTCACACATTTCACTAACAAAACTGAATTGTCAAATTGTTGCGTCAAAGTCAAACGTCAAAACATCCATTCCATTTAGAGTGAGACAACATACATCATCTTCCATCTCCCTCAATCTTGAGTGGCCGCCATAGAGTAATCTGTTTCCTTCCTAGCACTAGCAGTTTCACCTCTCTGGTGAGGACCAAGTAGTACGTTTCGTTGCGTTCCGTCGTCGGACGTCAACGCTGCGTCGTTTTAGATACAAGTTTTATGACATGCCCCATAAGTGCGATGCGTTGTCGCGAACAATTTATTGCGATGAATTTCTTTAAAGAACCATTAGTTGGAGGAATAAATTCGATTCTGGATGAATTTCGTAAAGTTTGTCGGATACCAGTTGTTATACCGGAAACCATTGATGGTGTGCGCGAACTGATACTGAGAAATCGAGTTTTGCAATGTTGAAACAACAACAGCATTCTAGGGCTCTTTAGCATACATTCAGGAATTCCCCATGAATGATTCATTGCCTCTCTGAAATATCTTGATTGAAACAATTATACTGATGAATAGAATACATCTAGAAGGAAAAAACTGGCATAACTCTCTTTCACATCAAAAAAATTCGAAAAAATGAAATTAAACGGCACGAGTTAGAAGAGTCGCTTCACAGTACTTTTCGATATTACTTCCAGTATTTTCATGCTTTCGGAAGTTTTATGCAAGTGCAATTTCCGCCGATTCAGTGAAAACAGATAAATCGCATAATTTCTCAATGAACGAAATTAGAAATCAGATCACAAACGGAACTCGTTTTCCGTAATCAACATTTCAGTCTACAAGATCGAGAATTGAATAGTTCCCGACCAGCTGCTCTCGGGAATTAAAATTCGCGTAAACTATCTGCCGGCTGCCCCTCTGCAAGTGACGGTTTTTCGCCAAAAACCCCTCTAATTCCCATTATTCCCGAAGCAGACGACGGAGTGGCGGACTTAATGAATTTCCTCTATTTTTATACGTCCGAAAGGATTAAGTGATTCATAAAAATCTTTCTGCTGTGCTTCGGAAACTCTGCTGCTTTGAACCGATTATCTCGTTAATCTTAATAATAAGGAATTTGGTCTTCCGTCTGGTCCTGCAAAGACGGATTAACGTTCTAGCTTGTGTCAGAAATATTTATAGCTAGGCAGCAAGATTATTTTAAGGAAATTTTATGTTTTATTATATATTATATTTCATCTGTTCTGAAAAACTGCAAACATTTTTCTTAGTATTCAAAAGAGGTGGTGTAACGGTTCATTCATCGTAAATTTGGAATACCATCAGTGGTGGCTGCTTCATAAGTGGATTCATAGATTCACTCATCTTGGCAACCTAATTTTTCTCGAGAAGGGATGAATATTTTTTTATTCCGTTGACGGTATTTGGTACAAGTCAGTGTCAACTTGAGATGTGCATAAAGGTTAGAGGAAACAATCAGGATCCCAGGCGTCGCGGAACTATCAAAAATTTTTATCTTCAGAAACGTACCTTTTTTATTGTGTAATTCGAAATATAATTTATTTCCCAATGTTTCTTCTGAATACAATTTTTTCCTATTTCTTACCGTCAGCGACCTGCAGCGTGTTTTAGGTTAATTCTATTCCATTTATTTCTTTCTGTATTGTGACAGTATGCCTTGATTTAGAGACATATATATGATTGTGTTTCTTAAAATCAAAGAGACTAACTAACTGACAAACTATTTCTCAATAATTATATTCATCAAATATTCTTATTACTTCAAAGGCTTTTGATTTATACAGGTTGTTAGAAAATAAATGCGACAACTTCAGGATATTTAAGTTTGTCCAAAAATGTGAAGGGAAGATTCTCTTTACTAAACCCCTGAAATGCACAGAGATACGGGGTGCTAATATTGAAAAATCGTTTTTTACTAATTTATCCAGAATATGTCATGTTGCAGAAAACAGTATTCTAAAACGGTTGACTTTAGGGCGTATGACCTGAAGTAACTTTTTTGTGTAAAAAATATTGGCGGTCGAAATGGGTATCTCAAAAACAGTACTTATTAGAATTATTAGCGTATATCAAATCCTTCAACAACCTTCACCTTTTATTCGCAGAAAATATAGATTATTATGATTAGAATATATGCTCACGGATCTTATTTTCTCTATAATAAATGGTTTCGGAGGTGTTCGCAAAATACGATTTTTTTCAATTTCAACAGCCTGCATCTTGAAAACAATTAAGTTTAAAGGGTAAGTGAATGGAATATTCTGCTCATATTTACGGACGAGCAAAACATACTGAAATTTGTCGCACTTACATAGCTATTCACTAACAATTTGTAAAGTCAAAAACCTTCGCATGCTTAATTGTTCATATTGGGAAAACGTCTTCCAACCTTCAATTAACTGAAAGCATCATGAAACATTGTATCGAAAAATCGTTTCCATAAATAATCGAGTGTAAACCGGCAAAATATTAAGAACTAATCGGTATTCGAAGAGTATAGAGGAATTATTGTAGGACTTATTAATGTATTTTATTTGAAACCCGACTTCAGGTTAGCATAGTCCATTTTCCTACTCATATCCACATGAGAAGGTTGCATCAAAAAATGACCGATTATCGGTTAAATATTTGATTTGCCTTTTCATCCCATATCTCATGTCCTAGGTGTATTTTATTCAGCGTTCCAATCGAAAAAATAACCGATTGAATGGAAAGTTCGGTATGCATATGCAAAATGAATATTTACAGTGCATAGGGAATAATAACACAAAATGAGCATTTTTGGTAGCGGTCAAAAATTATGCATGCTTTTGGTAACCGTTGAGTAACAGTTCCCTCTGCTGAATGCGACCATTGGCATACACTTATCATATTGACTTCATACTTTCAAACAAATGCAAGCAAAATAATACTTGAATTGAAATGTCGTTTCATAAATAATCGAGAGTAACTCAGGAAAACATTGAGAACGTATCGGTATTCAAAAGTATAGAGAAATGAAAGAAGGTAGCACTTTTACATGTTTTTTTCGTGAAACTGAAACTCATTTTACCAATTCCCATTTTCCTTTCCATACCTACATGAATAATTTGCATCACAAAATGCCCGATTATCGGTTAAAAAAATCGTTTTATCGTTCAGTATATAAATCTTTCCAAGCAGCGATTTGCCTTTTTCATTCCAGGTCCTATGTGTATTCACCGTTCCAATCGAAAAAATAACCGATTGAATGGAAAGTTCGGTATTCATATGCAAAATGAATATTTTCAGTGCATAGGGAATAATAACACAACATAAGCAGGACTGGAGCTGCCGAGTAATGATAAAAGCTGACAGCTCCCCTGCCAATCACCGATTCGCATTCAAACTCCGTTAACCAGATTTCGCAACCCTCTTTGATGCAACCCGCGAGCCAGGGGTGGCGTAGATGCGTCAACGCACAGGGGTGCGAATATGTTGAGTCCCACAGGGATATACCCAGATTTTTCGAATCACGACTTTAGAACTTGTTCGGTTCTTTACGGAAGAATAGATATGGGGACCATATTTTTAACTCCCCTCTTGATAAAATTTTGTGAGAATGTCACAGAATCAGGCATTCAGGAATTGATCCTAGAGTTTGTTATTTTCATCTGATTTCGTTTGCAGATTTCCTTTTTTTTCAATTCACCTCACATCTCAAGTTTTGTATTCATTTAAATAATAGATTCACCATCTAAACGTAAATAGTAGTTTTTCCATACTATCCCCATCATCAAAATAGCAATGGGTGAAGGTAAGGCAAGACTGGGTAGTTAAGGTCTGATTGAGAAATGAAGTGATATTTTCATGGTAAGAGTAACAGATTATTTATTGAATTTACTACAAAAACTATAGCATTGGAATAAAAGCGAAATGAAAACAAAAATTCTCGTAGTTCAGAAAAAAAGATTTTTTCGAATCGCGACTTCAGAACTTATTCGGTTCTTTACGGAAGGAAAGATATGGGAAACATTTTTTTAACTCTCCTCTTGATAAAATTATGTGCGATTGTCACAGAAGCAGGTATTCAGGAATTGATGTCTACAGCGATGAAAAAATTTCACCCAAAATAAATGAAATTTTGTACAATTGTACCTCTTCAATTATCAATCACGAATATGAAAACAGAATTGAAAAAAATCAAACGGTTTCGTTACTACAGTCATTCAAATGTTTCGTTCAGACCTCTGAAATAATAAAAAAAAGTTGTTTTTAGTTCTAACAATTACGTCCAACACCCTGTTTCTCGCTTATGCTTTACACACGGGATATATTGTATAGGGCAAAAATGATTCTCCCGGTGTCCTCTACACGAATATATATGTTGGTCCAGTTTATGATCAAACATCCTGTATAATACCAGAAAGAAAGTGCCATCTCGTTTTAAGGTCCATGTATATGATATAGAGCTATTCTATGCTGATGAGCCCTAATAAGGACTAAATGACCATTCATGAATGCTCTGTTTGATACTACTTCTTTGCATTTTGCAAATTAGCTCCGAGTTTAATATGGTTGCATTTAATTGATTGATTTCATTCTCTGCTTACATTATTTATGAATTCATAGTGATGATACGCTGTAAACCGTTGTTTAATAATAATGTTCCAGTTCAACACAAATAGAATGTATAAAATATTCATCAAATTATTGAAAATATTTATGATTAGATACATTTATCATTCAGATATTCATTAACACTATAAGAACATTTAAACACAAGAAAATATTTTATTTTTCTACAGAAAGATGATATATTCAGAGATTCAATTGAATCAGGAAGATGGACGAAGAATGTAAATGCTTTGATATTTTGCTGATGTCTCTTATTTAGTAGCAGTTGTAGTTCTATGATTTGGTACGAAAAAAGTTCTTTTATTTTTTGTACCATAAAAAGTAATTTAGTAACGCTTAGACCCGGGGGTCTTGGTGGCCATTCAATTGTACCACGTTGTCCAATCCGGTGTCATGCCAATAAAGGGTTTTGTCCTATTTCCTAATAACCATATGAGTTAATTGAAACACATTGTATGGTAATAATCCATCTGTCACGGGCTTTTCAACGAGCCCAAATATGACAAATGATTGAATTTGAAAAAAAAATTGGGTAGAAATCTCGACTTCGTTTGGTATTAATGAATGTTTGAAAAAAAAAGTTAGGTGGGGTTGCTGCGAAGGCGTTAAAGAAAAATAATTTTCATACTTCCAAAATGAATTGACATGTTTCAGCTGTTTTTTAAAGTCACTGATTTAAAATATATCAATTCGATTAAGGATTTAATTGCCCAACCCTCTATATAACTTCTTATCAAACAACTCCGAGACAATAAAATTTTCGTTGAAATTCATGATGTAGTAAATCTTTTCTTAAATACAATCACGAACTGTAATTCTCGAAATTTCCATTCACTAGTAATAATTTCTCCCTCGACAAATTGGCCCTCTTTTCGGTGACGCTGCAAGTTTCAGATAGCATCAGCCCATTTACAACGAATAAAGGCCGTTTTTCTGGATTTCCGAGTCGGTTGACCCAAGGAAATGAAAGAAATATTTTCCTTTCAACATACTTCAGGGATTATGAGCTTTCATAAGTTTCGCTGTTGAATAATTCAATAATTTCCTGTATCAGGTCACCGTTATGAAAACAGAAGTGCTATATGTGGCGTTTTCGAGAAATGAGGTCATCAGAACATTTTTATCGATCGTGTTGGAAAAGAAGTTATCTTTCGTTCAATTTTTATGAGATGTCATTCATTAGATTTCATGTGAACTTGCAGGTGAATATTTAATATACCTAACTGTTAACTAACAATGACGTTTTATATACAGGGTGACCTAATGAAATGGAGCCAGTTATAATGTTTTCCATAATGAATTAAAGGTGAAATTCACTAGAACTTGAACATTAACTTATGTTCTTAGGGGAGCACATGTAACTGTACAGTGGATGCTTGAGAACGCTACAAGTGCTGCAAATCCAAGAATTTCAACCTTTTACCGCATCGTGTGCCATATATGGCACAAACCCAAAAAAAATGTTTTTCGAATCAGCTGAATATTTCCGCAACAGCATATTACAGCTCATATCTGGCACATTCATAAGAAGCAGTATGATACTTGCAGAGGCGCTGAACTAAGTAGAATGCCTACAATAGGCGTTCATTTTTCCTTTTTACTGAATCTGGTTTGGGCGAGAGTTCGATGATATCTGTGGTGGTTTTTATCATTGAAAACTGTTTTTTTTTTCGGACGATAAAATATCTTGGTTTTATAAGTGATTTCAAGAACCCATTTAGGTAAGTTTCAAACATTTTGATCTCCAAAAATTTATTAAAAAAATACCAAAACAGTTTGTGCCTTATGTTGAACATCATGCAGTGTCACAATCTGAAATTGCATTGCATATTTATCCCAGATATGGATTCAAAGCTATTTTATGGAAAAATGAAAGTAGTATGGATTCTTGATTTTGACAAGGAAGAATATAATTTATCAGAAGGGGATGAAACACATGCAGTAGTAGGTAATACTCGCATCGGTATCTGTCTGATGAACCGTATGCCCTTCTAGATACAAAGATAGCCATAGCAAAATGCTCTTTGTACAGCTGGAAAACCAACTAGACAGAACAAGGGAAGACCAAGTGCAACACTGGTATGAAAATAAGCAGAGAAAAGGATCAACAAAGAAAATCCCCCAAGAAGACGTGCAAAAGGATGGTGATTTACCGCATGCGATGCAAATCCCTAGGCTGCTCAGAGAAAACTCATAATTTGTTCAAAATGCCAAATATCAATGTATCTGACAAAGACAGGAACTGCTGCCTTTGTTTTCATACTGAATAATGGATATGCCTAAATATTTTCTTGTTGCATGATGTTCCATATGTGGAACAACCAGTTTTTTCGAAATAAATTTCAAAATTTTGAGTATCGAATTCTTTGAGTAATTTTAGGTTCAACCTGAGATAAAATTCTTTGGGAATTAATTTTTTCATAGCAAAATGAAAACTAATGCGGTAAAGGGTTAATAGAGAATAGGAGTCGAATAATCATGTTCAAGCGCTTTAAATTTCCTGTGTAGAAATTGCCTTTTTGATATTTTCAGACCAGTGATTTAGTAAAAAAAGGTATCTGTCTATTATTCTCAGTGTATTCAGTGTACGTGAAGAGCCATTTATTCAGATCAAATATTCAAATTGAAAGCACTATTCGCCTCACATTAACCCATTCTATCTGACAAATTTGTGGGCACCTTTTCGAGTTTTTGGAGTCGTATGTCATCATCATGACATCATGAATGTAAGCCTTAAAATGCTCAACTGTCCATGGTTTTTCGGCATATTAATTCTCTTTTACGGTTCCTCACAGAAAATAGTCCAACAAAGTCAAGTAGCAGATTCTTGGTGGCCAATTTATATCACTATTTCGGAACATCTAATGATCATGAAAAATTTGACTCAATAAATCGATTGCGGTACGTGATGTGTGGCAAGTTGCACCATCTTCTTGAAACCATTCATAATTTACATCAATGGCACAAAGAGCGGGGAAACGAAATGAGTAATCATAGTGCGATTGGTTGTCTCCAGTGACCGTTATGATGTCGCTATACTCAGATTCAACAAAATATGGACCGAAAATGCCTCTGATTCGCAAGCCGCACCAAACATATATACGAGTATTGGCTCATCAACAATGAAGCTGGATCTTATTGATGGATCTCAGATTTTGTTGAGACCAAAAGACGGTTGTTTCCTTCATTATTCTCCGTTTTAGTTTTTTTTATTATGGAAATTTCGCTCCATAAAATTCTGTAGTTTTCATTGAAAGTATGTTGAACCAGCTTTGACTTATAATCCTTGTTGATCAACATTTTTATGTTCTTTGATTGGAATATTTAACGGACGTTTTAGTTTGTTCAAGAACATCATACGTGCAATTTTTGGTAAGTTGACTTTCATTATCGAGTTTAACTTTCGTTAGATTAGTCCTGATTGCTGTTCTCACTTTGTACTTACTTCAAATCTTTTCAGGTAACCATTTAACATATGATTTATTATATAATGTGGTACTATACATAATATGAACCACACAGCAAGTCAAACCGAAACAGAACAAACGATATTCACTATATAATACCACATGTAAAGGGACGATCTGAAAAGATAAGATTTGCTTTGGCGTTTCAAACAACTTTTTGCAATACCTAACCATTTTACTCAAGAATGTCAGGTGAAGGCATCATACAAAAATTGCATATAATGAAGTACTTTGTTCGTGTGGTAAAGCCTATATCGAAAAAAATAAACAGACTTCAACTGTTCGAATAAAAGACAATAAAAATTAACAGAGAAATACTGATGAATCAATGCTTTGAATGAAGGTCATGGAATTTTATAGGGTGAGGCTTGCATGATATTAAAGGAAGGAAAACTGGAACGTTGAAAGTTATCTACAGAGAACAGTTTTCATGTCAATGGATCTTTCATCATTGTTATAATATATCTTAATTGTTGATACTATTGATACAATGTTTTAAGGATGACTGCTTTATTTCAATTCACATAAGTACATGTTCTGTATGACAGTGCAGATATGCGCAGTATCATATTACATTAATATATGACAATCATAGAGAATTTTACTCCAATAAATACTTATACTAAGGCTCTGAAAAGGGGAGTATACCAGACAGCCATGCTGGGTCCAACCACAGACTCGAAAATTACAGAACAATTCGAATGAAATGAAATCTGTAATCGAATAAATGCTTATGCTTACCTGTCTAGTCTCCAACTTTATTGTTTTGAATAAAAAATCAATACTTTCTATTAACTATTCTTCAAAAAAAGCACGCAACTAACAATAGAGCACAATAACTGAGAAATTGACATTACCATCTGTAATTTTCGAGTCTATGGTTGGACCCAGTCAGCCTGTCTGGCATACCTATCTTTCTAGTGCTCTACTTATACCGGATGTGACAGATTAGAATGACATTATTTCTGATTCGACAAAACCGCTGGTTCAAATTTCAGCCAATAGATGAGGCAAAATTCAGAAAACTACTCAGTATGAGTAATTTTTTCACAACAGAAACAACATATACATTACATGTTACCTGACATCACCCTATTCACCTTAACGAGACACTAACGTCTAAAAGCTCAAACAGAGCTTTATCTCTAAAAGAGTGCACCAATTCTCCTGACGACCTGTCAGCCCTTTAATATTCTTTTTTTATCTGCAGTCACATCCCCCAAGCACAGCTCCGAAATGACCGGTTTCGGATGTAACGGGATAGCAAGCGGAACAAAAATTCGCCATAAATGACGAATGATGTTTTTTATGTTTTCGTTCAATTCCACGTCCATTGTTGGCGCTATTCGTGCCGCCGCCTCCAGATGAGCAAATGCGACGCGGATTAGATCCGGTATGATAGATCTCGATTAATATGCCTCCCACGTTTTGCGCATGCAATTATATCGCAACTACGCTAATGGTACGTTGTATGTTTGGCTATAATGGCCTTATCTTTACCTTTCCACAATGCCGCTTTTCAAAATTTCGGTCCTTCTGTTTTCGAATCTACATTTGAGTATGTTATTGTCCTGAATATCAATCATTTCAATAACACGCTTAGACATGTTGATAAAGAATAATCAATAGTTGGTAAATTGATGCACAGTGTGTTATTATCACTGAACACACTGAAATCATCACCTCAATATTTTGTATAGGACTTGAGATTGATACTGAATATATGAATGCAAATTATTCAAAAACTGAAATACCTATGTAAAAACTTGTCAATTCAAAAAAATTAATACTATGGTTCTGATGATGGGATCCTCTTTAAATTTTGCATGAACATTCAGCATATTAATCTCTTTATACAAAATGAATTTTACTCGAATCGGATATCTTGTTATAAAAATATGAAGATTCTTATTTCCAATATTCCAATTCAATTTGGAAACCTAACACACACATCTAATCCTGAAAATTTCAAGTCTCTGGGACAATCTCTTCGAAAATTATCGTGCTAACGGACGGGGTGGTGTTTTGATGTTTTTTTCGTATTAATTATGTTTCTGAAGGTGCACTCACAAGATATCGAGCCAAATCACTGAAATAAATAAAATTATATCGATGAAAAAGAAGCCCTTCGATTTGAATACTTCAGCTCATTCTCTAATGATCATATGTATTATAACCTGTTATTGACTTCTATATGTGTCATATGTCATTGCATTTTTATCATTGTTACACCGATGTCCATAATTTTTATATTTTATTAAAGTTTATTCCGTAAAAAAAATTTAGAGAGCCCTGAGCAGGTGCTTTTGAGCGCTCGTTTATTGGTGGAGCTATGAGGCTATTACCGCAAAATTTTGTATAGGACTTTAGACTGATACTAACTATATAAATACTAAATCTCAGCACTATCGGAATAATATTCTGAAAATCATTCGAAAACTGAAATATAAAACATTGACAATTAAAAAAGTTGAATCATATGGTTCAGATAATGCAATCTTCTTGAAATTTCGCATGAACATTCAGTATATCGATCTTCATTCACAAAATAAACTTCACCCTAATCTGATATTTTGTTATGGAAATATAAAAATTCTTCTTTTTAATATTCCAATTGAATTTTCTACAGTTTTTTTCAACACTGTTGCCACAAAATTTCACATGAGGCTTATTAAGAGCATCTCACGTGTGGCTGGTCCCGTTTTGTCTGATATATTGAGGAATAAAAATTTTGAATGGCCTTATTTTATGAAACACCCTATACGATTTGGCTGGTTAACGAACTCAATTGAAACATTTGGGAACCAAACTCACCCTGAAAATCTCAAGTCTCTAGGACAATCTTTTCGAAAGTTATCGTGCTAACCGATTCGTCATCACGGAGTTGATCCCAATCGTTTGAGACCATTTTTGACTCACGATTCGAAAATTACAGACATTTGGGCAAAACGAAGGAAAACGTGAAAATTTGTATTGTTTTAAAAGATTAAATGAAGCCAAGGGGATCTTTCGAATCGATAAAATAAGAGATTATTAATTGTTATTTGGGCTATTTCTATCATTTTCGCCCTTACTATTCAACGTCTCGGCCAGCATATGCCGGACATCGTCATTCCATGAAATGACAGAATATTTTTAACTAGCTTCCTATCCTGGAAGTTTTAATGAATAAAAGAAATGTTATTTCAATTACCACTGATATCAGCCAAATAATACAGGGTAGTATAACCTCAATCTGAATCTAACCATCATTTCAACTCCAAATTGTAAGTGGCCAAATTTCTATAAGATAAAATTGAAGAGATTGAAAGTATCTCTGAAATTCCTAAGAGAGAAATTGTATCCCAAGAAACTGGTGAAAAAGAAACCTCAAAGAAGCATCGTTTATGTCAATCGCCGAAAACTCCTTAAGTACTATCTGTAGATCTAGAAAACGTCTTGGCTCCCATGATAAGATCATAAACCAACACTTTAGTTGTTGTTTTTTCGAATATGGAAAACAGAACACACGCTCGTATCAAGGGGAACTAATCATAATTCATAGCACTTCTTCAAATTGTTCAAGTTTTCTTGAAGGGTAGCATAGTTAGAGGATGGACATTTATAGAGCGTCACATGGTCCGCATATGAAGATCTTTAGGATATAAATTGCCGAGGCAGGTCTAGGGTGCAAAAGTGGAAAAGCAATGACCCCAGGAAAGAACCTTGAGGAACTCCATACAGCACAAGCAAACCTAATGAGGAGAAGACACTGCCAAATGGTATAATCAGGGCGAGTCTGTCCGTAAATCTATGAATCTTGTCATTCAAGCAATATTGCCCAAATTTATAGCAATATGGCTATAAGTATTGCTTATTCTGTTTCTACTGCTAGAGCAATTTTGGTTTTGAATTTTGCCTTAGCAATATTCGAGAATCGGAATTTCTAGAGCTTGCAATACTGTTATTCATAATATTTGAACTACTTACAGCTTGTACAGTGTACAGTTATACAGTGAAAACCCTATTGACTGATGTAGCTTTTTCCACATCGTCATTACTCGAAGAAAATTTTTCATATCGAGGTAATAAATTAGTAGATACTCGTATGAGGTTCTGATTCCTAATGAAATCCTCTTCTCCGAGCTCTTCTCGTAACTAGTAGGCTAATTCCTAGATTGAAGTCCGCACCCCCTCACCAACTGTAGTCTGATAGCTGCCGTAAGCAAAAAATTTTAGACTTGTGAATTTGGTTCATCAATAATTTTCAATCAAATCAGAAACGGTTTGTTTGTCCAATCGAAATATTTTGATAAACCTCTATGGTGTCCCTGGTATGTCAGTATAGCGATCTAAAAATTATCCTTTTAATTAAATGTTCTGTAGTACGTCAATTAATTTTCAGTAGTAATATCCCTAGGACATTGATAATAGACGAGATAATTTTATGACAACCGAAAGCTCATTACTTGGTACCAAGAATGAGCTTGAGATATTTGTCATAAAATTATGAGGCATTGTCAATGTCCGAGGGATATTCGGAAGAAAATTTTTTGACAAAAAACTGTATAACTCAGCACAACAAAACATTTATTTATTTATTTATTAAAAGTACAATTAGTGAAGTGCAATTACTAAAATTTAACGTAACATTAGATTCGTTGCTGTTCTCTACATTAGAACTATTACCACGCATAATATTTATGATCTTGTTGTGGTGTTCTTGATCGAGGTTCAGGTATGGTTTAATGGAATTTGTGATTGCTATGACCAGTAATTTTCAGCAATTGCGGTTCTTCCTCACCACTTTTTGCCAATTGGCTAACAGCAGTTGATCTATTGGAATGATTGGTGATCTTTTTGTCCTTTATATTCAGCCAATTGCTTCGGCAGCAGATTTAGTCCATCCATTTATGGTATTTCTTCCAAGGTACATTATCGTACCATTTGTCATTTTGATTTTTCCAATGTCTATTTGGTTTTAAGAATAGTCGTGGCGAGGTAATATTTTCACCTCGTTTTGATATAAGTTTATGACAAAGACGTACAGGGCAGCTTTCTCTCTTACTATTGGAAACCACCATTTACTACTTGTGCAACTTTTAGAACCACCTTGGCACGTTTTACTAAATACTGGATTGTATTCAATGCGATTTGTTGGAGAGCCATCGTTATTTTTTTCGACTTGAAAAAAAATCCACCAGGCAAGCAACTGCCTCTCCTCCTCTCCACGCTAATTCGACTGCAGCAATATGGTAAAATTTACGCATAAGTTCTTCAGGAGTATTTTCATCCCATAGCATTATTATTTTGTTAACTTCAGACAATTTAACGAAACTGAACTGGATTTACGTTTACATGGGTTTGCTTGCAATTTTTTTCGGATTGCATCGCAGGCATCTCGGGCTGGTTTAAATATTATACTTTGGAACGGGTCAATCATAATGTTGTAGAACTTATAATACTTTTCTTGTAGGAGTTTGCTCGAAACATTCCACATAGTTTTTCACACCGTTCTTCTTTGAATTCTGTCCCGTCTTTTTTTCTCATATTGACCGCCCAATCTTTGAGTATCAACGCCAATTCTTCTAAGCTTCTGTGTTCATTCAATTCGTATGCTCGTTCGCAGCAAAATTCCATAAATATTCCCCAAATATATTTGTGGCTATAGGAAGTATTTCTGGGAATGTTTTCCTTGATAAGCGCATTTATACTTTTAACATTGCCAAAACGTGACATTTTCAATTTTGTTCGGAATTATGTTGTGAGACATGGACCTATAATACTAACTGGACGTCGAACTTCCTAACTGTCACGTAGAAAAAAGTGAGGCAAATCGCCGCCATTTGCAGTTTGGAGTGAACCACAATATTTTGATGTTTTATGCCATATGTGCTCGAATTTTGATTGAAACATAGACGTTCCTTTGAAAGAAATGATGAAAAACGAACTCTGTATATTAGTGTTCTGTGAACACTGACATTTCGGTCTACATCAAATAATAATTTTTTTCGATTCGTGTGATTAGTTATTAAAATAATGTACCATTATGATGATTATACACAATAGATTCCTCAAAAACGGTATAACCTCGCTAATTCTAATATTTCAGTTCGTTGAAAAATTGACAACTCTCAAATTAGTCACTTTCACTCCAAACTGCAAATGGCCGCCGTTTGCCTCAAAATTTTTGACATGTTCGCTATCTAGTTATAGTATTATAATCTATGTTGTGAGACTGTGCTGTCATGGTGATTGATAACTGCATTGAATGCAATTTTCGATGTAATGTTGACATGATTGGGTTAATTGTTCCATGTGATAAAAAATCATAAGATTTGATTGGTTTTTTAGAACTGTCAAAAAATTTTCATTGCAACAATTTACCTACTTTCAAACCCATTGAAAAATTCAAAATGAAATAAATGGTTTTCTTCTGTCGTATTTCTTATTCTATCAGGCCTGGGCAAGAAGGTACTATTTCGACCTTGCTAGGATAGCAATGTGAATAACAAGGTTATGGCTAAATTGACTTATCATAATAATATAGCGACAGAATCATCGATCAGAATACAGAATATTTCGGATCTGGCTATGATAGTAATATCGGTATCTTAGCAAACAGTATCGCACAGAATGTCACGAATCTGGTAACCATAGTCTCATATAAATTTCCATTCCCTTATGCAGGATCAATCTAGCTTAGCGCACGTCCTCCTATTTAATTCTTACCAGAATGATTTATATAACACGCCTCTGATCGGAAGAAAAGACACCATTCATCATTTATGGTGAATTTTTGTTCCGCTGGAGATCCCGTAGCTTCCGATTCTGATAATTTTCAAACCGTGCATGCGTCGCAGGACTCTGGATGAGAAATGAATGTAATATCCGGTTTCGGGGAAATATCCGCGGATATGAAAATAAATTCGCCAAGTTTGGGCACGTTAGCGACCTATTGCCGTTCGAAATGCGGGAGAGGAGAGCTTTTATCGTCGAATTTAATTACTTAATACCTAAATGGAACAGAAATCGAGAAACGGATTGAAGTTATATTGTTGAAGTCAGTTTGCCTTGATTGGATTCGTTCTGAGAAAAAATTCTATACTTATTATATTGCCGGATAATAGAGAGTTGATTTTTTCCTTCAAATATTTCCCTGTAACGGATTTCATTTTCTTGGGCTTTGAAACTGATTGCAATAACAAAAGTTTTCGGTTTATGAGGAGAAATGCTAGAGCTGTTCATCCTGAGGATAATCAATAATGAATTTTCGAAGTGCGTAGGTGATTAACGAATCTAGTCGAGAGTTTAGGTGCAGAGAGACTTTATTCTGATATAGAAGATGTCTGAATAAATTCGAAAAAATGAAACGAATGTTTCCTCAGATTATTTCATGAAAAAAACTTTGCATGAATCTAGGCCCGGAAATGCATTATTTCCAAGACACAGGGTGTTAAAGTTTCACTCAAAAAGTGACTGAAAAAGTGTTACACCACTGAGATATTTCAAACTAACAATTTTTTTAATTCTTCTTAAGAATTGTGAAGAAAGCTCGTTAGCCTTTCTTTCGTGTGGGGTGCTGTTATTATGTAAGAAAATGAAACATCTTAACACGTATTTGTAGAACACTACGTTGAAATGTTTCATTTTTGACTTGAAAACAGTCTACGACACGAAAAAAAAATGGAAAAGTTTTTATCACAAATTGAAATAAAAATATAAACTTAATTGTCAGTTTAAAATAACCCAATAGCGTACTGCTTTTTAAGTCAGTTTTCAAATAAAAATATCCCTTTCATTTCTTCGGTGTTACTCAGATAATGTATGTGTTCTGGTTTTCGTTATTAATTAAGTTTAAGTTTAATTGGGAATACGAACGAAGAGGGCAAGGTTTTCTGGATAATTATAAGGGAAAAAATTTGAACATAGTTCTGATTTTGAAATAATATATCATTTGAGTTCTGTGTTCTCGTCCATGTTCAATATGAAAAATGAAGGTATCGTAGGGAAGTGAACAAGTAAATTAGATTTCTTATAACTTCGTCGACGTTTCGGAACCGTTGGTTCCTTTCTCAAGACTGAAAAAAATTATTCAAACAAACATTTACATGAAACAATCCTATTGCTATTACCTCGTTATAATGGTAAATCTCAAAAAGTTGGAAAGCAATCTCGGATTATTCGATCTTATAAGCCATTAATCCAGTTATAATCCGAGATTGCTTTACAACTTTTTGAGATTCACCATTATAACTAGGTAATAGCAATAAGATTGTTTCATGTAATTGTTTGTTTAAATAAAAAAAAATTCAGTCTTGAGAAAGGAACCAACGGTTCCGAAACGTCGAACGTTATAAGAAATTTAATTTATTTGTCCACTTCCCTACGATACCTTCATTTTTTATATCATTTGAGTTTGATCGAAAATTATCATATAAAATAACAATTTGGAGTTTACACCATGTGACATAATTGCCATGATTGTTGTGTTGAAATTTGTTTTCCTACAATTCAAGTTTGACCAAATTTTCTACACATACCATCTCTTAGAAAACCCTGAATAGCAATCCGAATGAAAATATCCTCTCGCAAGTAATTTCAGACTTAAAAATAAAACCCAAACCATCCATATCGACTTCGACTACAGCCTATAGATTATATTCCATCATTCGAGTTTTTTCATTCGTTTTCAGAAAACTGGAGGATGGAAGCTGCAGGACGTCTGAGTGTTCTTGACACACTTCCTCAAGAGCTAAAGTGGGTCTAAGCTGAAGAAATATTGGAGAAAATAGATTGGCTGATATACAATTATTATATTCAAGTACCATTTGTAGTTGATTAAATCACAGGCATTTCTGAATAAACTCTATTAAAGCTGAAAATACTGATTTGTCAAAGTAGAAATGTGGAAATACCAATCACGTACTTAACGTCTCGTCTCCCATATTGGTTAAAAGGTATAAGATTGAATTTTATTCCATAATTTTGACGGGCGTAGGTAATAAATCCCGACCATAAAGCAAACCATTACGACGGGCCCATAGATATTTCGAAAACGTTGGATTCAGCTAGAAATGTTGATGATGACGGTTACTTTAAATGATTTTGTTAATGTCGATGATAAATCGTAACAAATAAACTTCCAACAGAAAAAGACATGTGGAACGGTGTCAAATGCGGTGTTCGAGATCACCACGATAGCATTGATAATACCGACAACGTTGACTTGGACCAAAAACCAAATTGTGAAAAGGCACTTCAAGTTTAAAACGTCTCGCTTTCCGGTCCATTGAAAATATTTTTGAGTCTTTGGGAAAATACGGAGTTCTTTTTATGAGAACAAAATGTTCTTCAATTGTACCACCCAGACAAAATTCACGAAATATTTGCCCTAAAAATAGTATATAGCTACGTTTTGTATACATACCTACATAAAATGTCTTCAAGCTATTAGAAATGCACTTACACACCTTTTTGATTATGTATATGAATTCACAATAAAAAATGTAATTGCTTGTTTCGATATTTGACACTATAAAAAAACTTCTGTATACCGAAATTCCTGTATAACGAAATTTTTTTTGCGGATTCAACGATTTCGTTATAGGGAAGTTCCACTATATTTTTTCACCATATATTTCGTACAGGTCTGGTTTGGCATTTATTGAAAAATCAGTGCCACTGCAAATCATTCGTTAAAATGAGACAGTTTGCTTATGATACAATAAGAATCAACACACGACCACAGTTTATGAAATAAAGGGCCCCCTCACTTCGTTCTTCTTTCTTCTCCGCCGTTTTAACCGACGGTTAAAAACGTTGGAAGGAAGAACGTAGTCGGTAAAGTCCACCCACTTCAGTTTTGCTTCGCGCACTTTCGCGCCAGTTAATCACGATGGAGCGTAAGTGTCTGTTAGCAGTGGCAGCGGCTGTTGCTGTAAAAGAAATGTATTCCGCTGATTTTGCTTTCCATATACATGGAAATGACCTATACACTTCAATAAATTCCAACAAAAAGTCCCGGTTCCACTTGCCGAAGATCCGACATTAGTTTCAAACAGTTTAGACTCAACAGTACACAATTAAAAAAGTTATGTTTATCGCCACCAGACCTGTTCGCCACTGTCTCTGAAATATGCGCGACCGATTTAACTGTTTGCGCCACACACCTCGTGTTTAACCGAACCGTTGGAACGTTAACGGACGAAAATCAGGCCTCGTCTGAAATTTTGAACGACGGGTAAGAACGCCGGTTTGCCCATACACTACTTCGTTTTTGCCGCAGTTTTAACCGACCGTTTTTAACCGTCGGTTAAAAACGGCGGAGAAGAACGAAGTGAGTGGGGCCCATAAGTCGATTTCAACGAGGAGAGGTTCCAATCTTCGTGAAATAGTGTAATGAAGTTCAATTTTATAGCTGAGTTACTGAGTAATTGATCTTCATTTTAAAATATTTATTCAAGTTTTCGTTTTAAATTCGTGAATTTTTATTCCGTTCAGAATTAATTCACAACAATCAGGAAAAACCGTAGTCTTCATTTAATTTATCCGAGTTTTCATTTTAAATTCGTGAATTTTTATTCCGTTCAGAATTAATTCAAAACAATCGAAAAAAACCGAACATTTAGCGATTGATTTTGTTTTTCATACAGAAAACATCGTAGAACCGTCCGCAAGAACAATGCCGATCGCCGATAACGCCGTTTTTTGCACATACGTACGATAAGCCAGTTTTAAGATGTTTTTACCGAGGTACTCTCCTGAAATTTTAACGTTTCTGCGCCTACCTTTTCCACCCCCCTCCGGAAGATTATAAAAGGCGGGGTTTCCCTACATCGGTAATTAGTTCCGAATTATTTCTGCTTGAGAGTTAGTTCCGAATTATTTCTGTTTTAGACGCATACCTTTTTAATTAGTTCCGAATTATTCGCTGCTACAAACGTCTTATCATATTTCTTTTTGAGCTTCTAAATTTTCTGAATTCTCTTTACATTTTTGCTTCAGTGAGTGCTAGTGTAATTGAATTGTAAGTACCGAGCCGATTTATTGCGGTCCTATTTTTATACCTCGTTGAGTCTACCTACATAGCTGTTCCGTCAGATCCTTAACAATACCTTTCCTAGTTTGTCCAGGTATCCGTAGTTAGCCTACTATAGTACGTTTGTCCGTATAACCGGTGCCCGTAGTTAGTCTGTCCTTTATGGCGTGTAACTCATAGTCAGACCGGAGGGCTGATGCAAACCTATGCTATAGTACGTTCAATCGAATACCTTTCCTGCTTTGTCCTGCTCCTTAGTGCCCGTAGTTAGTCTGTCCTTTATGGCGTGTAACTCATAGTCAGACCGGAGGGCATAACCGAACCAATGCTGTAGCAAGTTCGACATATCCTTTTCAACCCTCTAATTTCACCTGGCCAAACCCCAACCTGTTTATACGAGAAACAAGCAAAGTGGTAGACTACGTGGTGAATTCTAGGACTGAAAGAATATCGGACAAGTATAACCGTTGTGCACTCTTATACTGACCCCTTTTATTCCTGTTTTCCTGATTTTATCATATATTTGAATTAACCGTTTAAATTAACTTACTTTCTATTCTGGCTGACTCGTACCGGGAAAATCTTTGTTTCTCTTGAAAGTGCTCGCAGTCAGACAAAACTGACCAATTTATATTTTGTATTGATTTCATATAGCGTCTTATTTCACTGTATTTTTTTTGTATAACTATTTTTCGCTATCTGAATAAACTGTGTAAATTTGCTCTATTTCTGATTTTCTCTGTTATCGCTAATATCTTAGATAACGACGAACTCTGTCTCTGACTAGCAGCTGCCCTGGTAGGTTTGCTATTCTCCCTTATTAGAAAAAAGAATAGCTGGCGCTCGAGGTAAGTTTCGCCGAGAAAACCACGTTACAAAAATGGCGCCCGAGCAGGGACCGTCAGAAATAGAGTTTCAGTGAAATATTTTGCGCCCCGATTTAATACTGTACAGTTTATACCATCCGAAAGTGATTCGACTTATTCATTGGTGAAGTAAAGAGAATATTCTGAGTTTTATTTTTGACCGCTGAAAACTTTTAAATCCGTTATTTTTGACCTTTCCCTCCTTGAAACCTGTGTGAAATAAATAAATTGTTCTGAGTTTTAATTATTGCAATTTATGAAACTGAAATGAAATCTTGAATTCTTTTTCTGATAGTGTTTTATTTCTGAACAGTGTTGAACTTGTTTTGATATTGTTGGATTTTTTTTTCTTTTTGCTTTGATTTCAATACAGGTGCAGTTACAGGAATTGAATTGTACAACCGAATTGTGCATTGAAGGATTATTCCGAGGTAGGTGGATTTGTAGTTTGTGCTTGAGACTGAACATTTTCCATTGACCTGAACATTTATTGGTGAATGAAATAAAAGACTTGGTGTTTTATTCCTGCTGGTTAATCTGTTAACTGTTACGATATTTATATTTTGACTATTATCTGTGCGATTGAATTGAACTGCTGGGACAGTGTTTTTTCGGTCAACGGTTTATGAACTATTGCTATTTTGTGATACCTGATTATTACACAAGTGAGTCGTTTTAAACCGGACATTCGTAAACTGTGTGACTTTTGGTGCATTTTAGCAGTGGACTAGTTAGACTATTGCTATTGCGCTTCTGGTATACCTTAGCTCTGCTATATTTTCTGGTTACTACTTGAACATTGTTGAATTTTCGGTTGTTGTTGGATTTTAAATTTATATGGACTTGACCTTTACTTTAAACTATTCTGATTAATTGATTTGCGGTTTATCTGATTGATCTTGATCTGTAAGCTATTATAAACTTTACTATTGCTGGTATAATTGTACTTCTACAACCAATTGTGAACTTTAGCCTGGTTGTAACTGGCATTGCTGTTTACTTGTATACTTGCTATCGATAATTCCTTTACAGCTTTGAATCTGTGCGAGTGAACAAATAGTTGATAGTTCGTGAGTGTTAACCGGGAACTGAATATACTTTTGATCGAGCACAACCGAACTTTACGTGGAAAGACTTAACCGCCAATAGTGAACATGGATGTGAATCGGCTATTGAGTGACGAGTTAACCTACGAACTCCAACTCCGAGGACAAACAGTGCCGGCACAGTGATGCCTAAGCGATGCTTACTACGACAGGTCATTCAATCAAATACCCCGTTACAATCTGTGACATGGATGGATCCTACCTTGGATATAGAGATATGCCAGAATAAACTCACTGATTTAGTGGAATCAATTCAACACTTCAACCACGACAATGCAGATAACGAATATTCGCGCATTTTCACAAGGCTAAAACACGTTCAAGGAAGATTGAACTTTATTGACACCACTGATGAATCACAATCACAATTGGTCAGTCAGCTAAAAGGAGCTACAGCCAGAGCCTTGGATGCGTTGCAGGAAGTTCATAAGGGCAGCCTTCAACAACCTCTCTTAGACCTGGAGGTCCCGCCTTCCCCTGGGGTGTCCCCTATTCAGCCCCAGCGAGCAGCAGCAGCCGAACCATCGCTTGTTGACCTCGGAGAAGACATCCGTCCACCGTCCACTGGTGCAGTCTCACGAGCTCACACACCTGAAAGAAATTCTATATTAGATCGAGTTATAAATGACACCAGAAGGACATGCAGAGAATACTACAGGAGATATCTTTTCCGGCAAATATACCGCCAAGAAACCCCCTCAGACCGTTGGCACAAGGCAATTACCGACCTGAGCCCGAAGCCCGATTTACATCAACACCGTCTGTTCCCCTGTACAAATGGACAATTTCATTTGATGGCACTAAAAGTGTCACCGATTTCATCGATGAGGTGGAAAGACTGGCTGAGTCACGCAAAGTACCACTAGGACAGGTGTTCGACTCTGTATACGAACTCCTGAGGAAAGACGCCCGGGATTGGTTCATCCCCCGTAGAGGAACGTTTCAAAACTGGGACGACTTCAAATTCCAATTGAAAGACGCTTTCCTACCGGTGAATTACGAAGAAAACCTGTTGGAGGAAATAAAAAGGCGAACGCAGGGCCCGGATGAAAAACTTCTGCTCTATGTTACGAGAATGCAGAATCTGTTCCAGAAATTATCCTGCAACCGACCGTCCGAAGAGGAACAGATCCGTCTGATTAGACAGAGGTTACTACCGTCTCTGCAACAAGCCCTGGCCTTCCAAGAACTAGGACTTATGATGAGCTCCTACAGAAGGGAAAAGTGTTTGAACTGGTTCAATGGCAGATGAACCAATACACCAGGCCACCCTCCAAACCGGGCCTCATTGATGAACCGCACCTGACCTACAACACACAGCAGCGAAACCGCTATCAGGCCAATTGCTTGCTGGACACCGACAACCGGACTGAGACCTCTGTAACTCCGGACCGGACCGACCGACAGAAAGAAAGAAATTTGAGGGTCTCTTACCAGACTCAATGTTTCCGCTGTGGTGGATACGGCCACATGCGCCGAGAGTGTCGCAGACCGCCGAAACTGTTCTGTTCCAGGTGCCAGAGGGAGAATATTCTCTCCCGAGACTGTCCGTGTTCGAGAAATGGAGGTGTGGAATTGGGGTCGACCATATCTCTGGGGACATTGACTCCACTGTCACCGTCCGTCTGTAATGAAAATCGTCCGTTAATAGACATTCATGTAGTTAGTAAATCTTTCCAGGCACTAATAGATACCGGAGCCACCAAGAGCTTCTGCAGCCAGAAAGTGGCCGGGCACTTGGAAGAGAGAGGAATAAAAGGAGAGCCTATGATCAATAACTTTGTAGTGATAGCCAATGGTAAGACCACCGTCACACCTAAACGCTACACCACTCTAGTCAGGATAGACGATTATACCCTGGCAGACTTAACATTCCTACTAATTCCTGACCTACCAGTGGACGTCATACTGGGAATGGACACACTGTCAAACTACAACTTCAGCATTAATCTGAAAACCGCAGAATGCTATCTAGAAGGCCGACTGATCTCCAAACCGACTCCTGTCAACGAACCAACCCCTGAAGTGCATCTCGCCAGTGAACATCTGCTAGAACTGACCTGTGAACAACAGAAGAAACTAGATGAATGTGCCCCTCCTGCCGACACAGTTCCACTGCCGTTGGGAACCGCCAAACAAGCTGGTTCACCGTCTACTTCTGGGCAACACCACCAGGGTGAACCGTCCGGCATGAGCAAAGATGGGGAAACCGCCACATCAAACCGTGGAGCAGTTCCTATGGAAGTGGACACCTGGGAAAAACCTAGAGGTAATAATCTAAAATCCCGTCCTCTCACTCCCAAAAAGCCCCGAATTAACTTACCTTCCAGAGTCCGTACTGTTGGTACCATGGGCCACAATGTGTACCTGGAACTCCGTCCTGGCATGTGCTGGAAATGTGGCCAAGGAGAACACAGCAGAGCCAACTGCACGGGAACACCGTTACTGTTTTGTAGTCGTTGTGGTTTGCTAGGCACCCTCACCCGGAACTGTCCCTGTCACACCTACCAGAGGGAGGTGGCTGTTCAACGTAATCTTCCGTCCCAGTCCAGACCAAGAGGGACCGCTTCGAGAATCCAACAGGTGCTACCGGCTCACAGGGGTTCCAGAAGAGTGAGAATTCCCACCAGGGAGTTGGCTCTCCGTGCCTGCCCCAGATGCACAAAGCTCGCTGCAACCTGCAATCAGGAAAACTGTAAGAATTAATATTATCTTCTCTACCGTTATACCGTCATTTCCAACCAACTGTTTTATTTTCCGTCCAACTACTACCTGAAAACCGTTCAAAATACCTACTACATGATAATAACAGTTTCATAACAGTACCTGGTAATTTTGTCTGATCTTAATTCTTTCTCTACCTGAAAACGACAACAAATTGGGTAAACTGTCTGAAATATTGTATTAAAACTTTTAATGATATTTGTTTTCGTTTTCTGCATGACTGAAACTAATATAGTTGTCTGAACTGTTACCGTTGAATGAAACAAGGTTATTTCTAATTCAAAACTGTTAAATCCGTTTATGATTCCAATGGGTCCAACCCATTACACCGTTTTCATTCCGAATCAGACATTATTGTTTTACCGTTCATTATTTAACCGTCTATGGAAATGGGAAACACAGTTTCTCGAAGAAAACTCGCCAGGAAAACAGAAGAATATGGGAGAAATTTCACTGGAATCAAATGGTTAGAACTACCTACTACTGACTACCCACCTGTAAGTCATCTGCCTGGGCCGACGTCGACATTCCACCACCCATTCCGACGCTCCACCTATTAGCCAAGCCACCTATTGCGCCAGTCCCGGACGCCGACTACACCATGGGAATTAGAACCTCGACACCTGTACACCTGGGTCCTAGTGCCTTCACAACAAGTCGTCCAGGGCGAATCTGAGAAGCACTATTTTGAACCACATCGAGAAAGACTTTATAATTACAAACTTACTGTACATAAAGTGTAAGAACAATCCTCGGCTTATTATCCCCATCGCCAGTTCACTTTGCACATTTACTAATTAATTCACTGTTCACATCGACCAGCAACAACAGAACAACAGAAGTAAACAACAATGGCGGCGACGCATGCGCTGAGCGATGACACCTGTCCTGCGCCGGCAGCAACCACAGAACACCAACTCCGACACATAATATGGAACTACGAATTGGACTTGGACCTGCTTGGTTACCCAGAGGAACTACTAGCTGTATGATTATTGTAAGTCTGATTTCGAGCACAGGGGCGTATTAGTTCGTTGACTTGTTTGTTGCGATAGTTGGGAGCCGCGAAAATTCAAATTGTTATTGATTGAATTTTCTTTCCGTAGCAGGGGGGATGTAATGAAGTTCAATTTTATAACTGAGTTACTGAGTAATTGATCTTCATTTTAAAATAATTTATTCAAGTTTTCGTTTTAAATTCGGGAATTTTTATTCCGTTCAGAATTAATTCACAACAATCAGGAAAAACCGTAGTCTTCATTTAATTTATCCGAGTTTTCATTTTAAATTCGTGAATTTTTATTCCGTTCAGAATTAATTCAAAACAATCGAAAAAACCGAACATTTAGCGATTGATTTTGTTTTTCATACAGAAAACATCGTAGAACCGTCCGCAAGAACAATGCCGATCGCCGATAACGCCGTTTTTTGCACATACGTACGATAAGCCAGTTTTAAGATGTTTTTACCGAGGTACTCTCCTGAAATTTTAACGTTTCTGCGCCTACCTTTTCCACCCCCCTCCGGAAGATTATAAAAGGCGGGGTTTCCCTACATCGGTAATTAGTTCCGAATTATTTCTGCTTGAGTTAGTTGTTCCGAATATTTTCTGTTTTAGACGTATACCTTTTTAATTAGTTCCGAATATTCGCTGCTACAACGTCTTATCATATTTCTTTTTGAGCTTCTAAATTTTCTGAATTCTCTTTACATTTTTGCTTCAGTGAGTGCTAGTGTAATTGAATTGTAAGTACCGAGCCGATTTATTGCGGTCCTATTTTTATACCTCGTTGAGTCTACCTACATAGCTGTTCCGTCAGATCCTTAACAATACCTTTCCTAGTTTGTCCAGGTATCCGTAGTTAGCCTACTATAGTACGTTTGTCCGTATAACCGGTGCCCGTAGTTAGTCTGTCCTTTATGGCGTGTAACTCATAGTCAGACCGGAGGGCTGATGCAAACCTATGCTATAGTACGTTCAATCGAATACCTTTCCTGCTTTGTCCTGCTCCTTAGTGCCCGTAGTTAGTCTGTCCTTTATGGCGTGTAACTCATAGTCAGACCGGAGGGCATAACCGAACCAATGCTGTAGCAAGTTCGACATATCCTTTTCAACCCTCTAATTTCACCTGGCCAAACCCCAACCTGTTTATACGAGAAACAAGCAAAGTGGTAGACTACGTGGTGAATTCTAGGACTGAAAGAATATCGGACAAGTATAACCGTTGTGCACTCTTATACTGACCCCTTTTATTCCTGTTTTCCTGATTTTATCATATATTTGAATTAACCGTTTAAATTAACTTATTTTCTATTCTGGCTGACTCGTACCGGGAAAATCTTTGTTTCTCTTGAAAGTGCTCGCAGTCAGACAAAACTGACCAATTTATATTTTGTATTGATTTCATATAGCGTCTTATTTCACTGTATTTTTTTTGTATAACTATTTTTCGCTATCTGAATAAACTGTGTAAATTTGCTCTATTTCTGATTTTCTCTGTTATCGCTAATATCTTAGATAACGACGAACTCTGTCTCTGACTAGCAGCTGCCCTGGTAGGTTTGCTATTCTCCCTTATTAGAAAAAAGAATAGCTGGCGCTCGAGGTAAGTTTCGCCGAGAAAACCACGTTACAATAGTTAATATCTTGTTAATAATGAATTAATTGCGACTCATTCCTATTACGACGTCATTCAATCAAATTCTTGCGTCCTCAACAATCAACCTTGTAGTACAAGCTAGCAACGTCAAAAAAAACAAGAATTTCAGGAAGGCCAGTTTTTTTAAGTATGCGTCTCTCTCACTCTCCCGGACGTCATGCGGGCTATCTGGCTGGCGGTAGTTGTGTTGCGTTCATTAGTGCGCATCGTACCTGTACAGGTAAAATATCCATTTTTCAAATAATTTCAGAAAGGTTTTTTTTCTTTTTATTATTTTTATTGAAATTTTTGCAACATAAATTTTTATTGCCAGATATTTTTATTGTTGTTTAAACTGTGCCAGACACTAATTTTGAATAAAAATTTTTTTTTTTCGAATTATTTCAGTATGGCTGAAATTTTAATATAATGATACTCAATATCTAAAAACCCAAACTATTTGCCAGACAGTAATTTCGATTGTTAAACTTCAGCCAGACCGATCTAAAAGTGATAAGTGATGTGGTATCATTTTGCTTGGTCTAGAAATAGTTGTCGAATAAATTACATAGAAAGGATTGAAAACTATTGAATTAATATGCGGATTAATATGGTATCAAAATAATAATTTATTGTTGTATAAAATAAGATGAGGATCAATCTAAGTATGAAAAATGAACAAAATTGGATGGTTATATGAAAATTGAAGTAAGATTTTTCAATCCATAATTGTATCACAAAAAATTGAGGCATTTTGATATTCATTATCTTATGCACTGCTGTCATTTGAGGAGTGTGAAGTTTGTTGTTTGCCTTTTGCTTGCTTGAGATCTTTTCCACAAAAAAAAACTCGTTTGACATTTAAATTTGTTTCTATATTTACCACACTATCTAGCTCAATAATCGCATTAATCTCAATTTCTTGGATGATAACTTCTGTATCTGAATTTTCAGACGTATTATCTGGCAGGGTTTTGCCAACATCTACTGGAGTATTAGCCTGGGAGCCAGTGAAAGTTTTTGGTGACCAATTTTAACTCTGGCAATAATTTGTATAGAGCTCAATTTGTATTTGTCTTATAGCATAGTGACCGTCAGCTGGCGCACCAGTGGTGGGTTTGCGAACGGGAACAACGAAAACACGAAAAAATATTGAGTTTCAGTCATTTTAACCCTGCTGAAATTTACAGAGATGGTAGTTTGTATAATTATTCGAATAAAAAAAAATCGTCCGCTGGATGTACGTTGGTGGAAAACCCGTCCGCTGGACATGGAAAGTTGTAAAAAAAATTTAAGTTTCAGTCATTTTGACCCTTCTGAAATTTACAGATATTTGATATCGGAGTTGAGCTAGATGTGCTGGGAAGATCTACTGTTGACAAGAAATTAATTTCCGATAAATTTCGATATTTTGCCATTAGAACTGTAAAACTGCTGTAACAATTTCTGTGATATCCATAGGTGTCATTAACTTGCTCTGGTAACTGTGTACTATCATATTTAAGTTTAAAATTTATACGTATTTGTAAAACTTTTTCACACTTTTTTTAATTTATCTTCTACAAAAGTTATTATTTTTTCATTTCTGTCTTTACAAAATACATTTTAATTTTTCTCTCGACATTGTTAAAAAAACATTAAAAACAACGGTAACGAATAAACCAATGTGACTGAACTGACGCCATCGTGAATACTAACAGCTGCTGTCGTTTATCTCGCTTGCATAACTAACACGAGATTGTCTATAATATACTCTTCGAACATGCCCAATCACTTATCACTTTTAGATCGGTCTGGCTGAAGGTTTAACAATCGAATTACTGTCTGGCAAATTAGTTTTGGGTTTTCAGATATTTAAGCAACATCATATTAAAATTTCAGCCATACTGAATAATTCGAAAAAAAAAATTTTTTTTATTCAAAATTAGTGTCTGGCACAGTTTAAACAACAATAAAAAATATCTGGCAATAATAAATTTAAGTTGCAAAATTTTAATAAAATATAAAAAGAAAAAACCTTTCTGAAATTATTTGAAAACTTTATATTTTACCTGTACATTTACGATGCGCACTAATGAACGCAACCACTACCGCCAGCCAGATAGCACGTATGACGTCCGGGAGAGTGAGAGAGATAGCATATCTAAAAACTGGCCTTCCTGAATTCTCCCTCAAAAACGTTGCTAGCTCTTAGACTATTGAAGAATACTGAATCTATGGAGAAAATTGAACTCCGTGCTGTGATCAAATGCCTTACAAAGCAAGAAAATGTCTTGAATGTAACATTTTTTAGGGAAAAGTGCCCGTATGAATCAATGGTCTTTTCAAACATGATCAAGAATTGATTGGGAACGACCATCGCTCTGATAGGCAATCAAGCGTCCCTATCAAATATGGACGAAAAAGTTGAATAAATTATACCGAAGAAAAAAGATTTCAGAACGGATTGCTACCATAGATGAAACAAAATTTCACCACTTTCAATCTAAACAAGAGTCGTTGTTATTACATGGAAATGGGACACCACCGCAAAATACGTATAGCCAAAGTGTCACTGAATCGGCAGAAAAGTTGATGGTTCATATTTTTTGCGATTACTGAGAGATAAAGGGTTGTCCAATAAGACAGAATAATGCAGCGTTTCCCAACCTTTCAGTATTCGCGGCCCAATTTTCAGTCTCTAATTCCATCGCGCCCCCCTCTAGTTAGAAAAGTGGTTCTAATTCGAGCCATGCAAGAACCGTTTGGGGTAGGGGCAGTTGTTGTTGGCGCCCCCCTTCAATTCATTCGCGCCCCCCAAGGGGGGCGCGCCCCACAGGTTGGGAAACGCTGGAATAATGTCTAAAAAAATGAACCACGATGTGCTGCTGTTGCAAGGCCAACCAACCAGATCTGGGTTCAAATGATTTTTTTTGCCAATTCAATGAAAAATTTAAGGAGAACGAACTGATTTGGCCATAATTGAATTTTATAGAGAATATTCAAAAAGGAACTGTTTAGTTAACCCCTCATTTTAATAATTGAACTTTTTCAGAGACGTAGGATTATCAGTCAATTCGATTAAGTTCCTCCTTTTTCTCCTTACAATTATTTATAAGCGGAAAATATGCGTTTTTTCCGTTTTCAACTAAATCCATATCTTCCTTTCATCTGTTTCTGTTTAAATTAAATATGTACGAATATTATTCGCCAGTTCATATTTTAAACTCACGAATGGAAGAGTTAGTTGAAACAGGTAACGGAAAGTATTTGGAATTATCTCTTGTAAACGAAACAGCTGCAGACTTGAGGCTGTCACGAAATAAGCTATCTATTATATGCCCGAATTATCATATTGCTTGAGTTTAAATCCATTTTCATGAAGCCTCGGGGAAATGGATTGTAATCATTATATCAATTCAGAAAATCCATTTCCTTTGCATGCACGTCCTGTACTCTAAATCGGTTTCGAGTTCATTCATGTCGCTTTGAATGCTCACTTTCCTTTGATGTAAGATAAACTTTGAATATGATACGTGAGACTGTACAATTGGATATTGATCGAACGAGACTCTAGATATACATTTACGAATACAGCCAGCATTTGGGTACGTCTGAGCTCTATTGTAGATATTCCAATTCTCCTGACGCTTTCAGATTCATGTATTAAGATTCTACTGATATGTGAATATAGAACGAAAACGTAATACGGTTAATTCGTTCATTCACATTTATAAAATCAGTGAGCATATCTTAGAAGCATTTTCAATGTTTTTTTGACTGGAACCATTGTATTTAGAATACCTAGGAGGACTATTCCCCTGTAAAGAGCTCTTGAGATTGGGACATCTAGGGAATTTGTTGATAACTGCCAAATTGAGGGCCTGTACTACGACAACCTCATTAGGGAATTTAGAATAAATACGAGCATTCTATTGGCTAGCAATGATATAGAAAACAATGTCAACATCATAGAAGTTTTAAATCGAAAAGAGAGAAGTTCACTTTTTGATTGATGTCGGGCGTGAAGAGCGAAATTCCTGTGCTATGACAATAAAATATGTTCTAAGGCTGCATGCTGTCCTGACAGTTCCAACATATCCGTCGAGGGTGGTGCTATCTTATTCGAATCTCCATTTTAGTGAAACTATTTTTCCATGAGGTAGGTACTATACTTGCTTGTACAATGCTAGAACTAAGTGCACTTCTACTATTACTTCAATATCAAAATAATGAGATGTTGCTATAGTCACATATTCAAAACGAAGGCTCTGTTATTGCTCTCCAGTACCTGAGAGGACACCAATGAGTTTAGATCAGCGTTTCTCTTATAATTCTCTGGTCCAAGAATTTCTTGCACAGGCTCAAATGATGAGGCACTCTGCAACTAAGTGAACAGGAGTTTTTTTCTTTTTCACACAGAACCTACACGCCAGTTCTGGTTGGCCAATTCTCTTCATATGCTTTCCAAGACGACAATATTCTGTCGTAAGCAACAATAAACTGCCACCAAATCAGTAAAATAATTCAGTTTATGAACGTCCAATTGAAATGAAAATGTGAACACATTGCAACAAGAAACTAAACACCAACAGACGATGTTGCCAAACTCATAAGCTGTTAGTATCAGAGTAGGGGAGCGGTAGACCAATTATCCATATACGGTATAAACATACGGCACGAGTTCGCAAAGCAGGAATATTGTTCGCGTGCATAAACAGATCCTACTTGGCTGCATAACGAATGCGCGAATTATCCTATAGGTTTACTTTTAACTCTGAGGAATGATACATCTCCCGAAGATTTACCCAGAGTGATTCTTTTTCAGATTCTTCCTTCTCCAAAAACTTTTTCTCGAAGATACACTTTCCTATACGACAGAAGGATTCTGGGCCACTAAGTGGTGTTTGTGTTCCTTTTATGGCAAGTGTGTTAGCCTTTTCCTTTGCTTTGATTCCTGAGTGACCAGAAACCTGGACCTTAAAGACCATATTGTTTTTGCCTACTTCATTAAGTTTTTTTCAGAAATCCCGTAAATGCTTTGAGTCGATGAAATGAGAGTTCAGTGTTTGAATAGCAGCTTGAATATCAGAAAGGATCCCTATGTCACAACCTTGGTAGTTTCTACCCAGGTTTTAATCAATGCATTAATGGACGGCAGGTATTTCTGCTTGAAAACACTCGAATATGAGACTAATAATAGTGTTCACTTGGTTCCTGTCCCGTATATTCCACCGCCTGCACCAATCTTGGTTCAACAATCATCTGTATACATTTAACGTTATTTTCTTCGGTGTTTTGGGTAATTTTTTATTTTTTCCATTTTTCTTCCGCCAATAAGACAAAATGAAAGGAAATACATGCAACTGTTATTTCATTGATGGACAAATTTTAACTTCGTCGCTATCGCGGCTTCGAGAAAGCCTAGGAGTAATCAGTATAGTCGAATCAATCAACCTTCATAAAAAGCAACATCAAAATTTCAACACTTCCCGAGAAAAACTGATTCCAAACCTTCGTTTACTGGACTCATAAACTCGATGCCGCGCAATTCTAATCGTCGACAAACAAAGCAAACCACCCCATTGCATATTTTGCTCACCGTGCTTTGTTGTTCAGTTTTGCCGAACAGGGAATTTTTATTCTATTTGCGCGAAAATAATCATTTGTGTCTGCAGGACCTGTATCTCGCCCCTCTACCGTAAATAAATTAAACCGGGTGTTGGTTCATTTGTATGTTCAATGACTAACAGAGAATTTAATTTGGGTGCCTATATGCCAAAATTTCGAGCGTTGTTTGTTTATCCGAATTAATAAATGCGAGTACGTATAGGCGAATATTTCGACGCGACTGAATTCACTTTGATAATTTATCGGTCCGTGCGGTTGCTGTAGTGCCAACTATTAATAGCCGGTTGGGGGATGAATGACAATGCGAATATAGACAGAATCGTTACTTCACAATTCCCACTTTGTTTGGAATCCATTTCTCTGCGATTTGTAATTGGAGTCTCCACTTTAATAAAGGTTTATTTGAGATTTGAAGGGACGATTGTATTCAAATTGATGAGGTATTAGCTTATTTAATGTTCAATCCAAGAACCTTTGCAATAACGAATTGAACCAGTTAAAATCTAGCCCACTATAATAAGGGAAAAGAAGACAATAATTTATATATAAATAAAAATTAATTGAGTAGAGAAAAACATTCATCGATAAAATCAAAAATCAACAAATATCAAACTCAGACTCCCGAACTATTCATGCATGTCATCCAAAGGATTTGCATCCAGAGAATCTGCAGACAGCTGTTTCTGGCTTATTGGTCGTCATCAGTGCAGCGAACTTTGAATGACCCAAAGTATTCTAGGATGGTCACTTATTGAGAATAATAAGTGACGGCATACTCACACCTTTTTCGTTGAACAATCTAGCACAAACAATTTTTTGTATGCCCCTCTACACAAATACATGAAAAGAGATGTGTAACACAGTGTTACGCCGCGCAATTGCGCCAACTCATTTGACTGTGTTGAGTGTGTCACTCACATTGTCCGAATCCATCAACTCATGGCGCAACTCAACTCAATGAAGCGCTCAGCGCTAAGGTATCAGTGTTTGCCTAACGATACGGTATCATAACTCGGTAAATACACTTAATACAGAGTTCGAGTTGAACTGGATCATTTAATTTCACGAAAATGGTAATGTCTAATGCTTTTAGCACTTTCAACTTCTCCATTATATTAAAGAATTAATGATATTGTGCACTCTATGAATTAATTATATTTGGACAAAAGGGCATTTTCTCTCAGAAACTTTCAATAGCTTTTTCAATAAAAAATGGTTACCGGTGCACAGATAAATAGCTTAATTGGCGTTTTGAGACATGGTCTGTAATTCTTTTTTATAGGGCAACCTTGTTGTAGATTCCAAATTGTATAGTATGCTAAAATCTACTATAAAATACTAAAAAAAAATTAAAACCAAAATTTCTTGGCCTGTAATATGCAAACGAGCTCCAGGAACTACTCAGTACCCTGGCCCCAGGCAAAGTTCTACAATGATCTGGAGTGGTCATATTTTGTGCGCCGTGCGTCAACACTGCCGAGTGCCGGATGCCCGCGGGTTATTGCTGCGCTATAGCGCAATTTTGAGTTAACTCAATGAGTTGACACAGGGAGCTGCGCTTGAGTCACTGTGTTGGCGCACAAGAATTCCACTGAGTTTACACATCTCTACATGAAAACCTTGAAGTATTTATCCCAGGTTATAACTGTAGAGGGTACTACATAATAGTATGTCCAAACTTAAGGGACGAATCTACGTATAATTTCAGGAAAAAAGTCCATATAAACGTGGGTCCGCAAAAGCTTAGATAATCAGTCCAAATATGGAATACGACCTTTTTTCAATAGTATCTACATTGCATGTCCCGAATCTTAACTGGAATCTACAGGTGTTTTCTTTTCCGGAGCCGTGTTTCCTTTTTCCCCCTCAAACTTTTTTGCGGTAGGCCACTGTTCAGCGTAAAATCGATTTTTGATATCTTCGTTCAATTAAGAACAATTTGACTCTTGTAATTGTTTCCTATCTATATCCGTTTGCGAGTAAAAAGTTATTGAACGATTGTATTTGATATTGAATAAGCTTAAGTTGAGTCTCACATGACAAGCTATCAAAATAAAAGCAAATTTTGGGCATACCTATTCAGTATTTCTACTATTTTTTTATTTAGCGAATAACATACCGTCGTTCAATAACTTGTTAGTCGAAAACGGATAGAGATACGAAAAATTACAAGGGTCAACAAAGTTTCTTAATTGAACGAAGATATCAAAAATCGATTTTACGTTTGAACAGTGGCCTACCGCAAAAAAGTTTGAGAGGGAAAAATGACACATGGCTCCGGAAATGAAAACGCCCTGTCGATTCTAGATAAGATTCGGGGCATGCAATAATGGAGACTGTTGAAAAAAGGTCGCATTGCATATTTGGACTGAATACCTCAAAAACTGCAGGAGTTATGAAGAGAAAACCATTTTTTTTGGAAATTTCAACACCCTCTAGCTCCTTAGCGAAGGTTTTACGGACCCATGTTCATATACACTTTTTTTTCTTAAAATTACATATAGACTCACCCCCTCAAGTTGTGACATGCTATTATGTAACACCCTGTAGATACTTTTCCGATACTTACCAAACATTTCTCAAAATTTTGGTTGATTATTTCCAATCTATAGGTGTTTGAAACGTGTCTAGGCCCGTATTCTCGAGAAGTGATATTCGAAAGCGTATACGAACTTCATTGCGCGAGTCCCTGTTTTACCTGCAAAAATGCACACCGCGCAATGAAGTTCGTATACGTTTTGGACTATCACTTGTCGAGAATACGGCACCTGGCTCGTTGAAGGTACTACGGTGAAGTAATTCGTGTTATTTTTTTGTGAACATTTCTGCTTCTGCCCCGTTTGTATCCCAAAAAATATAAATAAAACAGTGCCTCATCATATTCTTTTTGAACCATTGTAGTTTTTGAGAAGTTGACAAGTTTTGGGTACTGACATTACACCCAACACCAACATTTTAAATTTGCTATGAAATTATTATACCAATATACAAAAATTTAGTGCTTTTTAAACCGATAGAAATAAATTTATTTCTTTTATAATATCACAGATTAGACTTATCAAGAAATGCCAACCGACAGATTAAAAGTATCAATTGACAGATTAAAAATGTAAATTGACAGATTTATCTTTCATCGTAGTGGCATACATCAATACGCCGCGCCGTCGGAGTTTCATTTAAAACAGAACTACATCCTACTCAATAAACTACTCGTCTGCGCTCTACACCATTTCCAAGTGTATTTCAGAAAGCGTCAATTGTATTTCAGAATAGTCAATTGTATTTCAGAAAGCGTCAATTGTATTTCAGATTAGTCAATTGTATTTCAGAAAGCGTCAATTGTATTTCAGATTAGTCAATTGTATTTCAGAAAGCGTCAATTGTATTTCAGATTATATCATATGTATTTCAGAACCCGCAATTTGTAATTCAGAATAGGAATATTATTTCAATTTCCAAATATCACAATTATCTCGATTTCAGTGTGTTCTTGGGACTGAGAAGGATAAACCGTATTTAAAATGAACAATTCTGCTATATGTAAATGTGTGTACCTATAAATTGAATTTCGAATGACCATTTCCGAAATACAATTGACGATTTCTGAAATTGAATTGACTGATCTGAATTACAAGTGATGTTTTCTGAAATGCAATTGATGATTTCTGATATACAATTGACGCTTTCTGAAATACAATTGATGCTTTCTGAAATACAATTGACTAATCTGAAATACAATTGACGCTTTCTGAAATACAATTGACTATTCTGAAATACAATTGACACTTTCTGAAATACACTTGACGCTTTCTGAAATACATTTGGAAATGGTGTAGTACTTTTGGGAAAACTTGCATATCCCTGAAATTTTGAGTGTATTTTCGGTGCAATACTTTCGGAGTTGGTGATAGGTATTTGAAATCTCCACTATTTTCACAAATTCTGCAACCTCATACTCGATCGAATGAAAATTTGAAAGGAGAAGAGTTACGAGCAAAGTTGTGCGAAATTTCGTGAGGATCGTGGTTTAAGAAAATCGAGAAAAATTTTTGTCTGTGTCATGTGTTCCAACAAATCTCTATGTAGTCACCAGAACCAGAACCAGAAATGGACAAAATTGGATGATCAGTTTCTCACTGAAACTTCGTCTTATTGTTTGACGAAATGACGAATCCGAAAAACGATGTTAAGATTTATGACGATGACATATTATCGCTGAATGTCGTCAGTATTCTGTCTTATACCTACTGATGGCCCGGACATAACTATAACCTTCGAACGCAAAGAGCTGAAAGCTCCATTTTGGAGCGGAATTCGATGAGGTTGAATTCTAGAAAAATATCTTATTTTATAGAATAAACAGTTTTTAATTGTTATAGTTGTTTTCTGAGTGAGATAAATGATTTTTCTGAATTTATGGATCATCTCAAACTGTAGTTTAAGGAAAAGCCTTAAAACAAAGAAGTCTATCAAACTCCGTTCCTATACGTGTTTGTATAAGGAAATACGTGTCAGTAGTTAAGCGGTATAACTATCAGTTGTTGTTCTTCTGAAAAAATCGTCTTCATCTCTTAAATATTCATAAACTTTTGACACTGGTTCTCTCAATTCCTGTATTCGAAAATTCAACAGGAATTCGCTCAGTAATCCGTTTCTTGATGGGCTCTGAATGCTTTTTCTGGAAAAATTTTCCATGAAAGTGTTTCGGGTGGAATATTCATGCCCAGAGCTAAAGTTTCTACCATTTGAAATTCGATTTTTTTCATGTGTGTGAAGTTGGCCCAGCACTTTTTGATTTTCGAAAAAATTTTTGCTGTGCTGAATTGTGCTATGTTTGTGCTGCTTTGTGCTGATAATTTTTTTTTCTTAATTCCAAGTGGTTTTCGAGATATTTCCAAAACCGAAAAAATGAGCCAGCCCAGCACTTTCCGAAAAATGAGATTTAAATGATTGATAAAAATTGTGCTACACATGTACTGAGTTGTGCCGTTCGAATTTTCTCGAAAGTCCCTCTGATTTCCGGAAAAACCGATATTAAAGAAAAAAGATAGCCCAGCACTTTCGTTTTTTTTTCTCACGAACGAATGAAAAAATTTGTGCTACATTTGTGCTGCTTTGTGCCGTAAATATTTTCACGAAAATCATTCGTGTTTTTCTGCAAACTACGAAAATGAAAAAAAAGTCATCCCTGCACTTTTGTTTTTTTTCGGAAGAAACATGCTCAGAACTTTGTGCTACTATTAGGCAAAGTTGTGCCGTAGTTATTTTCAAAACTAGCCCGTTAATTCACCCAAAAATAAAAAAATTAGAAAAAATTTAGCCCTGCACTTTCATTTTTTTTTTGACGAAAATTGTTTTATATAATTGTACTCTATTTTTGCCAACTTGTGCTGGTCAATGTTTTAAAAAAATCATCATTTTTCTTCTATATGAGGGAAAATAAGAAAAATCAGTAGGGTGGAGGAAAAACCAGTATACCTGGCAATAGTGTGTGTGAAGTTGGCCCAGCACTTTTTGATTTTCGGAAAAATTTTGTTGTGCTGAATTGTGCTAGTTTTTCTTTTATTTCATCGGTTTTTGGGATATTCAACAAATGGTAGGAATTAGCAGCATTTTGCAAGAAATTGGTTCCACGGTTGAAATGGATTATGGTATAAATGTATCAAGTTGGTACTTAGTTGGGGCTTTCAAATCTTCTTGAAAATTCCTCTGAGTTGTAAGGATATTCAAGTAAACATAAAAAATATTTCAGAAATTATATTTTTTTCTCTCCCGAAAATGTAAAAAAAATGTGGTGTATTTCGTGACTCGTGTCACAACAAACACTTCGAATTTTTCCGTCGAATGTTGGAATTTGAATGAATCAATCTACTGTAGGAGAATCGGTACACATGGTAACTTAACATTGACGACTTTGGAATTCGTGCAAACTGTGGAATTTCGATAGACGTCTGAACTCACTCCGTTGCCTTGATTAGTCGAAGGGTATTAAACTCATCAATATTGTCGATAAAAGTAAGCTCAGGAGATTTTTGAATGATTTGATTATGTTTTCTCGTGAAAATTTAATTGACTATGGATACAGCAAAGTCGACGAGATATCGTTGAATTTATTCGCCTCTTAGATGAAATTTATGGTCGCATAATTTTCTTGGGGGGAAAATTGTTTTTTTACTTTTATGCATTCAAAAACCTGAAGGAAAATGAAACAACATTGTTACCGCACCTGTATTAGTATACATAAGTCTACATATATAGTTCAATGTTCGTATTAGAGTATTATTTTTATTTCCATGAAATTAAAGAAAAATTCAATAATCTCCTTGAAAAACTTCGAAATATTAAATTATCCCCAAAATAGTAAGAAACGATAAAAATGAATTTTAATGAAAACAAAAACAAAAATATGATATTTCATGTACCTACATAACAGATAATGCTCGGTAGGTTCGTACAAAACAATTCGTTCAATATCTCAAAAACCGATTGATATAAAAGGAAAATTTAAGCGGCACAAAGTAGCACAAACCTAGCACAATTCAGCACAACAAAATTTTTTTCGAAAATCAAAAAGTGCTGGGCCAACTTCACACACATATTTTTTTCATCTGAATATCTGATCATGGCAGAATGCGATACTATTGATGCTTTATAAAAACAAGCTCCATTCGATAACTAATTAATTCATCCGATGAATAAAACCAACAAATTTGAAAGAGGATTTAGCGAGAATCGTAAATGCATTTTTGTTTCAATACGGAATGATGGAATATACGCGCAAATATCTAGTGAGAAATAATTCCCCTATAGGGAACAATAGTAATGTGAGCTTTCAAGCTAACTGACCCGTTTTTTCCAGAATTGATACCTCTTGCAATCAATGCAGGTTCGATGTTGGGAGAAATATCAGTATATCACACAAATAGTGGACATATACAGGGTGGCCATTTGAAAACGAAACAGACGAGATTACAGACGAAATAAATTTTTTCGATAGAAATGCTCGGACAGGTCGATTTCTGTTTCGAGGGGGACAACTTAGATGTAGGTTACGGACGCATAGCGCTTCAACCCTTGCTACTACAACCCTCACACCCCAATTTTTGAATAGGGAAGATGGGGTGAGTGATACCTCATTTGAAAGGTATTTTTATACTGATTTCAGCACAGTGATTGTTTTTTTCATTTTATGCATTAGTTCTCGAATATTCTTAACTGAGTATTTGAAAATGAAGTGGTGTTTTCATGGCACTTGTAGTGTGTTTTTTATGAAAAATCGACATTTTGAGCTTCAAACCACCATGTTTATCTAAATGTCGTTGATTGAGAATTCCTGCGGTTCTATATTCGCACATTGATTGTTTGCAAAAAAAAGTGAAATTATTCCGCCCGCACTCCCGCTCTGCACTTGAATAAACGAACAATGAATTAGAACACATACAAGTCTCGATTCAAAAGTAAGAATAATTCACATGTCAAAGAACCAGTAAGCCAACTTAATGGTCTGTTCGTAATAAATAAAAAATTATCGATTCTCATTTTTTTGAAAATGATATGAATTCAATAATCAACAAAATGAAAACATTATTGATGCCAACTGAGAAAACATTCATAATTAAGTCGGAATCGTTTCATGAATTGGGACTGGAATATTCCTGTGGCATCATTAATGATTTGATTTTCTTACCTGGTAATCTGATTAGAGATATGTACGTATTTGGACTTTTTGGAGATTTCTATCGATCAAGTGTTACCGCATGTTATTGGAAATACTGTAAATTATATCGAGATAATTTAGATTGAGTTTCAGCAAGATTGAGCTCCTTCGCAATACGCTTTGTTTGTTCGACATCTTGATTAAAGATTTCTATGTCAGTGGATTGGAGGAAGGAAGCCACAGTCATGGTTGTTTTGAAGCTCAAAATGTCGATTTTTCACAAAAAAACACTACAAGTGCCATGAAAACACCACTTCATTTTCGAATACTTAGTTAAGAATATTTCGAGAACTAATGCATAAAATGGAAAAACAATTACTGTGCTGAAATCAGTATAAAATACCTTCAAATGAGGTATCACTCACCCCATCTTCCCTATTCAAAAATTGGGGGTGAGGGTTGTAGTAGCAAGGGTTGAAGCGCTATGCGTCCGTAACCTACATCTTAAGTTGTCCCCCTCGAAACAGAAATCGACCTGTCCGAGCATTTCTATCGAAAAATTATTTCGTCTGTAATCTCGTCTGTTTCGTTTTCAAATGGCCACCCTGTATATATTCCGAGGGAAGATATTGCCAATAAAACCAAATCAATCAGTTGATTCTCACGTTGTGTGAAAATACCCCTAGGTATATTGAAAATAATACCAACGAAGAATTTTCATGAAGTCGTTGGAGGTGACTTGTTTAAATTGAATTGTTGACTAAAAAATTAAGAAAAGCCCTAAGCAGGAGCTTTTGAGCTCGTTCTTTGGTAGGGCAATAAGACTATTACCTCCAAAATGCAATATGGGACTTGAGAACGTTACCTTATATACAAGGTGTCCCGGGAAGAATGCGACAAACGGATACCATGAATCAAGTACATAAAGGGGAACTCGCAACAAGATGTTTTAATCATTTGAGGATCTTCGTTTGGGATATACAGGGAGATATTCATCTTATGGCTGAAATTTCAAATTTTGATAACTCTTAAACTAAAATTTGATCACAAATTTTTCTTTCATTTAACTCTTAAACTGTTCAACCCAATAATTTCAAACTTGGAAGTTTGGTTACCCTTTACGATTGCCATCTTCCCATATTTCAGAAATTGAATAAATCAGATCCGGACTAAAAAAATTGCGGGCTTTTTCTATTTTCATGAATAAAAGAATTCCCTGTAGGTGAAAATCATGTTTTTTTTTCATTTTCGTAACCACAAAGAATCAATTAATGAGAAAAATTTGAAATCTCTGCTTGGCACGGTCATACAGGGTGATCAAGAAACAATCAACCAATAAATCAAAAAACATCACCTCATGAGTGAAATTTGCAAGTTCAATAATTCTTGCAGTATTCGACCGCCTGATTTCAAATCTGGAAGTTTCGTCACCTTTTACGATTGCCATCTTTCAATATTTCTGAAATTGAATCAATCAGATCCGGACTGAAAAAATCTCAGGCGTTTTATATTTTCGTTAATATTGGATCACCCTGTACTTAAACATTACGTTTTATTTCAATTTTCTATACTGGGTGATCAATAAGTGATCAAGGAACATTACTTAATGAGTGAAATTGCATAGTTCGACAAATCTCGATCTTATCGATGAAATTACTTCGAATTTTTTAGTTTTGTCACTCTTTAATCTGCCTTTTTTCGAATTATCCTCAAATTGACGGACCAAATGTATTGAAATGGACGGATACCTTTTGAGCAATTCCTGTACTGTAACTTTTTCCATTCAATTCGTTTTCAAGAAGGAATAGTACCAATTTATTTGTTGTTTTTCGTTTCATTCAATATTCAGTTTGTTCGTTGAATGTTTTTTTCGGATAAATCAGTTTCATTAGTGAACACTCTTCTTTATGATTTGATTTCTCAATCTGAACCCCCTAAGTACTTAAACATTTTTATTCTTTTTCAGTCATAAGAATCGTGATGTTACGCACAGGCTGATTCGATATCACAGAAAAAAGTCTTTAATTCTGCTAGTCCGGTTCTGTTTTTTCACTTCAAGAAAAAATTAAGAAAGGCAGCAAGGAGGGTGATAAAACTATAGAATTTGAAATAATATTTCCTGTGAAGTACAGATTCATTGCAGGACATGTTTATTGATCGCACTGTATGAAGGTGTCACGCAAAGATTTTAAATTTTCGTTATGAATTGTTTCATTGTGGTCACGATAACGAAAAAATAGATAATGTTCACGTACACAATATTCTCGGAAATAGACAACGTCTGAAATTTTTCTAGTCCGGATCTGGTTTATTCAATTTCAGAAATCTTGGAAGATAGTACCTAATTGTAAAATGTGGCAAAACTTCCAAACTTGAAATAATTCGATCGAAGAGTTCAAGAGTTATTGAACTTTGAAATTTTAATCATGATGTAATCTTCCTTGATCACTTCGTGATTACCCTGTATGATCCTGCCAAGCAGAGATTTTTTATTTTTCACATTAATTGATTCTTTTTGGTTACGAAAATTAGAAGAAAACATGAGATTCTTCTTTTCAATATTTCAATTCAATATTCTATGGTTCTGTCAACACTTTGGCCACGAAATTTTGAATGAACATTCAATACATCGATCTCCATTCACAAAAAAAATTCACTCGAATCGAATATCTTCTTATGGAAATATGAAGTTTCTTCTTTTCAATATTCCAATTCAATTTTTTATGGTTCTGTTAACACTATGGCCACAAAATTTTGCACGACGCTTGTTATGAGCATCTTGCATTTGGCCGTAACATTCCATTTCGATTGCTTTCGTTTTTAATGAGATATTGAGAAACAAAAATTTTGAATGTCCATATTTTGTGGAACACCCTGTACGATTTGGCTGGTTAACGAACTTGACCGAACTATTTCGGACCCAAACTCATCTTGAAAATTTCGAGTTTCTAGGACAACCCCTTCGAAAGTTATTGTGCTAACGGACGGTCTTAGGGACAGAATTGAATTTGACCACGAAATCGTCATTAGGAAGTGTAACCCTATCGTTTGAGACCATTTTCGGCTCAAAATTCGAAAATAACAGACATTTTGGCAAAACAATCTAGCACGCGCGCTCAAAAAGCTCGGACGTGTCAAAAGCTGTTCGGCTTTCTGCATTCGTTTATATTAGTAAAACGATAACACAAAATTGATAAGCTAGCGAGCTATTGGTTGCATTATGCTTATTCATTAATTATACTTTTCTGTTCAAATCAACAGCATATGAAAACGGAAATTATTTATGGATGATAACTGATCCGTTACAATCCAAGCTCAACTATATTTTTACATCACCATTGAGTTTAAAAATATTATTAAAGTATTATAGTATTTTCGAACTCAATGACATCACCGAGGTTCAAACCTACAACATCTATTCGACGACTTAAAAAGTTCACCACTGTGTCACCGTGGCTGGAATGCTGGATCAGTTTTTCTTAATAAATAGCTCGTGATTGGGTTGGTACGAACAGAGAAATAGTATATAACATTACTAGCAAGGTAAGAGGGTTTTTACTGGCGAATGGAGGATATAATTGACGAGCCGCAGGCGAGTCAGTTACCTCCTTGAGCCAGTAAAACCCGTTACCTTGCGTGTATTGTTTTATATTTTTTTTTGTTTCTCGTTGTTAAAAGGTGAGATAAATTCCAAAAAAATCTCAATAATTTGTCGCAAATGTCGTAAGCTATTTATGATTATTTATGACATCGAAAATTATGACAACTGTCAGTGGCTTTACGAGAGGGAAGTCTTTCGAGAATATTTGCTAATTTCTGACGAAAAAGGCCAGATCCAAATGAAACAAGGTATGAATATCTTTTTTAAATACTTTTATAACGTTTTTACTAAAACATTTGTTCCAGGAACGATGAAATTAGAATGATGAATGAAATTAGAAGCAAGTAGGTGAAAAAGAAACCAAATAGATACGAATAAAACAAGGTACGAATATCGTTTTTAATAGTTTGAGAACGTTTATAGAGAAATACTTTTGTTCCAGGAACTCTGAGATTAGAAGGATGAATGAAATTCGAAGCAAGTACTTGACAACTTTCAATGTAAATAATACTACTAACTTGTAAAAATTTTACAAGTTAACTGTCAATTTTACAAGTTAGTGACTTGATAAATAAACTTCCTTGATTAATATTGTGTTTTTGGAAACTAACGTTTACAAATGAGAAACAAATAAAATATTTATTTGTTTCTCATCGGTAAAGGTCAGTTTCCAAAAACACAATATTAATCAGGAAGTTTATTTTTTCAAGTCACTAACTTGTAAAATTGACAGTTAACTTGTAAAATTTTTACAAGTTAGTAGTATTATTTACATTGAAAGTTGTCAAGTACTTGCTTTTAATTTCATTCATCCTTCTAATCTCAGAGTTCCTGGAACAAATGTATTTCTCAATAAACGTTCTCAACTATTCAAAAATGATATTCGTACCTTGTTTTATTCGTATCTATTTGTTTTCTTTTTCACGTACTTGCTTCTAATTTCATTTATCCTTCTAATTTCATCGTTCCTGGAACAAATATTTTTAGTAATAACGTTATAAAAGTATTAAAAAAGATATTCATACCTTGTTTCATTTGGATCTGGCCCTTTTCGTCAGAAATTAGCAAATATTCTCGAACGACTTCCATCTCGTAAAGCCACTGACAGTTGTCATAATTTTCCGATGTCATAAATAATCATAAATAGCTTACGACATTTGCGACAAATTATTGAGATTTTTTTTTTGGATTTACCTCACTTTTTTACAAACGAGAAACAAATAAAATATAAAACAATACACGCAAGGTAACGGGTTTTACTGGCTCAAGGAGGTAACTGACTCGCCTGCGGCTCGTCAATTATATCCTCCATTCGCCAGTAAAAACCCTCTTACCTTGCTAGTAATGTTATATACTATATATTAAGGTTTATCGCTGCAGGAAGAAATTGTGGATTACACAAGCTCGTTCCTATTCTGCTGATTTGTGGAAAAAAAAGATGAGAATTAAATCAATTGCCCGTTTCCCCGAATATAAATAGTCAAATCATAACTTTTAAATTGTATGAATATTCATGAAGATACATTTGACCTTCAAAATCTTGTCGGTAATAGGAATTGATTATGATTATTATTGATGATTTCAACAATATAAACGCAACAGATCACTTACACGAGGATTTTGAATTAATCAAACTGTACCCGAAATATCGATTATAAATTATTTTTTCCGTTGACCTCGAAATGAAAGCTGATTTTAATGTGTACGAAATTCAACATTAATGACCTATTTTAATGCTCAATTTATGCTTTTTTATTACGCAATCCTAATGGCCACCGTACACAACGTATTCAGAAGCACTACGATAAATATCAGAACCATAGAATTTAATTTTTTTATATATATTTTTTACACATTTAATTTCTTGAATAACTTAGAACATGATTTCGATTGTAACGAGATTCTGCTTTTATATATTTGGTATCAATCTCAAAAATCTCATATAAAATTTCAGGTAATAGTCTTATTGCTCCACCAAAGAACGAGCGCTCAAAAGCTTTTGCTCAAAGATTTTCTTGAATTTTTTTTTCTTATTTTCTCTTCAACTTGAAAATACAATGTAGTCCGACAAAAATTATGTGGTTTTCATGCTCTTCTTCTGCTATGAATGTTCTATAACTATGCGTTTATCGAATATAATTTTGCTTATGTTATAAATAAACATTTAATTTTTTGTGGATCATTTAAGAAGAATGTGCTGAATACTATCATTCAAGTGACCGACAAAAGAAGTTCCCGAATTTCCAGTCCACCGAATGGAAGTTTTTGGTCCCTTGAGACTCCGTTCTCAAAACTAACATTTTCAATTATTATACATAATTGATATTTGAATTTGAATGAGAGTTTACTTTTTCCATAATTTTTGTTGCTTTCGTGAAGCTTATTTAATTGGGATGCCTGAAATAAATCCCAGAATCCGTTGAATACGGAAATTCTACCCAGATAGTGAAATGTTGCACGCAGCGGTAGGTAGAAGGTACCTGGGGTACCTATTCTGGTACACCTCTCGAGTTATAAAGAGGATGTATACTTGTAACTATTTACTTAATGAGTTTTTAATGCTGAATGCTTATGCCCGATTGCACCGTTCGTCTAAACACCGTTTAAGTCCTGAAATGACATTTCATCAATGGAATAAACGTCACTTAAAGGCTTAATCTCTGCTTAGACGAACGGTTGCAATCGGGCATTAGAATCTCCACTCCAGGTCGAAGTCGCAAATTATTCGAAATGAAAGTGTTAGTTTTATGGAATTTCGGAATAACAAGGGTTGTTGAAATAGATGGCCTTTCGGTTTCGGTATTGCACTAGTGTTCTTTGAAGTCTTAACTGCGTAGTGCGTAGACGAATTATAGCGTAGTACTTACTTTTTTTTTCATGAAGAATTTGTGATTTATTCTAATTGACAGTTTTTCCGTTGTTTCCGATATACTATTCTTAGTAGTAATGAAGTGTTTTTCGTGTAAATTTTGAAAAGAGGAATGATGTTATTTTACCTGACGTTTGGTGTGATACTTTTACTGGATACCATTCGTCTTGTTACAAAGAATTCCATGTACAGAAGAAGTATTTGCTGGGTGAAAGCCGAAAGGTAAGTTTTATTATACATATTGAATAATTGATAACTTAAATTTTTTTGTTTTCACGTACTTTCGAATCTTAGTTAATTCTTTTCCGAAGTCTTTCGTCATCAGTAGTTCTAATGGCTACGATTTATTTGCCCTCAACATCACGAGAACACGCCATCCGCATCAAGTGTTTTGGAAACGCAACAAACACAATGTTGATCAAGGGTAAGCGTAATTAATCATTGAATGATTAATTTAATTGTGATAATAGTTGTGAAAATCAATGACCCCAAGTTTTGTATTTTAAGAGACTCCATTCTCAATTAATACAGGGTGGTCCAGATCGTAACCAAGAAATTTTAAACACATATTCTACATCGAAAATAAGCCCTAGTTTGTCGTATAAACATGAAACGTGGAATGTTTCCTCTCCGAGATACGGGGTGTTAAAATTATGGAAGAAAAAATGTTTTTTATTAATAACTTTCACACTGCTTGAAATATTTTTATTGAATTTGAGACATAGGTTAAGGAGCACTTTTTGCATAATATCAATTCTTTTCTATTTTACCAGTGGCGTTCGTACTGCAGCGACACTGAATATTTTCAAATAAAATGATTTCTGCATACATGGGAATGTGTTTTATTTTTTTAACCCGAAATGGTGCCTCGTACAGTAAAAAGTCAGGAGACCTAATTTGCTTCAAATTGAATAAGGATTTGAATAGTAATTTTCATTGTCGAAATAACCAGTGGCGTATCATTTTTTTATCTGAACATATTCAGTCTCGCTGCAGTACGGACGCCACTGGTAGAATAGAGAAGAAATGATATTATGCAAAAAGTGCTCCTTGACGATCAATACCTATGTCTCAAATTTCATAAAAAGATTCCAAGTAGTGTGAAAGTTATTATTAAAAAACATTTTTTTTATAATTTTAACACCCCGTATCTCGGAAAGGAAACATTTCTTGACTTATGTTTATATGACAAGTTGGGACTTATTTTTGATGTAAAATACGTGGTTAAAATTTATTGGTTACGATCTGGACCACCCTGTATTTGATATTTGAATTTGAATGAAAGTTGACTTTTTTCATACTTTTTGTTGCTTTCGTGAAGCTTATTTTATTTGAATGCCTCAAATGAATCCCAGAATCAGTTGAATCCGGAAATTATATCCTGAAAGTGAAATGTTGCACGCAGCGGTAGGTAGTAGGTACCTGGGATAACTTTTTTGGTACACCTATGGAGTTAAAGAGGATGTTTTCAATAGTTTATACTTGTAACTATTTACTTAATGACTTTGGTTTTTTCTGTTTTCACGTGCTTTCGAATCTTGTTTAATTCTTTGCCAAAGTGTTTCGTCATCAGCAGTTCTAATGGCCACGGTTTATTTGCCCTCAACATCACATTCGCATCAAGTGTTTTGAAAACGCAACAAACACAAATGAATGTAGATCAAGGGTAAGTGTAATTTATCATTGAATGATTAATTTAATTGTGATAATAATTGTGAAAATCAATGACCCCAAGTTTTGCATTTTAAAAAATGAGCTCCATTCCAATAACATCCGATAATAACGAATTTCGGAAACATGATTCGTACTCTGAATTTTCTCTGCATTATTGTTTGAGTTGTGAACGGAAAATGCTTAATAATATCACATTTATTGGAATATTATTTGGGCTGTTTCAATAATCTCAGATTGTACTGTCAAATGTTCCAGCAACCATTCGCTAGCCTTCATCACGGTAAATGCAAAATTGAATTCAAAACTCAATTTGAGGACAGCTGGCGAATGATTGCCGAAACATAAGATATTCAAGATGATGAAAAAATCCGAAATAATAATTCACTAAACAATCTGATTTTAATCATTCGGTAAGACATTCTATTTTTTATTATAAGCCAGAATATTCGCTACACAGATATATTCTGTGAATTTCAATTCTATATATCATTCCGGTACAAAGTTGAAGTTTCTGAGAGCTCGTTCTTCTTAAATGAGTGCTATAGTATTTTGCCCAAATGTCCGCATTATCGAATTTTTAGCCGAAAATGGTCTAAAACGACAGTGTTTGACTCCCTCACGACGAATCCGTGGTCAAATTCAATTCTGTCCATCGGGCGGTCCTTCCGTGTGCATAATAACTTTCGAAGGGATTGTCCTAGAAACTTAAGATTTTCAAAGGTTAGTTCATTTTCCAAATGCCGCGGTTGAGACCGTACACTAGCGAAATCGTACAGGTTGTTTCATAAAATATGGCCATTTAAAATTTTTGTTCCCCAATATATCAGACAAAACGCTTACCATCGAAATGAAATTTTGCTGCCATTCGCAAGATACGCATAATAAGCCTCATGCAAAATTTTATGGCCATAGTGACAACAGAACCATAGAAAATTCAATTGGAATATTGAAAAGTAGAATCTTATATTTTCATAACAAGATATCTGATTCGAGTGAAATTTATTTTGTTAATGAAAATTGATAAATATACTGTATGTTCATGCAAAATTTCAAGAGAATTGAATAATCAGTACCATAGAATTGAATTTTTTTTTATTTCTACATATTTCAGTGTACGAATAATTTCTAGAATATTATGCCGATCGTGCTGGAATCCTACATTTATCATATTTAGTGTCAATCTCAACGAACGAGTGCTCAAAAGCATCTGAGTTTTCGAATATCACTTCTCGAGAATACGGCACCTGTTGCCGTATTCTCGACAAGTGATATTCGAAAACTTAAGGGCCTACAGACGACAAACCTAGTTGAAGACTAAGTTGTGAACACGGCATGTTGACGACCAAGTTGAACGTCTGTAGGCTGGTTGTGGTTGATATTCCAGGTTGAAAACTAAGTTGATGCGAGATCAAATCGGTTTGATATTTGGTGGGCGAGCCCGATGTTGACGACTAAGTTGGAGCGTCTGTATGGTAGTCATCAACTAGGTTGACAACACCAGTTGGAATTCTACCTTCTAGAGTGAACATCTCATAGCGTATTCAAAATTCGTCGTAAATATTCGAGGAAAGGTAGTAATTTAACTAGAAAATATGAGCAAAATTCCAAACATTCAAGTTTGGGTAGCTTTCTTTGATTGGGTGAAAGATCTTCCTGAATTATGGAGAGTGAAATCCGACATATACATATAAAGAAAACCTTGAGCAGATGCTTTGAGCGAACATTCTTTGGTGGAGCAATAATGCTATTATAATTTGTATAGTACTTGAGATTCATGCTTAGTAAATGAATGCAAAATCTCAGGATGATCAGACTTATAGTCCATTCACGAAAGGTTGAGCCGTCGGTTGGCCATGGATTTTTGGCATATTCCACTGTGTATATTAAAATTTTAGGTTATGTTCTTCATTTTCTTGTCAGATTGATAGGCAATGTTGTCAATATTGCATAGAGTTGTCCTGATAACTCGCAAGCTCGTCGGACGAGGTCGGTACATTCGGCAACGTTGACTTTATTTTACGTTATGTCACCAAATACTGCCAACTTCAGATAAATAAAGAAACGTCTACTATGTGCTCAACATTTCGTGAACGGACTATATATATGGAAATTATTAAAAAATGAAATATGAAAAATCAATAATTAAAGAAAATTGAATTATATGCTTAGATAATGCGATTCTTGGATATCTATGTTATGACATATAATGATTCTTTCTTCAATATTTCGCATGAGGCTTACTGTGAGCATTTTGCATGTGGTCGAGAATTCTATTCCAATTGGTTTCGTTTTGTCTGAGATATTAAGGAACAAAATTCGGAATGGTCATATTTTATGGGACACCTTGTATGATTTGGCTGATTAACGAACTTAATTGTGGCATTGGAAACCAAACTCACCCTGAAAATCTCAAGTCTCAAGGACAATTCCTTAGAAAGTTATCGTGTTTATGGCCGACGGTCCCACGGACCGGATTGAATTTGACAACGGATTCGTCATCAGGGAGCGGAACCCTATCGTTGGAGACCAATTTCGGCTCAAAATTCGAAAAGTTCTTTCATTAAACCGGAATGGGAAAAATGAGTCCGATTGTGGTACCAATCCTTGGTCCAAAATCTTTCATTCAAGAACTGTGCTGCACCACATATATCGTTTATAATAACATATACGAAAGATCTCTCTCCATGTTTCGATAATTCTCCTAATCAGCCGACTAGTTCACTCGACGGAACCACCGCTGAAATGATGTTTTTCAACTTGGTTGACAACCGCTATTTCACTTTCATTTGGTTTACAACCTACTTGACAACATAGTCTTCAACTAAGTTGATCGTCTGTAGCCCGCTTTATACGAACTTCATTGCGGGGTGTGCATTTTTGCAGGTAAAAGAGGGACTCGCGCAATGAAGTTCGTATCGTATACGTTTTCGAATATCACTTGTCGAGAATACGGCACCTGCCTGGTCTTTCTTTAATTTTAATTTCTAAATTGAATTGAATTCAATTCATCTTTTCTTCGAATATTTTGTAAAAAAGTTGTGTCCGATCCTCAGGTTATCTGTTTTATTGAAATACTTTTATAGTTGAATGGTGAAATGCATAGCAAATTGGCAATCGCGAGAAGAAATCAGAAACTTTTCAGGTTTATCGCCATATCAAAAGAAATTTTCAAAATTCAATTAGCTTTCTGAATTGAGCCGAAAAAAATTGAGGCGAAGTGACCAGAAACCATTATATCAAATGTTGAACATTACTATCCACAATCAAGAGATTTCTGTTGAAAATGGACTTCAACACCCTGTATCTCGCTTGTCTTCGAAAACGAGTCAAAAATCATTCTCCGATATCATTAAGACGTCATATTCGTTTGTCCATTTTATGATGAAACATCCTGTATGTATCAGAGAAACAGCACTACCTTTATAACTTGTATTAATTAATAGCGTTTTCCATTGGAGTAACTGTCGCACCAGTGCGACCTAAATGCAATTTTTTGTGTTCCATCGGTATGAAGAACATAGAAATGCCCATTTAAATGAGAACCAGTGCAGTGCTAGTGCAAAACCCAATGGAAAACGCTATACCTAAATCATTTCGATATTACGATCAAATCCTGAACAACCTTATCATCATGTTCTTCAGAGTTATTTTGTTTCAACCATTTCTTTTCTTCATTAGAAAAAGCTGAGTGTTCCGCATACTGCACATAAAGTAACATCGATAAACGAATATGACTAATCATCGGGACAGATGTGAACTTAAAATTTAGTCAGATAATATCGAGCGGTGATAACGGTCAGAGTGAACGGTGTTTAATTTCTTTAGCACTCACTAGTGACAATAAGTGAAATACCACGAAGAGTAAGCACTGCAGCCCTTACGCCTAATGTCCAATTCACAATGGATGTACGTAAGCATAACATAAACGTATTTCGAAGGTAATTCGCCAAGTTGAAATATGCGAAAACCACAAGTTTTTGAAAAACGTTACACAAAAATTAATTTTATGTAATTTACCCAACATGTACTCGACTTCAATGTAATTTTTGGTCACCCTATAAAACTTTAATGTAATTCGTATATTTCAACTTCAATATTGCAATTATTTTTTGATTGAATGAAGTGAATTGACATAGAATTCATAATCTTCCGCCTCACATTACACATGAATATACTATAATAATATATTTAAGGGCATCCAATATACCTAATTATATCGACAAAAATACCCACTTTGGGGAGTTTACCCCTTCAGTTTTGCAGTGGTCCCCATTTTAAATTTACTTTTTTATGTTAGTTGACCCTTCTAAATATAATTGATTGCTTTGGACATAAAGGTCCTACAGATGTGTAAAAAATGTTTATTGGAAAATGATACTACCACCTTTTATTTAAGTAGAATAGCACGAAAACATTTAACTTAGAAATGTCATAAAAAAATTCTACTAAAAAAATTTACCGATTTTCTAAGTAAATCCGTAATAGTACAAGAACTAGCACATTGAAGTATATTTTTTTTCAATGAACTATTACGCAAGGATATCAGCTACAAAACGATACCAACATTATATCTGTAAGTTACATTATGAGAAAGTAATAGCTGTTGGAACATGACCCTTATGAAAATTGATTAAATGAAATAAAACTCAGTACTGTAATTTCGATAATATTTAATGATCAAACAAACAAATAATCATAAAAATTGCTCAAAATCGCCTCTGTTTCGTAGACAAGCAGTGGCACTCATGACGACCTGTAGCAACAAAAAAAAGTTTGGGGAGCTCCCGTAGTGGTCACGTTCGAATAGCAATAACTCTCAAATTATGTAACTCGCAGAAATGATGTAGTTGTTGTTTTGTAGCTAATATCCTTGCGTGTTGAATCATTGAAAAAAAATTATACTTCAATGTGCTAGTTCTTGTACTATTGCGGATTTACTAAAAAAATCAGTACATTTTTTCACTAAAATTTTTTTATAGAAATTTTTTATAGCATTTTCAACTTGAATGTTTTCATATTATTCTACTTTAATGAATGGTAGTAGTATCGTCTTTCAAAAAATATTTTTCTCACATCTGTAAGACCTTTATGTCCAAAGAAATCGATATTATTTGGAAGGGTCAACGAAAATAAAAATGAAAATTTAAAATGGGTGCTACTCCAAAACTAAGGGTTTTAATTTTCCCATGTGGGTGTTTTTGTCAATAATATTAGGTATATTTGATGCTCTTAAATTATCGCTAAGTCATGACCAAATACACTGTATATGACTTCTTTTGAGAATTAACAAAGCACAAGTACATAATATCGATGATTTATCACCTGAAATTTAACAAACAAACTTTCATATTTTTCAATCAGAAAAATTGGAAATTACAATAGATAACTATCAAAATTCGATTCAATAAATTGCTGGTATCAAAATTCAAAGACAAGTTGATTATTTCAGGTGTGTCATTCCTAATTCTGATGTTTCTGGAACATATAATATTTTTCTTGAAATTCGCTGTGCGCAACTACTTCACGTCCTTGATTTTTTTCAAGATAATACTGAAAAATAATCTATTTATCAACAATGATACAGACAGAATGCAATTATTCTTGATAATTGATTGATAGAAATATAATTACATACATATAATCAATTATGTCAGGTTCCACATTTCAAATTTGTTTTAGTAGAATAAATTACTTGAAATTAAAAAATAAAAATTTTATCCATCTAAGAAAGAGAAAGTATCGAATGTCAATAGACTGCAATTAAATTTTGAAAAATAAATAAATTGTTATTGAAAATAATGAATTGTTATTGAATATATACCTACTTAATTAAGTATACAGGGAATCACATTACGAATGAGATTTCCTAGGAAATATGATTTTTTTAAACCTGCAAGGGTTTTGTTCCAGAAAATATCCAATTAAAATTCATTTCATTCATTGAGAAAATCGAATTATAATGGATTGAAGTTATATTTGAATTCAATTGTTTGCTGTGTAAACGATGCACAGGTACCTCCTGTCATATATAAATTTCAGAAACTACTTGATGAAAATTAATTTTGGCTTCTATTTGTCCTTATATCCGTATAAATACAAAACGAGTTAGATTTCATTATAATATCAAACTTTGTTTTTATATTTTTTCGAGATTTCCGAAAATGTCTTCATTCGAAATATTTCACATTCTATGTGGATCAGCATGTATATCGTCAGGAGTCAGGAAAACACCGACTTTAGGAGAAATAACGAAATGGAATTACATAAAATGATGAATAATTGGTCATAGTATATCAGTTTTATACTGGGATGAATCAGTTTAACTCGAACAGGGGTCACGAACGGTTCGTAGAATGAACCTCCGATGCAAAAAAATGTGTTGAAAGTTTATATATTTTTTTCATATATCCAAGTAATGGTGACTAGACGGTAATATGCTTGATTAAATGTTAATTTCTAAATTTTGTTTGAATAATTACTTAATGATTTCAAAATTGATTTTTCTGAAAATGCTTCTGTAATCATCTGTCTTGTATCTCTTCTTTACTATAGTTAGTTTACTTTTTCTTTCCTGGCGCTGCCTCTTCTTTATTACAGTCCATAATACATCATTTAATATTACCAACACATCGATGAACATTGCTTTATATATCTCAATAATCCATTTACTTTATTTTTCCGTCGACCTCAAAATAAAAGATGATTTTGATGTGTACGAAATTGAACATTGATGCACTACTTTGATGTTCAATTTATGCTTTTTTAATGTGCAATTTTAATTGATTGTAGGGTTAGTTTTCCTAGTATAACGTATCATAATTCAATAACTCTTTCCTTGAAACCATCACAGAGCCTATTTTGTTATTTTTCTGCTTAACCCGGCAACGGACAGGTGACTCAAAGTAACGAGATCGGTCAGGTGGGGTCCAATAGACCCATAGTTTGTGATTTTTTTTTGAGACCATATAAAGTTCGTAGGTGTTTTTTCACATACATTTGATTTTCTGGATCGTATTTATATAATCTTTATCGATTATGGTTTGAATACTTTCCATGAAAAAAATTATTTGAACCCGGCAACGGACAGGTGACTCAAAGTAACGAGATCGGTCAGGTGGGGTCCAATAGACCCATAGTTTGTGATTTTTTTTTTGAGACCATATAAAGTTCGTAGGTGTTTTTTCACATACATTTAATCTTCTGGATCGTATTTATATAATCTTTATCGATTATGGTTTGAATACTTTCCATGAAAAAAATGATAAAAATTATTACTTGAGCCAGTCAGGTGGGTCAAGTGGACCCCAGACAAGTTTGAACTGATATGGACTCGCCTAAATCACCGTAACAACTGAAATGCGCTTTGATTTGCATAGAGGAATATCTAACTGGAGGCTACTGGGGCGTTAGGCCGCGGTAGGCAAAAAATACTGAAATAGTGATGGTTGAAATGCTTGTGGGGTTTATTAGACCCCACCTGTCCATCGCCGGGTTAACACATCATTGGTATTTCCGCTGTAGCAAATGATGTTTCAATAGTTAGCATTATGTGGTTTGCTTCTCTAGGTCTTGTATAACTGTATCATCCCTATTATGTAATCTACTATATAAAAATAAGTCCGGTTTTCCTCCCTGACTTATAACTCCAGAACGCACGAACCGATTTCAACGGTTTTGCATTCGTTGGAAAGGTCTCGGGCTCCGCTAGGTTTGAAGCAAAGAAAATTCAGGAAAAAATTCAAGATATCGAGAAGAACGTAGGAAATTGGTACATTTCTGAAAATGTCATTATTTATGACATCGAATTCAATGACAACTGTCAAGTCTCCTTCGAGAGGGAAGTGCTTCCAACAATTTCCTCATTTCAGAAGAAAAAGGCCAGATCCGAATCAAAAAAGGTACGAATATCGTTTTCGAGTAGTTCTATAACGTTAATTAACGAAGACATTCGTTGCAGGAATTCTGAAATAACCAGGAAGAAGAAATATTTTTGACATAGGTACGTCTCATGTGAACATTTGTTCGTTTCGAGTGGAAAACGTTATTTGAATAGGTAAGTCCATATGAAATCATTAACTTCAACGTTCATTCAACGAATTCCTTACATTTCAGCGATCAAAGCATCATTTCAGGTCGCAGTGATATTTGAGGTTTCTACTAAACCGATTTCCCTGACAAATAACGTAATGAGAACAAAATTCGGGGATTATTCGTATTTTAGGAAAAAATACGCCAGGAAATCATATCAAACTGTATGTATTATGATAATTATCGATATTTCAATATATTTTTTCGATTTCCTGATATGTTTACATGTTAAAACCCGTTGAAGTCTGAGATAAACAGTCGTCACGTGTAACAAGGCAAGTGGTGTAACGACTAACGTCTAGGTGTGTGGACCTGGTAGTGTACCGGTTTCGAAACCCCATGGTGGCCTGTTCTGTTTATTCTGGATAAAAAGTATTTTTTCCAGGTCAAAGAAAGCTGATGAAAATAATTCAAAATTTTCATGTGCATGTTTTAGATATATACAGGGTGTTTCTATAAATCTATCAATTATTTCACATTTCTACGTTTGAATTTCGAGTGATTCGTTATAGGAGGTGGAATTTTAAATATAGATACTATGCTTCGGATTCATACGGGGTGCTCCTATAAACATGTCGAATATTTTGAATTTCTGCATTATCACAGGGACATTTCCACAGAAACGAAGAAGTTTTGAATTTCAAATGATTTACTATCGATGGTGGTTTGATTTATACAAGGTCTCTTCATAAAAATGCCAAATATTGTAATTTTCTCTACTTCCTAACACGAACATTTGTATTACTTTTCCCATAAATGTTCAATAGACGCTCTGAGTATATACAGGGTGTGTAGTGTAGTCAGACAGATACCAAGGAATATATCAAATATCTATGAACATCAATAACCAATGATGATCTATCGAGGTATACAAAACGGTTCGAAAGACCTACTGTTCATCTGATCTATCGGTTCAATTGATCTACGGTTAAATTATCCTACTTAGAAAGGTAGATCTACCGGTTTCACAAATCTACTTAAAAAGGTAGATCTACTGGCCTGACTAGAAAATCATTGTTTTTTACATGGCATTATACTTTATACGTGTTCACGAGTTGGAAAACCATCTGCTTTGTTTGTGTTTACGTCAGGCCAAAAAACAAAAATATGGTTTACCAAAGAGCATTTCAAAAAAACAGATAGTTTCGGCGGAAACGTATAACGCTTCGATTCAGTATTTACTTTGGATTCTCTTTCATTTACTTAGAGAAGTTCAACTAAGTAACACTTCATTTTTGTAATCGAAATGAATTTATTACTGTTGTTCCTTTTCAATATAAAAAAAAATTTTCTTCATTTTTTTATCACCAAACGAAATGTTACAGAAAACGAAGCCATCTGGTGGCGAAACGGAGTTCGCCGGGTTTGCTAGTGCTTACTAACATATAATATTGCTTTATGATTTTCTATCATCTATTCATTTCATTAGTGCTTTTAAGTATGATTCTGATCACCCAATTATTAATATTTGATTTGTGATAATTATTCCTAGAATGAAAGGTGTAGGCAGAATTTTATAACCTCTACAAGAGAGGGACACTTTGAAAAAAGCAGTAAGCTCCTGGAGTGCTCAATATTGCAACTGAACCATTCAATGTTGAATAGGTAATAATATAGCATAAGGAGATACTACAGAGATGCAATAAAATTCTTCACGAGGCTTGCCACATTTTCAATCAATATTGAAAAACATTCTGATAATGTCACCTTCTGAAAGATATCTAACAAACCGATAAAACCTACATTTGGTCTGAGTGATTTCACTGATAAATGGTTCTCGACTTTTATGTATGCTTTGGACCAAAAGGCACAAACAGTGTGGAACAGCCAAATGGAATAAATTCGATAACGAATAAATGAGAGCGTGGTGGAAAAAACGCTTGGACACGTCGATTTGAATTTTTAGATGCACATTTTTTATTAGAAAAAAATTATGTTATAGGGTGTGTCATGTGACAGTGACCGATACCAACTTTCTATTTTAAATACAACCCCTGTATATTATTAGGTTTTTAGATTCTTCAGAGAATTCTAGACATAATTCATGTACAATGTTCCATACCTATCTTCAACTGTTTTGGAAATATTAAGTGTATTCAGATGTATTACAAAAATTAAATTGTTTTATTTCACAAATTCGCTATATTACACTCATTGCATCCCCTACATTGAAATAAATGTTCTTTTGTTTTTCCACATAATTCGTGAAATAAAATGATTTTTTTAATGTTAATTTTTGTAAAACATCTGAAAAAACTTAATATTTCCGAAACAGTTGAAGATAGGTATGGGACACTGTACATGACTTATGACTAGAATTTTCTGAAAAATCTTAAAAACTAATAATATATAGGGGGTTGTTTTTAGAATGAGAAAGTTGGTATCGGCCACTGTCACATGACACACCCTATATCATTATTTTTGTATGAATAAAATGCCTATCTAAAAATACAAATCGACGTTTCCAAGTGTTTTTCCCAAGACGCTCTCATTTGTTCGTTATCGAATTTATTCCCTTTGTCTGTTCCACACTGTATGGTTAACAGCACACAATCACTTAATGAGAGAGGAACTTTTCTGTTGAAGGCGCTGCGCTGATAAAAGGTTCTTGTCTCAATAGGTGATCATGTGCGTCAATCATATGTGCTTTTGGTTCTTTAGATATATCAAAGTCAAGGAAAATTTAATTGGTATAATCACTGATATCAAAGTATAAGCTTTATTGATAGTTTGGTATAATTCAAATCGCGGGAATATCAGAGTGCTATTCAAAATTGACCGGAAATGTAGCTAGCTTCACCATTTTTTTCATTATATTCATGTAATGTTATGGTTGCATATTCTGTTGCAATTTCAAGCATTACAAGAACTGAGTTCTTTTCAAGTGTAACTCCCAAGAATAAATTATACAGGTGTCCCGAGAAAAAAGCGACAAACGGATACCATGAATCAAGGACATCAAGGAGGACTCGCATCAGGAGGTTTCAATCGCTGGAGGTCATTCGTTTGGTATATACAGGGTGATATTTTTCTTTCGGTTTTCATACCCCAAAAAAAATTATATTGAAAAATCTAAGTCACTTGACACGGTTATAAATATTCTCTCATGAGTGAAATTTCATAGTTCGATAAGTCTTGAACTTATCGGTAGATGTATCTCGAATTTTGCTTTTATGTCACCCTTACCGATTGTCTCGAAATTTCTTTAGAAGCATCTGGACTAGAAAAATTTTTGACTTTTACATTTCTGCTAATATTTGATCACTCTGTACGTCAACATTATGTTTTTTAGTTTTAATAATCAGGAAGGAGCAATATATCAATGAAATAGAGGGTAATCAATAAATATCATCTTTGAAAGAAATTCTCTTCAGCTTGACTCATTGTTTAATTGGCTTTGATCAGTGAATTACAGTACATTTTTGACTCAGAGACTGAATAATTATCATAAAAAAATCTCATTACTGTTGATTTGTGTTCCTACGATCTGCATTTCCTCTCACATTTTCAAAAACCAGGCATAACGCGAATTTTAATGAAATTAAAAAATCACATTCTGCTTCGAATTTGTAGAACTTCATTCTGACCTAATCACTTGTCCCTAAGTAAATTATTAAGATAAATTACAATACATGAGGTTCATAATATTGAAATAATGATAGATTTTCATTTGAAGCTAATTAAAATAAAAAAATAATTGTTTCTTCAAAATTACTTATTCTCACCCTGCCTAGCAAAGTTTTTCAATATTTTTGATCAGTTGCTTTTTTGAAAAAAAGAAGAGAAAAAACATAATATTGACATACAGAGTGATATCACCGCAAATGTAGTATGTCTAGAATTTTTCTAGCCCAGATCTGTTTTTTCATTTGAAAAAACACTGAGGAAGGCAGTCGTGGAAGGTTACAAAACTGCAGATTTAGAAGTAATTCCACCGATGAGATTGAACGAACTATGAAATTTCACTAATGGGGGGAAGTTTTATTGATCAGCTTGTATGACGGTGCCAAGCAGAAATATTGAATTTTCCTCATGAATTGATTACTTGTGGTTACGAAAGTGAGACAAAAATCATTATGTTTATGTACAGGGTGATCTAATATCAAGGAAAATAAAAATATTCTAAAATTGTTTTAGTCCGTAACTAATATATTCAATTTTAGAAATATTGAGAGATGACAATCGTGAAGGGTGAATAAATTTGAAATAATTCAATCGAATATTTCAAGAGTTATCGAACTATAAAATTTCATCCATAAGATTAATTTCACCATGTATATACCAAACGAATGACCCCAAGCGATTGAAACCTCTTGATGCGAGCCTTGCTTGAAGTCCTTGATTCATGGTATCCGTTTGTCGCATTCTTGCCTGGACACCTGTATAATATATTTGTGTTGGCATGAAGTCATAGCAATTTGTTAATTCAAGTGACACTTGAAAGAAATAACTCAGCTCTCTAAGTGCTTCAAATTGCAATCGAACCTCATATTCATCGTTAACTAAGCAACCGAAATAAAAGAGACATCTCAGGAATTTGATAGAGGAATCATAAACCTAGCTACATTTTCGGACAATTTTGGATAGTACTCGGATATTCTTACGATCTGAATGATACTTAACAAGCAATAAAGCTTATACTTGGATATTAGTGATTTCACCGATTATATTTTTTTTGACTTACATGTTTTCTTTGGACCAAATGGCACACATGGTTAACAGCACACAATCACTTAATGAGAGAGGAACTTTTCCGTTGAAGGCGCTGCGCTGACTGAAGGTTCTTCTCTCAATAGGTGATCATGTGCGTTAATCATATGTGCTTTTGGTCCTTTAGATACATGGAAGTTGAAAAAAATTGATTGGTGTAATCACTGATATCAAAGTATATGATTAATTGCTTGTTTAGTATCATTCAGATAATGAGAATATCCGAGTACTATTCAAAATTACCCGAAAATGTAGTTAGTTTCATGATGTCTTATAATCCTGTAATGTCTCTTTTGTTATGATTGCATAATAAATGGTGAATCTGTGATTCTGTTGCAATTTCAAGAACAACGGGAGCTGAGTTTTTCCTTTCAAGTGTCACTCGAATTAATTAATTGTTGCTATGACTTTATGCCTACATCTTATAAAAAAATTACCATAACTGCCACAAATACAGGGTGTTTCATCATAAACTGGAAAAAATATATATTCGTTTAGAGGACATCAGGAGAATCATTTTTGCCTTTTACAATATATTCTGTTTTCGAAGCATATGGTAGATACATGGTGTTAAACGTCATTTTTGAGCAAGATTCTTAGGAGTGTGGTCAGTTATGTATTACACTTGAAGTAACGGTTTTTGGCCAAATCTCAGTATTACTGGGTCCTCTATTCAGAAAAGTTGTTGAACTCCGAAAAAAATTCACAAAATAGCGGAAAACCTGCAATGTTCTTAATTTTTTTTCGGTTGTCAAATTGAATTTTATTTTCTGAATGAACACAATTTTTTAAAAACTTCAGTGAAAAATTTTTTTGCAATATTCGAACACATTTTTTTTCACATGTCTACAGCGATAAAAAAATTTCACCCGAAAGGGATGAAATTTTGTACAAAGTTACTTCTTTAATTATCAATCACGAATATGAAAACAGAATTGTAAAATATCGAACGGTTTCATTACTACATCAGTCATTCAAATGTTTCGTTCAGACCTCTGAAATAATAAAAAAAATTATTCTAAGTTCTAGAGTCAAAATAATCAAATTATTGGTATGTCCAAACGTTTAAGATAAATTATTAAAAAAATCAGTGAAACTCAGTTGGCACTCGAACCGACGTATGTATTAAATAGGGAAATGAGACTGTTTTAAGGATAATAATATTCGTTGCCAGACAACGGTAGTTCGTAGTTCATAGAAAAAAAGTTGAATGACTGTAGTAACGAAACCGTTTGATATTTGATCGCTGTAGACATGTGAAAAAAAATTGTGTTCGATTGTTGCAAAACAATTTTTCACAGAAATTCTCAGAAAATTGTTTTCATTCAGAAAATAAAATCCAATTTGACAACCGAAAAAAAACTTAGGAACATGGCAGATTTTCCGCCTTTTTGTGAATTTTTTCGGAGTTCAACAACTTTTCTGAATAGAGGAACCAAAAATACTGAGATTTGACAAAAAACCGTTACTTTGTGTTATACATAACTGACCACACTCATAAGAATCTTGCTCAAAAATGACGTTTAACACCCTGTATCTCGCTTATGCTTCGAAAACGGGATATATTGTTTAAGGCCAAAATGATTCTCGCGGTGCCCTTCACACGAATATAGGTATATGTTTGTCCAGTTTATGATGAAACACCCTGTAAATTACACAGGTGTCCAGGGAAGAGTGCGGCAAACATATGTCATGAATCAAGAACTTTAAGGAGGACTACCATCAAGAGGTTTCAGGGTAATATCCATCCTATAAATAAAATTTTATAGTTCAATAATTCTTGAAATAATCCACCGAATGATTTTAAATTTCGACACCCTTTACGATTGCCTTCTCTCAATATTTCTGAAACTCAATAGGTATATCAGTTCCAGACTAGAACAATTTTAAAATCTTTCTATTTTCGTTAATATTGGATCATCCGAAACGTGAACAAAGTGATTTTTTTTTATTTTTGTGTCCACAAGGAATCAATTCATCCACCGTCATACAAGGTGATAAATAAAACTTTTCCCCAAAAGTGAAATTTCATAGTTCGTTAAATCTTGCTCTCTAACTTCGAAAATTGCACTTTTGTAACCTTTCACGACCGCCTTCATCAGATTTTTCTTATAAAGAAAAAAAATCCGAGCTAGAAAAAATCCAGACATTCTACATTTTCGGTGATATCACCTTGTACATCAACTTCATGTTTTCTTCTAATTTTTTTTACAAAAAAGCAACTGATCGAAAAAATATCCAGAAATTTGGCTAGGCATACAGAGTGATAATCAATAATACACTCGAAGAAACAATTGTTTTCATCATTTAAGTAGGTTGAAATAAAGCTCAAGATTATTATTTAAATATTGTGAGCCTCATGTTTGTAATTTATCTCAATAATTCATTTGAGAACAGGTGATTAGGTCAGAGTGAAGTTGTACAAATTCGAAGCAAAATGTGAAATTGGGCTCATGACTCATTTACGAAAATGTGGAAGGTAATGCAAATAGAAGGAACACAATTCGACATTAATGGGTATTTACTTTATTATAATTGTTCACAGCCTGTAGGTCATTCTCAAAGCAAAGCCAATCAAACAATGAATCCCGCTGAATAAAATATTTTTCAGAGATGATATTTATTATTATTGGTCACCCTCAGTTTTATTGATATATTGCTTTTTCATGGCCATACAAATAAGAACATGATGTTGACGTACACTATCGGCATAAATGTACGAGTAGTGTAGCATTTTCCTAGTCCGGAGCAGCTTTATTCTTTTGAGGAAAATTTGAAGTAACAGTTGGAAAGGGTGACGAAACAGCAAAATTCGAAATACTTCTACCGATAAGTTCAAGATTAATCGAACTATTACATTTCACACGGGATAGAATATTGATGACCGTGTCGACTAAAGATTCAGATCATTCTTCAAGAATTAATGGGTACGAAAACAAAGAAATATTAAAATGTTTACATATCTACAGAGTCATCCTATATACAAATTTTTCTAGATCAGATCTGATTTACTACTTTTGAAAAAGCTGAGGGATGGAGTCGTGAAAGGTGACAAAACGGCATATTCTGATTAATTTCACTGACAAGATCAAAACTTATCGAACCATGAAATCTCACTTATTTATTATTTCAAAGGGCAGAGCCAATTTACATTTGACATAAAACAATAAAACAGCAAAAAATTCTTAACCTAGACAAAAAAATTAAGAAAAACTAAATTGTAAAATTAACGTTCAAAGTGAGTCGAAATACCTCTTAAGACTGAAAATAAATAATTGGAAAGTTTTATTAATCACCCTGTATGACGGTGCCACCTAGAAATTTTGATTTTTTCTCATGAATTAATTCTTTGTATTTACAAAAGCGAAAAAGAATCATTATTCTTATGTACAGGGTGATTCTATATTAACGAAAACAGAAAGAGTCTAAAGTTGTTCTAGTCCGAATCTGATTTATTTAATTTCATAAATATTGAGAGATGGCAATCGTAAAGAGTGACAAAACTTCCCTTCGATCGATTAGTTCAATAGTTATTGAACTACAAAATTTCATATTTAAGATAAATATTACCGTGTATATACCAAACGCTGGCCCTCAAGCGATTAAAACCTCTTGATAACCTTGATTCATGGTATCCGTTTGTAGCATTCTTCCAGGGACAACCTGTATATCAGTGATAGATCTAATCTTTATGAGGTGTGTACTAGTTAGGAGTAAGTTTTCATAATGAAAAGTTATAATAAGAAAGTCATAACCGCAATAAGTTAATTCAACTAATAGTGGCCATATACGCTACGAGAAATCGTTACGATCAGACTGTACAGTTCGAACGGTGCCGATAAATTGATACATGTATGTGATAAAACTGTGCAGTTTCGCACGATTTGTTGAGACTGTACAGTCGAACGGAACAGTACCAAAATTTCAATTGATTTATCGGAATCGGACGAACTGTGCCGACCGATCGAAACGTGTATGCGCTCGTGTTTCCGTTTTCGTGTTCAGTTTGGTCGATTTTGGTAGATGTAAGTACGTATCGTGATCCATTCTTAGAAAATTATGCCAGTCTTTTGGAAATAGCTTTAATTCCGCCAACAAATTCACATGAGAGTGAACTCTTCTTTTCATTAGCCTTTCTTTACACCGGATGCTACGTTTTTTCGCTTCAATTTTTGTTCGTTCAGGGCGAATATTAATCCAATAATTGCTAAACCGTCGTCCATCGACGCCATCACTACACGTATGCAGGGCGCCGCTTCTTGTACCGTCTGATCGCAACGATTTCTCGTAGCGTGTATAGCTTGTATGCCAGCTACGATAAACTGAACCGTTCGAACTGTACAGTCTGATCGTAACGATTTCTCGTAGCGTATATGTCCACCATAACACTTCACAGTAGATAGTTGGGTTTGCAGTATGTTTAACATTGCAACAGCAATATTCATCATTGAATTGACTACCAAAACGCATTCGGATACTTTCAGGGTCGAAAGGGTGTCAAACCAACAATAAAATCCACAATTTGATCTTTGTGATTACAACAACTAAATGGCTCTTGGACTTCATGCACTTCAGGCCAAAATGCACATCTATTGAGCCAAGATCTCTTCAGTTTTCGGCGTTGCGCTAACTGAATGTCCTTATCCAATGAAATTATAGCGTTTTTATTTGCTGTATGCTTCCTGTGAATTTGGAAGTGAGTAAAATTCAATAACCATTAAATATTGAAATCACAGATAAGACTTTATAACTTTTTAGCTTGTCTATATAATCCTGAATTCAGCTGTGCTAAAAGATTTTTCGTTACTGAATATCACTGCATTTTCTTTTTTGTCTTCACTTGTAATGCCAACAAACACAATGATGACTATTGCTATATGATGATAATCATTTATTCATTTTAATTTATGCTACCCAGTATATTTTTATCCACTCAATTGTAAAATCCTTTCATTACTCATACAGAGTGTTTCACGACTTAACGGACAAATGAAAACTGTAAATAGATGGCGTTGAGCTGAGTTAAAAAACAGCCTATATGGGTGCCTTTTTGGCCGGCTGACAGTCTAGAGTTTCAACGAAATGCGCATGTGCCTGGTACTATTTTGGTGCCAATTTCAGGCTTGCAAATACATAGAAACGGTTCTGTCTTTTACCCCTGAAAGGTTGGGATTCCAAGCCCTTTCGTAGAAATATCGAGTCGGTTCCAATAACACAACATTTTTTTGTCTAATTCGACATCTTGGCTTCACCTCATATATTTTTTCTTTTGAATTACTCAATGATGAGTATGTTTATTACTTTTAATCTCTTTTCAAGAATTTAATGAATGGGCCTATTTCAATAAACTGATAAATAAAGCGACATACCTTTTCTACCTATAAATTGAAAATTTAGACTCATGGCTTTCATTGCCTAAATTTTAAGTTCATCCAAGGCTTCACTTTCTATCTCCTGTAAAACCCTGTATTTATGCAATAAAAATTATAAGTGATTTTCTCGAATTTAATTCCACCTTCTATTGTTTGCATGATTATTTTTTTATATCTATACAGAAACCATGGTATTCTTTCGAAAATGTTTCAACAAAACGCAAGCTTGAGGTAAAATATCAATTTATACAATGTTTGCAATTTTGGAATTACTACCTGAAATAACCCTTGAAAAAGCATGGTGTAATAGTTCAACTAACTTGGGGGAAATTTACCCAACAAATAGCCCTAAAAAAGGCTCGAATATAGACATCAATAAAGGAATGGTGTAATAAGAGTATTAGGTAGTGCGTTTTTGATATACAGGGTGTTTATACCAAATTTCTCGAATTTTTTCCTGATTTTTTCGATCGATTCGGCTGAAAATTCATATTCAGGTTGAAGTTATTAGTTTGAATGAATAAACTATCATAATTTGACAAAATCAGGACGGGACTCATTAAAGCTTAATTCAAATTCAAACACATAAAAAACACCCTGTTTAATATTTTCGTAATCTGCATGTACGACTTACTCAAGTTCAATGAATCGTTGATATGCTCAAATCCATCGATAATTTCCGGAGTTATAATTGAACGAATATTTGAGAAATTTGGTAAAACCCCTTGTATATCGGAAACGTAGTACCTATGGCACCAACACAAGTTGATTTTGAACTCAACTCAATATCCTCTATTCGCGGTTTCCATTAGTCCTTTTACTCGTGAAACTCTCTGTATACAGGGTTGGGATAAAGTTTGGCACCAAACCAAGGACGATAATTTTGAAATTTGGCAGCTGAGTGTAATGGACCACAATGCATTTTATTTATTTAAATGGGACACCATTTTTTTTACAGAGAATTTTTACATGGAACCCGATATGGACAGATCCGAAACAAGGTGTACTTTCAGAATCTGCAGAAATATACAGGGTGTCTCATTTGAGAAAAAAATTTTTGGTCATTTTCGGTTAAACCGGAAGTATCTTATTAATGAAAATTACACTCAGCTGCCAAATTTCAAAAATATCGCCCGTTTCGTTTTAAAGATATTAATTTGGTGCCAAACTTAATCCCAACCCTGTAAATGAGGCTTCTGAATGTATTGCTGATTTTAACAGCATACAAGATGTAGGCAGAATATCATAACCAGAATAAGTTATTTTAAGAGAGACGTTGAAGAAGAAAGTTAGCTACCGGAGTACTTGAAATTGAAGCAGAACTATTTTAGCATGAAGAGATATTACAGAGATGCAATGAAATTCTTTGTGAGGCTTGCTACATTTCCGGTCAATATTGAATAGCTATCTGATTTTTTCACCTTCTGAACGGTATCAAACCACCAATGATATCTACAGTTTGATCGCAGTGAAATACCATTAATTGAAGTCCGAGAGCTGGCACGAATTTTAGGGTAGGTATTTGAGGCAAGCTGAAAACTTGTCAGATTACTCCCTATATATCCCAACTCGGGATTGCAGACCTGGCTGGTGAGTAGCGGGGCTAAATCAACCCCTACATTTTTAATGGCCTGAGGGGTGATTCTTGAATAATATCGTGTTCGCGATTCGACAATTGTCGACCAACTTCCCTGCTAAGTTGGTCGACATTCGTCGATTCGCGAACACGACATAGTTTAAGAATCGACCCCCTGGCAGGTAGAAAGCCCTACCGAAATGATCTGTCTTTTTGGGAATCTTATTTTTTAGTTATAGTAACACTCCATTAAAATTTCAAGCTGCCAAATATTTAATCGGGGTTTTAACATTGCCAGACGCGTGCAGAAATATTTTGCAAAAAATTATAAAAAATGTTTTTGAGGCAGCTTGAAATTTTAATGGAGTGTTACTTATAACTAAAATAAGATTCCCAAAAAGACAGATCATTTCGGTAGGGCTTTCTACCTGCCAGGCCATTAAAAATGTAGGGGTTGATTTAGCCCCGCTACTCACCAGCCAGATCTGCAATCCCGAGTTGGGATATAATAGGAGAGGTATCTGACAAGTTTTCAGCTTGCCTCAAATACCTATCCAAAAATTCGTGCCAGCTCTCCTACTATGGGTCTTAACTTTTATGTTCCTTCAGGCCAACAGGCACATATGGTTAACAGAACACAATCACTTAATGAGACAAGAACATTTCTGTTGAAGGCGCTTCGCTGACTGAAGGTTCCTGTCTCAATAGGTGATCGTGTGCGTTAATCATATGTGCCGTTTGTACTGAAAGTACATAAGAGTCAAGAACCATTTTATTGGTCTCATCACTGATATCGAACTGTAGATTTTATTGCTTGTTTGATATTATTTAGAAAGAGAAAATATCAAACTACTTTTCGATATTGACTGCAGATGTAGTTAGTCTCACGAAGCCTTTCATTTCTTTCCTGCACAATATCTCCTCATGCTCAAATTATCAATTCACCGTAAAATAGCTCTGTTGTAATTATAATCACTCCGAAAGCTATTTTTCTTCATTAACGTATCACTTGAAATAACTTCCTCTGATTGACATTCTCTCTTCACCTTTTATACCGGAAAAAATATCATTATATCTAGAGACCTCATATAAGCCTTTTCAACTCTAAATGGAGACTAATTACATTCAAATTGGGATTAAACAAATTCAACATGATACTAAGCAACTTTCAAAATGGTAAACACAATCGAATTGGGAATGAACACTTTCAAAATGTCACTAATCAATCTCATATTGGGAAATAACATTTCTATTCGACGTTCCGAAGGATGTTTCTGAATTGATACCAAAAATTCCTCCGATTCCTCAGTTCATTTTATGAAAAAAGGTCAAGTGGGTCCGGAAACGCTTTATTTTGAAGATTCTAGGTTTAAAATTTTTCTTGAGAACTGTGTACGAAATTGATCATTAATGACTCATTTTAACGTGCAATCCTCATTGGAACCGTTCACAAAGTATTCAGAAGCACTGCGAGAAATGTCAAAACTTTACTGGAACATAGAAATTCCATTACGTCAAATGTATGTCTTGTGCAAAATGAGAATGTATTTCAATCAAGAATTCAACACAATTAATGTTGAGAGATCGTCGGAAAAATTTTGTAATCAACTCGGTTAATAATCGAGCGACTAATGGTCTCGAACTATTAACGCGTGAGTGGAGCGAACGCGTTTGAATATCTTGACCATTAGTCGCTGTCTTCAATAACCTAGTTGATTGAATAACTATTAATATTTGGAAATCTCATTTTTCAATATGAGATTAGTACCATTTTGAATGTGTTAATTCCCAATTCGATTGTGTTTACCATTTTGAAGTTGCTTATTCTTATTCTTATTTTGAAATTGCCTTATCGAAATCGAAATATTCACAGTTTTGGTGCCGAAACGGCCTTCAACTAAAGAACATGCTATGTATTATGACCAATAATGTTCTGTGCTTCACCGTTTTCAAAATTCCAATGCATTGTGACATAAAACGAAGAATCATCCTTTTTTTACTATAATCTCAACCCTTACTGAATTCGTCTTTTACCGAGTCTTCAAGCAGAGTTTTCGTTTGTGTAGTGAATTAACCCTTAAATGCCCTTAAAAGCCCATTCTATTCCAAAATCAGTGAAAAATAATGAAAAATCTAACTACACAAATTCATTCATTCTGATCAAAATTGTCAAAATTTCGGTTTGTTGATTATACAGGGTGGTCCAGATCGTAACCAAGAAATTTCACGTATTCTACATCAAAAATAAGCCCTAGTATGTCGTATGAACATAAGTCGAGAAATGTTTCCTCTCCGAGATACGGTTTGTTAATTTTAACAAACCGTATCTCGTATAGAAGAAAAAATGTTCTTTATTGGCCTTTAACCAGCCAAATCGTACAGAGTGTTTCATATAATATGGCCATTCAAAAATTTCGTTCCTCAATATCTCCGACAAAACGAAACCAATCGAAACGTAATTTTGTGGCCACACGCAAGATGTTCATTATAAGCCTTATGCAAAGTTTTGTGGCTGCAGTCTTGACAGAACCTTAAAAAGTTCAATTGAAATATTGAAAAAGATTATCATTATATTTTCAAAACAAGATAATCGATTCAAGCGTCATCAGAACCATAGAAGTAATTTTTTCTCCATTATTGGCTTTTTACATAATTTTGAATAATTACCAGTTCTATTCAGATTATGCTGAGATTTTACATTCATATTCTTCAGCATGAATCTCAAGGCCTTCACAAAATCTTGAGGTAATAGCACTTTTGCTTCACTAATCAACGAGCGCTCAAATGCACCTGCTCAGAACTTTTCTTCAAATTTTAGTTTAAGTCTATCCGACTAATCCTCATGGCATGTTTATATCGTAATCAATAGGCCCGTTTACACGAACAGTTTTCCTGGCAGTTTTTGGAGCGTTTCGCTCCAATTCTTAACTCCAATCTTGTGCGTGTGAATGCTAGACCATCGTGAGTCCAAAAGTGTCGATTTGATGCGACGTGCCAGATGTGCTGGTTTGTGATATCAACGTCGTATTCACACGGACACTCTGATCTACCGAGATATTAGCAGAAGATGCTTATCGTTCTCTCGAATTTTCGCAGTTGGAAATGTTTATTTATGTTTATAAACTTGAATTCGGCTCATTTCACCAGTACCTACATACACAATGAGGAATGGGATAATTCAGAATTATTTATGAACATGTACAAGAGCTTTTCGTGTTTATATGGAAAATAAAAATTTGTCATCCATTCTTAAGTAATTTCTGTAGTCTTCTGGATAATTTTCTCGGAGTTCTCTTAATAGAGGCATATGACCAAAACGCTCTCTATTCAACCTCCACTGCTTAACCCAAATTCTTCTCGTCTTCATTGATGACATACAGGCCTAAACAAGCAATAGGCTTCCTTTTTCTCGAATTCATGTTCGCCACACTGTCCACTTACGGGTATTCGAATCAACTGACTGGTATTATAAGAGAGCACGGAACGTGGAGTTTCCGCCACAGCGGAAATTCCACGCTCCACTCCAAAACTGTTGTATTTTGCATTCACACGGATAGTTTTGGAGCGTACAGTAAAATCTGCCGCATCGATGCGCGATCCAAAAGTGTTGCTCCATTTGACGACCACGCATCAATCCTCACGCTCCTGGAACGCCGTTGCGGAGTGCCGCATCGGAGCGACGCTACAGGAGCGTCGGTTCGGAGTGTACGTGTAAACGGGGCTAATCACCTAAACATACCCAAACTTTGATTCAATCATTTTAGTTTCAACGTATTCTAACAAAAAATTTCGGATTATCATATCTCGAAAATATTCGTCCGATTCGGCCCAGTGACAGACGTACCTGAGCTATTCCGATTCAGTATATACCAACCCTTAAAATTACTTCGATGCAGAGATAAGAGTTTTGAACGTACAGACAGGCAACCAAATATATTTTCTTTTGACCTAGGATTGTTCATCACTGTATATAACACACTATCGATTGAAATTTTCCCATTTAAAGACATTTAGAACAAAGTAAAGATCATTGTACAGTCTGGTCAGATTTCGATGGTAGTTCTAGATCTCCTAAATTGATAGAGGAAGAAAATAAGCTTTTTGAGAAACATAAATTGAAAAATATCTAGTCGCTACGGGTGTTTTCAATAGGCTTTTGTCAGATAGAAATAATGAATAATTTAAAAATGCCTTTTTATTGGTGAGACTGTTTATTAATGACTGCAAATTCTTGCCTGCTCGACTAGTTTCGATGAGTATCTCTCATCATTCTCAAGAGCCAAGTAACTAGACAACTGCAAAGAGAGAAAGACAAAACAGATAATTGAAAATAATTGTCAATAGTAACAATAAACAACTCACGATGCAGCAGTCTAGCACAGTTCTCCAGCCAGGACAAAGAATCAACCTTGACACATTTTATGGTCTTTGAAAAATCACAAATATGATGAAGTCAAATTTTGAAATATAAATGGTTACATTACAAACAATAACACAACAAACAGTGCCTTGTCAACGCAAACCTTCCCACGCTTATTTGATATCTTACTGGACACACCAGCTACAGCAGACACTCCGTCCACCGATTTAATCGCGTTGAACTCGGGATCTTCTGTTGTAACCACTTGATATTTATTATTTTAACCCTAGTGTTCACTGTCTTGTTTTATCTGCCGCGCGCCGCGCCGCCACTGAGTAGATTGATGCGTTCGACCTTGATCCGTCGATTTTATGACTTCTGCAGCAGAATTGAGTACGCGTGCGTATTGATGTTTGTTGTGTTTATTGTTTGTAATGTAACCATTTATATTTATATTTTAAAATTTGTCTTCATCATATTTGTGATTTTTCAAAGACCATAAAATGTGTCAAGGTCGATTCTTTGTCCTGGCTGGAGAACTGTGCTAGACTGCTGCATCGTGAGTTGTTTATTGTTACTATTGACAATTATTTTCAATTATCTGTTTTGTCTTTCTCTCTTTGCAGTTTGTCTAGTTACTTGGCTCTTGAGATGATGAGAGATACTCATCGAAACTAGTCGAGCAGGCAAGAATTTGCAGTCATTACAAAAAAGGCATTTTTAAATTTTTAAATTATTTCATTATTTCTATATAATGGTGGACGCTAAAGGTTCAGAGATACTATTTTGTCAGATAGTTCCCAACATACATAACGTGATGAACTCTCAAATTCATCTATCTTTCATAGATTTTGAGTTATGAACGAAAATTGAGAATTTGTCATTTAAGTATTTGAAATCGTATTCGAAATCAGTTACATTCTACAGGCACTTTTTAGAGAGTAATTCAAACATGATATGTCTGATTTTTTCAGTCCAGCGATTTTCGACAAATGACGGGGAATTTGGATTTTTCAAATGTGAACTATGGCCGAATGTTTCTTTATCTTACTCCAAAATTTTGCTCATTTCAAAAATGTATCAAATATTGCTATTCACATGAAAATTACACGAGAAAAAATTTAATACATTTTCCTGCTCTCTGATTCAATTCTGATGAATTAGATATAGTAGGCTGGTGTTACCGAAGCATGTTATTATCTATTCTGGACCTAAAACTCTATGATTGAAATCATCGATTGCTGAATAATTAACTCTGTATTTAATTCCTCATCGTTTGTTATTAAGATGAAAATATGTAATCTCTTCATTATTTCCAATGGTCCGAAATATTCCAAATCACGAAAAATTCGCTATGTTCTAAGAGACGACATCGATACATTGAAAAAATAATTATTAGACTGTCGTCGAATCCTATCACAGAAAATTGAGTTCACATAGAGTTGTTGGAGTTGATGAAGTAAGGCCAGCCTACTTAAAATTAATTAGGAACTGAAGAGCAGAAAATGAAAATTTATTTGTTTTTGTTTTTTGTCCATGATTAAAATTTAATAAAGTATATCGGGAATTTGGACAACTTATTTTTCTCTCAATTATTCTATGATTTATTCACCTACAGTTCCATATGATTTGCACGAATCATATTCATTTCACTGCAATAATTTCTCGTTTAACGTGATATTCTTGAGGTTGGTATCAGAACCTGTCTTTATGATTGTTTTGTTGAATGTATCTTTTGTCTTTTAGCCTGAAGAAGATGTCGGCACATAGAATAATTTGAGAGAAAAATAAAGTTGTCCAAATTACTAACCTACTTTTGTTCTATTGTATTAAAGATAAAAACATTGGACCATAGTTCACATTTGAAAAATCAAAATTCCTGTCATTTCTCGAAAACTGTTGAACTTAAAGATTCAGTCATATCATATTCGAACTACTCTTAAAAAAGTGTCAGTACAATGTAACAACTGATTTCGAATTCCTATTTCAAACAAGCGAGCTATTCAGCATCAATGAAAATGACAAAATCTAAATTTTCGTTCATAACTTTAAATCGATTAAAGATAGGTTAAATCTGTTTTCAGATTTGAGTTAGTCGGGAAAAAATAGCCCGAAAATGTGTCATCAGTTTTTATAGCTGCTATGGTTCTCGAATTTTGTCCCACCCTGTTCAATAGTCTTGACCAATTCAGTTTTTTTCAATTCAGTAGTTATGTTCATAAACGGACACAGATCGTCAGATTTCGAATTATTTATTTGTGAGTCTACATTGACAGTTTGAGATTAGTTATAATTTTCAGTACTTAGACGAAATGAAAGCGGACCCTCACTTGGGGACAAGTCAAAAAAAAAAACAAGAAAGAATTCGTCATATTGCACGCATACGTATGACGTATTAAAGCCTGAAGGTTTTCGCCTGAAAGGTAATTGTATGGGTTTCACTCATGTTAAAACCATGATACACTAGTGTAAAGTTAAAGTCAGAGTTTGTGTTTTATATCACCACAAATTTTTCAATAATAAAAGGGTTTGCATTCTCACATCCCTCTATGTTATTGGCAGGTTGCCCTTTGTTCATTTCAAAGAAATAAAATACATATGCTCCATACCGATAACCATCTTTCGTGTGTGTTAATTGCTTTATTTCAACTTATCTTTCCATATCTGCTATTCCCCACCCTCTATAGCACTATTTATAACGGGATAAATGAGTTGAGGGAGTGTTTTATCTGTGCACCATTCGAATTGAAAACTTCATTTCGGGTACATTTGTCGAAAGTGAAAATTCATTGTTCAACCCTAATCAGTAATAAATAAACCTGACATACCGAACAGGGTGCATGGGGTTAGTTGATGCATAGTAAGGGGAGTGTCGCGTTCATTGACTGTCATGAAGACAGGTGGCTTGACAATATAGTTAGTTTCACTGTTTGACTTTTTAGGGTGGAAGTGTACAATAAAATTGAACATTCAATGTCGGAATTGTCACATCGGTTAGTCCTGGATAGCATGCAATGGATTAGATATTAATTATTATATATACAGGGAGTGTCTTTGACTTGTTCATATATTTAACCGTAGATTCCTGAGGTCAGGAGAAAAATTTTTTTTTCTTACCAATTTTTCCGAATAGGCTCCGTTGAGAGATAAAGGCTGTTGAAAATCAATAGAAAACTCAATTTTCAGTTATGTCTCATTAACGATCTCATCGAATGAAATGATTTTCTGGATATGGTTTTCCATTAATGATAATATTCCAATGCGAATTTCCATCCACATCCTCCAGATTTTCGAAAATGACCATTTTATCCCGTGAAAATACCAGAAATTCGAAAAACCTTACTCTTCAAAGTAAGTTGCATATTATTTTGTGAATATTTGGCCATTTGAATTTCAAAAATGAAAGATGTCTGTGAAATTCCGGGAATTAGATAAATTGGCTGAATGCAACCTGTTTAAAAGATTCACAGGATTCAAAGTTTTTCGCGTTGATATATCTGCAAGTTGCGTATGTATCACTAGATTTTTTTAATTTGGAATGATTGGTAAGCGGAATATGGAAATGGCCAATCCACGTTATTTACAACGGAAGTCATCGTAGGAATCCCTTAACCCAGTGTTTTTAACCTGTGGGGCTCACCCCCCAATGGGGGCGCGAATGAATCAAAGAGGGGGTCAAATTCCTGATGGTTCTTGCAAAGCTCGAATTGAACCACTTTACTAGCCAAGGGGGCGCGATGAATTTAAAATTGAAAATTGGGTCGCGAATACTGAGAGGTTGAGAACGCTCCTGCAAGGAATACTTAATAATCTAAGTTGAAACTACAATCCATACCATTCAGTAATGTATTCTCCAGGTTCACCATACAGCTTCATACACTTTCATTCCAAATGTATCTCTTTGTATCAGTGCTCACACATTAAAATTAACTCATGAAAAAGCTCCCTTCATATTTTCGAGCTCACTCGTATAGTATATTAATTCACTTATGAAGACGAATTTCTCTGGCTAGTCGATCCGAAATTCCAATGTTCTCAATATCTCGCAATTTGTTTTGTGAAAAATTGATTAATTTTTGTTATGAATATAACATAAACAACTCAAACATAACCTCAAAACACAGTTCAGTTGCATTATAGACATAGAGAAATGGACTGAGCAATCCCTATCAGCTTTATAGAAAATATGATTGAAAAATGGAAAAGAGATCAAACAAATTCGCGGCCAATAGTTGTCTTTCACTATGTCACACAGATCCACAAAAAAGAGGCAGGTAATGGACGCGATATCGCATCCTCTCTTTTTCTGATTAGTGAACTTTCAGGCGGTTATTGCTCAGTCCATTCTCTATGTTTATGAGTTCCATAGACATAGAGATAGAACGTTATTTTATTTCTATGTTCAGTTCATAGAATTACATGTGTGTTGTTTGAGTTTGAATGTTAGAGAGTTTTTCTTCTCTAACCACTATTAGCATTCTATGAGTCTACCCAAAGAATTCTGTTAATACGTTCACAGATAAATAAGATCTGTTTTATTTATTGAAATGAAGGATTATGTATTTGCAAACTTCATCTATATTGGGTGTCCCAAGGTGAGTGGCCTATTATATTTTGTAACTTGGCAAATGATGATTTTTTGGTCCATTCTGTATAACTGACAACTATAATTCAGAATTAGTGACATAGATCAGATCGATATCTAATGACTTGCTAAATTTTTGACTCAAATTTCGAATTTTGAGCGAACTAGAGTCATTTTCGTAACACGCAATTTGATCTAATAGGCCACTCACCTTTGGACACCTGATATATTAGACCTATATTGTGAATGCCATTCAAATTGCTCTGAAAATCGAAGTCAGAAGGACCCCGAGGGATGAGCAGTACTGCGCGAAGCCAAAATTTTAAAGTTCAATATTGCCGCTTTCCCGCTCTTTTTTGACAGCAAAATAACCTTCGATTTGGTTTGGTAGTTGCGCAATTTGGAATACCTCTGGGTCAAGTAGCGTGAAAGCCTACTATGTTGGCTTCAAACTTTTCATTACATTCACATTATATATCTTATAAGTATATGGAAAACTCGCAGAAGATATAATAAACAACGATGAGCGATAATTATTACACAGGTACTGAAGATGAATCTCACAGATGAGTGGAAGCTAGTTAGATTTATCATAATCGAGAATGAAATGGATACAATATTCAACTTTTGTCGCTAAGAAGAAATTTATGACAACGTATATTCGTTGCTTCATGAATAATATTTTTTCCACCAAATTAAATGAAAAGGAAGAGTTTATGCTCCAAAAAACTTCACTGTTCCGGTTTCCAGGGGTAGCATAGCTCATAAGGCCGAATTGGAAGAATTGGTGAAGGAAAAAAGTGTTCCTTTTGAGCTCGGGAATTTTCGGTTAGAATAAATGTAGAAGTCAAAGACTCACTTTGTATACTCACAGAGAGGACTACACAAATTGGTGGCCAGTGAATTACAATCTTAATTCTAAAACATTCAGAAAAAATTGAAGGCTATTTATCTGTTGGATCATAATTCCAATCTTCCATGTCAACATCGCAAGTTTGATTTCTTTGAAGAAAACTGTTTTGTAATTCATAATATTTACTTTCGTCACTAAAAAACAAATTACATCCCCATTTCCAAAATCTACATATTCTCTCGTTCTTCGCACAAACCAACGAGTGGCTACGCGGTTTACCGAAAACCTGAAGTTGTGGAGCCATTAAATCGATATTTGATGGATGTTCAATAAAGGTTATTTTGTGAGCAACCATCAATTTTTCTCCAGATTATTCACATGCAACTCTACACTCTGATCTCAGCCAATGACCGAAAGCGAATCAAGCGACATCTCATTCATATTTCTCGAAAAATACGAAAAAGTTTTAACTTGGAATGCACTTGTTGCTCAGACTACAAAAACATTTTTCGCATTAGGTACCATAATATTTACTTTCTCCACCTAAATAACGCATTAGATCCCCATTTCAAAAATCCATTCCCTCGTTCTTCTCACAAACCAACGACTGGCTACGCGGCTTACCGAAAACCAGAAGTTGTGGAGCCATTAAATTAATATTTGATGGCGGTTAAATTACGGTTTATTCGTCGGGGGGTCTGAGCCAAGGCAGATGTATACGGAATACTTATAAATGTTTGTTTTCAGCCCCGCAACCCGTAATTAGTAGACCATGTCACGCGAATTCGACTGTGTTACACGAAATGAATTATTAGAATCGAACTCCATTTTTAATTACTCAATTTCCTACGAAGAGAGCAGAGCCGGCATCGCGTAGTGTGCAATTTTCGTATCAGTCATGACATGACAGACCCTCGAGAAATGAGAGGCCGGTTTCGTATTTCCAGAAGATCTGAGATTATCGTGATGTTAAATTTCCGCTGTCCAACGTTAGGCATATCCTGATGCGGGGATTCTGAACTTGAATTGAACAGAATTGTTTTAAAATCACTCTTTGATTTCAACGAGATATTGACGCGTTCAAGCCAAAACGACGTAAGCCCAATTTCAAACATGTTTCGTGACAATTTTTTCAGAAAATCATCAAAAATTGCAAGTAACAATACCAAAAATACTGAGTATATATTCACTTATAATATCACAAGAGCATAGACAATATTCGATTATTCACCGAGTTTCGCGAAATACGTCGAGTGAAGAGGTGAATAATCGTAAAATATTGTTTATGCTCGAGTGGTATTCGTTAAGATTATATAACGAATAATATTCTAATTATTGTTTTTATTGATTAATATTAATATTGAAAGTACAATTATTATAATACATATTTGATGTATTGTTGTTTTCAGCATTATTTGTAGTGTTGGTGTTGGTACTGTTGGTGACGCTTGAGGTGGATGGATTAGGAATGTTTCTCATTTTTTCAATAATTTTTCTATGATGTTCTGCAGTGAGTTGCAAATATGGTTTCAGAGATTCAGATGATGAGTGGCCTGTTATTTTGGTAATTTCTTGCAAGTTTGCTCCAGAGTGCGACAAGATACTCACAGCAGAGGAACGATTTGAATGATTCGTAATTTTCCTTTTTTTCGTATCTATTCCGATACTTTCAGCTGCTGTACGTGTCCATTTACTCAATGTATTCAAACCAATAGGGCAATTTTTGAACCATTTCCCTGTTTTCTGCCAATCGATATTAGGTGTTAAAAAAAGGCGATTGGTTGTGATATTTGGCGTTCTTTTGCTCAACAGTTTTTCCAAGAGACGTACTGGGCACTTATTAGGAAACTCTTTATTCGGAGCCAACCATTTTGAATCAGTTGTGCGTTGTTCTCCACCTCATGATGTTTTAGAGAATATTGGATTGTATTCGATACGTCCCGCAGATTGACCATAATTGTCGAATTCCTTTTTGAAATAGTCGGTTAAGCAAAAGGCTGCTTCATTACCACGCCATGCCAATTCCACAGCACAAATTTGATAAAATTTTCTCCAAACCATCTGGTGTATTTTCATCAAAACTTAATATAATTCTGGTTATTTCTTTCTCGTTAAGAGCGGCTGAGCTCTCTTTTTTTCTGTCGGAATTGCTTGTAATTTCTTTCTCTTTGCTGCACGAGCCTTTCTTGCGTTCTCGAAAATAACATCTTTAAATGGATATATTTCTCTTTCGAACTCTTCATGAAACTTTTTCTGTAAAAGTTTAGCAGAAATATTCCAAATGGTTTTCACTGTACTCTCTTTATATTCCTTTCCGTCTGCACGTTTCATATTGAATGCCCAATCCTCAGAATATCTGCTACTTTTTCATTAGAAATATCAGCAGAAAGTTTGTAATTTCGATGTTCACAAAACACCGTAAACTGCTTCCAAACATAATTATGTGTTTTTGTGGTATTTTCTGGTGTTGCATTTTCAATTTCTTGATCAATTTCACCACATGAAACGAAACCAAAGCGCTGCATTTCGAAGAATTAACTGACATTTCATTGAACTTGCCCGTTACTATGGAAATGATTACAATATGGCAGGAGGTGAAACACCAAAACGATTATATCACGTCGTCAAGGGTATATTCACTTATCAATACGCAGTAACTACGTAAAATTCGTGGATTTGATTGGTTTTCAAACACATGAGTTATATAATCAGTTGAAATTGATCTAGAAAAACTCTTAGATTATTATCCTGAAAAGATGAGTAACGCCTAACTAAAATCAGTAGGGGAAGTGTGCCCAAGATAAACACGGACAAAATGGTGGTGGGGGGTGTTTATTCTTCCAAACCAAAACAGTTATCAGTGGCGGCGTCACTTTTTAATTTACGAAGTTTCGATTACCCTTTAATGAAACTCTTCGATTTATATCAACCAAAGATATATGTTGAGTCAACTTACGCATTACGTGTTCCAAATTCAATGCATTCAACAACCATTGTTGCCTCCTCTGAATATTATCAGGAATCTAAAAATATTGAAAAATTGAAATCAGCAATGAATTTCTATGTACCGCCTATGGAATAAGTCGTGGTTATTTTGTTTACATACCTATGAAAGGATAAACCATCTCCAGCTCTGCTCCTATACCCACAAACTAAGCACCTATTGGTCATTATAGCACTTAGTATTACTTCAACACTTGAAATTGTCTAAAAGATTCAAAAAAACAGCGAAAACCACGATCAGATGAATCAGTAAATGATGCGTGTCGTACGAAATGACATTTCTCGTGTTGCTATCGAATATTAATTATTATAATCCGACCAATAGGATGCAAACCAGCGAAAATATTTACTTTCCCCGACTTCGTTATGGAGGGGAGAAGATGATGGTTACAAACAAATACGCGCTGGTTACTCATCTTTTCAGGGATATATAATCTAAGAGAAAAACTAGTAAAAAAGGCAAAAATGGAGTCAATTGACGTTATGTCATAACTTCAATGCACTACTTTCGCTTATGACTGGAGTGAACACATTCGACTAATTCTGTTTGGACGAGTCTGGCACTTGCGTATCTTCAAATTGGTATAGAGAAGTGGTTTCACGCTGTGTCTAGAAATTTGGTGTTTCACGCGGTAGTTTTTAACAAGTTCTGACATGCAATGTTGAATTTGATGTTCATCATTTGTGCGCATACGCGTAACAATAACAATTGTTTAAGGAGAAACTGTAACGCTTCTGAGATATTTCAAACTTAAATAATTTCACCAGTCTTCGTGTAATTTGTGATAAAAATCTGTTCGCTTTTTTAGTAGGGGGTGCCGTTTTTATGTAAAGATAACATAACAACATATAATGTGTTCATAATGAAAAACACGCTCGTTTTGTTTTGAAAGTTCGACTTCCGGAGGACGTTTTCTTGAACAAATTCAATTCTGAGCGTGGGGCCGTCCATCCGGCCGTTGGCACAATAAATTTCGAAGGAATTGTCCTAGAGACTCGAGATTTTTAGATTTTCGATTACCAAATGCATCGGTTAAGTTCGTTAACTATCCAAATTGTACAGTGTGTTCCATAACCAACGGCAATTCAAAATTTTTTTTCCTCAAAATCTCAGACAGAACAGAACCAATCAAAATGAAATTTTGCGGCCACATGCAAGATGCTCATAATAAGCCTCGTGCAAATGTGTTAACATTTGTAATTTATATGAAAAATGGTTCATTTACGTATATTAATTTCTCATAAGAATGTACCGGCTACTTCCTTAACAGCAGTTGGGTTAATTTTTTGCCTATTTCATGGCAAGTGTTATACCTCTTTGAAAAGCTGAGAAGACTGAGAAAATTTTAAAGGCATCTGCAGAATAACTTACATGAGATTTTTTTTTTCGAAAAAAGCGCTTCAAAGTCGGTGAAAAATCATCGAGTCTAGCATTCGTCGAGCTGTCTTCTTTAAATTTTAGTGGTAGGTTCTGTTTTTGTTGAAAATTTTCATTAATTGCTATCCTCCCTTTCTGAATACATCAAAAAACGGAACTTAGGAGGTCTAACTCTGGAAAAAAATGAGGGATTCAAAAAAAATCTTCAGAACGCAATATCTCAATAACGGTGAGTTTTTTATAACATATCATAAGTCCAAATTCATCAGAAATGATTTGAAAAATAACGTCCCTTAATATTCAGTCCGATTTACCTCGTAACCCGGTATAGCATCAATGTCTGTACCTACGCGATTTATTCAAAAAGATCATCGCTCGCTATGGTTTCCAACAAAAAATATTTTTTCTGTCTTTACTTATAAAAATGACCATAACAGCACTGAAACGACAAAAGTGTCTCGAAAGTGAGTTTTCTGAGCAAACCTTCAATATTGCTTAAGAAATGGAAATTAATATGGCAAATTTCTAATCGCCCTTCAGCTCAGAATGTTGGTTTTCCAAATGAAAAGTACACCCACTTCAAATTACTTCTTTTGTATGATTTGTAGATTAGGAATTAGTAAAAATCTGGCAATCCTGTACGTTCCAGCCCCTGTACATTCATTTTCACGAAACAACCCCAAAAATATATGTTGTTCGAGAAATGTGCTCCATATTGCATTTATTCTTCCGAAGATAAATCAAATAACATATGTTGTTACCAAATTTGCTTAATGGGATTTCATATAAAAACCGTTTTCCACCTACCCTAAACACACAGTCAACAACGAAACAGGATAGAATCTGGGACAACACATATGTATACAGTATATGGGTATACACAGAGGAACCATTTCCATTGGATACCGCTTCGGAAAATTCCCCTCACAGATGTAACGATCTAAGCTCCCTCTATAATGAAATAAATAACATGGTCCAACGAAAAACGGCCACTTGATCAACAATAATAAAGGGTGTTTCAAATTGCGCACATAATTTGTATTCACTTTCAAAAACTTTTTATTGGTAACTGAGGTATCAGTTATGTTATGAAATTTATTTAGGAAAAATAATATCTACCAAAAAACTTCATCTTGTTGCTCTACAGATGTCGACTCTTTTGTTGAAGTTTCAATGGAATTTTCACATAAGTGAAACTCTATCTCACTAAAGACACGAAAGAAAATAGTTAATGTTTGATGTTCCTCATCGGAAAACATAAGTTTTTGGGAAGAGTCAGCTAGTTGTCCATTGATTAAATAAACAAATGAACCAACTATATCAATATTTTTTTGTGAAAGACTGCAACGACTGTGTTTTTCAGTCTTTTGATATTTCACCCGAAATATCTTGAAATTTTTTGATAATTTGACCAATAGTGCTTTCAGAAGCACAATTATGTAAACTATAGAATTCACGTAATATTCTTAAAACACTCTATTTTAAGAACATTGATTTCCATGAAATCATTCAACATTTTGAACGCGTATTTGTATGGGGTACGAAGCCATTTTTATAAATATCAAAATATCCAAACCAAGCTCAGTGCGCTATCTACAGGGTGGTCCAGATCGTGACCAAGAAATTTTAACCACGTATTCTACATAAAAAATAACCTCTAGTTTGTCATATAAACATATGTCGAGAAATTTTTTCCCTCCGAAATAAGGGGTGTTAAAATTAGAGAAAAAAAATTGTTTTTTTATAAATAACTTTCACACTGCTTGAAATATTTTCATGAAATTTGAAACATAGGATTTGAGCGTCCAGGAGCACTTTTTGCACAATAGCATTTCTTTTCTGTTCTACCAGTGGCGTCAGTTCTGCAGTGAGACTGAATATTTTCAGATGAAAAATGAGACGCCACTCTTTTTTCTGACAACAAAAACTACTATTTGAATACTTATTTAATTTGGAGCAAATTCGGTCTCTTGACTTTTTGTTGTACGAGGCATCATTTCCGGTTAAAAATATAAAACACATCCTCATTCATGTAGAAATCGCCAAAATTTGATAAGATACTATAGGTACAATATTATAATAAGAGTATTTTTGTGAACGAAACGAAAGCGATTTCTTCATGCATAAAAATGTGTTTTAATTTTTTAACTAGAAACGGTGCATCGTACAGAAAAAAGTCTAGAGACCGAATTGGCTTCAAATTAAATAAAGATTTAAATAGTAATTTTTGTTGTCGGAAAAACCAGTGACGTATCATTTTGTTATCTGATAATATTTAGTGTCACTGCAGTACGGACGCCACTGGTACAATAGAAAAGAAATGATATTGAGCAAAAAGTGCTCCTTGACGCTCCAAACCTATGTCTCAAATTTTATAAAAATATTTCAAGCAGTGTGAAAGTTATTAATAAAAAACATTTTTTCTTCTCTAATTTCAACACCCCGTATCTCGGAGAGGAAACATTTGTCGACATATGTTTATATGACAAACTAGGGCTTATTTTTGATGTAGAATACGTGGTTCAAATTTCTTGGTTGCGTTCTGGACCACCCTGTTCATTTATCTGCACAATTTGAAAAACCCTCTAAATTATTAGAAACTCCCGATTTTTCCGAATGTCGCATTTCGAATACTGTTCCCGGTAATGTTTTATTTTGTTGAAGGAACTGTAACCAATTATTCATCTTTTGATAAGGATAATAATGAGAATGTAGTTTGAGTTGGCAATGAATGCAAATTTTTCAGGATTTGTTGAAAAGTATTATTGATATTGTTTATCCAAGCAATATGAATTTGTTGGATATGTTTTAATAGTAAAGTTCATCGCATTATATCTGTTCTGTGCAATCCTGATGGCAACCGTATACAAAGTATTCAGAAGCACTACGAGAAATGTAAAAACTCAAGTGAAACATAGATACTAGATAGACACATAGAAATTCCATTAGGTCAAATGTATATCTTGTAGAGAATGAATGTATGTCAATCGAGAATTCATAATCAATTCATGTTGAGATCGTGGAAAAAATCTTGTAACCAAATCTGTTGTTAATCATGGTCTCGAAATATTAACGTGCCAGCGGAGCGAAACTTCTTGATCATTAGTCGCTGCCTTTAATAACCTAGTTGATTGAATAACTATAATTTAAATATTTTTGAGAAGCTCACTATGATACAACGACTTATGCAAAATTTCGTAATCAAACTGAGAACAGAAATACAAAAAAAAAAGAAAATATTTATGATCTATAATAGACATACTCACATATCGCTGAAGTGTAGGTAGTAAAGGGATTTCTGAATTGCTGATCTCTACAATATGTTTTTAATCCTAAAAGATGACAGTTATCAATTCAATCAAATAGTTTATTGATGACAGCGATTAATTATTATTAGTTGATTACAACATATTTTCTTGAACAGTATTAGGTATCGAGTAGAAATTCTTGGTTTAAATACATTTTGATTTGCCATAAGAGATACCTTTAACATAATACAATTTTCTATATTTCTGTTTCACAAGGGTTGTATAATTTCGATTTTTTCGGATTGCTTTCTAAATGCTTTATGTTCGGTTGCCTATGACAACTGCACCGTAAAATAGTAGAAGTTGAGTAATAAAATGGGTCATTATTGATCAATATCGTATACGTTTCATTTTGAGGCGGACGGTAAGAACATTGATGTTCGCATGTTTTCCTGCGAAAAACTTGTTTGTATTTGTTTGTTCTCAACTGAATTTCTTTATATTCTCCTGTTTTCCTGTTGTAAGTTATTAATCCAAAATAAAAATTTTGGTAGAATTAACTCTGTTTTTGTATTAAGGACTGTTTGGACTGAGGACATTATATCTTTTGGAGTGGTATCAGATTTTCTCTGAGGTAATGATTACGACCGGCAGAGGGGCCGGACTTGACCAAGGTAATTTTCTGGTGGAGCTGCATCGAATCTCGAAACTTTTAGTGTTGGTTTATTGCACACAACACTGGCGTATTAGAGTAAGCCAGTTCTAAATTATTTTGAATGGAAACGTTAAATGAACCAATGAAAAATTTGAGAAAAGCCCTGTGCTGGTGCTTTTGAGCGCTCGTTCATTGGTGGAACAATAAGGCTATCGCTTCAAAATGTATAGGATTTGAGATTTATACTAAGCATATAAATGCAAATTCTCAGCACCATCGGAATTATATTCGAGAAATTATTCAGAAAATTTAAATTTAAAAAATCGATTACAGAAATTGTCGAAAATCTATGGTTCTGATGATCACCCACTTCGCCAGTTTACATCCTCAAACTCGATTTCATTTCAATTGAACGGTATTTCATGGCAATATTAAAATTTTTCATAGAACGATAGACTTTTCTATGGTTGTATTCGAGCCGATCCCACACATTTTTGCGTATTGCATTGAAATCGCACTGAACATTTTACTGCAAAATTCGATAGAATCGATCATTTCTATGGTAGTGTTAACGCTATGGCCACAAACTTTCGTATGAAGCTTACTATGAGCAACTTGAATGTGGCCGCAAAATTTCATTTCGGTTGGTTTCGTTTTGTCTGAGGTATTGAGGAACAAAAATTATAAATAGCCAATATTAACGAACTTATCTGCAGCATTTTGAAACCAAAATGACCCTGAAAATCTCAAGTCTCTAGAGGCGTTTTCGTATACTTAATCGGGTTAACTCGATCCCCTAACCTTCGCGTTCGTTTATCCAACCCGAAGATTCAACCCCTGTTCGGAAAGTAATATCAACTCGATCACTGACCCAGGTCGATTGATCGTAACCCTACACTAGAGCTGAGTCGTAGATTCACCGCATGCGCACTGCAGTTTAATTTTGTTTTTGAAAAAGGCGGGAATAAGTCTTCTACTCTTTTCTTAGTAATTTCATATATTCTATTCCTAAAAATTATGGAAAGAGAATTTGGCTCAATGTAAATTGTGATGTTCTACGTGTCAAGAAAATAATGTAAAACAACTTCTTCATAACTTTGTATACAGATCTTTCTGTGCTTAAGCTACAGCCTTCTCTACTTTTTCAACAGAGTTACTCGAAGATAACATTAAACATGGGAGGGCACACCAGAAATTATATGACAGATTTCACAAAAGCCAATAAATGCAGGCAAAGCTAGAGACAATCTGTAAATAGACTGAGACTGAAATAATGATTTCATTAAATATTTGGTTTATATGTATATGTATTTGTTTTTTATACGTCTGTCACTTCAAATGTTCGTAAACTTAGAACCCGGGTTCGTGATCCGAGTAGATCCGTCACGTGACCCAATGGATCGAGTTAATAACCCTGAGTATGTTTCCGAGAACGCCTTAGGACAATCACATCGAAAGTTATCGTGTTTATGACCGGATGGCCGGCCCGACAGACAGAATTGAATTTGACCACGGATTTGTTATTAGGGATTCGAACCCTATAGTTTGAAACCATTTTCGGCTCAAAATTCGAAAATAACAGACATTTAGTAAAAACGATAAAGCAGATAAAGTAGAACGAGCGCTCAATGAATTGAGATCAATAGTTCTCAGGAATCCTTAATAAGCCGTCAACAACGAAACAGGATAACATCAGACACAACGCATAAGTATACAGTATACACAGAGACTCCATTTCCATTGGATACCACTTCGGAAAATTCCCCTCACAGATGCAACAATCTACGCTCTCCCTCCATAATGAAATAAATTACATGGTCCAACGAAAGAACGGCTACTTTATTAAAGGATCAAAGTTAATATTTTATTAAAAAGATGCATTATAAGTCCGCGGCAACTGGTGTATCTTTTATGTCGATCTTCTTATTGGATCCATGTTGTGCTCATTCATTATTTCAGTTTCAATAAGGGGTCATAAGGGTCTTCAATAAATCATCGACATCAAAGCAGTGACCAGATGTGGTGAAACTGCTTGTTTGGGTCGATGTTTTAAGGATTTTATTACTTATATGGTCGAGAACATGCTCGGCTGTGTTATTTTAGGTTTAAAATGTTAATTTTGAAAGGTTGAAACTTGCTGTTTTCTCAGGATTTCGAACTACGAATTCTGTTTCCTGTAGGTAACTTTTAATTATCTTGAAAACTATTGATATAGGTTTCACTTTGTATTGTGCCAAAATATTGGTCCATTCATAATAGAAAATATTAATTTTTCAAAAGATGATCGAACAACTCTGCTGAAATAATTGAATGAGTATTATTGATATTGTATTATCCACGTTTTTGTAGATTTTTTTGTAATATTACCTGCAATTCGTCACATCATTTTTGTTAAGCAATCAGTAGTGGCATCTAGTTTGCACATCTATGGATCTATGGATACTAAAAATTCTGTTTCTGGTGACTATTAATTTTTTTGAGAGCTAAGGATATAGGTTTCACTTTGTACCTATTGTGCCAAAATATTTTTCCATGCATAAAAGATAAAATAATAATACGGTAATATAAATTTCACGAAAGATGATCGAACTAATCCGCTGAAATTTTTGAATAAGCATTATTGATATTGTCTTATCTATGTTTTTGTAGAGTTTGTGTAATATTACCTACAATTCGTCAGATAATTTGCGTTAAGCAATAAGTAGTGGCATCTAGTTTGCTCATCTATGGATAACTGATAATAAAAAAGCGACGAAATGCTGTTTCTAATAATCAAATTCAGTGTTACTTGTAGAAACAAAATATATTGGATGTTGAAGAACAAAGTGTCAATATTTGGGATCTGATAAAAGACTTAAAAATAGGTTAGTAAAAAAATTTAAGACGAGCCCTGAGCATGAGCTTTTGAGCGCTCGTTCTCTGGTGGAGGAATAAAACTACTACCTCAAAATTTTATACAAGATTTGAGATTGATACCAAATACATGAATGGAGAATCTTAGCGCAATTGGAATTATATTCTGGAAATTATTGAAAAAATCAATTATACAAAAATGAATAATTAAATATATGAAATTCTATGGTTCTGATGATGCGATCCTCTTGAAATCTGTCAAGAACGTTCAGTATATCAGTCTCAATTCACAAAATGAATTTCACTCGAATCAGATACATATGCTATTATGGAAATATAGAGATTATTCGTTTCAATATTCCAACTGAATTTTCTATGGTTCTGTTGATACTATAATCACAAATTCTGCATGAACATTCAATATATCAATCTTCATGTACAAATTAAATTTCACTCGAATCGGATTTCTCTTATGGAAATATGAAGTTTATTCCATTCAATATTCCAATTGAATTTTTTAGGGATCTGTAAACACTATGGCCACATAACTCTGAATGAGTATGGAGTGTATCAATCTTAATATATAAAAACATTTCCATTCGAATAGGATATTTTTCATGAAAATATGTACCTACAAGGTTTCTTCTTTTCAATATTCCAATTGAATTTTCTATGGTTCTGTTCGCAATATGGCCACAAAATTTTTGCATGAGGCTTACTTATTATGAGCTTCTTGCATTTGGCCGTAACCTTTCATTTCGATCGGTTTCGTTTTGTCTGAGATATTGAGGAACAAAAATTTTGAATGGCCATATTTTATGGAACACCCTGTACGATTTGGCTGGTTAACGAACTTAACCGAGCCATTTGGGAACTCATCCTGAAACTTGCAGGTCTCTAGGACAATCCCTTCGAAAGTTATTGTGCTAACGGACTGCCGGTCGGCCCCACAGAAATATTTGAATTTGACCATGAATTCGTCGGAGTCGGACCTTGTTGTCGATTCTCGGGATCACTCGTTCGACGAACGTATACGTTCGTGACTTTTTGAGCGTTGGTGTTTGGAAATTGAAATTATTTTATTCGACTCAAGTTCGAAAATAACAGACATTTCCGCAAAACGATATAGCAATCGTTCAAGTAGAACGAGCGCTCAAAAATTGCTTCTGAACTTCGGTTCGCAAATATTGCTGGTTTTAAAATATTGAACGAGGAGGTCCAGTGACATGACCCGCTAGATGTCCCGATTCGAATCCTCTGGAACTTTATATTTGATGTTATTGATAAGTTAAGTGTATGCAACCGACTTCTGCCAAAAATTCATAGTAATTCTGAGAACAGAAGTTTCCGAAAATTATTTCATAGATATATGATAGACGCTCAAATATCGCTGAAATATAGTTAACAGGATGCGAGAAAATGGTCATCTTTTCAGCATTTCGCGTTGCCTCTTCTTCTTTCGGATAACTACTGAATGCCGTCGCTAGATTTCTCTATTTTTTTTTTATTTTCGAGATATAAGCCAAAATTGCTACTTCGGTAATTGTAAATTCGGTCCTTATCTGGGCTTGTTTGTGCTAGAGCTGTTTTTTAAATGAAAAAATTATAAATATTCATTGTTTCTGGAAGTTTCAGGTGGTCTTCTCTCATTTTCTCTGAGTGTTTGATCACGGTCGAAATGATATAAGAAAAATTTTAAGAAAGCTCTGTGTATTACTTTGGAGCGCTAGTTCATTGGTGGAGCAATGAAGCTATTACCTCAAAATTGTGTACAGGACCTGAGATTGATACTAAATATACAGGGTGTTTCATCATAAACTGAACAAACATATATATTCGTGTGAATGACACCGGGAGAATCATTTTTGCTTTATACAATTTATCTCGTTTTCGAAGCATAAGCTAGATACGTCATTTTTGGGCAAGATTCTTATGAGTGTGGTCAGTTAAGTATAATACTTAAAATAACGGTTTTTGGTCAAATCTCAGTGTTTTTGGATCATCTATTCAGAAAAGTTGACGAATTTCGAAGAAACATTTACAAATTGGCGGAAAACCTGCAATGGTCCTTATTTTTTTTGGCTGTCAAATTAAATTTTTTTTTCTGAAGAAACACAATTTTCTAAGAATTCTGTGAATAATTCTTTTCAGATATCGAGCACAATTTTTTTTACATGTCTACAGCGATGAAAAATTTCACCTGAAATGAAAGAAATTTTGTACAATTGTACTTCTTTAATTACCAATCACGAATAGGAACACAGAATTATAAAATATCAAACTTTTTCGTTACTACAGTCATTCAAATGTTTCGTTCAGACCTCTGAAATATTAATAAAAAATACGAATGTTATTATTCTTAGAACAGTCTCATTTTCCTATTCAATACTCAAGTCGGTTGAAGTCCCAACTAAATTTCACAAATTTTTTCAATAAATTCATCTAGAATGTTTGGACATACCAATTATTTAGACTTTGGAAATCAAAACAATTTTTTCAATATTTCAGAGGTCCGAACGAAACATTTAAATGAGTGTAGTAACGAAACCATTTGATAATTCACAATTCTGTTTTCATATTCGTGATTGATAGGTTCAACTCAATAATTAATTCATTTCATAAATGGTTCATCGAGAACATTCTATAATTGTTCGTGGAATTATTACTCAGTGATCCGAACAACTGTCGCGCCTTTTTTCGTTATTAGCGAAAACATACAACCTATATTTTTTGTCGATGCCATTCCCAATAAATCAATCCTACCATATTCGAAGCTGCCTTTTCTACAACATAATACCACGTCATGAATCATCCTACCACGAAGCGAAGCATCGCGTCATGTCAAAAGTATTGTATTGTTTCCAATAATTCATTCCGTGAGACCTGAATCGCTAGCATATTCATCATTCAAATTTCCAGGATCCCTTGGTAAAATCGCCGCAGATCAAACGATTTGTAATTACCAACCATAAACCATAATAACTATATTATTGATAACACCGAAACTGCATGAAACTATGTAGTTGAGATATCACGACTTGTTTAGGTCCTGCGGTATTAGAAAGGAACATTATAAACACCTGCATGATTATATAATAACACACACTGACCAGCATATCCCAAGTTCGAGACCCTATCATTACAAAAATTGTTTCTCGTTTTTTAATAACTATATTAAAGGTGAGCCTCGATATTTCGTCCGCCATAAAAACATGCCCATGGATGCAGCCAGTCTTTATTCGGTCTTGTTAGTACAGCTGTATTTAATGACTTTATATCAAGACTGCAAGGAACACAAAAAGCGATCTACTTAAAATTGATTTAGGATCTTGATCTTGAAGCTGGAGGAGAATCTTGCCGACGATCGTAAAAACCCAGTCTTATTCTTACATTATGCGTTTTTTGTGAGACGCTTCAAAGCATCTCTTTTGAAATTTTTATTTCGGCTCGTTTGCCTGAGACCGGATCGGACAAATTATCACTAGATGATGACTGGTGAGTAATTTACACATGGAATCGGATAACGAAATTATATGGCTGTATTTTGGTACTCTGGAATACAGCGTGTTTTTGTTGGAATAGCTTTGAGACGTTACTATTTAGTTCTATTGAATGTGTTTGATATTCTTCTCTATTATGTCAGTTCTTAGAAATCACATAAAATGTAGATAGGTCCTAAATTAGAGGGCGTTCTGTATATACCGAATAAGGAAGAGCCAGAATGTCGATATTAGGCCTGTATAAATAAGGTGTTACTTTGATTACATAATTATCACACAATCTTTTTGTTGGAGTAAAAATATGATAAGATGATTGCGAGACAGCGATGTACCATATTAAGCCCCATGAGAAAATGGTAGATAGATAATAGCTGTAGGTACCTAATATAATAATTTTCCAAATGGAGAATATATGTGATTCGTTATTAAAAAAAACTGAAAGGGCTCTCACGTGTAGTTGAATCTTTCGCTCGCTTTTTCTTATTGAGAAAACGATCATTCAAATTCGATTACCCTCAGAACAATAAATTGGTCTCATTATATCAATTCAAGAATTAAATTTTTTAATCGAAACTGTGAATTTACCCTGAAAATTGTAGTTTTGAAGTCGTTATAATACAGCTTTATTGAATGACTTTATATCAAGACTACAAGGAACACAAAAAGGGATCTATTAAATAACTGATTTTTTTTTCTGATCGAATGAATATTGAGCCATATCGCCCTAGTTACCATATGTCCTAACACACTCATATTTCCCAAGGAAATATGAAACGTCAAATCATATTGTCCCAAGGGAAATATAAAACGTCAAGTTATATTCCGCTTAAATAGTATATTATGCAACGAGCGTATAATGATAACTATTATTCACGAGGTGAAGTTTATAGGCTACGAGCCGTTGGCAAGCGAATGACAGCCATTATACGCGAGTAGCATACTATACTTTATCCCCGAGTACTCAATTTATGTATAATACAGTCTCTATAAATGATTGTAACAGCGCAGTTGCCTTGGGATTATTTATTTATTTATATTACTCTGTTACGCATGTAAGGGTGTCGAATTATGTGGCTGGAATTATCAATGTCAAAGATAGATAAAAATAAATATAGAGAGAGATTTGATAAATATGGGGCAGCATTAGATTTGACCGGGATCAAAAATTCACGGGCTTTTGCGGCTTGAGTTTCGACATAGTTTGACATTAATTCAATAATTTTAATCATGGTGGGCTGGTTTTATTTTGACGTTTTGTCAGAAATTAAATAATAATAATAACAGTTATTACATGTTATTAGATGACTTCATATCAAGACCGCAAGGAACACAGAAAACGATCTACTCAATTGATTTAGGATCTGGATCTCGAAGCTGGAGGAATCTTGCCGACGATCGTAAAACCCAGTTTTATTCTCACATTATGCGTTTTCTGTGAGATGCTTTCAAGCATCTCCTTTGAAATTTTCATTTCGGCTCGTTTGCCTGAGACCGGATCGGACAAATTATCACTAGATGATGACTCTTGAGTAATTTACACATGGAATTACGAAAATTATATAGCTGTATTTTGGTATTCTTGAATACAGCGTGTTTTATTAGAATGCCTTTAAGAGTTGTTAAACTTTTTCGTTCTATCAAACGTGTTTGATATTCTTCCCTATTATGTCAGTTCAAAGGAATCACATATAATAATTTAGATAGGTTCAAAATTAGGGGGCGTTATGTGTATACCTTATTAGGAAGAGCCAGTGATCATCGTCGATATTGGTGCTGTATATATAAGGTGCTTGTTTGATTACATAATTATAACACAATCTTATTGTTGGAGGAATAATGTGATCAGATAATTAAGACGAAGCGATGTACCATATTGAGCTATACGAGGAGTTCATATCCTTCACTTACTACAACAATTTTCTTTTCATGGAAAACATACGGGATTCGATTCGAAAGAAATATAATTCTTATGTGCTGCTGAAGCTTTCTAATTGAGAAAACGATTCAAATTGCTTATAATCAAAACAATTGTATTGATTTATAGGTAAAAACAATTTTCCTATCAAAAATTCTTGTTCCTTCCGAAAGTTATTGTTTATAGTCGGCCGGGCATAAGAAAGTTCTCTAAGCCTAAGTCATCAATCACCAAGAAATTTTGATGAATTCTTTTCACTTGTAAATACAAAAGATGCACAAATAGTCAAAAGCATGAAAATAAAGTTAATAAACGCATTCCCATTATTTTGTACTGAACTGATACTAATATCTCACCAAATTTGTAGGTGTTCCATGGTTATTTCGAACGTTGGAGCTACGACTATTTCACTTCAAAAGTTTTCGATGGGTCAATTCATAAAAAAATAGAAAAATACACTTATATCGAGCCGAAATAATTTGTATCTTGACCCTTTGTACGACCAGTTTCTTCTTAAGAGATTAAGGGCCTGTTTCACCACTTGCTGATAAGTTACTGATAGCTGACTAAAAAATATCATTAAAATAAAAATGTCTCTTTCCATTAAAATTGAAGCTTTTCATATACTGCATTCAGGAAAATATTCTTTTCTTTCTATAAAATTTATGATATTCCTTATAACAATTACGAAAGTATTTCGTTATAATGAATGCAGAGAGATTCATTACAACGATATCTGTCAGATAGGTATCAGTAACTTATCAGCAAGTGGTGAAACAGGCCCTAAGCTATAGAGTTTTAGGTTACTGATCAAGAAAACAAGATTTCTCAATGAATATTTCGACAAATCGTTCTTAAGATATAAATATGCGTGAAAAGTCTTTTTATTTGTATCGTGTGTTCCCAATCGCAAAAGACTTGGATATTGTCAACGTTGTGAATGTCATAGAAAATTGCCCACATAGTTTGAATCATTCGAACTGTCCCCTAAATCACTAGTATATAACAAAGTCGCTTTCTCTGTCCCTATGTCCCTTTGTATGCTTAAGTTTATCTTTAGATCTCCTGGCACAAGAATCACAGGCACAAAAAATGATACCACAATCATTAAACAGTTCTTCTAAGGACCAACAAGGACAAGGAATGTCGGACCTAGTGTACACGAGTCTGCAACCCCAATATAGATGGCATAAGAAGTTATTATTCTTGTTATGTAATTACCTGTGATGTTGCCATACGCTAAATAAATAAATAAATTTGTATGCTTAAATCTTTGAAACTACGCAACGGATTTTGATGCATTTTTTAAATAGATAGAGTGATAAAGAGGAAGGTTTATATGTATAATAACATCCATTAAATAGTGGAGAAGTACTGTTATTTTGAGGTTTCTAATGTGATGTCGTACCGTGCGAAGCCGGGGGCGGGTCGCTAGTATCAAATAAAAGCTTATTTGGAATTCAATTTCCGCTGTAACTAATAATACCACAAGAATAATAAAAATGTTTGAAGAAGAATGGATTTTTTCAAGGACCTCCATGAAATTCCGCAGCTGAATATAGATTTTTCACACGATCACATAACAAGTTCGGAAAATATTCAAAAAATTATATTTCGTATCTCTATGAATTGATGACCTATTGACCGATCATTCACGAACTAAGCAGAGATATTCTGGCCAAACATTTTTCATCTGGTCGTTTTAGACCACTGCAGGTCCAAAATTCGAATCTGACAGACATAGGAGCAGAACTACATCATACTGCTTCCTAAGAAACGAGCGCACAAAAATTTAAAAAAATATTGTAAACATTGAACATAGACAATCATGCCAACGAAATATGTTTTTCGTCATTTCCAGTTGAATTTTGATCTTTTTATTCCAGACCATTTTAAAAGGAAGTGATGGAAAATAATATTCGAAAACCGAAATCTATTAATCAAATGAATATATCTCTATAACTCATTCTTTAAAACCATATAACTTTTTCCGTCCAACTCAAAATAAAAGCTCAGCTCAACGTACCTACAGGAAGTTCATCAATAATGATCTATTTCAATGCAAGAAGTGTTCAGAAGCAATACTAGTAGAACCCTACTGAAACATAGAATTCATATTATGTCAAATGTATCTCTTGTACAAATATAAATTTATTTCAATCAATTCATACTTAATCCATAATGAGGTTGACAAAAAAAATGTGATCACGTCTATAAATCTAGCGATTGATGGTCTCGTACTGTTAACGCGCACTTTTCGCTCGCGGGAATATCTCGATCATGAGTCGCCGTCATTAATAAACGAGTTGAATAAATAGTTCCGTGTATTTTCATGTCACGTGACAGTAATTTTTGCTGATTGGAAAACAGATATAGAATTCCAATTCATGCTTTTGGTTACTTTGGACCCATATCGTAGTACAATACCTTCCAACTAGAACGGAACGAAATCGATTTCACATACAAACGGATTAAAATACAATCAATATCAGCTGTACTCTTTCAAACTAGGGTGTTTTTTATGCTTGGCAGTTCGTTTTAATCTTTATTCGGAAAGTTGCCATTTAACAGCGTTTTGTTATTTCCATAGATTTGCGGTGTCCTGCAAATTGATAACAATACATCTCCCCTCTGGATCGCAGTTTGAGCATAAAAACAAATAATAGCTAATGGTCTATGGTGCGGAACGGTGCTCGTAGCTGTAGCATAGGGCTTATAATTCTCCACTTTTATATATTGTCACGTATTGCATTAGGGGACATTTTTTATAACATCTGTTTCCTCTATTATTAGGCAAGCCTCACGCAAGTGGAGAAATTACATTATATATGAAGTTATTAGGAATAGACATCCCTAGACAGACAGGATGGCATCTGTTTGTGAAGTGTTGCCAGGACGATCGATGTTTTTGCCCCAACAGAAAATCTAGGAGTTTATTACTTCGGAGGAGATTACTACTTTATGATATGATTTTCATCTCATGCGAATATTATACTTTCACTTGTTTTGTATAAGTGTTACTTAAAACGAGTAGCAATTGTGAAAAACTAATAGCTGAAATATGTTAAAAAAATTCTATAGGTTTCGAGAGAAAGTTTGGTATTAGTGTTATGGTTTTCCGAGTGGTTTTCATTCCTGAAGAACTATCGACTTATGTGCTATATCGATGTAATTTCATTTTTATTTTTAACTTTTACATCTGAAAAATTCAGTTTTTGCATCCTATTACCACGTGATACACTTCACATTGAAAAAGTTTTAGAATTCTACCTACTTGCCCCAATAAGTATCTTAGGACACCCATTGCAAATTTTCACTTTTCTATTGGCGTGATCATAAATTATGAAATATCACAAAGGTATATCCGCTTGCAAAATATCATATTTACACATGAAACGCAAGCCCTCAAAATACGTGAAATTTACCGAGTTTCTCAGTGAACATATTTCAATGATCTCATCTAATTTGAGAGATAAAAGTTTGAAAATTTTATGATGATTCATTCAAGGAACCTTTGACTGAAAAAAGACCTGTTTTCTTTAATTTTAGGCGTTTCATTTTTTCCTTCTTTTAATGTTATGAAAAGTCTCATCTCTACAATGGTCAAATCAGGTTGACTAAGCCATATCTTCCTGTTGAGTAATTTTTACGCTCTTTGCTTCTTATACAGGATGTCCCGAAATATCCACAACAAAATTTAACGGGACATTCTAGAAGATAAATTACGGGAACCCTATTTGTTTTAATTAGGCTGCCATTTCGGAGTTACAATCCACTGAATTTGGCACCGCAGAATGATTTCTGTCAAAATCTCAGAACATTGTTGCATATAACATATCGAATTTTATACTCAGTGCTGTCTTTTTTGGTATGATGTCCCCCCCTCAAGACAATTTTTCTTGAATTTTTTATTTCATAGGAAGATCCTGGTTATTCGTAAATGTTTTTGTCCCATTCCACAAATATAAAGAAATTGGGTCCCCTAACTTTTTTTCAAGAATTCCCTGTTGGATTGTGTTGCATTATTTCGGACGCCTTGTATTTGAGAAACTAAACATTCGAATCAAAGAACATGATGATTAGCTCACCAGGGATATGATAATAAAAGGAAGCTTGTTCAACATGCTTTCAATGAGATCATAGTATTTTTTGCGGTGAACCTTCCATAATATCGAAAGAAAAAAAACTGAAATGTGAAAAACTAAAGGCGGCAGCTTTCATGTCAACTACCGAAAATCCCATCTGTCAACTTTCAGTTAAGATCCAGCTTGAAAAAGATGAAATGAATGTTTTCACGGTATAACGGTTTTATCTCCCTTTCACAAATTCTGAGCATATATCGCACCTGTTTGGATTTTCTTCTTGACGATGGTTATCATCTCCCGCAGAGACGAAACCAGAAGTTCTAATTTTTTTTTTAGGCCTTCCCAATTCATCCAGTAACTGGGTAGTTTCTACTTATAACATACGTAAAGCGAACTTTACCCACAGTGACCTGTGAGAAGCCCAGTGAGCAGGCTCAAATTCTTTTTTGACAACGATAGAGCTTATCAAACCTTTTTTTGCTTTAACATCCAAACCAACAGGCTGCCTAGAATAAATCGACGCATTCAAGCCAAAACGACGTAAGCCACATTTTAACCATTTCGAGCAATTTAGGAAAAACTTGTTTCGTGACTATATTCTTTCAAAAAAATTATCAAAATTTGCACTTATAAGTAACAACACTAAAAACCACTGAATATATACCTACATTCAGTTAAAATGTATCTAAGAAAACTGGTAAAAAAGGCGAAAATGACTATGTATGGTCGCTTATGACAGGAGTAAGCAATGCATTATTGTCGCTTATGGTTGAATTAAACAACCTCGAAGAATTCTATTTAGACGAGTCTGGCGCTTACGCAACTTTAAATCAAAATGGCGCTCAAGCCGATTCAGTGCAACTAAAAACTCAATTTTCGAAAAAATGGCGCTTACGTCGTTTTGGCTTGAACGCGTCGAAATTATGATATCGAATGATATTCATTAGTTTCTACAGCTTGACACAGAATATTATGTCCACTGGAGATAAGGAAGACCAGTTACCATTTTCGATACTCCAGATAACTCTCACATCATAATATTTTCATTAGTTTTCATTATAAAACGCTTTTTTAATCCGTCCCCTACATATCCTGAGCAAATATCGCACATATACGGATTTTCTTCGTGACAACGAACTTTCCAATTCATCCGGTAACCGACTAGTTTCTACTGAACATTTTTTGAAAGTTCCAACAATTAATCAAATTTCCTCACTTTATTTCATATGCACAATTTCACCTAATAATGTCAACATTACATTGATAACAGACCATGGTCAATTTTCACGTTGCTATTGACATATATTGATTCATTTCGTTTTCGAAGTTTCAAGTATATAATGTTTCGAAATGCCACGATATATTCATGTTTTTTTTGTTTCGAATAATCCTCGGGCATTGATAAATGCTCAAAAGTTTCATGACAACTTTCTCAAGCTTGTTGCTTGTAGGCAGCAGAACTCCGCCTACGGCGTCGGTCTGTTTCCTAACAAAAAGCTTTCGAAAACTCTCGTAAAACTTTATCGAACAATTATCAATGTCTTAGGGTTATTACTACTAATAACGCTACGGAAGCGAACCTGACACATTTTCAGCAGGTGATATATCACGAAACAATGACCTGTTAGAAGCCCAGTGAGCAGCCTCAAACTCTTTTTTAACCACGATAGAGCTTCCTGAGCCTTCTCTTTCTATTGCCTTCACTTCAATAAAGCTTGCCTCTAATCGATTATATTTCGAATGAAAATCATAAGTCCCTACAGGCTGGCACAGAATTTTTTGTTCTCTGGAAATACGAAAGACGAGTGACCTTTTTCGAGACTCTGTTCAGCTCTCACAGCATAATATTATTATTAGTTTTCACGGTATAACCCTTTAATCCATACCCTACATATTCTGAGCATATATCGCACCTATACGGATTTTCTTCGTGACAACGGTTATCATCGCTCGCAGAGACGCAACCAGAGGTTCTAATTTTCATTCCAGGCCATAGAAACTTCCCAATTCAGCCGGTAACCGACTAGTTTCTACTGCTAACACTCCGAAAGCGAACAATGGCTGGTTTGCGACAAATCCGGCCTCGCGTAGATCAAAGAGCAACGAGAACTGTCACTAAACTGAACGTAATTTCCCGTGGTGGCGAACTGCTCCAGAAACAGAGGTTATGTAGGTAAACTGCTCGACTGATGTTAGGCAACTTCAATTTCAACTGGATATTTTGTCATAAAGGTTTGAAAATTCACATCGGAAAGATACGATATACTGGATGTCCGACTAAGTCTGTTCCAATGGATTATTTCGGCCATTTCGAAATATTCAAATTTGAAAATATCATGTTCTGCATTTCGTTCGAGGAATCTTCATTTGAGTAAATCGAAAATTGAAAGGCACTTCCGGTTTGTTGTATTGTTTTTTTCATATAGCACAGTGCAAATTGTTTGCAATTTTTGATTCCTACTCAAAAATTCATTTTCAACGACGTATCAAACTTCGTGTTTTAGTGCTGAATCATGGAGAAAACGTGAAATGAAATTTCAAAGAATTGCAGTAGGCCACGATATTTTATGTTATCTTGATTTTGACTTCAGTAATAATTGATATCCATGGAAACATGTGAATACCTTATTTTTTGAAACTTCTCGCAGTTCTCAATAGTTGTTTGTGTGAGTGTCAGAGTAACTAACATGCAATAACGAACCACCGTGAAAATTGAATTTCAATTGACTTTTTCTCCATCGAATCAAAAGTAAAATACAAAGTGTGATACATCGCTGAAATCGAAAATTATAGAAAATATACCAGGTGCGCTATGAAATAAGAAGATCAGAGTCACTTCGGTTTGACCGCTTTTCTCAGACGAAGGTACCTTGAACTAAGTGCAGAACATGAAATTTTCAAAATTGTGTCTTTCGAAACGACTGAGATAATCCATTGGAACAGACTCAGCGGGACACCCGGTATAATGCATTATAAAGAGATTTTTGTCCTCCTGTTTACCAGTAAAATATTCGATTAACGTGCTAAATAATAACTCACTGAATAAATGACGAATATTAATAATGTAGAATTATCTCTTTCTCATCGTTGGAAGTAGCGTAGTATAGTTCAAGAAATATGGTAGGCAACCGAAAGTATCCAAGTATTTCGTGCGGCCTGACATACCAAATATTTCGATGGGAGTACTGCAGGATCCCTATTATATTGCTTGAATCAAGTCACTTAAATCTATCGAATATTCCACTGTTCAACTGGACGGCAAGATTCTCAGTGTGATGCATTTAATATACTTATCCTTTGTTTTCCATCTGAATTTTCAAACCTGTATAGGTAATTCAGTGTTTTATTCTGGTTAACAGATACTTTAATTTATAGGCGTGTATCATTTCACAAGATACTAAATATTAACTTTTTCTCAGAATAATTTTTAAAAAATTGATGTCAGCATATTGGAAAATTCCTCTTAAAGTTTTGAACCTACCCAGACAATTTAAAGATTTTAATGTTTTGCTTTCGGAAGTTATTGTGTATAGGGCCGTAGCCGAAGTTTGAACATAGGTTACCGCTTTATCTTCATAAATGTAAAAAATGAACTCAAAATTTATCAGGATGTTGAAATTTGAACTATAGTTTTTCTAACATGAAAGAACGTGAAATGGCACTAGCCTCGATGATAACAGCAATCTATTTCGAAATGTCAACTATACCTAATATCATCATCACAGAACATTTTCACCCAAAGTTTGAAATTTTTAGTTGTTGGTGATAATATGTTCTGGTTTTTATTTTTATTTCAAATCGTGTTATTACCCGATTTCCTTGAAATTTTACTGACAGGAACAAGTCATCAATTCACAGTTTATTACTGAATTTCAAATCGACTGAGAGAGAGTTTTGGTTACATTGGGAAACATGAGAGATATATTCAGGTGACAATAACTCCGGAATTACTCGATCGATTCCGCCCGCTAATGAACTAAAATTGGATATTCTGGTCTCACACATGTCCTGAAAATTTCAAGTTTTCAACTTTCTCTATGAGTATTTGAGCGGAGACCAGCTGCACTGGCCAGAATTTTCATTTTTTTTTTAATTTCAAATATACGATTCAGACAAAATTTTATACAAATATGCGAGTGATTCTATCAGTTCTAAAATCAGTCTGACTTTGATCTGTGAACCGTTAATGCTACCAACAAAATTGAAAAGACCTAGCTTTATATTTTCAGATGGAACACCATTTTTGAGGCATAATGAAAATTCGAAAATTCCAGACATTCGGGCAGAACAATAGCACGCTGTGTCCCTAGGTACAAGCGTTCTGTAACGGGTCACAACTGAACTGAATTTGATCGAACTGGTCGACTCTTTTGGTGAGATTGAATGCTCTCCACCTGTATCCTCACTTGGTTATGTTATGAAATTATCATAATTCTAGTTTTAATTACACATGTTTGGTGTGGTGTAGTCATTCATTCCTTAATTCGTATTGTTATTAATCTCTCTACATAATGTAATGACGAAACGTGTGTTCCATTTTGATTGTTCCTTTTCCTGTCGTCAAACTTTCATAAGAGCGTTATAAGGGAGGAATCTTTAACTGAGAATGCCTATGCATTCAGTAAAGAAATTTTCATAAAAAAATTATGGATTGTCTACTGTTCATAGAAACAACCATATTCTTTTAGGGAGTTTACCCTATCTTAAATATCCTTTCTACATTCGATATTTGTATACTTAGTAAACCGACTTTAATAGGACTGTACAAAAAATTTTAAGAAAGCCCCGAGCAGGTGCTTAAGATTCAAAATCTCAGCACGATCGGAATAATATTCTGGAAGTTATTCAAAAACAGAAATATGTAAAACCTTTAAAAAATTTAATTCTGTGATTCTGATAATGTCCTCCTCTTGAAATTTTGCTTAAGCATTCACTATATCAATCTTCATTCACAAAATGAATTTTATTCGAATCGGATATCTTTTTATGGAAATAAAAAGATTCTTCTTTTCAATATTCCAATTGAATTTTGTCTGGTTCCGTTTACACTATGGTCACAAAATTATACATGAGGCTTATTATGAGCATTTTATTACGATTGGTTTCGTTTTGTCTGAGATATTCGGGAACAGAAATTTTGAATGACCATATTTTATGGAACATCCTGTACGATTTTGCTGGTTAACGAACCCAACCGCGACTTTTGAAAACCAAACTCACCCTGAAATACTCAAGTCTCTAGGACAATCCCTTCGAAAGTTATCATGCTTACGGTCGGCCGGCCGGACGGCCCAACGGAGAAAATTGAGTTTGCCTCGGAATCGTCTTCAGGGAGTCGAACCCTATCGTTATAGACCATTTTCTGCTCAAAATCAGAAAAATATAGACATTTGGACATAACGATATAGCACTCATTCAAATAGAATGAGCGCTCAAAAACAGGATTCTTGAAAATACAAGATTATCATTGTTTGTTATGAAAATTCTAAATTGGAATTTTTTTCGCCACTTGGCTTACGTCTAAATGTTGAGTATTCCCTTCGCAACCATTTCAATTTCAATGAGCAAACCGAGTATAATTTGAGCTAGGTGCTCAAAAGACTACGGATATCCTTAACGTTTGTGGAGTAGTTTATCGAACGCTCACCACAAATTCCTGCAATTCCACATTAGGTGCGATTCAAGATATGTGCTCTATTGCTGCTTCCGTTGCAGCGTTGGTTTGGCAATCTTTGGAAGTGCTGAAAAGGAAATAGGTGGAAAATTTTTACGTTCCATGGGCTAACCGTCGTTGGATTAGAAGATATTAATACACTATTTTTTTTGTGACAGGAAAAACGACCATATAAAAGTGAAAGAAATATGACTGTTCACGAAATTACTTTTTATCCCCGGGAAAAATGTGAGTACTTTTTTTCCCGGCTACATAGAGAATCATTTTTTTGACAGAGAAAAAAGTCATTCTTAGAAAGTCATATTTTATGACCTGTCAAGAGATATCAAATGTCACATTTTTTTCTCATCACAGAAAAAATAAGTATTTTCGGAGTTTTAGAGCTTGTGCAAAAAACCAATATGGTCAACAGAAAGTGTCTGAGAATATTTCTTATTAGTGAATTAGAATAGACCAAAGAAAAAAACTCACAAAAATAACTATTTTGTACTTTTTCAGACTAATAATCTCTTGAAATCTTTCGAAATGAAGTTGAAATGCCCCACATACTAGCACGACATCAGACTAATGAAACATTGAAACCTATCATCAGGAAACAAGTAAATTTCATATTCAAATAATTCAGTCTAGGGGTATATGAACCATATTTACCTCTCACCAAAAGGAACCAGAGACTATCATTACGTTCCTATTTATGTTCAAACGGCATTCATTTCATGCTAACTATAATATAACAACATTCAGAATCAAGATCATGCCAGGTTTTTCGTCGAATGAATAAAAAACTACTGAAATATAAATAGCAGCAATTTAATTCTGCGATATAGCTTTAAAAAGCGATCTAAAACTATGTAAGCACGGAGTTTTGGCGCATGCAATATGGATGTCCAAACCTGAATACACTAATGAAGTATAAATTATACTTCTGGGTCGTATATTCCAGAAATATGTGAGATTTATGTTCTGAATGACTTTCTTTATTGATACTCAATCAGGATAAGATCTGCGATTTACCCGATTATTATGTTTAAACGTTTAGAAATACACGAGCTTATAACTTTGCATGAAACGCGATAAGTTGCCGCCCTGTTCGTAATAAACACGCACGAAACTTCAACATTAATTTAGATACTTTATTCGACATGGCCAGAACATAGTAGCGGGTGGTTAGGTTTATATAGGTTTAACGACATTTTGATGAATTATATTCCTACTTGTTTTGGGGAACTGAAAACTGAAAGAAAATTACTCTCCATGATTAGCCCACTTTACCCAGGAAAATTAATTTTTCTAGCCCGGTACTTCAGTGAATGACTAAACGTACAACACGCTAACTATGGGTATGGTCCGTATATCGTCGAGAATTCAGAGCAGTAACTTGCGGTTTTCAATATTTCTAGTGACCAGCTTCGTATATACGGAAAGCTGGTAACTAGTCATTTTTGACAACATCATTTGAAATTTCATAGACAAAAGTTCAGAGGATAACTGAAGCACAGAACGCAAATAGTTTATACAGGGTGTTTCTCATAAACTGGACAACATATATTTTCGTGTAGAGGACATCGGGAGAATCATGTTTGCCCTATACAATATATCCCGTTTTCGAAGTATAAGCGAGATACAGGGTGTCAAACGTCATTTTTGTGCAAATTCTTATGAGAGTGGTCAGTTATGTATAACACTTAAAGTAACGGTATTTGATCGAATCTCAGTATTTTTGGGTCCTCTATTCAGAAAAGTTGACGAACTCAGAAAAAAAATTTACAAAATGGCCGAAGACCTGCAATGCTCCAAATTTTTTTTAGCGGTTGTCAAATTGACTTTTATTTCTGAATGAACACAATCTTCTGAGAATTTCTGTGAAAAAATTTTTTCAAAAATCGAACACAATTTTTTTTACATGTCTACAGCGATGAAAAAATTTCAGTAGAAATGGATGAAATTTTGTACATTGTACTTCTTGAATTATCAATCACGAATATGAAAACAGAAATGTAAAATATCGAACGGTTTCGTTACTACAGTCATTCAAATGTTTCGTTCAGACCTCTGAAATAATGAAAAAATTGTTTTGAGTTCTAGAGTCAAAATAATTGAATTATTGACATGTCCAAACATCATAGACGAATGTATACAAAAAAATCAGTGAAACTTAGTTGGGACTCGCACCGACGTAGGTATTAAATAGGGAAATGGCACTGTTCTAAGGATAATAATATTCGTTGCCCAGGCAACGATAGTTCGTAGTTCATAGAGTTTGACTACTGGCTAAATTATATTCACTGAAATTCAAATAAATGTCCAACTCTATGAACTACGAACTACCGTTGCCTGGCAACGAATATTAGTATCCTTAGAACAGTGATATTTCCCTATATTTAATACCTACGTCGGTTAGAGTCCCAACTAAGTTTCACTAATTTTTTTTTGTATACATTCGTCTAGAATGTTTGGACATGTCAATAATTTAATTATTTCGACTCTAGAACTCAATACAATTTTTTTTTCATTATTTCAGAGGTCCGAACGAAACATTTGAATGACTGTAGTAACGAAACCGTTCGATATTTTACAATTCTGTTTTCATATTCGTGATTGATAATTCAAGAAGTTGAGTTGTACAAAATTTCATCCATTTCGAGTGGATTTTTTTCTTCGCTGTAGACATGCAAAAAAAAATTTGTGTTCGATTTTTGAAAAAATTTTTTCACAGAAATTCTTAGAAAATTGTGTTCATTCAAAAATAAAAGTTAATTTGACAACCGCTGAAAAAAGGTGGAATCATTGCAGGTCTTCCGCCATTTTGTAATTTTTTTTTCGGAGTTCGTCAACTTTGCTGAATAGAGACCCAAAAATACTGAGATTTGACCAACAACCGGTTCTTTAAGTGTTATACATAACCGACCACACTCATAAGAATCTTGCTCAAAAATGACGTTTGACACCCTGTATCTCGCTTATGCTTCGAAAACGGGATATATTGTATAAGGCAAAAATGATTCTCCCGATGTCCTCTACACGAAAATATATGTTTGTCCAGTTTATGATGAAACACCCTGTATAGGTTCGGAAATAAGCAGGAGAATAATAATGCATTAGATTTTGCCGAACAGTTGGACAGTGCTATACTCGACAGATTACGTGCTATGTTTCACTCTCGTTTGACGCGATGGATGATCCAATGAGCAAATAATTTGGTTGTCTCTTTCGAATCAACTAACACGGACACATTGAGTTTATGCGTCATTCTGCTCGAAATATTCGATGCAAAAACTGCCACTCCCAACGATAAGGGATAGATCACACAACTGAATTTCAATCAGTCATTTATTCGGAGAGTTACAAATCACATGAACCTTTCGAATATACCATTGTTAAACTGCACGGCAAAATTCTCTCTCTGATGCATTGAATTTCGTATGTTTCCGATGTAAATTCCGAACCGGTATTTCTCCTCTTAACCTTATCAATTGTTACGACCACATCAAAAATGTTCAAAAATATCCCACAATAACACAACAATGAAATGACGAATAACGACAAATAATTTTGTAGTAAAATTGAGAGGGGAGTTAGAGAAGCCAAGCTAGTCTATCTGACCTTGATCCAAGTTTCGGTTGAATTATTTAATGAGTCTCTCTGTGAAATTAAGAATTTATTATTGTTGAAATTTTGCAATGAAAATGGTACGGCGACTGAACATGCAGTAATACTAGCCAAGCATATTATAGATCCGCCTCGATAGGGCACAACTTCCCAGGCAAGATTGAATTACTTGAGTCTGCCTGGTCTCTCCAAACTCTCTTCCTCATCTTACTATTAGTAAACCGAATCGTGACTCATCCGAAAAAAAAAACGTTGCTCCATCATGGTAAAAGCCAGTTTTGGTAGTGTTCTGTTCATTGCCAGCAGGTAGCTGAATATCCAGATGATAGCCGAACTATTCTTAAAGGTCTTTTTGCCCTGAAATTCAAGGAATGCAACCGTCTCTTTAAAGTAGTGGATGATGACTACCCGTCTATAGTTTCTCAAAAGAAGACCTCGATGGTCTGTTAGGGATACAGTTCGATGCCTTCGAGTAAAATTGAGATATTATGGTCTTCCCTATCTGGGTTGACCAGACACCGGTATCCAGGCAGCATTGCCGGTTTCCTGGAAAAGGCCGCTATGCGCGTTTCTATTCCTGCTACTATTCCTGAACGGTTCAACTGAGAAATTGGATGTCCTGGCATTTCCCACATAATAATTTCAATATTCCAATTCTGTAGGGCTGTAGGGGCTAAGGCGTGCGCCTACAGGTTCCGACGATGCTGTGGGCCGGGTTTGAATCCAGGTGCGGGTATGGATGTTTGTGTATGTGCAAGTATGTGTAAAAACAAAATTTGTCAGAATGGTGTACAAGATGTGTTTGAAATGTTTCCTTTCCTCGATGTTCTCAGATACCAAGGGCATTGTGAAAGGAAGATGAATGTATGTACAACTCTCTTTATTCACTGAAAACTGATTAACTTCGAATACACCTGTACTCTTCAGAACGTGAAACATTTTTTTCAGGCTTATTATATTATTTCTGTGAAAAGACTGCAAAAAATCCTCTCCAAAAATTGTCATGATATATTCAACAATCGGAATGTTGATAGGGAGGGCCAAGACTCTTGACAATGTCCGTATATAAGAAAACCTGTATCCATACGGGGTCTTAAAACTAAAGAATTATCCATCGTTGATCCGATGCTCTTTGCTACCCACCCCAACATTTTCCTCCTCGATGGACTCTTCCTCGGCAAATCCCCCAAGATCCACTCCTATTTGGTATGTTTTGGCGGTCGAGAATTTAATGCGATTCCATGATAAACGTGACTTCTCTAATTGAATATCTCCGAAATGTCCCTACGGAGGGCGTCACCCCCAGAGATGATCATGTCTCGCTTCACATGTCATATCTAGAGCATAAAATTAGATTCCAACTTCCTTACATTACTATTCGCCCCACGCCTTGGGATGAGGAATGTAAACTTCATTTTTTACTGCAGAAAACCCGCAGAAACGCGTGTTCGACCGTTCGACTGACGGATATAGTGCGGTAGGTCTGGATATTTCATGTTTCACGAGTTCGTTTTCCACGAGAAAATTGCATATTTCTCGTTCGCGTGTTCTGATTGATGCGGATCTACCCTGCTTCTTTCCCGGATATGTGTATATGGAGACGGAATAAAGTTAGTATGTTTTTCCATGCAGGTTCTATATGGAATACTGAGTTGAGATGAAATATGCTCGAATAATTCAAATTCTGATTTGCAGGAGGACATCTGAGAAATTGTCTAATTTTTCAAGTTAGTATAAGGACGTTTTCACAAGAATCAACAGCCCGGATCGTAATTCTCTAGTTGCTTAGGAAATAAACGAAAATAGTGTAATCTGTGAGGATGCAAGTATATTCGTTATAATGTACAGGGTGGGCATATTTCGATGTTTTAGCACTACAACTTTTAAACCAGAGGAGATAGACAAAATTTGATACCCACTTCTCGATCACTTTTTCTGAGAAACTAACAAGAGTAGTAATCATTTTTGGCTACCTTCTTTTGTTTTCGAACTATAGGCGAAAATTAGAAAAGTGCCGATATCGAAAAAAATTCATATCTCCGCTAATACTGATGATAGAGCTCTTAAATCAAGGCACTTTTTTACGTAGAATCCAGTGGCGTGCACGCCTCTTTTGCACCATTTCTAATTTCGAAGCTATGACCCAAAGTTATGTTTTTTTAAATGGGAATACTAGATTTTTGTGCCAATTTCTGAAAGCTCAATTTTTTTTATTTCAAAAATATATAACATTGTATGGTTTGTATCGATATGAGTATAGAAAATGATCACAAACCTATTTTCATCTATGAGTCTCAATATTTTCTATGGTTTCAACTGTTGATAAGCACAGAAAAATTCAGCATCCTATAATTACCACAATCTTTTCTCAGTAGTCTTTTCATTTCTAAGCTCTTCGCTCAATTTCTCCAAGATCGAAGATTAATAGACTGAAACTTGATCCTTATTCTAAGTAATTACCTTCTGACCTTTTATTATAATCACTATTAGGTATTGAAAACTATTTTTCTTTGTTACTTTTCTAATTGAATTGATAACTTTAATCATATCTTTATGCGTTATTTCATATGCAATTAGAAATAGACTGGCACTTGTGCGTATTTATTCTGGAGAACAATAAAAATATTCTCATGCATCCATCTCATTATAACTAAGTATATCGATTCAAACGGAGAATCATGTGGATTCTTTCGTTATTTCGAAATCCATTTTAAAATATAAAAGTAGATGAAATATATCCATGCTCGAATTTTGTAGAAATTAATTGAAAGCATAGATAATAATGAGATAGACGGAAGGAGACTGCTCTTGTTATAGGAAGCTCCATTTTTGTGTGCTCATCAACAGTTGAAACCATAGAAAATATTGAGACTCAGATGAAAATAGGTTTTTGATCATTTTCTATAGGTACTCATATTGATACAAACCATACAATGTTATATACTTTTTAAATCAGAAAAAATTAAGCTTTCAGAAAATGGCACAAAAATCTAGTATTCCCATTACAAAAAACATAACTTTGGGTCATAGCTTCGTAATTAGAAATGGTGCAAAAAAGGCGAGCACGCCACTGGATTTAACGTAAAAAAGTGCCTCTATAATGTTTTAATTTCAGAGCTCTATCACCAGTATCAGCGGAGATATGATTTTTTTTCGATATCGCCACTTTTCCAATTTTCGCTTATAACTCGAAAACAAAAGAAGGTAGCCAAAAATGAATACTACTCTTGTTAGTTTCTCATAAAAAGAGATCGAGAAGTGGGTATCAGATTTTGTCTATCTCCTCTGGTTTAAAAGTTGTAGTGCTAAAACATCGAAATATGCCCACCCTGTACACAGTTTTGCCTTCCCGTTCATCTACCATTTATTTAACCATTATTTGAGTAGTCTCCACAATATACTGAGTCGAAATAAATTGTGACTTACTTCGAACGTACGTGAAAAATACCTTTTTAGAACCATTCGAGTGAAATTTTGCTCATGAATTAATTTACTGACTCATGAACTTCTTGGTATCTACAAGCGTAATACTGGCTTAATAATAATTTGTGCATACATTCACAATTTTTGTGTTATCATTTTTGAACAGAATACTCACCTCAATATTATTTCATAGTCGTCCAATAAGGGACAGTCGGGCCGATTCATTTCAAATTCAAAATAAGAGCTCATTCCGATTCTTCTTCGTTCAACTTCATCATTCAAGAAGTGTTTCATTTCACTGTAATATTGCGAAAATTGACAAGCATTGAAATATGGATTATAATTTCTCTATATGCAAAATCGTGAAAAATTTTTTGTTTTGTGTGATGCTGTTTACAACAGAAATTGATTTGGGGAATGTCAACGATATAAACTTCATGAAACATTGTCACGAGGAATGTTTATTAATGGAACTGCATCCTAAAAAAGAAAATTTGTCCGATATAAAGTCAAGTCATTAACTCTTCAGTTAGTATTTAGGAGTGAGTTTCATCAAACAGAATTGCTCTTGACCTCATGTTCTTCAGAATTGAGACCAAACTAGTTGTTCACGACCACTTACGATTCAGAAGGAGGAGGAACAAGCGCGAAAAATGAAACTCAAAATAAAAACCCAGCTTATCAGAAAGTCATTATCTTCTAACGTAGTTTTTACATTTACTTAATTCACATAATATACCGGGTGTCCTAGTAAGTCTATTCCAACGAATTAGCCATTTTGGAAGATACAAATTTGAAAATTTTATGTTCTGCAACACGTTCAAGGAACCTTCGTCTGAGATTTTTTCATTTCATAGCTCACTTTGTATATTTTGTACTATTTTTGATTTATACTCAAATTACCTTTTCAACGATGTATCACACTTTGTATTTTACTTTTGATTCGGTGGCGAAAACGGCAATTGAAATTTCATTTTCACGGTTATTCATTAATCATTATGGCATATATGTTACTCTGAAACGCACACAACTATTGAAAACTGTCAATATTGCAAAAAATAATATATTCACATATTTCCATTGATCATTATTATTGAAGTCGAAATCAAGATAACACAAAATATCATAGCCGTCTGCAATTTTTTCAGTTTGAAATTTCAATTGACGTTTTCTCCATGGAATCAAAAATAAAAAACAAAGTGTGATACATCGTTGAAAAGGTAATTTTGAACAGAAATCAATAAGGTGCTATATGAACTGAAGAAATCAGTGTCACTTTCGTTTTCGTTTTTCAAGGAATGTTCCTCGAAGAAAATGCAGAACATGAAATTTTCAAACTTGTACCTTTCGAAATAGCTAAGATATTCCATTACACCAACACTTTCATGTAATTTATATATTTCAACTTTACGAATTACGTTGGAGTTGCGTTTATATTATTATTGTGTCAATTGTGAATTGGGCATTACAGATAAATATAACTCGGAACAAGCGTGCAAAAACGAACTCAAAATAATTCCACGATTTCAAAAAATAGTACATGTCTTCAGAAGTAATCTTCACAGATCTGGTCCTCGGAAATTCACTGTGAAAACTACCCCAATCTTAAAGGGAGCAATGTATCCAGCCTCCCAAATGAACCTGATCGATTTCAATACGTCCGTAGACGGGAAAAGGTGATAGATAAAGGGTACATCTGCTGAATCGCTGCTATCCCGAATGTATGTAATCTTGCCCTCCACCCTCTTTGCTTTATTCACCGCCACGCGTGGCCTTTTGTCACCCCAGGTCTAATGGTAGGTTAGCACTCGACTACAGGAGGGCTGGGACTTTATTTTATGTCCCTAATACGGTTACATATACCATTATTGCAGTTATATGTCCCCCCGTATGAAATAAAAGCTGGAATCGTTCCGCATACCGAAGGATTATTATAATATTCTGTGATTTATGGGTTTACTTTCTTGTTATTCTGTTTTGGGTGAGATTTAACACTGTGGTCGCATGCAGCTCGTGTATATTCGATATGTACGCTTTAGAATCAACAGAAATGTATTTGGTTTGAAGGGTCGGCTTGCCTGCAACCAACTGTTAACGCGATAACTTCTGAAAAGAACAATTTCAAAACGGAAATTTCAAGATTTAAACAGGTAAGTTGAATGGCCAGAATGAAACCAACATCTCAAATTGGAATGATCGTTTTCCACTATGTACAAGCGCACGATAAATAAATTGATTTGAAGTTTCTGCTCTAATATGCCGTTGTCTGAACAGAAAATTTGAGTTCGTAAATGATAAAGAAGGAATCATCTATTAGCAACGAAAATATAGAAATATACAGGGTCTGTGAGCGAATGCGTGGGACTCAAGGAGATGATTCCTCGATGAAAATAAGCAAGGGTAGTTCATATAAATTTCTGTCGAAATCTAAGATTCCAAGATACATCCTTTATAAGGCGATGATGAGTTGACAGTTTTGAATTTTTTTAGGAGTCCTAAAAGACACTAAGTCATAAAACAATACATAATATGATTCATTAAGTAGATGTTACTCGCACAATTTTTTTTGAACCCATAACTTTATTATAAGGGGTTGAAAGTATGATTTTCCTTCAGAACTTGTTTTAATGAACAGTGATCAAAAAATCTTATAAGTTTCCATTTTCCGAGAAAAGTATCGAAGTATCGAAATTTTGCAAGAGACTCTTTATCTTCAGAATTGAATGGGAAACCATAGGAGAATTTTATTTTTCGAAAACAATTTTTGAACGAAAATCATAGGGGGTTGTTATGTTCCACCCTTAATAGTAGGGTTATGAGATCTCAAAAATTTTTGTGAGTAACATCTACTAAGTGCTTCATATTATGTTTAGTTTTATAACTCATTATTTTAAAAAGCCTTAAAAAATTAAAAACTGTAAACTCGTACTCGCCTATCGAAGACTTGGAAGGGGGTCGATTTCGAAAAAAAATTATATGAACAACCCCGTCTTATTTTCATCGAAGAATCATCTCCCAAAGTCCCTTGCATTTGTTTACAAACAACATGTATATTTCTATTATGTACAACATCATAAGAGTCAGTAGATTTTTCTTGCTTATTCAAAGTGGAAATACTATTTATTACTCAAAGTCGAACATCTTGAGAGCTTCCTTCATCAATGTGCTAATTTTTCAAGTGAAGGGGTTGAAAGTGTGCATAAACAAATCTGTAATGGTCGATTTAATTCGGTGACAAGTTTCATCAGGCATATGGTCTCAAAGTAAACGAGCCTTGACAAAGTGCACATACTGAAAACCTCTTTGAACTAACTAATTCTTCAAAAAAAATTTGTTTCTTGATAATTTCTGCACTCCTGTGAAGCAGATACCCTGTCAAAAAAGTACCACATGACTCACTCTCCCTATTCAAAAAACAGTTGATGGGGATGGCACAGGGTGCAAAGAACCCTTAAAAAATGCACATAAGTTGTAAATTACTGAAAACCTCTTTGAACTAACTAATGTAATGTAATGTGAAACAAAAGTTGATTTGTTTCAGGATTTTGTTGCTAAATATTTTTCTTCTCAGAAAATGAATTTGTTCCATAATTTTGGCGCGCACTGTATATGTATATTATGTTACGTTATCGAAAGTACCTAATATTTTCTTTTTGCGAACAAGCTGGAGCTTTGAATTTTTGTTACCTCGATTTTATCAACCCTATTACATATGAGTATATTCTGAAGAGTTCCTGAAGTAGGTATGGAATTTTTCTGGATAGTCATTTTCTATTTTGATGATTTTTAAGAAATATGGTTATTGAGCAACTTTGTATAGAATTTCGATCAGAATACTAGTTCCGAAAATATTCAAGAAATAAAATTTCAAAGTTAGAACTCAAAAGTCACTCCACCAATTGGACCTATAAACTATCAAAGCCGAGATATTTCGACCACACATGTACCCCGAAAATGTCAAGTTTCTATGTAATTCCGTCAAAATATTGAAATTTTCCGGTTTTCCTGTGGTCATATCATTATAGCATCAAGAACAATTTTCGGTTTTCATTTAATGATTGAACACCTTAATATCAAATTTGGATTCGATTGGATTGCTCGTTTTCGAAAAATAAAATTTCGCATAATCATAACGTAGTAACTGATGTAGCGAGCTGTTATCCACAGACTTCCTGAATGTAATCGTGTTTTGGAACGAAACTATATAATATCGTATTTTTAGATATGACCCTTAACTAATTTATATACCTCACATTGACATTTTGATACAAACATGACCTCTTCTTGACCTTTTCCTTCGTTCTCAGGAGAATCAAATTCACCTTAGTTATTCGATGGAATATTTCACCAGGATAGCATCAAAAATGAGGTGATAAAGCCCTGATATTTTTATGACCAAATTTTCACTTTTTGATTATCAGGATGGTAATAAAAGAGCCATTTATGGATGGCGATAAAAATGAATCGCTTAGGTGAAGAAAAATTCGCAAGAATGGAAGTAATCGGCAGGATATATTATGAGTTGCTTATCTTAGGCGAGGAAGCGTTTTTATTACACTGTTTTTATACCTCACCGATTAAATCTCAAAAAATGGGACGTGAATTCCCAAATGTGAATGATAGAACCTTTTATATACCTACATCAAAGCGATCTTCAATGCCGATTTACATACAGGGTGTTTCTGAATTGATGCGAAAAATTGGTTGGTGCTTCTTCAGATAATTCTTTAAAAAAAGTGATCATAACAGATCCAAGTGAATAAACACAACAAATATAAAACAAACAAATTGAATAAGTCAATATGAAATAAATAAAATAAAACAAAAATTATTAACAGAACCATTAAGAACAAAGAAAGTATAAGTTTATTCATATTCTCTTCTACATTAATTTTCAACTCATATTTTATCAGGAACTCATCTCATTTGCTTATTTATAGAAAAAAACCAAGAAAATTAGATGTGACATGTAATAATGGAATAATTTTATTTTATGTTGACCATTTGTTAACGGACTTTTGTGAACTTTACCCAACAAGTAATTAAAATGACATTGAACGAAAACAACAAAACATCTAACCTAACAAAATGTAAAAAACATAATGCGTTAACACAGAATATCTCACTTTTAATATAGGATGTGGCAGTATCAAGTTATCAAGGAAAGAAAAATTGTTATTAATAATGCTGAGTTTGTTGGTATCTTCCCGAAAATTAACTGTTTTGTTATGTGTTGTATGAATCATTACACTAACATTTCTACGATATTCATTACTTTCTTTATCAAGTATTGTAGCTATATCGAATTTGAACTTGTGTCCCTTTTCAAAGGTATGTAATGTTAAAAACGTTTTGTACGTAGTTCGCGTCAGTTCTATGTTGTCTCAGTCTGTCCTAAAGAAGTTGTCTAGTCTGTCACAATTACCACAAGGCACTTTGTAAACCAATTCTGATTCTAGATCTTTAGGTGTTTTATCTTGAGGGGTGTGTAATATCTTTTTATGGTTTTTGTCTTGTAAGAAGCGCATCTACAATTAAAACTTCTAAATATTCTTGTTATATTATGTGAAAGGCCAGGTATAAACGGGAACCTACAGTGCTTTATGTCATCAATAACAATAACAATAACAATAACAATAACAATAATTTATTGATTTCCCATATATACAAAATATGTAGAAAGGAAAACAGGTCATACAAAAACAAAAATTTTCAAATATTCGCTACAATATCCCTACAATAAAATTCTTCGATATTGTATGGCTCTAGCATTAAAAGAAAACGATACAGAGACTTCCCGAAAGACACATGACCATATAATCTTTGAATTTCTACCGGTAAACTGTTAAATAGTTTAATGCCCATGTACAATGGTCCCTTTTCAGTTAAAGACAAAGAATGCACCGGAAAAACAAATGGGTGTATTCTTCTAGTATTATTTACATTTAAATGACTACGAAAATAATGCTGATGTTTATGCATGAACATCAAGATCTTATATATGTACAGTCCATAGATAGTCAAAATGTTATTTTGCTTGAACTTATTACGGCATGATTCTCTGAAACCCAAACGAAATATCACTCTCAAGGCCAACTTTTGTGTTTTCATAATCTGATGCGATCCAGAACTGCTTCCCCAAAAAATAATGCCATAACTTACTTGTGACTGGAACATAGCATAGTAAACCGTTTTTAATACATCAATATCCACCTGATCTCTAAGAACCCTAAAGCATAAATAACCGATTTCAATTTCTTATTGATTTCTTCGACATGGGTATAGTATTTCATGAAACTATCTATATGAACTCCCAGAAACTTAACACATTCGCTGATCGGTACTTCATTGTTATTGTAGTTTATGCTTTCCGGATAGCTACGATTTGTTCTATCAGTCTTAAAAATAATACATTGGGTCTTATCATTATTAATTACTAGCTGATTTTCAATACACCATTCATTTACTCTATCCATAGCATCCTTAAATTCCCTTATACCGCTCAGAATATTCAATGCAGAGATGATGATATCAGCATCATCAGCAAACAACAGAGACCTGATGAAACTAGAAAAGAAGATGTTAGGGAGGTCATTGATGAAAATAACAAATAGCAGTGGTCCCAAGATACTGCCCTGTGGCACGCCCAACTCGATAAGTCTCTCAGAAGATATGTAATCTCGATTTCCTTCAGAAACAAGGACTCTTTGTTTTCTATTCTTAAGGTAGCTCTCAATTAGTTCAAGTTGCTTGTCCCTTATGCCGTATACACTTAGCTTGTAGAGTAAAAGTTTATGATTTACACTATCAAATGCTTTGGCCAAATCAAGCACGATAGCTATGGGAACTTCACCTTTCTCAAGTGCTTCCAAGATCTTGCAAGTGAGTTCAAATACAGCTGTTTCAGTACTCTTTCCCTTCATAAAACCATGCTGGCAGCTTGCAAAAACATTGAATTTCCGAAAAAATTTCAACAGCCTATTGGCCAGAACCTTCTCAAACACCTTTGCGAAAGAAGACAGGAGTCCTATGGGCCTATAATTAGCCAAATTATCCTTTGAACCTTTTTTAAAAAGAGGCTTTACTACAGCCACCTTGAGATCATCTGGAAAGATACCAGACTGAAAAGAAAGATTCATTATATGGGATAGTGGATCCATTATGCTCTCTAAACAATGCTTGATGACATTCATTGGAATCTGATCATGTCCACATGATCTCTTATTTTTCAATTGTTTCACGGCCTGATGAATCTCCGATTTTTGAATTTCAAACATAAAAAATGATTTTTCCTACGTTCAAGTTCTCTGCTACAAGACTTCGGCAATTTCGAAACCAGATGAGGTGTTGCCGTAACAAAATGTTCATTAAACCTCTCTACAACCTCTGAAACATCCCCGCATATCTGAAAACTGTTCTCACGAGATTGACCTGAAATATTATGAATAACATTCCAAGTTGCCTTGGATTTGTTATTGGATTTTGAAATTTTGTCGCCATAATACTCTTTTCTTACTTGACAAATCATTCTATCATATTCAATTTTCAAGTTTTTATATGTATTTCTGTATGATGAATCTATCCTAGAAATGACCAACAATATATCAAGTTGATGTTTTAAATTTGCCACTTTAGAATTATTGAACTTTGGTTTTGAAGGTGTGTTCTTGGCCTTATATAGTTTCTCCCGGAAATGCTTTTTGAACAGAGAACAAAATCTCTCTGAAAATCTATTCCATATATTGTTAACGTCTTCTTCTGTGGAATGAATAATGTCATCCCAGTTTTGATCAGATAACAGCACATTGAAAGAATTTAGACTATTTTCATCAATCTTTCTTACCCTAAATGTTTCCTCAGTAGTGTTCCACAACTGCCGAATCCTGATCCTCTGACCACAATGATCAGACAGATGAGCCTCAAAAACAGAGGTCTCACAACTATCGAAATTTGTGAGGATGTTATCTAAACATGTTGACGATGTTGGTGTTATTCTTGTCGGTTCATGTATTTTAGCTTCAAACCCAAAGCTCCCAATCAGATCAAGAAAATTTTGAGCAATATCACTCCTTCCCAAAGTATCAATGTTGAAATCACCTAAAACAACAATTTTAGAATTTTCCCTTACTGCAACATTCAAAATGGTCATGAGTCTTCGAAGAAAAGATCAATATCTGCCAGTGGTAATGTACCAGGTCTATAAATACAAACTACTATTAGTTTTTCAGAACATGAGTTTAACCGTATTGCTGAACATTCAATGACATTTGAAACACTAAGTTTTTCCAGATCATATCTCACTGTGAATCTGATTGATTCTTTGCAATATAGAGCGGAACCCCCATGTAAACCCTCCTCTCTGCAAAAAGCAGATGCTAGTCTATACCCGTTAAAATTATATGATTTTAGTCGTTCAAACGATTGCCAATGTTCAGTTAAACCAAAAATTTCAGGATTCTCTGACTCTAAAAAATTACAAAATTTAACAAATGAGGTGTTAACACACTGAATATTTTGATGTAACAATGTAATGTAAGAGTTTACCCTGTTACTGGTTGTACAATTGAATTCCTGTGAAAAAAATTTCTAAAACTAAAATCCCGAATCAATACACCATTAGGCCAGAATTCCGCACTCATTATAGTTTTATACATTTCTTCAGATGGAACACCTACACTGAACTTATTCAACATTGCTCAATGAACTAACACGATTATGTAGTTTCTGTACCGAGTTCTTTTTTTGTTAACAATAAGCGTATTAAGAGATTTTGGATAGTTATTATTGATTAGGATGATTCTGACCTTGTCTATATTTTCTACATGAAACTCAACCTCACTAAGTGAAAGTGCTTTGTAATGAAGTTCAATTTCATAACTGAGAAATTGATCTTCATTTTAAAATAATTTATCCGAGTTTTCATTTTAAATTCGTGAATTTTTATTCCGTTCAGAATTAATTCACAACAATCGAAAAACCGAACATTCTGCGATTGATTTTGTTTTTCATACAGAAAACATAATAGAACCGTCCGCAACAACAACGCCGATCGCAGATAACGCCGTTTTTTTTTTCATATACGTACGATAAGCCAGTTTGAAGATGTTTTTACCGAGGTACTCTCCTTAAATTTTTAACGTTTCTGCGCCTACCTTTTCCACCCCCCTCCGGAAGATTATAAAAGGCGGGGTTTCCCTCCATCGGTAATTAGTTCCGAATTATTTTCTGCTCTAAACGTTTCTAGATTTTTCTAAGCTTCCAAATTTTTCTGATTTTTGCTTACCTGTTAGTGAGTGCTAGTGCAAGCGAATTGTAAGTACCGAGCCGATTTATTGCAGTCCTATTTTTAATCCTCGTTGAGTCTACCTAAATAGCTGTTCCGTCAGATTCCGTAACAATACCTTTCCTAGTTTGTCCAGGTGCCCGTAGTTAGTCTGTCTTTCATGGCGTGTAAACTCATGGTCAGACCGAATGGCTCAAGCGAACCACTGCTATACTACGTTTGTCCGTACAACCGGTGCCTGTAGTTATTCTGTCCTTCATGGCGTGTAAACTCATGGTCAGACCGGAAGGCTGATGCAAACCAATGCTATAGTACCTTCAACCGAATAACATTCCTGCTCTGTCCTGCTCCTTAGTGCCTGTAGTTAGTCTGTCCTTCATGGCGTGTAAACTCATGGTCAGACCGGAAGGCATAACCGAACCAATGCTGTAGCACGTTCGACATATCCTGTTCAACCCTCTAATTTCACCTGGCCAAACCCAACCTGTTTAGACGAGAAACAAGCAAAGTGGTAGACACCGTGGTGAATTTTAGGACTGAAAGAATATCGGACAAATATAACCGTTGTGCGCTCTTATACTGACCCCTTTTATCCCTGTTTTCCTGATATTATCATATATTTGAATTCACCGTTTAAATTTAACCTACTTTCTATTCTAGCTGACTACCGGAAAAATATTTGTTTCTTATGAAAGTGCTCGCGGTCAGACAAAACTGACCAATCTTTTATTTTGTATTTATTTCATATAGCGCCTTATATCACTGTATTTTTGTTAACTATTTTCGCTATCTGAATAAATTGTGTAAATTATTCTATTTCTGATTTTCTATGTTATCGCTAATATCTTAGATAACGAAGAACTCTGTCTCTGACTAGCAGCTGCCCTGGTAGGTTTGCTATTCTCCCTTATAAGAAAAAAGAATAGCTGGCGCTCGAGGTAAGTTTCACCGAGAAAACCACGTAACAGCTTTTTACACTAGATCATCTTCCACGTTGATCTTCTCAGTACTACTGTGGTTGCTATAATAATTAAGGATTCTGTTGGAATTTATTTCCTTGGTGTACCAATTTGTTACTAATTTCTCACCCTTCCAAATTACTTGAATGTCCAAAAAGGCGATTCTGTTGTTAGACTCTTCTTCAGTAAATGTAATATCTTGATGATATGAATTGAATACATCTACAACCTTCTGACACTTGTTGGTGGGGATCAACACCAAAGTATCATCTACGTAAAGTAACATCAGGAGCAATTCGAAATTTAAACTGCCTTTCACAAAATCAAACAGATCATTCATAACTTAATCTGCAAAACTAGGACTAGCTGGAGCACTGGCAGAACCACATTTTTGTTGGTAATATTCGTCTTGGAAGCAGAAATAGATATTCTCAAAACATAAGTTGATAAACGAAACAAATGTATCCTTGTGCAGGTCAGTGAAGTTACTAATGTATAAGAAGTACAGGGTCTGTATAAATGATTGTAAGAATTCTGTGGTTTGCCTAGGAAGCGGCAAAATGAAAATAATCCAAAGCCAACTGCGCTGTTACAATCATTTATAGAGACTCTGTATAATAAGAGATGGAGATACAGTAACTTCACTGAATGAAGCAATCGACAATTTTTAACTTGAGCAGTGGTTCATTTTGGTACCGGAGCAGCGAATTATTCTAGTACAAACAGGAGCAGTGGATCATTTTTGTACTAGAAAAGTTCATTATTTTCGTACCTCAGAAATGAATCATTGTCGTACCAGACCGTTCGATTATTTTGTTACCGTAGTGGTGGATTATATTGGTACCGCAGCTGAGAATTATTAGTACTAAAACAATGAAGGGTTAGTAGATTATAGAACTATTCGTTTTGATAGGTGAGTTGCTCTGGAGTAACTCAAGAGCTCGAAGTATTGCCACACACACAAATACATAGGTATTTGTTCGGTTTGTGGAAATCTCGAAATTATCAAAACAGAAAATTACTGAATAATTATGACTACTTATCTTCTTTTTCCTGCTTCTCGTCTTATTATTTTTTATTTATCATCTGTTGAAAGTATATACTTCAAATCGATTAGTGACAGCTTTTAAACTCCCTGAAATAATTCACGATATTTCTTATCAAAAGCATTGGATTATTTTTGTTTTTACTGTATTAGTTATCTCTTGAAATATTTTTGGCTTGATACCAATTTTTTTCTTAAGATTTTTACTGATACATATGGACTATTTTTCCTGGAGCACTCTTCTACAATCTCTGATACTTTTCCTTATCTAGACCACCTGCAGTGATACCAGGACAATTGGAAGGGCTTCATCTTGTGCTGCAGTGAAATCAAAGATCATCTGGTGGACATCGTGAAAAAATATACAAACATAAGTCTTAGACGAAAGCAGATTTTTCACCATTTTAGATTATTTTCTTCGATGCCCATATTCTTGATAAATTGATGATATACAAAAGAAGAAAATATCAGTCTCTGCAACTTGAGAAGAGTTTCTATTTATTATTTTCTAGCTCTGATTTGTGACACTGATCTCAATTCTGTGACGAATCGAGAAGCTAACCTCTGAATCAGTTGATAATAATCAAAAGATTAGATCTGAGAGGGATAATATGAAATCAAGATGGAAAGTCGATATATTCAAGAGACCCTGCAGACTCAGTAGTAAGCCAGACAGTCCCGCCTACACGAAATAAATTAAAAGAATATCAATAACCTATTGAGTAAAATAAATTGTATTTTGACTGTTTCTAGTAATCAGTTTGTATTCGTATATTTATATTCAGTTTCCTCTGATCCACTGGAATCAAAATAGCTCTCATAATCGATCTGTAAAATCATAGCAAAGCATCTGGATCTACCTTAATAAAGTGGTAGTTCCATTCAGTGGCGTACCGGTGAATCCATTCCTTTCACACACTTGTCAGTGATATGAGATTAAATCTTTGTCCCAGATCAGATGAGTCGGAGGCGTATGAACGCGTCCGCGAAGTCGTGGGTGGCACGTGCTTGCGTCTGCAACGCCGGACAGACACTGTCTTCGCAGGAATGCAGTGCGGATCTGGTGCTTTATATTTGCCGGAATACCTTCGGCGCAACTGCTTCCTGGTGCAAATTGAATGAGGAGATTCCTTATTAATATAGGTTTGCAGTGTTTGCTACTTTCTTTCTCTGTTCCGCATTAGTTTGGTTCCGTTCATATGACAGGGAGGGGTAAATACACATACGCAGAAAAAAATTTACTAACATTGAGGTCATTCCACCTCAATTGGTCACGCGTTTGTAGGAAAAAATAAAATGAAAAAATCAACAAAAACCCTGAGCAGGTGCTTTAGAACGCTCATTCCTTGGTAAAGCAATAATGCTATAACCTCAAAATTTGCTATACGACTTGAGATTCATGCTAAGTGTATGAATGCAAAATCTCAGTACCATCGGAATAATCTACATCCTAGGAATCATTCAAGAAATGAAATTTGTAAAAAATCAATCATTTGAAGAAAAAATTGGAGTCTATGGTTCAGATGATGCGATCCCTTCGAAATTTCCATGAACATTCAGTTTATCAATATTCATTTACAAAATAAGTTTTACTCGAATCGGATATCTTGTTATGAAAATATAAAGATTCTTTTTTCAATATTCCAATTGAATTTTCTAAAGTTTTGTTGATACTATGGCCACACACATTTTGCATGAGGCATCTTACGTGTAGCCGCAGAATTGAATTTGGAATGGTTACATTCTGTCTGAGATATGATGAATAGTCAAATTTCATGGAACATCTTGTACGATTTGTCGGGTTAACTAGATCAACCGCGCCAATTGGGAACTGAAACATCCTTAAAACCTCAAGTCTCTAGGATAATCCTTTCGCAGGTTATCGTGCTCACAGCCCGCCGGACGGCTCCACGGACAGAATTCAATTAGAGCACGAATTCGTCATCAGGGGGTCGAACCCTCTCGTTTGAGACAATGTCGGCTCGAAATCCGAAAATTACTGACATTTGGGCAAAATGATAAAGCACTTGTTTAAGTGGCACAAGTGATCAAAAAGTAACTTTAACTGTTTTTTGTAGGTCATAATTTAACATTACACAATCCAAAAGGAACAACCACAACACAACATGGTAGGTTTGAGATTTGAACAGGAGAGATGAATTCATGCAGGCATAGAACGAAACCAAAAGTTCTCTCAGGATATTAAAATTTAAATTATCGTTCTCGCTATACGAACAAGGTCGCGAAAGCTTCTTTCTGGTTTAACATGGTACAGAAAAATACTCGAGTTTGAAGGCTTGACTCTTCTAATCGCCCTTTATACGAAGACCAAAGGCACAGAGATCAAGATTAGGTATTCGAAATAAACTATGTGTCCCTGAGTGCGTACCAATTTGTCCCATTATTCCCGAAACATTATGTCTATCGCTGTACAAAACACCCTGTAAAACCCTGTAAATAACAACGTCAACGTCAAGAGTACTCGTCGATATCCCTGGCAAATAATATATCTATATCATTGAGTTTAAAAATAACTCAATAATATTACCTATGTTGTTTATGTGGCTCTATTATATGACTCGTATCATTCTTTGACTTTATTATCCTCAAAGAGCCTAGACGTCGAATCTTAACGATATGTAGTCATAGTTCCCAAAGAGCGTTCCTTTTTTGTACTCAAGAAACTCCTTTCAGTCGAACCTACTCTGATACATAAAAATAAACACACAAATAAGGAAATATAAAAATTTCCTCTTAGATGTATTTCGAAGTCGATTCGCCGAACTCAATCTCTGTGAAGTTGGTTAGGTCGACATCAAAGAAAAACGTATGTGGGTTATCTTCTGTGAATTTTAATCAACTTCGATTTCAGAAAACCCATATGGGTCTCTGGGCGTACATATTTCCCCGATAATATTATTTCTTTCACCGAAATAGGTCACGGAAATAAAGTTGCATCTTGCAGGTGACAAAAAGCTATTTGATTGTGTACTCAGTGGAGACAGAAACCTATTCGTGGAATAGAAAAGAGATCTGAATATTTGAAGAGGTGGGACTTGCCTTGAATGTATAATACACTTGTATTGAAAGATACCAGTTTTTTCGCCATGGAAATAGATTCCAGTGGAGAATCGAAAAGTTTTCAGCATGTTATTTTCGGCCACTTTCGTTGGATCGTGAATAGGAAACCTATTACGTGTAAGAGTTGTATTTATATTACATCAGGTTTCGACTGTTCTTCATTATTTATTTAATTGTTCTGGAAACTATTTGCGCGCTTGTTCCTAGGGCAACAGCGTGCCATAGCTCTGCTCTAATGTCTGAAACTATTGAATTTAGAGCCGAGAGCTCTTTTCCATTGGGTTGATCCTCAGATCAATAAAGAACATAGATGGGCGATATCAATGAAAAGAATTTGAGGATCAGATATACGAGGGCAAATATGAACGAGACTTTTCGATTTTTAGGCACAATAGTGGGGGAAGAACACTCCTGATTTTTTGTTGTTGGGTAGTTTTTTCAGGAGTAGGGGAAACATGTCGGATTGCCTCATCGACCCTCTCGGTGTCCACTGTGACGATGTTTGAGCAAGAGGTTCCTCCGTCAATTGCGCAAGGTGTTGTAATGAAGTTTCTCGCCGCAGAAGGCGTAAAACTGGCCAAAGTCTTTAGGAGATTGACTGTCGATGTTCGGAGAAGAGACACTGTCGCGAGCCAGAGTGTTTGCATGGCATAAACAGTTCGTGGAGGGTCGTGATTGTGTTGAAAATGAGAGCCATGACCGCAGCGAACAACATCAGTAGTGTTAGACAGCTTATTGAAGACGACGTCGTACCACTTCTGAAATTGCAAGTTATGTCGGGATAAGTTATGAGATCACCAACTCCATACTCACAGAGGAGCAACTACCGTAAGGGTTGTGCCAGGTGGTTTCCTCGCCTTCGCACAGCTGACTAGAAATTGCATCGTTTTCAGGTATGGGCGTCTTCTTGCACGATCTCAGGAACGAGGAGACCAATTTCTCAGTCACATTATCACCTGTGATGAAACATGGGTGCACCACTACACCCCAGAGTCTAAACAAGCGAGTAAGGAGTGGAGAGAACAATACGATGCGCAATTGATGGAGGAACCTCTTGCTCGAACATCCTCACAGTGGACACCGAGAAGGTCGATGAGACAATCTGACGTGCTTCCCTTACTGCTGACAAACCTACCCAACAACAAAAAAATTAGGAATGTTCACCCCCACTTTTGTGCCTGAAAAGTCTCGTTTATATTTGAACTGCCCTAGTACAAGGCAAATGTTTGTTTTTGTTTTTGAAAATTTGACAGTTATAAATAAACAAAAGACAAAGACCTATTTTTCTAGGGGTACCTACTTAAGTGAAATAAATATAACTTCTTCATAAACGGAGACCAATAGGAATTTGTTCAAGAAATAAGCCGTAGCTACCTATGGTTACTAGTGACGCTACATTATATAAATAATTATAGGTTCACAAAATATGAAGAACATAATTAAATTAATTACTGCCACTCATAATTAACCCACGCTATTATATAGGGTGGGAAAAATTCATTGTCTACTGAAGGGATAAATGGGTGACACATTTTCAGGCTCATTGAATAATGCTTTATAGTTCGTGAACTCCACATAATTCTATGTTAACTCAAACTTTTGTGATAGGAGTTCGAAATAGACTACCCTTACGACTGGGCTATTTTCATTTGCATGAATGTGGCATACCAACATATCAAATTTTTCGTCATTTGGATTATTTCGGCCCATTAGGAAAAATAAACAGATTATAGTCCGTTTAAGAATTATTGACATCGAAGCATGCCATGAAAGTCCAGTCGGGGGTTTATTTCTAGTTACTAAAAAGTCACTAAAAATTTCTGTGGGTTCATCAGAGTCAGAGAAGCGAAATAAATAAATATAACCTAGAAATATATTTAATACAATATTTTTATTTTCCAAAGCAAGTTTTTGAGCTTGAGAATGTTCCTGATTCTTAAATACCATTAGGATTGTATAAATCTCTATACCTACCAGAAGTATATAATTTCTGACACTGTATTGACAAATTTTCGTATTTACCATCAATTGCAGCTAAAGAGCGAGGAAACTAGAATAGGTATAGCCCCTAAGCTTATGAATATCATGAAAAATAAACAGTTATTTATTATTTCAGTCCAGTTCAATCAATGGGATTCAGGTTCTATTACTATATCGCTGCCTCAATAAATAAAACTATAAACTATCGAAGTACTCTAATGAGATTCATAATTCACCCATGAAGATAATTAAGATAAATTTTCTTTTTCTCTGACAAACTTTCATAATTATATCTAAAAATGATTGTGTTCAACTCAAATTCAACTGAGGTAGCCAAACTTGTGAAACGAAACAGTAAGAACTTGTTGATACTTTGAAATGTGTGGCCAAAGTCGTTAATTGGTTATACATAATAAGACAAAAACACAAATAAAAGAACCTATTCGGTAGGTATGTTAATTGTATAACTTTTTTGTATGAAATTCATACTTGTTTCAGAATATACTATTGCACAGATTAAATAATGATTTCATTCATGTATATGGTTTGGTGACGTTTGATATGAATAATTCAGTATTTGTTTGTTGATTTAACATATCCATCATATTAATTAAGTACTATTTCTTTAGATCCCCAATAGATAACACACTGTTTGACCTCAGTCGAGAATAGAGAAATGGTGAATATTTTGGCTTTTAATGGAAACGATTGTCAATTTAGCTTTATTTAGGTCTTGTCGGTGTCATTTTAGATAAAAGTTGATTGAGTTCCTTTGAGTGTTTGGAATTCAGAGAAAGCCAAAGTTAAAGTTTTAGCATAAACACTTTATTTCAATCCTTACCGTATGGGTAAGGAACACACTTATTCAACATTTCTTAAAACTGACAATTTACAGTGAAAAACTAAAATAAGCTTCTGTACAAAATTGAGAAAATTCATTCAGAACATTATTCCAAAATTTTATTGTTAATTGGAGACAGAAATAATATATGCAATCATAGATTGAAAATAATTATTAAAAGTACAGTGGAATACTTATAGACTTATACATTTTACTATTTACATATTTACATATTTACATATTAGAATTATCTTCTAAATGCAGTGCTCCAAAGCGAACATAACATGTAAAATAACTGTTAGAGTAAACATTAAAATTGTATTAACAATTCAACTTTCTATAAAATCCAACAAAGGATTCAAGTATTCTTAAGTTAATCAATTATAGGAAACTTATGTTCTTGTAGCCATTGCCGAATTACTTTTTTACGAGAAGCAGTCGTAGGTATTTGATCAACTCTGATTGAATGATATGGTGCATTATCCATGATAATGACACACTTTGTATCAAATAACTGCAGAGAAGGTATTAATTGTTCAGTAATCCATTAATGAAATAGTTCCCCATTCATTGTCTTATGGTAATCCGTATCATTGATACCACTGTCAAGAATAAGATCACATCCAGGTAAAAATCCATCAAATTGTGTACCTCCTGCCTTCACCTATGAATATACTAGGCAAACCTTTAGGATTACTTTCTAATGTCCACTGGCGGATTTGACTGCCACTTTCAAATATCCATGTTTCATCTAGATAAACAAATTTTACATTTTCTCTCAAGTATTCAAGATATTTACCACAAAACCGTACTCTAATCACGATGTTTTTATGTTCATCAATAAGAATTTTCCTTCGATCAACTTTCTTGTAGTTGTAACGTGTAACAAATTTTTTAATACTAGCAGAAATATCTGCTGAATCCCTAAAGAACTCGCAGTAACACCGATACACTGCCTTGCGTTCCCTTGCAGTAAGGTGAGAGGTATCTGGTTGTATTCCGGCCATTTTCAATTCAGTAATCAAATCAAAGTAGATTAAGAGATATTTAAATCCACTTGTCGATTGAATCAAGAATATTCACAAATAAATTCGAAATATCTTCAATAGGTTAACTCAAACTAGAAAAGTCAAAGTCAGTGATATTTTCAACACCAATCTAAAATCGGCAAATCGAAATTCACCGAACGGACCGATACCAACATATTTTCGATTTTTCACAGCCGCCCGAGATGTCAATCATTCTTAAACGGACTATACCTATTTTTAATCTTAATAAGAAACGATGACAAGTTAACCACAGAGTTAATTGTTTAGCAATCTATGATTCCAGTTATAGACTTTTAGATCCACAAAAGATAATACACTTTCAACAGTCGCTATGGAAACGCCAGCCCACCTATAATTAATAAAGAACTGAATCGAAAAGCAGGAAAAGGTATCAAATTTTTTTCTCATGTATAATTGATTAAAATAGCAACATATGAAACATTTTTGAAATCAGCAAAAATTTTGGAGCCAGATAAAATAACATTCGACCATAGTTTACATTTGAAAAACCAAAATTCCTTGTCATTTTTCGAAAAGGGCTGGACTAAAAAAATCAGTCATATCACATTTGAATTACTCCTCAAAAAGTGCCAGTAGAATGTAACAACGTATTACGACTACGAGCTCAAACAAGCGAGTTATTCAACATCGATGAAAATGATAAAATTTCATTTTCGTTCATACCGCAAAATCTAGGAAAGATAGGTCAGATATGTTTTCAAACTTGAATTAGTCGGAACAAAAGAGCCCGGAAATATGTCATCAGTTCTCTTCTAGCTGCTATGGTTCTCGAGATCCCTTCAGTAAACATCGAATTTTGCTCACCCTGTAGTCAACTCAGGAATGTTGCTGCTCGTGAAGAATTAAGTTTTTTACATGTTACGCAAGTAAAGCAGTATTCTCCGGGTTCGTTGATACGGGGGCTATGAAATAGACGAGCTTATGGGTGAGGGGGTACCTTAGGTGAGGGGACAGCAAAATGGGCTGGCAATTCTTCTGATTTTTGGTTATTTTTTTCCCACCAAATGAATTGACACTTCTAACTGATTTGGCGTTTGATTGTTCACTTCAATTCGTTTCAAAATTCGAATAAATCATTTAAAATCACGATATTTCACAAAAAGTTTTTTATAAATCACTTATATTTTAATATACAATAAACCTTGAAATTGTTGGGAAGCAGGATATATCTTGCTTCTTCTAATAACGAGTGTTTCCCAACAATTTCAAGGTTTGTTTTGTACTTAAATAAATGTAATTCATTGTTTGTGATATAAGTATACTGAACTGTTCCAGTTGAAAGTGCCCAATCTTATAAAAAATCTGAAATAAAAAAACGACTCACTTAGAATGAAAAACCAGCCCTTGGATATATGGAAATTGAATTTAATGAATGTCTTCCAAATAAATAAGCAAGGATACTGAAAGCTAAAATGGATAAAATGACAAGATCTTTTCTAAAAATATTCATTTGAATGAAAAAAATAATTCTCAATTTCCTAGGAAGAAAAATAAGCGAAAATTGAAAACAGTTTCGGTGAACTTTCTGAACTCTGTCACTCATATTGAGAAGCGAATGTTGATGGCGTGTTGCTTGATAATATCCCTAGGCAAAACTCTTAAAGGATTCTCTATGTCAAAATTTTGAGGATTCGTCAAGGGATATTCGATAAAATAATTTTTCACTACATACATTTCAAAGAATTGATTGTCAATCTGTGTTGTCAAAAAACTGCATGAGTTCATTTTCATTTTTTGAAAACTTTCGTCAAGAATGAAAATGATCTAATGCAGTTTTTCAATGACAAACACGCTTGAATGCAAAATTATCAGGTTATATCGATGCACGAGTGTCATTGGAGGAAATATTTCCCGACTAACCTGTCAAATTTGACACAGTGCAATTATCAGGGGTCTCTTTCGCTTTCTACGATGCAATTATCGCTGTAATTATGCGGTAATTGCACTACATTTGTGTAGAATTTTTATACAGAAAGGAAATATTCGCTGTAATTCATAGGTGACTGTATGAAATTTGACACACCAAAGCCGGGTTTCACATTTCTGTGTAAATTTCAGTTCATTTTTGACATAAACCATCGACTTAATTCAAAATCAACGATTTGATTGCCCAATCAAGCTTCGTGGAATTCACGGTATATTAATCAACTTGAATATTTACTATAATTAGTAAATAATTTATCATCAAAATCCGTTCGATAATTAAATGAAGCTGCTCGAAAACCATAAGGATTTATCAATAGGCAATAAAATGACCATAATGCCGATAAAATACGAATTATTCTGATAAAACGAAAGCTCATCCTCAATATTGAAAGTGGTGGATTCTTCATAATTTATAAATATTTTGTTTTCAGCCATTGACTATCACTTGTCGTCCAAGAATAATTCTTAATTTTTCCATGATATTTGACGCAGAATTATAAATATAAACAGGCTTTATGCTCGAAACGCTCTGATAAGGAAAATCAATGAAACAACCGTATTGTTCCCAAGCTGCCCAAAAAAACACGCAGGTCGTTGACCGCAATAAATTTATAAGTCGGGGAATTTACATTAAAACTTCTGCAATTTAATTTAGGGGAGGCTGGCTGATTCAGCAGAGCCAGTGGTGGATTATCACATAAGCCCACAGGTCTCCTGACTACCTGAGTTCTTCAAGATCTGTTGCTAATAAGTAAACAGTATAACTGAAGACTCTGAGGAAATCTATATTCCTCTCACTATATAATTATAGCGAAAATTTCTTGAAAGTTCCAATAACCAATCAAATTTCCTTATTTTGTATCACATGAACATTTTCACCTAATCATGTCAACACTGAATAATTTCCTCCGGTCAGAAATTATTTGCAAATGTAGTGCAATTACTGCATAATTCGATAATTGCATTGTAAAAAGCGAAAGAGCCCAGCTAGCGTAATTGCACTGTGGCAAAATTGACATAACGTGCGTTCAAAAAAATTCGTGGTCAAGTAAGCTGTGGATTCTATTTTTTCCCTCATAGACTCTTAGGAAAAATAGAATCCACAGCTTACTTGACCACGAATTTTTTTGAACGTATAGCTATATGAATAGAAAAAATTAAAACCAAGGTATTTCTGAGTTGCTTCTTTTTTCAGTTATAGGTATTTTATCGAAAACGAGCAAATAACTTCAGTTTGACAAGTTATCGGTACATTCGGGAAATGTTACCCCGAATTACACTCGTGCATATAGTATATAACTGGATAATTTCGCATTCCAGTGTGTTGTCATTGAAAAATTGCATTCGGACATTTGCGTTTTTTAAAAAAAAACTCATGCAGCTTTTTCCCAATAAGCACTCATGCAAAATTATCGGTAATTTTGATTCACTTGTGCGATTACTTGCGATGACAGACCATGCGCTATGCCAACTTCAGTTTGAAACTGGGACAATTCATCCAATGTCAACTGGATAATATAATACCGACATCTTAGTTAACTTTTTTAAAAATAACATCATTTGAAACATTTCCAGTACAAATGTATGTCTTATGTATTTTACTGGGATAAAATACCAATTAAAATTGAAATAATCTCTACTGCAAGTTTTCAATTGGAATGCTAAAATCCGGATCTTTTTAGAAGAGCATTCGTTTCTGATTTCATCTTTTCAACTCATTTTCTCAGGTATAATTCCTAGTGCTATGAAAGGGTTGGAGGATTTTTTTGTCTGAATTATATGTCCCTTCCTCTGAATAATTATAATCGGAAATTCCAATTGAATTCATTGTGTATATTGTGTTTGAAATGCGTGAAATATTTTCTTACCATATATCACAAATAACTCGAGAAAATCGAAAAATATAGGTTCATTGGCCTAATATGATCTTCAAAACTGTCTAATCATAAAGATCGAATATTGTAGCTACTTGATCATGCATAAGGTTGCATAAGTTTTCTTTCAATTGAATTTCTAAGTCATCAAGTTCCTCTGCTACACCCTGTAAAATGAAAATTTTGGCCGTGACCTTAATTCTTGAATCATTTTTCCATTCTATCCCAGCGGCCTAAATTGAAACGCTGATGACAACAACAGATAAACTCTTTTCCCGAATGAAATATTCACCACGGGAAAGAAAATTTAATTGTTCCGTCCCTGAAGTCAAAGTAGCCGAAATAAAGAAAACCCTCTGCGTATCCCTTTCATTTTAATCTCCACGTTTTAGCACCAGCGAATCCGAGGTTTCTATTACGTTTTACCCACTTTAATCAACATAAATTTTATCTAACCCCGCTGCATCACAAAAAATACTATAACTCTAACGAACCGTAATAACTTCAGATTATGAAAAGCACTTCGAATCGTACTGTTTCGGATGAAATGAATATTTCGGTTGTTGGAAAGTCACTAACTTCATTAGGATCAGCGCGTTATTCTAGCCTTTATCCACAATGATATCCAGTTTCTAAGAGGTGATATTTTTTCGATGTGAGGGTTCTTTAGCTGGTTTTTGTCTTCTTTTATTAGACCTGCTCAAATGAATACGAGTTTGGCGTGATGACGATAGGGTTGGACTGATGAAAATAAATTTTCAGTTGAAAATGGGAGATTGTTGGTTGATTGATGATCAATTTGAGTAGGTGCATCGCATAAATACAATAGATCAAATGAACCGTAATTTCTTCAGAATATGAACAACACTTCGAATCGTACTGTTTCGGATGAAATGAATATTTCGGTTGTTGGAAAGTCACTGATTCATTAGGATCAGGCATCAGCGCGTTATTTTAGCCTTCATCCGCAATGATATCCAGTTTTTAAGAGGTGATATTTTTTCGATGTGAGGCCGTTTCGGCTATTGAGGCTCCGTATTCATGTGATGTCATCCTGGTTCGATATATTCTTATGTAATTCCCGTTGATCATACAAGAGAATGAACTTCGTTGATCAATAAAATGAAACCTATAATTGTCAGGATGTCCCAATTCGAATTATCGAATGAATGTATCATAACTCGAATGATTTTCGTCATTTCAAATTTTTATGATCAATGTGTAAAAAACTTATATTCTCGGATCAACAGAATTATAATAAAGATTATATCAGCTATTGAAAACACTCAAAATTTATAATTATAGTAGTTAGTATTGTTTTCGAATTGGGCGAATAATGGGTGCATTGAGATCTTTCGATGTCTCTAAAGGTACCGGGCCTGAAGGTATTCCTCCAATATTACTAAAAAACTGTGCACAATCTTTGGCAACACCCTTATTCTATATTTTAAATTATTTTTGAGTACTACAACATCTCCAGAACAGTGGAAATTCTTATCCATCACTGCGGTATATAAAAGCAGACCGATAAATAATCAGCATTATATCCACAATCCCAAAAATTTTCGAGTCAATGGTTTATAAATATATTAACTATCGAACCAAGAAGCAAATAATCGATCGACAACACGGTTTTCAAAAAGAAAAAAACTTGAAACTAATCTCTTGGCATTTTCCGAGTATCTTCAGAAATCCATGGACCAACAAACTCAAGTCGATATTATCTGCCTTTGATAAAATGAGTAATACGATATTGCTTCGGAGACTCGCTGAAGTGGGTATTTACGGTGATCTTTTGAGATGGGATTTCTTCTTATACAGGGTGACTGGTGACGTAAGGGACAACGGCTAACTGGAGATAGAGGACCTCAAACTGAATGAGGATTGGGGGTTTAAATGTCCTATAAGGCTAGTAGTTTCAGAGATACAGGGTGTTTTTTGCAAAAGTGCTAAAATTATAAACTCCCATATCCCTTACGCTCCAGGGACGCACAATTGTGAGTGCCTTAATTTAATCCGATATAAAGATCAAAATATCATTTCTCATCGTTGCTCCTGCCTCACACGATCGTGAGTGATTACATCAAGACGCCTAACTAGGCATTTTTCACGGCATTCGTTATTTACATCTGCTACGCCGGTTGTAACATTGTGCATGTTCGAGTATTTGTGATATCATGGCATCTAGACGTAATTACATGTTTCAATTTATTTTTTAGAAGGTAACTTCAGTTAGTATTATTGCTTAGGGTTAACTCCTCCAGTATTTTGTATAATTTCATTATTTTAATACTTCGTTGCTGTGTCACGTGCTTGTTTTGAACCAGTCACACATTTGTGAGGGCTGGGAGTGAACAGTTCAAAAACAAAATCAATTTAATGACACTTAAACAGCTCTTTCCACGTATTTTCTCTTCAGAACGCAGAGAGAAAATAAGTCTCAATAGATTAGCAGATAATCCAGATGAATTATTCGATCTTCTGGATGAGTTCGGATCAGATTTTGAATTTGAAGGAGATAATGATGATGGTTGGGAGCCCAGTGTGGACGAGAATAGATCTTCCTCGGATGAAGATGAAGAAAGCGTATGTGGTCCTCAGAATACATCATCAACTTGTATCAGAAGTGTTCCAATTGTATCGTGGAGAGAGTCTGCATTTACGAGTCTGGATTTTCCTGAACCAAACTCGAAAATGGACATTAAAAGTTATTCTGCACCTTTTCGATTTATCTATTTTGAACAGTTGGATGGAATATCGTCAAGACTGTAGACAAAATGGATACATGGCCAAAGATATAAAAGATTTGTTATCCTTTCGCTTAGAATTGGCAGAATACTTACTGAGTGGACCAAAAAATGAAACGGCTGAAAATACACCATCAGAAGATGAAATGGAAGAACCACTTCCAAAAAAATCAAAACCAGCACCCATACCCTGCCATGCTAAACGCTTTGATGGTTTCAATCACTGGCCAATACACGAAGACATCAAAAATCCTCTTTGTTGTCGGTTAGAAACTTGTAAAAGTCGATCTAAGTATCTTGCAATAAATGTTAGGTATATTTGTGTTTGAGTAAAAATCAGAATTGTTTTCAAAAATTTCATCTGAAATAAGGTTTTTGTGCCTTTGTTTTTCGCCTCGAGTTAATATGAATGTAAAATATATGTTTTTCTCTTGAATAAAGAATTAACATTTCATTAATCCAATCACTGAACACTCCCAGTGCTCACATTTGTAACACAGTCACAATTGTGCCTGTACATGGAAGACTCCCGGAAGACACAATTGTGAGTATCAGCTAAACCTGTCAAATTGACAGAATAAAATTTTCAAAAAAATTTGATGTGTCAATCTACATATCTTTGATGAGAAAAATAAGTTGTCTACTTAATATTCCTATTTGGAATGTTTCGGGAGTGAAAGGGATATCTTCGTCCATATGGCAAATTTTTCGCTGATATTTGGCTAGCTTGTTACTGAACATATTCTCCATCAGATCGAGAAGAAAAACTCCCAAAATTGCAGGTCCGTATTCAAAAATTTTAATTTCCGTGTCAGGTTAGAAATATCACTCGGTATATGAGATAAAAAAAAATTAATTGGAAAATTGGAATCTTCAAGAAACACTGAGTAAAAATCTGTTTTTTAGTTTGAATGGCACAAATTTTTCATAGCTTTTATGATATGTTGAAAGTCGAATATTACAATTTATTCATATTGAATTCAAGAAACATACTATTCCTGGTAGAAAAAACACTGAATTTGAGATGCTTAAATAATCCTGACGCATTTTGAATATCTTCACATCTTGAACTCCTTTTTTATCAATATCAATATTATAAGAAAAATTAAAAAAACAATAGAAATACAAAGAGAGGAACAGTAGCACATATGATTCATAAAAAATCAATAAACAAATGCTCGATAGCTAGAGCCATTCCCCTCACACACTTAATGACTCTTTTGAACAATTGAAGTACTTTTAATATCCACAAGATGAAAAATTATACTCTTGATAGAACAGAAACACTCGAGAAAAGTTTGACTTTCATCTCAGAACCCCTGAACAATAATCAATCTGGTACTTATGTTTTCAACAAAATTTATTCTTCAATGAATAATGTATGATGATTTTGAGGACTTACTTTCCTCTAATATGTACTTAGGTATAGCAACTTCATCTCCTTTTAAGAAGCATATGAATTTCTTTAATGCAAACAGAATATTAGGGAAACAAGTGATTTTTTAGAATAAGAGGTTTATTATTCATTATAAATAAAATACATCCTTCTACACAGAGTAGGCTTATTTCAAAAAATGACGTTTATATTCATACATTCATTGATTGTGTATTATTGGGAATTGTGTCGTTTGTTTATCTACTGAAAAATGCCTTGAATATTCACGAATGAAGAATATGTAGATGATACTTGTTTTTGAATTGCGCAAAATGAACGAATATAATATTTGGTCTCAGAATAATCCTCATCTCAAAAGAGAAAGCAATCATTAGAGTTCAAGAGAGCCAATAAATGCGTTTAAGCAAATTGCTCTGATTTCGAGCATTTGCTTCATTGTTTTCTCATGAATCATTGCATTATTCAATAAAGAATAAATTTTGTTGAAAGAATAAGTATCAGATGGATTATTGTTCAGGCTTTCTGAGAAGAAAGTCCAACTTTTCTCGAGCTGAAATCTAGTGTTACTGTTCTATCAAGAGTAATTTTTCATTTTGTGGATATGAAAACGTACTTCAATTGTTCAAAAGAGCAAATAAGTGTGTGAGGGGAATGGCTCTCGCATATCAAGCATTTGTTTATTTGATTTTCTTATGAACCATATGTGCTACTGTTAATCTTTTTGTGTTTGTATTGTTTTTTGAGTTTTTCTTATAATATTGATAAAACTTAATGAAAAAGTATTTTCAAGATGTGAAGGAATATTCAAAATGCGTCAGGATTATTTAAGCATCTCAATTCAGTGTTTTTTTCTTTCAGGATAGTGTGTTGCTTGAATTCAATATGAAAAAATTGTAATATTCGACTTTCAACATATCATAAAAACTTTAAAAAATTTGTGCCATCAAAACCTAAAAACAGATTTTTACTCAGTGTTTTTTGCAGATTCCAATTTCCCAATTTAATTTTTTTTATTTCATATACCGAGTGATATTTCTCACCTGACACGGAAATTGAAATTTTTGAATACGGACCTGCAATTTTTGGGCATTTTTTCTTGTCGATCTAATGGAGATATGTATATTAACAAGCTTGCCAAATATCAGCGAAAAATTTGCCATTTGACGAAGATATGGGAGTTTATAGTTTAAGCACTTTTGCAAAAAACACCCTGTATCTCTGAAACTAATAGCCTTATAGGACATTTAAACCCCCAATCCTCATTCAGTTTGAGGTCCTCTATCTCCAGTTAGCCGTTGTCCATACGTCACCAGTCACCCTGTATAAGAAGCAGGTCTCAATTTGTGATAATAAATGGCGTTCGATCTGCCGTATTCCTTAAAATTTCGAGGGTGCCTCAGGGTTCTCACCTGGGACCATTGCTTTTTTATTATATATTTTAACAGAATAGCAAAATGTTTCAAAATTAAATTTTTCTGCTGTATGCCGACGAACTCAAATTTCACAGAGCAGTTAAGGTACGGGAGGACAGTATTTTAATGTAACAGGACATCGACCGACTATCGAATGATTGTATAGAGAATATATGTTACCTGAACTACGACGAATGTCAGTAGAAATATTCAACTCGTAGAGCATCAATTCACTATGGATAATTATTCTCTTTTGCAGGTAGACCATATTTTGGTCTTTTCGACTAAATTTGGCGTCAACAGTTCGGAACCCTCAATACAAAATCTATATCGAGAGAATTGAGAGAACACAAAATAAATTTCTCAGATTTTTAGCCTTCAAGAATAATAACAATCATGAGTACTCGCATATCGGGAAAAAATTCGGTATAATGAAACTGAAAAATCGGCGACAAATGACTAATATTGCATAGAGTCCCTGATATTAGATCAAGAACCAGGTACATTTAATGCATCATTTCGAAGAACGAATAGTGAACATAATGCTCCTAATTTCAGAATGATTACAACATTCAATAACATTTGCATTTGCATATTTTCAATAATAAAAATAATGAAAAAAATAACAAAAAAAAAAAAAACTCCACTATATTGTTTCTTTTACAGTTGTTTATTTGAATCGATGTATTTGTAGTAGCTGAGAGATGAATACTGTTTTTGGGCTAAGCCTGTTTGTATTTCCTCTGAGCATTGAATAAATAAATCGAATCAGGTCTGCGAAAATTCAACCCTATAGCTTGTTCGCAAAAAATGAAAAATATTTGTTTTTGAGTGCATTATCTTTTTGCCCAAATGTCTGTAATGATTTATATTCCAAAAGAATAACCTTGGTCAAGACGAGCAAATGTATTTTTATTTTGATCATTAATTACTATTTTATGCATAATAGTATCTACATCGCTTCTCCTCAAACAATGGTATCTACATATAAAAGTTGTTGAACGAATAAATTTATAAATGAATTAATAATTTCAGCCTAATTGGTTACAAATTAGCCGTAATTTTTTTATCTAGGTGTCAGTTAGGGTAAGTCAAATTTTCTATGACTATATGCAAATCAACATCGTGTCAGTCAAAATCAGTTTTTAGCTGATTCATATTGACAGAACAACAATTCAAATTAAAAAACCCAGAAAAGTATGGCTTCAAATCTATTCACAGGCCTTTAAAAACACCCTATAATTGAGAGAATTACTCATCGACCCAGTAGCCTTAAGCGGCAGAAGATTATTTATAGCTCGTCCTGCTGATCTCAACTTTTTCGAGTTTTATCTTTATATGAATTGATCTTCTTTTCTACTTTCTATTGGGCAATGATGATTTGAAATTGATTATCCTCAGAACTTCTAGTTTCTTTTAATTCATTTATGAATTCAGCTTATAGTTTGAATTCTGATCCTGCCTTGCAAATTTAAAGTTTTGAATTATTAACGTGTTTCTATAACAGTTAAGTTTTATTTCGGGATCTGTTGTTTGCATCATTGTTTTTCAATATTGAGACATATAAACCACAGTATTCTTTCAGAAATGTTTTTTCAACAAAACATTGACTTGAGCTTGAGTTAACATATCAATATCTTCGATGCTCAAAATAACTGCTGAAATGCCCTGACAAAAATCATTGAGAAGGCATTATGTGTAAGTGCCACTAATTCGTGGAAAAAATACCAAACGAATAGTCCTCAAAATAGACGTGAAAAAGGGTAATATATAATATATTATATTATTTCCGAAAACGTCAATCAAATTTCCATAAAAAGTCATTTGCGAATTCAACAAAACAAGCTAGACTTCTCCAACAGTAATTAATAAGGGCTGTCTCTTACATAAAACACTCATCAATATGCAAAGGGTACTGCAGCAGTTACAATACGTTTATTACCTAATTCGACCGCAGAATACATTCCTACGTAATTATTGTTATTCCCCAGACGCCCCTCAAATCTACTCGGCACGGTCGCACGTAGATCTAGCACATGTGCTTTGTGGTCAGGTGTTCTCGCCGTCACAAAGGCCGACAATAAGTTGAGATGCTAGACGGTTCCACAATTCTCCGGAAAGTTCTGCCAGCGGTCCTTTATCCATGAAATGCTGAAATTGACACGTCGTACGTTGTAGGAGTAATGATAGGTTATGGGCCTTGATGTAAATGTCCCTAGGTGATTACTGAAAAGGCGAGACCGAGAAGCGATAGGAATGGAAGGATAGGTATGTTAATATAGTGACAATTTACGAAATATAGTAAACATCTTAGCCTTTACAAATTATCATTCAATATTTATGGATATTTCACGATATCATTTTTTGCGCACTTGTACATAGTAGAAGAGCGTGCTATCGTTTGGCTTGAATGTCTGTTACCAATTTTAGAATTTTGAGCCTGGGGTGGTAGCAAACAACTCGGTTGGACACTGATGAAGAATCTAAGGCTAAAAGTGTTTCTGTCGGGCTGTAAACAAGATAATGTACTGGATCGAGTAAGAGCCTTCGAATGTTTAAAGTTGATTCGGGTCCAAATGGCGCAGTTGAGTTAGTTAGCAGTAGTTTAGGAGAAAAGGAAATACCGAGAAACGATTGGAATGGAAGGATATGTTTAATATGGTGACATTTCAAGGAATATACTTTGTCATAGCCTCTTCAAATTATCATTCGATAATTATGGATATATCACGATATTATTTTTTGCGCACTTATTCCTAGTGGAAGAGCGGCTATCGTTTGGCTCAAATGCCTAGAGCGATAACAAACGACTCGGTTAGGTCAGGTTATGTTTGACTGACACTGATGAAGAACTCGAGTCTAAAAGTGATATTGTCTGCATGTAAACACCATAGTTATAGACTGGATCAAGTGATGCCAGTGAGGGCTTTGAAATTCTTAACGTTGAATCGGCCAAATGACACAGTTCGGTTCATTAGAAGAAGACTAATTTCGGGGTTATTTGGATTGGTAATAGAAGAAGTTTTCACTATTGCGAAGGTTGGAATTATCCCTTCTTTTATGCATTGATGGATGAATCCTCAGAGTAGGGAGTAGGCATAGAGATGCTTTCACGGATTTGTTGACGCAGCCAAGTAGAATATGTCCATGAACGCCAAAAACATTCACGTTGCGAACCTGTGGCGTATCTTCATTCCGTATTGGGATACTTGGAACCTCTGCTATGGACAATTCTGTCAGTTTGGTAACATCGTTCTGGACGTTGAATTACTGTTCAGTTATTCGGAGAGTAGTGTTTACATTTTCATTTCGATTTGATGTTCATAAACTGAATTATTCTACTGATTTGGTGGCAGTTTATTTTTGCTCGAGAGTATTCCTGTAATTAAAGCTATGGAAATATTACGAAAACGTTGTATTCTATTCAGATATTGTAGAAATGAAAATATATCCTATTGTTTAGTTCACCCCAGTGCGTCAATTCTATCTCACTCTAGAGCTTAGTTGATTACAATGCAGTACTATTCACGCGTAGGAGCATCTCAATTTATTTCTTACTTTGAGGAAAACCGAATATCCTGCCGTATACGACCCCTCCCTACCGCCAACCTGTAACATAATGCATAAAATTTATTTTTAGTTCAAGTGTTATTTTCTTAAATCTTCTTTGTTACTACTTGACATGTAAATAGTCGTTGCTCTGAAATATTCGTTTCCTTATTGAAAATAATTAAACGAAAATGCAAAAAAAATCCGCGAAATTCAAAACCCTCAAACGAAGGGCTATTGGTGGTGTATAGATGACGTCAGAATTGCATGTCCAGTTCATTAAAATCTATGGTTATGGTATGAGATTTCTAAGGTTATGGACGACGTAATCACAGAACACGTCATAGACATTGTTTATTTTTCTATTCTCTATGAGTAAATATGTAACGTGACATCATGAACCCCGATCCAAAAAAAATTTTATTTCTTGAATAATAATGAGCTGTTATGAGAAATAGAGTAATGCCTATAATAGTTTCAGAAGCTAAGCTATCATATTAACGTATTTTCAAAAATCATGTATATACCCTATTCAACCATTGTGTGGAAGTAAATTAGATATGTCCTGATGATAAATTTCAACCGTGGGAACTGTGCAAATCTGAAATATTATAAAGACTTGATTCATTACTAAAGAATTAAGGGAAAGTAGTTATTTGGTTAAGTTTCACCTTTGTTTCCTTCAATATATCTAGTACAAAGAATCCATATTAATATTGAATGTTCGAACAATCTCAAACGCTTTCTGAACCAATATGCGGAATTCGTTATGCAGGCAGAATATTACCTGCAATTCTCCATACCTGCATGGTACGCAAATCCGCAGTCAAGAACATACGCATTGCCTGATTCGTTTCTGTCCATAACTCCATAGCCAACTCGAGAGTCATTACTAACTCCGTCAGAGAGCTGCCTTTCGACATCAGAGTCCCTCTCATCTGCAGATTATCTCACCCGATTTACTCTTCAACACCTCGAAATCAACCCATTCGAGGTGGTTTCTCTCACCTACGTTTACGCGACACCTGAGCCATCTGAGGGCCCGAGGCGTGCTGGTCGGGCCTTCAGGTCGTACAGTCGACATTTCAGCTTATTAAGCATGATTCACACCTATTTGATGCGGATGTTTGAGCAGGGAGAAACCACCGACTTTACGGCATTTTCAGGCGTTCAATTTGTCACGCAAATTAACGGCGGAATTCGAGTCTATAAAGTACGGCGGGAGAAAGCAGGGTTGGTTTTCGCGAGACCAATCGACAGATACTTAACTAGCAAAACAAAGTTCAGGAATGCAGTTTTTCCTGCGAAGAGAACGTATTATTTTTCCGAAAATTTCATTCACACATAAATAGTGCTTAGTAAAACGCTACAAAATCACTCGATTCACGAAGGACACGTATTTAGGTTAGATTGTCAAACTTGATGCTTAGAAATTTAATTTCTGGTTTTCTCGGAAGTAAAGTGAAAGGATATGAATAAATTTTTATTCCTATGACTCCTCCAGAGTGATTGAGGCAGTAAATTACTGCTTCGATAAAATTATTGCCAGAGAAAGTACGCAAATTCCTATAAATGAACGTTTTATGTAGAACACCAACATCTGTAAGAAAATCTTGACTTTTTCTTTGAGAATGTCAAAATTTCCACTTATTTGCAAAAAAAGCTCTTCTTTCTACAAACGTCAGAAAATGACAAGGCGCAGTGGCAAGAATATGCGAAGTGACCCCTTTTTTCATTTTCCTTTTTTACTCTGACACCGTGCGCTAAGTAGTGTAAACTATATGGGATTTTTATATTTTAACCTCCAAAATAATGAAAATAATTATCAAGGACTGTCACTTTGAAATAATTGTCAACAAATGCCATTTTATTTCCATAGTTATAGTACCTAATTACTTGATTTAGAAAAACAGTTCAAACCAGTTCAATACTTTTTTTCATATTAAGCTAAGCGTTTGTAAAAAAAATTTTGTTTTCATCTCATTCTCGATCACGAAAGTAGCATTTCGCGCAATAGATACAAAAATAACTATTGTACAACTGTCAAACAACTTGACTTTTCTTCATCACGTTGAATCCCAAAATGATTACTTTTTTTCCCCATTAAAAAAAGTCTTTTTTGCACCGTTAAAAAAAATTGTTTTACGGTTAAAAAAATGTCGTTTCGATAGTAACGATACAGAAAGATCATTGGATGAATAGAAATATTGTATTGGAAGCATTATCTTTAATAATTATATTTCAGACGATGAAAATTCGCATTCAAAGTTGTACAAAAAATGGAGTTTGAATTTCGTGCGTAAAAAATTGTGTTTTTATGACACTCTCATGTGACATGAAAAAAGTACTCATTTTACTCACTAAATACAAAAATTACTAGTATTGTTTCGCCTTCAGTTCACATTATGTAAAAATAATAATTCATTCGACTCATTTTGTAACACACAATAGTATAGAGTCTAGTCAATAGTTAGAGACCATTACAATCGATAGATAAATAAACGAGTTGATTACAAGATTTTTCCGTCGACCACATTATGAATCGAGTCAAAATTCTTGAATTGAAATGTATGTATTCTCATTTTGCAGAAAACATTAATTCGACATAATGTTAATTACTGAAATTCTATGTTCCAGTAGAGTTTTGAGATCATAATCAGCTTCATGCAAAATTGTGTGACCATAGTGTGAACAGAACCATAGAAAATTTAATTGGAAAAATGAAAAGAAGAATCTTATCCATAACAAGATATCTGATTTGAGTGAAATTTATTTTGTGAATCGAGACTGATATACTGAAAGTTCATGCAAAATTTCAAGAGGATCGCATCATCGGAATCATAGAATTTATTTTTTTTTCAATTTAAGAGTCATAGAAAATACCTCATTTTCAACTATAATTGTGGCAGTACAATTTGTAGGAAATTTAATGTACTTTCATTTGGTATGGCAAGCTTTTTCACGAAAAGTTGATAGTTTCTTAGTAATAAGCAAAAAACTGACCAAGAATAAGATATTTATTCTTTTTTTGTATTTTTTTCTATGTTCCGTTACGAAATTTTGTTAGCAAACCTCAAATTCGGATTCAGCACCCCAAAAAACATAAAAATTAAAGAAATCAAAATTACCCCAGAACTTTCCTGCTAAAATCACAATTCGACTGGATTACTTACTAGTATAAATAATTCTCGATACAAAATCTGGAAATTCCTAGGTATCACTAAAAATAAAAGGTAAAATATTTAACTAATTGAATTTATAGATAGTCTATTTTGCTCTATTGTCAACTAAGTGGAGGCTTTCAGAGTTACAATTTGGTGTCTGGTATTTTTGTTCGAAACTTTAGTTCCAACTGTAGCAGATATACAATAGATATAAGAAACGAATGCAGTGTTTTTAATTCCAATGAAATATATTTAATGAGGAAAACCGGCGAAAAACTAATAACCATTACATATCTCATTCGAATAGTTTCCATATCGTTCCTTTGTACACTTACTGAAAGTTCTGCAAATTATTTGTTTACCTATCGTAATAATGGCCATGAGCGTCATATTGCGAATGCAATAGCAGTAACTTCTCATAAATATATGAGCAATGCTTGTGCTCTGTGGCAGTAACAGATGTAACAAACGGCTACGTCATGCCTTCAACATTATTTCAGGCATCGGTTTTTTTTTATTGCAGTGGGGTGACTTCAAAACCCACTCTCAGTTCTCACGAATAAGTCGAAAATTTTTATTTTTCTTGCGGAATGATGATGGCAAGAGCGCCTAGGGTTTTCATGTTTGCAATATTTATGGACTTCACATTCGGAGCTTTACGTGTATGTTCACGTTTTCTACATTTCATGTGTATGGCACTGATTTCAGTTACACTCGAGAATGGTGCACCGGTTGCATTCTCATCCGTAGCCGTCTTATTTTGAATAAATTCGAGACAGTTATGTGGTTGTCGAAATTTATGACATGAAATAGATGCCATGAAATAAAATGTACCTATGAACAAGAGAATGTGTTATGGTATGATCTCCTTTAAATTTTATTTGAAATTTAATTTTTCCTCGACTCTTTGTGAAAATATACTAATTCAATTGAGACTCTCTCAGGGTGGATTCCTTTTTACGAATTAATATTTTAATTTAATGAATTTTGTTTCTTGTGAATAATGAAAAAAATTTAACTGAAGTGAATTTAATATTAAGAAAAACTTTCAACAATCCTAGTACTCTACCTCTATTTTTTAACCTTACAATTAATTATTTACTAACCTATTTATTTTTATAATTTTCTTCACAATCCCTAATTCCCTATAATCGAATCCTGTATTGTTTTAAATATGGTTTCTTCTGATTTTCTTCAATTGTAATTCTTCTCTTTGAATTGGAGATATTAAACCAGCCTTTGCTTGATCTGGCTTCTGGAAACTTCTTAATACTTTATAGAACCAGCCTTTTATTAGACCTTGGTTTATATTTCAGGTAAGTACGTTTTTACTTGATTTTTCTTGGGATGAATTTAATTTTATTTTCAGATTTTCCACTTCTTAAAATTTCATGTCTATTCTCAATTCTTTTTTCATTCACTTTTCTATGGTAACAATAAATTTGTCTGCATTGTTTCTATGAATTTTGTAATATTCCATGCTCCATGGACTATTACATATAATATATTCTCTTGAATTGAGAGCTAACAAAATACAATACATGAAACAAAAAAGTCCCTAGCTATTGACTTAGAAGGATGAGATCAATTCCTCCCTGACAAATTTGTAAGTGATATTTTGAATAATTTTGTTAGTCTCTTTTCTTCAGCTAGGTTCTCCTCTTGGATACCACTTTCTTCCCAATGATTTCTCTTTGCATAACTTAAATCTACCTTATAATCAACAAATTCTAAACTAATAAAAACTAATAAATACAACTTACACATATTTTTACACTATTTACTAATATCCTTTATAACTGTTAAGTATTATCAAACAAAATTAATCAAATTTTCCATTTTTGGCTCTCCGATGCTCATCGAAAGCTAACGACAACATTTATCAAGTGATCAGGTACATGCTGGATTCATTTTGAGAAATTTTTTACTTTGAAAATGATCGGGAATGTAACGTTTTCTGTAAATGATTTAATTGGGAATAAAATATATTCTGGTATTTGGAAAATTTTTATCAGAAGTATTGAAAATCTATGTAAATGATATGATGAGATAGGGTATTGCTATTTTATGAAATTTGAATGGTTATTTATTTGCCAAACGAATGAAATTTGGGAACAATAATTAATAATACTAAATATCGCATTGTAATTCCTAATAAAAAAGTGGTCATTCCATAACAAATGTTATAGTTAATGGTGAAATAAAACGATGACTCTTCAAAAAAATATGCATGCTTTTTTAAGCTTCAATTTAGTGAAGTTCTCTGGAATATAACATCTGAAAACTCCAACTTTGTGGCAAAATGATATAAGGGTACGTGTGTGATTGGAATATCTCAGCCACACCCATGAGTTGAAACAGTCCAGTGGTTTTTCCATTGAAGTGCTTTTCTATTTCATTTCTGGACTATTTTCAATGTATTGTAGTTCGATCGGATCGAATTATATATTTAGCTGCTCGATGATGGAACAAACACTTGAGCAAAGTTTTGTGAGGATTATTGAAAATAGGAAATCAATTTGGAAATATATTCGAATATTTCAAAAACCCAGAAAATTTTGGATACATATCGCTGAATTTACGACTGTTTATAGAGAACGTCGCTGAAAATAGGTAACAAAAATTTAACACTCCAGCTTGTTGGCAAGAAAACTTTTATATCTTATTGATAGTTCTTGAATTGGTTCAAAAACATATTTATAATTTCCGCAAAATATGGGTTTCACCTGGAATATAATGTTTCTGAGAAAGATAGCATGAGATGATATATGCGAATATCGATTTTTTTTGCTGGAAGGTTTTGCTTTGAAAACACATTTTTGAAAAAAATAGCCTATAACATGGTGAAAATGTGATAATTCCGAATAAGGCTAAAGGAAAGCTTTGTTCAGAATAATATTTTTAATCTTTATGCAAACTTTCCGATCAAAGTTTGGTCTTAAAATGACCTTTTTTGAGATGCTTCAATTTGGCGTGCTGTTGGCGATTTCTAACTTCCCGAAAATTATTTTTATGACATGTGGGTACTTTAAAATCAGAGTTCAGTTGAGTGATTTAGAAAAAAAGGATGTTTTTTGCTGAATTCATACTATAGTCCGTTCACGAAAGGTTGAGCACATAGTAGGCGTTTCTTTACTTATTTGAAGTTGGCAGTATTTGCTGTCACAACATAAAATAAAGTCAACGTTGCCGAATGTACCCGGCCTCGTCCGACAAGCTTGCGAGTTATCAAGACAATTCTATGCAATATTGACAACATTGCGTATCAATCTGACAAGCAAATGAAGAACATAACCTAAAATTTTAATATACACAGTGGAATATGTCACATTTCCATGGCCAACCGACGGCTCAACCTTTCGTGAATGGACTATAGATGAAAGACTTGCTGTCAAAATATCTGAAATTGTTTTTTCCGCTCAATTTGCATTGAACAGGACTCGTATCGTAGGTCGCATTTTGAGATTGGAAAGAATTGAATGTAAGAAAATGAATAATTGAACCAAAATGAAGTGATTTTTCAGAACATGCAATGATAATCATTTTTCAGAAGTTTGAAATTTTCAGCATCACCCATCATTTTTAAGTTACCTATCGATTTTCGATTATAAATTTGGATATCGAATAATATTCTGTTTCTGAAGAAAGTTTTTTCCTAGCATTTCTCGAGAATTTCACATTTTCACTTTTTGTTTGGATATTTTTTCGAAATTGTTAAGTTAGACAGATTCGAGGAAGCTCCTGGTGACCAAGTTTCACATTCATTTTCGAATCAGAACTTTTATGTAAAAAAAATTTGGGAAAAAAATCAATGGTGAAGAAAAGAAACCTTTGGTGTGGACTGGGGAAAACTGTATATTTGCAAATCGCTTTTTATTCATACTACAGTTCCAACTCGTTGTGACAATGTTCTTCAAATTTTTTTATTATGGCAATGACCAAATTGTTTTGTATTGTAAATGATAGCATACTAATCAGAAACTTTCTCACTATCATTATATTGGGAGAACGATAATTCATATTTGAAAATCAAACCTTTATTGGTTTCATTCTATTCATCGAAGGTAAGCTCTACCTCTCAATTAGAAAGTTGAATTCATGAATGAAAAGAATGAAACCAGAAGCTCCCAGTATATCCACATTTGAATTATCGTGTTACCAAATGAAAAAACCGGCATATGTTTATGATTTTCAGCCAGGGTTTTTTTAATTTTCTTCTTCAACTCAGAATTGTTTCGAACACGAAAAGCCTTAAACGAATTATTCCGGATAAAATAAAACACAATGATTCATTCTCAAATTACAACGTAACTCTTTCGTTTTGATCAGTGTATTTAGTACTTCAACTCACATTCAGTACGAAAGGACACACAGAAAACTTCCGGAAATTATTCATCATTCTGTCCAAACCATAGTAGCCGTTTTCATACTTTTCCTGCTTCCGCTAACATTTCTGAATTTATAATGCTCACCCGAAACTACTTTTTCGCAACGCCAAGTGCAACGTTTTATGTTTCCAACATTGTTTCAATTCCATTGCAGTGATTTTAACCTCTCGACAACTGGGTTAACTTCTGAACCATTTATTTGAACGACATTTGGCAAGCGGTCTAAGATACCCCTATATGACAACTTGCCATAAAATGTTGACTGTTTTAGGAAGAGATACATGATCATCATCGATTTTCACAATGCATTCCGTCGGTCTTGAGAATGGGGATATTACAATAATGTGTTTTGCTCTCGTGTACTTTATGTACCAGAAAATATAAAAGGAGTTGAATATATGGACTAATCAATATTGTATGTACAGGATGTCTCGAGAAGAATGAGAAAAACTGATGCGATATATCAGAAGGGACTTTATCTATTTGGGATGTCATCTTATTATATGGGCGAAGACTTTATGTAACTTGGATTTGGAATTGTAGTTTTGTTACCTTTTATTTCGAAATTGATTTGATCAGAACTAGGATACGTTTATAAGAATGGAAATCAATTCAATTTCTCAGTACAAGAAATAGATGATTTAATGTCTTCATCTGAGAGATCTAGTTTCTTCAGTTGGAAATATAAGAAACAAACTCTTTTAACTCTAAAGAATAACTTACTAACCTGAAAGATATCAAAACAATACTATTACTCAAGGTTTTCAATGAATAATATTTGAAATATGAATTGACATGAATTAATAATCGACTAATCAAGGCATTCTTTGAGTTGAAATTAAATAGAATGTAGAAAGGAAAATAGAAAATTGTTTTTCTAAAAATGACACTATTTATTTTTACAAGTTTAGTATCAGTTCATTTCGTAGGTGAATTTTATGCAATTTTCACATTTCCGTGATCGAAAGTAACAGTAGAATTGCTAAGAATATTTCTTATCACTTGTACCCGTCATACAGGGTGATGAATATATATTCCCTACATGGGTGAAATTTCAAGTTGATAAAATCTTGAACTGAATTTCTTCAGTTTTTGAGTTCTGGTTCTACTTTAACTTAAACGAGTGCTATATCGTTTTGCCAAATGAAATGACTGTAGTTTTCGAATTTTGACAGAAAATGGTCTCCATGACGACGAATCCATGGTCGAATTCAATTCTGTCCGTAGGGCCGTCCGTCCAACCGCCGGCCGTAAAAGCGATTACTTTCGAAGGAATTGTCATACAGACTTGAGATTTTCAGTTCGATTCCCAAATGCCAATGTTAAGTTTGTTAAACAACCAAATCGTACGGTTTGTTCCATAATATGGACATTCAAAATTTTTTTCCTCAATATCTCAGACAAAACAAAACAAACCGAAAGAAAATTCTGCGTTCATATGCAAGATGCTGGTGATAAGCCTCATGCAAACTTTTGTGACCAGAGTGTTAACAAAACAAAGATTAGAATACTGAAAAAAAGAATCTTTATATTTCCATCACAAGATACCCGATTCAAGTGAAGTTCATTTCGTGAATGAAGATAGATATACAGAATGTTCGTGAAGAATATCAAGAGGATCGCATCATTAGAACCATATAATTATTTCTTTCTTTCTATATTATGAACTTTTTCGAATATTTCCGAGATTGTCGATTTGATCGAGCTGAAATTTTGCAGTAAAATGTTGAATGCCAATTCAAAACAGTACGCAAAATTTTGTGGGAGTTGCGTTAATACAACCATAGAAATTCTGAAAGGATTGTGGGATCAAAACCATAGAATTATAATATTTTTGTTGTTGACTTTTGACATAGATATTTAATATCTTTAATTCTCAGAATATAATTCATACCGTGCTGAAATTTTGCATTCATATATCCAGTTCCAATCATCTCAATATAAGAGTTTAAAGTGATAGATGTATTGCTCCACCAATGCTCAGGGTTTTTCCTAAAATTCCAAATACTATAGATGAAATCAGTTAATCAATTGTTTTAAAGTCGTCCTTTTATTTTGAAGAACAGAAAGAAGCTGTCTATCTAAAAGACCCAAAATCTTCGCTTTGTGCTATCATACTTAGTGTTCAATAAGCTCAATAAATTGAATATTTAAAGTCAATACGGTACCTACATATTAATAGTAGAAAGCAATTTCTGCTGAGAATTGTAGACGGTGGTGATATTATACCTGAATATTGCCAAAAAAAGTCTATGAATTTGATCGTGGTGTATTGTAGTGGGAAGTTATCACTTTGAACCATTTCGGAATTCAGATAACAAAATCAGTGTCAGTGTACCCTTCTTTTGGTCTCAGTGTGTTTTGTGCGTGAACATTTTTTGCTGGGGTGAAAGCTACGGAATAACAATAGACGGTCTCTCAATTTTTTTGAGGGAAATACTACATTGAAATCCTGAAAAACTTCCTAGATTGAGTTCTAGAAGATATGAGCATCGAATCTCACCTTCATAATATAAGTCAAGATATGTTGATTCTATTTATTCGATTTCATGATCATTTCATGTCATTCAGTTCGCATATTATTCTGAAGTGATTGTAACAATCTCTAGATGACAGTCGAATCAACTATATTGTCCGTATGAAAAGAGATATGTCGAATACATAACGGTTCAATCGAGGAATAAAGAATCGATAGTTCATTGAAAACAGGCATGAACTTTGTTCAATTCATATCCATATAATAAATCAAGATGAGAACTCAATCTGAAGAGTTTTGCTGCTTCTTGATATTCATTTCAACACTTGTTGAGCACAATTATTTTTTAAATACTCAAGAGCACCTCTCGAACTCTAGTCATATAGGTCGTACATATATAATATAGTGGGCTGTTCTGAATTAATACTTATTTCACTTTTCATTAGATCTTGGAAAAACAGCTGTTTAGTCGAATGACAATAATTCAACCATCCCTCTCTTAATAATTTTGCTACTGAATAGAATATGTTGTAGGTTGGATGAATGATTGAATATTCCAATGGTATGATTTATTTTGCAATCATAAAGACCGACCCTCTCCAGTTTGGCTGTACTCCTTTTAGAAACATGATTTTTTTATATAAGATACATCTTTTTTTTTTTATTTAATTTATTGCTCAATATACAATCTACACATACAGGTATTAAGTAATTGTGTTGGCTATAATAAAAAGGGAAGAAAAAATAAATGAAAGGGAGAAGATGAGAGTGAAATGTCCAGTGACACTTCTACTCGATTGCTATTTCAGAGCGGGAGGTCTTCAGGCCACGTCTTTTTTAGTCGTCTGATTCTTGGTCCATTCTTATAGAGGTTCCCTATTAACTCATTCGAATGAGCTTGTAGTCTTTCCTGGTACTTGGTGGAGGTGGATTGTATGACTTCTGTTATGTAGGGTATTTGGAGGTCTTCATGGATTCTCTGTTCGTGACATACCATGGAGCATTGCTATCAACCGAAGAGTTTTGGACTGGAACCTTTGGATGGAGTTTCTTAATGATGTTTTTGCACAGCCCCACAGCTGTATACCGTAAGTCCAGACAGGTTTAAGTACCATCTTATACAGCAGCAGCTTGTTCTGAATGGTCAACTTTGATCTATTTCCAATAAGCCAGTGCATTTTCCGAACTTTCAAGTCTAGCTGTTTCCTTTTAGATTCTATATGTTTTTGCCACGTGAGTCTCTGGTCCAGGTGCATTCCGAGGTATTTGACATTTTGCTTTGTGGGTATAGTAATGCCATCCAGTTTTAAGCTGGGACAGGTGTTGTTTCGATTGGTGAATACACTTGTGTCGATTTGTTGTGATTTAGTGTCATCCTCCAGGTTTTATACCAATTGTTCAGTTGTCAAGGTGCTCTTGGACCTTTCTAGAGGAGATATCAGGATCATCATCGGAGGCTAGTATTGCGACGTCATCTGCAAATGCTGCCATGGTTGTATCATTATCTTCTGGCATATCAGCAGTATAAAGTAAAACAGGTATGGTCCCAGTACACTTCCTTGTGGACACCCGGATTTAATGCATCTATAAGTTGACAATGAGTCATTGTATCTGACTTGGAAGTTTCTGTCAGGGAGTATGATTTCAGGATCAGGTAGTACTTGTCGAATTTTTTTTTTTATCTTGTATAATAATCCAGCGTGCCATACCCTGTCAAATGCCTGGGAAGTATCCAGAAAGACACCATTGCAGAAATGCTTTTTTTCCAGAGAACTTGCAATTGCATTGACTATTCTGTGAGTCTGGTGAAGTGTAGACATATGTTGGCGAAAACCAAATTGATACTGGGGAATGACACTTGTTGATTCGTCATCTTCTTGAATTTTTTTGAGGAGTATTCTCTCGAATATTTTCCCAGTGAGAGGGAGAAGACTTATGGGTCTATATGATGATGGTTCATGTGGAGGTTTTCCGATTTTGTGGATCATTATGATATGTGCGAGTTTCCATAGTATTGGAAAATAGCCCAAGGTTAACATACGGTTATACAAAGTAGTGAGAAAAGCTATTGCTTTTTTCGGCAGATTTTTCAGGATTTGCGCAGATATTAGGTCGTGTCCAGGCGCTTTGTGGTTTTTGAGTCTGCGTATTTCCGCTTTTACCTCTTTGGGTGATATTGGTTCAAAAGGAAGTGACATTTGACAGGGTGCATCTAGGAATTCTTGTATATTGTTTTCAAAGCCTGGTACTTCCATTGGCTCTTCAAATACTCCAGAGAGGTGTGATGCAAAGGCCTCAGCCTTTTCATTGTTTGAGCGTGCCCAGCCATTTGGTGTCTTTATGGGTGTAACTGGTAGTATTGGCCTCTTAAGTTTTTTTGTAGCCTTCCATAAACTGTGATCCTCGGTGGTCAGTTGCTCGGTATGTTGTTCGAAGTAAGCGTTTTGGTTATCTTTTAGTGTCTTTGTTAAGTTCCGGGACAGTCTTCTGTATAGGTGAAGATCATTTAGTTGCGTGACCGTTGCCACAATCTTCTGGCTCTCCTTTTTTCAGCTATCAGTTGTCTTATATGTAGGGTGTACTAAAAGCTTTTGGAATTTCTTCCTTTATCCAGGGAGTAGAGTGCCAGGCTGCTTGTTGTACTGTTTCCGTGAAGTGTTTGGTGGCTTCATCTATTTCTTTTGATTTTGTAATGACAATGTTACAGTTGAGTTTTTGCATTTATGTATTCTTGGAAGTGATCCAATTAGTGTGTTTTGTGACGAGCTTTGGTGGGGTGTCAACTTTGACTGGCGAGCTTTTCAGGTTCATGATGACAGGTGAATGATCAGATGTTAGGTCGTTGTTTTTGACTCCAATGAGCAGTTTTGCATTGGGATGCCGTTCAGTATGAAAAAATCTAAAAGATCAGGTAGCTTTCTTGGATCTGTTGGCCAGTATGTGGGTTCACCGTTTGAGTAGGGTTTATAATTTTTGTCTCTTAGGCCTGCAGCAAGTTGCGACCCTTAGTTGTTGTCAATCTGGAACCCCAATGTGTATGTTTGGCATTCCAGTCTCCTCCAGCAATGAACTTGTTTCCAAGGGTAGCAAAGAACTCTTTTTAGGTGTCGGTTGTAATTGTGTGACGTGGTGGACAATACACTGATGTTATATGTATGTGACCAGTATTCATTTTGATTTTTACCGTGGTTGCTTGAATAGCGTTTGTTTGAAAACTCTCTTGTTCTTGGTGACTTATTGAGTTTCTGATTATGATTGCAGAACCACCATGTGCTGTTCCATCGGGATGTATAGTGTGATAGACAGAGTAGAAATAGATACCACAGGTATGGTTGGAAATATTGTCTTATAGAAAACCGTTTTGTAGCCGATTCAATTCTCATTATAAAAAATATGGAATATCACTGATATGAAGACAAAAGTCTTTGCCTCTTGTTAATAGTGAAAAAATAATATTGTCTACAGAAAATGATGATTTAAAATTCATATTCAATTTAAACCTACTTTGTTTTGAAAAATTTCTTTCGTTATCGTATCTGCTAAAGTCGATTAGCGTCTGATTTTGGAAAAACACTTCTCTGCATAGCTTATAAGCTAGGTCAACTTATCAATGAATACAGTATCAGCACTGATAATCAATTCACTTTTTCAATCTCATTATCCTGTCATGCTCTGTATTTTTCAACTTTTTCCTTTTCCACGTAAACTCTATTTTACATGAAAATTATTTCTATATGATTACATTCTGTACTACAAAAAGTGAAGACATGTAGATTTTACGATTTTTAATAAAAATGTGAATCCCCAACTATTATAATAGTTATTTTGCGGAAAGTGATATTTTCCCGCACGAAACTGCCGTTAACCAAATGACGCAAAGCGGAGTTTGGGTAAGCAGTTGAGTGCGGGAAGAACACTTTCCGCACGAGTTAGGAACAATATTTTTTCTACAAGCGCTTATACGAGATCGATTTCAACGAACAGATCAAATGTGAATTGATCATTCTAAATCACATGAATGACAAAAGTCTCTGACAAGTCTTATTCACATGCCGTTTCCATAGTAACGTCGTCGGTGGCATAGAGATATATCATTATTCAGTTTATTCTTTAGAAAAAGCGTGCGAGAAAACCCTTGCTAATCCATTACCACACGCATTTGCGTGCGGTAATGGAATAGCAGGGGTTTTTCCCACACTGTTTGGCAATGTGACTCTTTACGAATTGAAATACGTGCGGGAAAGAGAATGAAAGTGCACGCTTGTAGAAAAAACTCATTACAGTGTCCATTCCTAAAAAATAAATTCAAATAGGTCTAACTTAATGGGTCTTTGGCCGCTTATAATCGAGATAAGGTCTTCAGGCCAATTATTCCTATTCTAATACTTCGCGTTATCGTCATTTTATTGCCAATTCGTTAATCTTCGGGATTTTCTGTTTACTTGTTGAACCTGCTGTGGAATTTACATCAGCATTGTATTTCAGTTTTACTTGACCTACACTTCAAACCGTCTTTACGAATTAATAGTCGCACTCGATATTATGCTTTTCAAACTTAGAAAACCTTTGATTGATTGGTTATCGACTCTTAGATTGTATATGGGTGGTTTTCGGGTTCAGGATTCTTAAAGGCCTATTTATGGTTTCTCTTTATTGAAATACCATAGCTTTCGCCACTGCTCTGTATAGCTTCATCAGAGTTCAATGTGAGGTTGTAGTTTTTCAAACTTCGCCCTATATTATTTATTTTGTTATTTTTCCTTTTATTAATTATATTGTCCTTGGTAGTTTGGATTTTTTTGTAATAACCAGCAAAAGAATCCAAATTACTACCGGCAATAAAATAAATAAATAAAGGAAAAATAACGGAATAACGAATCTAGATTTTATAATAACCAACAGAAAAATCTAAACTACTACGGCAATAAAATTAATAAATAAAGGAAAAACAACATAATAACAAATCAAGAGCGAAGTTTAAAGAACTACAACCGGTGGTAGTTTGGATTCGTTTGTAATAACCAACAAAAGAATCCAAGAACACAACCGGCAATAAAATTAATGAATAAATAAATAACAGCCATTATACGATAGTGGCTTACTATACTTTATCCACGGTTGCTGAATATATTTCTTGAAGATTTTAACATTTGGCGACCGCGACAACACCCTTTCATGACAAGCATGGAAAAAGTCAAGTTGACATATGATAAATTAATAAAATTAATTAATAGAATTAGATTTGGCCCTCAACTGACAAGGTATAGCCATATTCGTTAGTTAGAGTACTTTAGAAAACTGAAGAAATACCATTTTAAAGAATATTATATCAAAGCTAAAGTTATGAAGCATCTGACAACAGTGATTAATATCCCATTATTCCCTTGTGATTAATGAGTATTATCATGGCCAAGCACAGATACGAACAATGGACGGATTTAACAATAGTCGTGGATAAAAATTTAAGAGCCCTGAGCAGGTGTTTTTGAGCGCTCGTTCATTTGTAGGGCAATAATGCTATTACCTCAAAATTTCCAATAGGACCTGAGAAGATTGAGTATAAGTATGCAAAATCACAGTACGATCAAAATTCCGAAAATTATTCAAAAAATGATAAATATATAAAATCAATAATCACAACAATTGAATTTCTTGGTTCAGATGATGCGATATCCGCTTGATATTATTCATGAACATTCAGTATATCGATACTCACTCACAATAGTATATAACATTACTAGCAAGGTAAGAGGGTTTTTACTGGCGAATGGAGGATATAATTGACGAGCCGCAGGCGAGTCAGTTACCTCCTTGAGCCAGTAAAACCCGTTACCTTGCGTGTATTGTTTTATATTTTATTTGTTTCTCGTTTGTAAAAAGGTGAGATAAATTCCAAAAAAATCTCAATAATTTGTCGCAAATGTCGTAAGCTATTTATGATTAGGTATTTATGACATCGGAAAATTATGACAACTGTCAGTGGCTTACGAGAGGGAAGTCCTTCAAAAATATTTGCTAATTTCTGACGAAAAAGGCCAGATCCAAATGAAACAAGGTATGAATATCGTTTTTTAATACTTTTATAACGTTTATTACTAAAAATTTTGTTCCAGGAACAATGAAATTAGAAGGATAAATGAAATTAGACGCAAGTACGTGAAAAGGAAAGCGAATAGATACGAATAAAACAGGTACGAATATCGTTTTTGAATAGTTTGAGAACGTTTATTGAGAAATACATTTGTTCCAGGAACTCTGAGATTAGAAGAATAAATTAAATTAGAAGCAAGTACTTGACAACTTTCAATGTAAATAATACTACTAACTTGTAAAAGTTTTACAAGTTAACTGTCAATTTTACAAGTTAGTGACTTGAAAAAATAAACTTCCTTGATTAATATTGTGTTTTTGGAAACTGACGTTTACAAATGAGAAACAAATAAAATAAATTTCACAATCGGATATCTTGTTATTGAAATATAAACATTTTTCTTTTCAATATTCCAATTGAATTTTTTATGATTCTATTAAGAATATAGCCACAAAATTTTGCATAAGGCTTACTAAGAGCATTTTGCATGTGTTCATATTTCATGGAATACACTGTAAGAGTTGGCTGGTTGACAAACTAAACCGCGGCATTTTGAAACCGAACCCAACCTGAAATATACAGTCTGTAGGACAATCGCTTTGAAAGTTATCGTGTTTATGTCAACCGGACGGCCCCACAGACAGAATTGAATTTGACAAACCCTATCGACACAAAATTCGAAAATTACAGATATTTGGACAAAAGAAAATAGCTCAAAAAGGAAAGTGATATTCGGTGTTTCTTAAGCAGTTGGCCACTTTTATGATACTCCTCCATTGAAACCTTATAAAAAGCTTTTTGGAGTAGTAATGCTAACCCGGGAGGAGTTTTAAAGTTAGCCGAAGAGTTGGTTAAGCTGGGGGTTATACAGGGCAGTAAACTGGGCCCCCTACTCCTTCGAAAAAACCGAAGCGAAAAGTATTGTCATCTACAGGGGGTCTACTTTTGAAGTGGACAAGGGGCGATTATACAGGGTGCGGCACGGAGGATGGATGGTTTTAAAAAAATAATAAAAGCGTTAATTTTTACTCAAAACACATTTATTGACGGAATCAGATTCTCAAGGAAATAGCATTTGAGACAGTCAAGTGTGGAAAATCACATCAGGCATGTGGTGGCCGAAATCGGTGATGCAGTGCTGGAGGCGCTCTTGGAAGTTCGCGTAGACTCTCTGAAACATCACTCTCTCAACTTGGGCAACTTCCACGCGAATAGCCCTTTTCAATTCGTCCAGAGTTCGGGGCTTGGTCTCGTATACTCTAGCCTTGAGGTGTCCCCATAAGACAAAATCGCATATGGATAAATCTAGGGACCGGGGAGGCCAATGAACATCGCCAAACCTGGAAATAAGGCGACCAGGGAAGAGAGGGCGAATAACGTCCATTGATGCTCTGGCTGTGTGGGCGGTCGCCCCATCCTGTTGGAACCACACACGTCGGATTGGAACACGTTGCCGTCGTAATTCGGGATAAAGAAGTTGTTGATCATTTCGACGTACCGCTCTGAGTTCACGGTAACAGCACGACCATTAACGTCTTCGAAGAAGTAAGGGCCAATGATGCGAGTTTGCGATACAGCGCACCAAACCGTAACTTTTGGGCTGTGCAGCGGTCTTTCGTGTAAGTGTTGCGGATTTTCATTAGCCCAATACGGCAATTCTGCTGCGGTTATTCATGCCATTGAGGTGAAAGTGGGCTTCGTCACTCATGAACAAAATGAGGTTCTCATTTTGATCGATCAGTGCTTCCATCTCACGTGCGAAGTTCATTCGTTGTGCATAATCTCCGGGGTGTAACTGTTGCACAATGGCCAATTTGTAGGGGTGAAAGCGAAGATCCATATGCAAAATTCGCCTCACCGAACGATCACTGAGGCGAAGTGCAGCAGCATGTTTCCGAGCAGATCGCGACGGACTGCGAAGAATGGCTTGTCGAACGCGTTCAACATTTTCAGGCGTTCGAACTGTTCGCACAGGTCCTCTTGGTCTTCTGTTGATCAGTTCACCACGTCTGCGAAGTGATTCAACCCAACGAAGGATGGTGTTTCGAGAGGGAATAGCTCTATTCCGATGAATGTGGAAATGGCGACGAAACTCACGCTGCACGACCGTGACTGACTCATTATTTCGGACGAAACTATCATAGGCGAAAACACGATGCTCCACCGTCCAAGGCTCCATGACGACAACTGGTAAATAAATGCTAGGAACACACGAGTCTAACGGCACCTTCCCCACTTCTCTCGTCCTCAGTGGGGAAAAGTTATGCCCATCTGAAAAACGTCCGCCCTCCGTGCCGCACCTTGTACAAGTGATTTGCAACAAAAAATATCATATAACACATGGTAAAAATGTTGACGGTTATTTTTCGATTTAACATTTCGTTGATTTCACTAAATATTTCGAATTTTTTCTCTAAAATGATCATTATTCAGTTTTTCTTGTAGTCTGGGAGAGTCTGCGTGTAGAAAACACTCTTATTGCGGGCGTAGTAAGGAGAAGAATATCACGATTATGAAATTCAACAGAATCAGTCCTCTTTTCCACTGGTTTTTTTCGATGAAGTACCCGCTTTCTCTTCAGTAGGAAATACGTCATTTAGTATACTTTCGAATGGCAAATCAATTTTTGTGCTAGCTGCAAATTATGCTCCTAATATTATAACAACGAAAAAGTCTAAATCCGAACCTTAATTTGCGTTATCTCGAAGCACTTCGTGATTGAAATTTAAATGTAGTTTTATGAAAATCATCAATTCATCTTGAATCGAAATAATAACGAAGAAATGAACCTCCTTCTTCAATACATTTGACAAATCGTACTGAATCTACAACTCTACAAAGTTAACAGATAACAGATGAATTGATGATTTCCATAAAATTACACTAAGATTCAATCACCAAGAGCTTCAAAATAACTGTCAATATTTCGACCATGATATGACATTTTTTGTTGCAAATCACTTGTATACTTAATCACCTCTCGAAGTTTGTCTACTGTATAGAATTCGTTGAAATCAATCATATCGTCCAATTTTTTTCAATCGCAATCGTTCTCCCAGGAATGTTTGTTGTGAAAATGTTCCATCTTAATTGAATATGCTCATTTATTCCAAGTTGGTGAATTCCGACCAAAGCATTAACATTCAGCTAGCAATAAATAAGTTAAAAATACATTTCACGAGAATGTACGAGTATCAATTATTCCTAATCCTTGGGAATCAACTGATGAAAATATGTTGACTAATTTCAGTAGAATTTCTTCTTGTCTCCTTCAGCTGCTCCAAAACGATGTCTCATGTTTAAGTTTGAGGGCATTTCATATGTCTGCGAGAAATTTAGCTTTTCAGGATCTCATTAAAATGAAGTGACTGCGAACCAGGAAATTTCATTAAGACTACATTCATCCGAACTCGTTGGGTATGTGCCAATAAACGTCGAGTATATCATTAAAAGCGAATTTGTGTTTTCAACGCACAATTATATTTCAGATGCTCAACTCATCCATAATAATCAAGCGAAAATTTCGAAAACAGCGACTTGGCCATCAAAATGTAATGGGTAATGGGGCAGTATTTAAGTACGACCCATATGCCAGTTCTTGTTGATAATGAATGTTTCGTGAGAACTGTATGCTTGAACCCAACTTGACGGATTCAGTTGTACCTCATTCAGTTTTTATTATAAAATTATAAAATATATGAAATAACACCGACATGGAGTCAAAGGTCTTTTCCTCTCGTTGATAGTGGAGAAATAATATTCTCAGCAAAATATTCTGATAGCTATTGGTTAGTACTCTGCTCTCTTATGAATTTAAATTAATGAACCATTTTAATGCTCAATTTCTGCTATTTTAATGTGCAATCCTCACGGCGACCGTTTACAAAGTATTCAGGAGAACTACGAGAAATGTCAAAACTCTACTGGAACATAGATACATAGAAATTACATTATGTCAAATGTAAGTCTTGTGCAAAATGAGAATGTATTTCCATCAAAGATTCAAAGACAATTCACATTGAGATCGTCGGAAAAATCTTGTAATCAACTCGGTTATTAATCGAGCCATCTTAATCATTAGTCGCTTTCTTTAATAACCTAGTTGATTAAATAACTATCAATCTTCAAACCTACGTACTTAGTTTTAAGTAATTTCTTTAGTTATGTGTTTGCTAAAGTCGTTCAGCTTCTGCTTTTGGAAAAACACTTCTTTGCATAGCTTATGTGCTAGTTCAACTTGTCCATGAATACATGCGACAACCTGTTCTGGCTCAAACTATAGTTGAAAATGAGGTATTTTTTATGATTCGATATATGAAAAAAAATTAAATTCTGTGGTTCCGTTGATGCGATCCTCTTGAAATTTTGCATGAACATTCAGTATTTCAGTCTCGATTCACAAAAATCCACTCGAATCGGATATCTTTTCATGAAAATATAAAGATTCTTCTTTTAAATATTCCAATTGAATTTTCTACGGTTCTGTTCATACTATGGTCACATAATTGTGCATAAAGCTAATTATGACCATCTTGCATATGGCCGCAACATTTCATTTCGATGGGTTTCGTCTTGTCTGAGATATTGAGGAACAAAAGTTTTGAATGACAAAACGAAATGTTGTGGCCATATGCAAGATGGTCATAATGAGCTTCATGAGAAATTGTGTGACCATGACCATAGTGTGAACAGAACCATTGAAAATTCAATTGGAAAATTTTGAAACGAAGAATCTTTATATCTCCATAACGAGGTATCCGATTCGAGTGAAATTTTTTTGTGAATCGACATTGATATAGTGAATATTCATGGAAAATTTTGAGAGGATCGCATCATCGAAACCATAAACTTTAATTTTTTTTCATTTATTGAGTCATAGAAAATACCTCATTTTGAACTATAATTTGGGCCTGAACGCGTTGTCGCAAAACAAGATGTGGTAGTACAATTTGTAGAAAGTTTAATTTTTTTTCATATTGTATAGTAAGGTTTTTCACGTTTCAGTTGATAGTTTCCGAGTAATAAGCAGAAAACTGATCAAAAATGAGATTTTTTATCTTTTTATCGATTTTTTTATGTTTCGTCACGAAATTTCGTTAGATAACCTCAGATTCGGACTTAGCACCCCAAAAAATATAAAAAATGGAAGATATTGAAACTACCCCAAAATTTTTCCGCTAGGGGTTCTTCTAAGTACAAATTTGTAAATGAATGAATCCCTTCTAGAAAAGGATTCTCGAAAACAAGTATGAAATTTCGTTTATTATACGTTATATCGAATTTATCATACCCTCTATGGAGAAGAAGTCCGCTTAACCCATTTAAATCTACCGTCCTTCAAGGACCTCAGAAATGCACAATATTCCGTATTTTTTCATATGATATAATGAAGTTTTTAGAGTAGCGTTTAACCCTACCGTCCTTTTCAAAGGGCATACGTTTTTGAGTAAAATAAACATTCCAGAATTTTTTTGATATTTTTTTCTGTTGAGTAATCCTGAAATAATAAATTATTTTCAGTTTAATTCAGTTTAATTTCGTTTATTATACGTTATATCGAATTTATCAAACCCTCTATGGAAAATAAGTCGGCTTAATATGCATTCAATCAATCTCAGAGTCGGAATGATTTCACTCGCCAAACACATTGGGTACGTTCAGAAGCACTCAACTGTTGGCAACAGTTGAGTAAGTTGATAAAGCGATAGCGTTCAGCAAAATCGCTGACAAATCGATGTTTCTCAAGATGTTGATTTCTGGCAGCGGTAAAAATTTGCGCTTTGTAACTCATCTGACCGCTGCGACATGCGCATATACCTATTTTGTGATTTGTTTATAGGCGAATTTTGGCGATGTAACTACAGCTTACCATAGTTACATGTTGACAGTTAATACACGTATGTTCTGTCAAATCCTCACGTGAAAGTTACATAGTTGACAGAAAATACGTGTATTAACTGTCAAATATGTAACCATGGTAAGCTGTAGCTACATCGCCAAAATTCGCCTATAAAAAAATCACAAAATAGGTATATGCGCATGTCTCAGCGGTCAGATGAGTTACAAAGCGCAAATTTTTACCGCTGCCAGAAATCAACATCTGCTGAGAACATCGATTTGTCATCGATTTTGCTGAACGCTATCGCTTTCTCAACTTACTCAACTGTTGCCAACAGTTGAGTGCTTCTGAACGTACCCAATGTGTTTGGCGAGTGAAATCATTCCGACTCTTAGATTGATTGAATGCATATATTCAATCGTCCATAGAGGGTTTGATAAATTCGATATACTGTGTAATAAACGAAATTAAACTGAATTAAACTGAAAATAATTTATTATTTCAGGATTATTCAACAGAAAAAAATATCAAAAAAATTCTGGAATGTTTATTTTACTCAAAAACGTATGTCCTTTAAAAAGGACGGTATAGGGTTAAACACTACTCTAGATATAATGAAAAATACGGAATATTGTGCATTTCTGAGGTTCTTTTAAAAGGACTTCTTCTCCATAGAGGGTTTGATAAATTCGATATAACGTTTAATAAACGAAATTTCATTCTTGTTTTCGAGAATCCCTTTCTAAAATTCACAGTGTATTTGTACTTAAAAGAACCCCTAGAGGGAAAATTTTGGGGTACTTCCAATATCTTCCATTTTTTATATTTTTTGGGGTGTTGAATTCGAACCTGAGGTTATTTAACAAAATTTCGTGACGAAACATAAAAAAATCGATAAAAAGATGAAAAATCTCATTCTTGATCAGTTTTTTGCTTATTACCCGAAAACTTTCAACTTTTCGTGAAAAACCTTTTCATACAAAATGAAAAAAAATAAAATTTTCTACAAATTTTACTACCACAGCTTGTTCTGCGACAACCCGTTCTGGCCAAAATTATAGTTCAAAATGAGGTATTTTCTATGACTCAATAAATGAAAAAAAATTAAATTTTATGGTTTCGATGATGCGACCCTCTTGAAATTTTTCATGAATATTCACTATATCAATTTCGATTCACAAAAAAATTTCACTCGAATCGGATACCTCGTTATGGAAATAAAAGATTCTTCGTTTCAAAAAATTTTCCAATTGAATTTTCTATGGTTCTGTTCACACTATGGTCACACAATTTCGCAAGAAGCTTATTATGACCAACTTGCATATGTCCACAACATTTCGTTTTGTCATTCAAAACTTTTGTTCTTCAATATCTCAGACAAAACGCCATCGAAATGAAATATTGCGGCCATATATGCAAGATGGTCATAATTAGCCTTATGCACAATTATGTGACCATAGTGTAAACAGAACCGTAGAAAATTCAATTGGAATATTTAAAAGAAGAATCTTTATATTTTCATGAAAAGATATCCTATTCGAGTGGATTTTTGTGAATCGAGTCTGAAATACTGAATGTTCATGCTAAAGGATCAAGAGGATCAAGAGGATCGCATCAACGGAACCACAGAATTTAAAGCTGCGGTAAAACAATTTATAGGAAAATTTATGTACTTTCATTTTGTGAGGTTTTTCACGAAAAGTTTTTGTATTTTTTGTGATTTGTTTATAGGCGAATTTTTGCGATGTAACTACAGCTTACCATAGTTACATATTGACAGTTAATACACGTATGTTCTGTCAAATCATCACGTAATAGTTACATAATTGACAGAAAATACGTGTATTAACTGTCAAGTATGTAACTATGGTAAGCTGTAGCTACATCGCCAAAATTCGCGTTATGTTTAGGGTTTTTAGCTGAAGTTTATTATTGTTGTGTTCTGTGAGTTGAAGTTTATTAAGGAGTATTTTAGTTATTCCAATACAATTCAAATTATAATATGCAAGTACACAAAAAGTTTTCTCAACTGGGTATCAAAAAATAAGGTTATATATCATGATATGTCAGATTTATAAATCACTCAGAGAAGCGTTCATAAAATTTTCATCCGCTGAAACTCAACTCTATTCAACTGATTTTTGCTTTATGCTAACAGTTGAGTGTTGCTGAACGTACCCATTGAGTGCAAGCGACATCCAATTCAAGACACCACCACCGAAAATTATAAAACAGATATCTATCAACAACAACAAAGGTACAAAATGTTCATAAAATTATTAAGTTTTACAATAGGAATAGATGATACAACTATTCAATTGATAATTTATAATTTTCTAATGAACCAACTGTAGATAGCTCAAGGTATGGGGGTACGGTACGATAGACCATGAGGTCACAGTGCACAAACACCCCTGTTATTGAATCTAGAATCTTGAATGATACAATATCATGTGTTAATCTGTGTGAATGATGATATTGTAAGTTATGAGCTTAAACTCAACGAGTTGTTGTTGGTGTACAGCAAATATTTGGACTTCACCGATACATAACTGGTTACCTGGTATTCAAATTTTCCACAACTTTACTTCGAATAAGCTAGTAAAACTGCAACAGGGCTAATAAAAGGAAAGAATTCGTCATTTTGCGGTGAAAATAGAGGACTTTCAAGTACATTATTCGAATAGATACGTTTCTATTTCGAAACTTATGGAAATGCATCTCTCTGACATTATGATAAAAGTTTGAACAAATTGCTGCTATTCTGAAGAGTGTTCGCTTCTATGGAGTTCGACCATGGAATGAGGACGATGTAATGCAGCAGTTGTGCATTTATGAGCTTGTTACGGAATAATTCAAATAAAACTGAAAACGGCAGTTTTTCAGTTATGTATATGAGGCACATTTAGGTATGAATAAACATTATACGAAATGAAGAGGCTGCAGAAAACTTTGTAGTGTATTTTTCGAATGCATTTTATATCAATTGAAAATGCTTTTTTTGTAGACCCTAGGTGGAAAGATACAGCTTATCGAATTTCCGAAAGTTTTTGTAGTGTCGGTATAGTAAGTTTGTACGAAGGCGTATTTGTGGCATTGCGATGAAACAAAAATCTATCAGTTGACAGATTTAATCTATCGATATACACTTTTAATCAGACAATTCATACTTTTGTATCTGTCAATTGACAGATTTTAATCTGATTGTTGACAGATTCAACAATGCTCAAGTTTGATTTACTGTAATCTTCTCTCTCGGTCTTTGCCTACGAGAATGTACGTTCCTTTTCTTCTAGAACTCATAGTTTTTCATGCTTTAATATTTAACTGATAATTGTAATCTTGCAATTATTTTCACGAAATTCGAATATCTTATTGCGGATTGTGAAGTCAGCACCAAAGTCTGATACTTATCATGAAAACGGTTCATTTTTATTTCCTTTGGTTCTAAAAGCACTAATTAGGCACTAAATATTGGTATATTCATTCGTAGTTTCATGAGGTCCTAACAAGCCCTGATTAGGCACTGAATATTGAACATTGATTTAGATTTAGTGTTTCCGACTTTTCGCTAACTTCACATAACCCATACACGTTAACCAGTTGATTCCTGACGTGCGAAAATAGCAATCGAAATAGAGAACCTGTTGAATTGCCAGATTAAATCTGTCAATTGACAAATTAAAAACTGTCAATTGACAGATTAAAAAGTGTCACGATTGAGAAATTAGAACTTTAAAAACCTGTCAATTGACAGATTTTTATTTCATTGCAGTGGCACTAATACGCCTTCGTAAGTTTCAATATGAGAAATTGAGGTGTGAAACAGAAATAAAATTTAAAATTCTGATTTTCATATTTTCAGTTACAACCTCATCGATTCGAGTATCTGAAATTAGCGTCCTGAAAGCTTTGGTAAAAGATATTCATTTGAAAATGTAAATTCTGAAAAAATTTTCACTAAAATGTGTAGTTGTATCATTTCCAAAGATTTCATCTTAAGTGACGAATGCCTTGTTTTCTTTCACATATTTAATTTCATGTTAAACTAGCGGTCCCGAAAGTCGTCTGCTACATGATACCACAAAAATACACAAAAATCATTGAGATCGATCAAACCGACTAGTTGCAGTGGGGATGAATAACTCAGATGCCAACTGCAGCGCCATCTGTCGAGATACTCAGAACTAATAATGTAATCTTATTTTTCTGATAACACTACAATTGTATGGTGAGACAAATGTTTTTACTGGGTCTTTTATATCATTGCTTTTGTAGTGCTTCAAATTTTGCGAAACATTATGTGTACATAATTTTTTTTAATACATAAGGTTTATAATTGAAAATCTAGGACACTTGTCAATATTGATTGAAACATAATCTGGAGGATTCTGCATTTCTAGAAAACTTTATTTGTGTATTCACTCCCAGTCTCCGAAACAGAAACAATTAAAAAAATTCATTAGGATGAAATGCTCCTGCCTGAGTCGTTGCACTAATTTGTCAGAAGAAAATTTGTTTTGAAGAATTTGTTGCTTCAATAAAAAATTTTCGAATGTTTCTGTTTCAGAGAATGAGGTGAAAACCCGAAAAAAAATTTCTAGTAACTTGTCGATAGTCCAGACATATAGTCGAATTGAAATTTTTCATTTTTCAAACAAATTCTATGTTTGGTCACCAGAAATCGTTTGGTAATTCACAAAAATGCCAAAGAACTCGAATTACGTTAACATAAATCATTAGACGTTGTTTTCAACAGATACTTTTATGGTACCTTCATGAGAAATAAAGAAAATTTTCTGCAGCGAAACGGTTAAAATGAAATTTCTCTCGCCAAAATACTCCATTGTGAAGTAACAAAAAGCAGAAAGTTCAACCATCGACTTTACGACCCGATGTTCTTTCATCCTTTTGTTTGAACGCGAAGGGCGGCCCATTCAAGGAATCGCGAGAATTCAACAAAGGTGAAATCGAAAAATCATAATTTTCCCTAATATCTTTCGACAGTGGCTTTCCACATAATGCATTCCTCAGCCGTTGGAGGGTTATAATGCTTCGAGAGATTCAATAGCCAAAATGGTTAGTCTGCTTGAATTCATAGCTCCCATTCAGCTTACTGCGCCAGAATATTAACAGGGCCATTATCGATGCAGTTTGAACCCTAATAATAATCGGGATAATGCGAACTCTTGATGCATTGCACTGGATAAGCACAGACAGATAGCGTGTCAACTCTGTGTCCAAACCAGGTATGGAGGCGGCTGCCTCATTGTTAAGCTCTGGCTGATAAGGAACCGGAGATGAAGCAGATTTGATAATATTATTTGAACTGAAAAAGACGATTTAAATGTTTGATACCATTCGTCACACTGTATTATTTACCTCATTTTCAAAACAGATAACCCATAAGAATTATACGATGTTTCAATGGCGCTTTGAAACATCAAATAATTTCACAAAACTATTGCATCCTCGAGCAAAAATTAAACATTTTACTTCTTGTTTTGATATTGCATCACACGTTTTGAATATAAATTTTAAAGTCTTTTCAGGGCATTTGCGATTTCAGTCATTAGATATAACAAAACACTCAAATCTATTGAATATAAATTAGTTCAATAAATTGTTTGATTTTAGAAACACGGAAGATTGTGATCATTTTTTCCGTGCGTGAATTGGAATTTGCAATTCTTTATCGATGCAGTTTGAGCCCTGATAATAATCGGGATAAGGCGAACTCTTTATGCATTGCACTGGATAATCACAGACAGATAGCGTAAGTTCTGTGTCGAAACCAGGTATGGAGGCGGCTGCCTCATTGTTAAGCACATGCTGATAAGGAGCCGAAAAAGAAGCAGATTTGATCTTATTATTCGTGCTAAAAGAGGCGATTATAATATTCGATACCATCCGTCATACTGTTTGGGTTGAAGGTACATTATATTTAACTCAATTTCAAAACAGACAATTCATAACAATTGTACGATGTTCCGATTGAGTTTTGAAGTAACAAATAATTTTGCATTACTATTGCATCCTCGAGCAAAAATTAAACAGCTAACTTCTTGCTCTGATATCACACTATTTGAATTTACTGGGGGATTTTTTTAGTGTTGTATTGAAAGTTTTCGAGAAAGGAATTTTATTCTATAACGGCTAAACTACTGATTTCAACGATATAAAATGTTTGACAAACAATCAATCGGAATCACAAAATCATATGATTATCAGTTGAAAAAATACCATTCCATAGTTTTATTGAAGCTCTATTTCAGGCATCCTGTATACCTAATATTTTCTCATAATTTATTCAAGAAGCAGAATCCGCGTACATTCTTTTGTTTCATTGATGCAAAAAAAGTTACAAAGATGTAGACATAAACACTAATTTCTGACAATCTTCCCGTCCAAAAAATTGACGATCATGCTCTCAACCACCACTTGCAGTACGTTCCACCAGTGGCAGGCCTATTTGGGGAATCATTTAACCATTAATGATGATTTATCTCACTGGGGGCACATTGGACCTTGAGGTCGCAGTGAACTGTAACCCCTGTTATAACTATAGTACTAAATTTCGGCTAGTTTCGCTTAAAAGAAAGTCAGTTGAGCTTGAAGTCAACCATCAATTAGGTACACTAGCTATCAGATGTTCAACAGTATACTGCGAAACTAACCGATTTCTTTTCGAAAGTGTCATTCAAATGTTCAATTTATGCCATTTTGATGTGCAATTGACACGAGCAACCGAATACATTCAGAAGCAATACGAGTAATGACACAACTCTACTGGAATAATAAAGAAACATAAAGTCCGTTCACGAAAGTTTGAGCGCAAAGTAGGCGTTTGTTTATTTATCTGAAGTTGTCAGTATTTGCTGTCATAACGTAAAATGAAGTCAACGTTGCCGAATGTATCCGGCCTCGTCCGACGAACTTGCGAGTTATCAGAGAACTCTATGCAATATTGACAACATTGCGTATCAATCTGACAAGAAAATAAACAACATAACCTAAAACTTTAATATACACAGTGGAATATGCCAAATATTCATGGCCAACCGACAGCTCAAACTTTCGTGAACGGACTATAGAATTTTATATCAAGTAAAAATATGTCTTGTGCAGAATAAGAATCCATTCTCAATTCATAATGAGGTCGATGGAAGAATATTGTAATCAATTCCTTTATTAATTCAGCTACTAATGGTTTCGAATTATTTATAGCTGTCATCAATTAATTAATTAAATAACTATTCATTCAATTTCCTGCTCTTTCGAAGTATCTTGGGTGGCGTGTACAAAGTAAAATCGCAAGACAAACTAACATTGACCATAGGCAGTTGAAATATAAAAATTAACACCTTGATACAAGGTCTAGAAATTACAATGTTGTATCAATATTAGATTGAAACTACGACTAACGAATCCAATAAATCAGTCGTTAATAGATGAAAGCCTGCGATCAGATGCCATATTACCGAACCAGATTATCAACCGGACAATTATCGATGCAGTTTGAATCCCAATAATAATCAGGATTATGCGAACTCTTGATCCATTGCACTGGATAAGCCTAAGCAGATAACATGTCAACACAGTGTCGAAACCAGCCAATCAAGCAACTATTTCCAGTTGATATCTGACAGAGATAGAAGTGTCAATTTCAGACTATGATATTAAAATTTAAGGAAAGTCCGGAGCTGGAGCTTTTGAGCGCTCGTTCATTGGTGGAGCAATAGTGCTATTACCTCAAAATTTTGAATAGAACCTGAGACTCATGCTAAATATATGAATGCAAAATCTGAGCACTAAAATTCTTCGTATTACTTTTATCTCCACGACTAATATCGTTCATTATAAACCAACAAAAATTGTAAGTATTCGAAATTATTCATATGTTTCTCACTTTATATTCATGGGTATAAGATGAGAGTTATTGACGCAAAACCATTCCTTTTCGAAAAACGAAAAAATTGAATTTTCCAAACCCCATGAGAGGGACTAATGATGATTCCTCGGTGGAAGCAAGCAGGGGTAGTTCATATAATTTTTTTTCGAAATCGACCTCTCTTTCAAAATAAAGCCTTCGAATGGCGATGACAAGTTGACAGTAATATTTTTTTTTAGGAGTCCTAAAGAACGCTGAGTCATAAAACTATACATAATATCATTCATTAAGTAGATGTTACTCACACATCAACATAACTTTATTATGAGGGGTTGAAAATTACAACCCTTTATGATTTTCATTCAAAAATTGTTTTCGTGGGATGAGAAAAAGAAAATTTATCTTAATAATCTTCAATAGAGTGAATTATATGAATGACATCTCATTAGAGTACTTCGATAGTTTATAGTTTTATTTATTGAGGCAGCGATATAGCAATAGAACTGAATCCCATTGATTGAACTGGACTGAAATACTGAATGACCATTATTATTATTATTTTTCATGATAATCATAAGCTTAGGGGCTATACCTATTCTTTCCTCGCTCTTTAGCTGCAAATGATGGTGAATACGAAAATTTGTCAATACAGTGTCAGAAATGATATAATGTTGGTAGGTATAGAAATTTACACAATCCTAATGGTATTTGAGAATCAGGAACATTCTCAAGCTCAAAAATTTGCTTTGTAAAATAAAAATATGTATTAAATATATTTCAAGGTTCTATTTATTTATTTCGCTTCTCTGACTGGACTTTCATGGCATGCTTCGATGTCAATAATTCTTAAACGGACTATATGTTTTTACTTCATATAGCACCTTGTATATTTTCTGCAGATTTTGGTTTCTGCTCAAAATCTTTTCAGTAATGTATCACACTTTTATTTTACTTTTGATTCGATGGATAAAACGTCATTCGAAGTTTCAAATTGAAAGAATCGAATTAGGCTACGATATTTTGTGTAATCTTGATTTCGACTTCAGTAATAATTGATAATCCATGGAAACCTGTAAAAACATTATTTTCTCCCTCTTTGACAGTTCTCAATAGTTGTACGCGTGTCAGAGTAACGAACTTGTAGGTTATAATGAACAACCGTGAGATTGAAATTGACGTTTTCTCCATCGAATCAAATGTAACATATAGTCCGTTCACGAAAGGTTGAGAGCATAGTAGGCGTTTCTTTATTTATCTGAAGTTGGCAGTATTTGCTGACATAACGTAAAATAAAGTCAACGTTGCCGAATGTACCCGGCCTCGTCCGACGAGCTAGCGAGTTATCACACAACTCTATGCAATATTGACAACATTGCGTATCAATCTGACAAGAAAATAAAGAACATAACCTTAAATTTTAATATACACAGTGGAATATGCCAAATTTTCATGGCCAACCGACGGCTCAACCTTTCGTGAATGGACTATACAAAGTGTGATACATCGTTGAAAAGGTAATCTTGAGAAGAAATCGAAAATTGTTAAAAGTATACAAGATGCTATATGAAATTAAAGAATCAGTGTCACTTCCGGTCAAATAGGAAGAAACTTTCAATTTTCGTTTTACTCAGATGAAGGTTCCTTGAACCAATTGCAGAACATGAAATTTTCAATTTTGTATCTTTCGAAATGACTGAGATAATCCAATGGAACATGCTTAGTGGGACATCCGGTATAATATGTCCACTCCAAATTCTTGAAATAATATGTCAAATCGTTAACAAATCGAGTAGTTCAGCATACAGGGTGTCCCATTACTCGACGTCAACCCGGAACCGGGTGAAAAGGCAAGTAATGCTGGTTGTCAGAAAAAAATATAAAAAAAATTTAAGTTGCATGATTTTAAAATAATGCGCATTTAAAAAAACACGCAAAATTCCACACCCTGTGACAGTCTTTTCGCTCCTGTTGCCACAAATATCAACTTTTTCCAACTTTTTTCTTTGCTGTGTAACCTTGAATAATGCTCTTTTTCTGATAACATTTTTTCCCGGAAGATGGATCGGACTTTCTGGTCCAATCTCGTGGCCGGCCCGTTCACCGGACTTGAATCCATTGGACTCTATTACTAGGAAGCAGTTAACGAAAAAGTGTATTCAAAGGCAATCGAAAATAAATTTGAACTACGGCAACTACAATTTAACAAGTACTATACCATTTTGGAATCCTCACTAAATGCGCCAACTTTTGAAAAAACATGCCAAACCTACGTAGTACATTTCTTTTCAATACAGTCAGTTTAAACTAGGCAATTGTTTATTTCGAATTTTTTTTGAGAAGTAAGCCCTATTTTTATGAAAACTAGATCAGCTGGTATCAAAATTTTGATTACAGTTTAGACAAGCATTATTCAAGGTTACACAGCAAAGAAAAAAGTTGGAAAAAGTTGATATTTGTGGCAACAGGAGCGAAAAGACTGTCACAGGGTGTGGAATTTTGCGTGTTTTTTTTAAATGCGCATTATTTTAAAATCATGCAACTTAGATTTTTTTTTATATTTTCTGATAACCAGCATTACTTGCCTTTTCACCCGGTTCCGGGTTGACGTCGAGTAATGGGACACCCTGTATAGTCTGAATAGTATCTACATAGTAGATTTTTTCGATCATGATCGCCACGCAATTTCGCACAAGAAAATTCGAATCTTAAGCCAAAAGCCATTGATGCATTCATCGATTAAACCGGAGAATTCATTTCCATAACCGACATGAAAAATTTCGAATATAATATATATAGTTCATTTAGATCGAACAACAGGCATGACAACATTTTTTTGACCTCAGATTGTCCACGAATCATTCCAACCGGACCATTTGAGACCATTTTTGGCAATTTAAAAATGTATATAGATTTGGAGAAAACGAGAACTTACTGTTCCTTTTGAAACGAGACCGCAACAAGAACCCAAAAGTGATATTTGCGTCAATAAATCCAAAAATGTATTCTTTTCAAGACTATAATCCTTCTTATCAACATAATGAAGGTAATTAACTCAATTTGATGGGCAATAATTCATTCCAATATCCCCAAGGCATACCCATGCTTTTCCATTGAATGAATTTGTTCTCCTCTCTAGGTTTCGAAGAAATAATACTACAAGTAATAAAATACGCATGGGTGGTTCCTCCTCCACTAATAAATTTCTATAAATTTATTTGTATGTGGGCGATAAGCAAACACAAGCATCGGAATCTCCAATTTATAATGTTAATTCTGTTAGAGGCACAATTGTGGTGGTTATTTTTACCAAAGTGCTTATAAGATAAAGTTAATATATTCAGTCAACATGTAATTACATTGTCGATTTTTCTCTTCGTATATAGCGTCTTCTCATATTGTGGGTGTTCTTCCGACGTATATCATAATTATAAAGTCATTGTTGATTCTTGTAAAAATGTATAAAATTTTAAATACCTCCAGAGATTTATACCAGTATAAAACTTCTTATTATTCGGCAGGAATATGCCCACCTACAATCGAATAGGTAAATTACAGGTTGAAAATGTTTCAATATCAGTTCAGAAATCTTTGATGCGACTTTAATCATCACGTAGAATATGACTGTTTGTATGACACTGTTATATTTACTTGGAATATGAAAACGATTGAGAACTTTCTACAAAATTTGCATGAATTCTTCAATCAATGAGAAAAAGTTTCAACAAACATGAATAGATATAAAAGCATGAAATCTTTCTAATATACAATTATAAGACAAGATGATTCTTGAGTTCGTTTTTCTAGCGAATGATGTGTTCAATGTTATTGAAAAAAGAAAAAAAGAAAAGATAATTCATTTTTTTTATTTTCGATAGTTATGTGCCTACCTTATTTTCATATCAACATGACCGATTTGGGATTCCTCAGGATATTACTCGTAAAATTCTTATAATCGTTTTTTTTAATATGGACAAGCTAGAAAAAGCTTTTGATCTCTGTGATGTTTTTTACAGTAGAAATTAACGCGTATCTCAAAATTAATTAAAGTATTTGATTTATACATATTTATTGATATTTCTATAATTCTTGACAGAATTTAGTCAAGTAGAGTGGTTTCGAGGAACCTAAGGGCAGAACTGAGTATGATCTCCCCCTTTAGCATCTGGCTGGTTAACAAACCTAACGGTGGCATTGGAAAACAACCTCAATTCTCTGGGACAATCACTTCGATAGTTATCATGATAACAGCTGGACCGCCCTATGGACAGGATTGAATTTGACCATGGATTCGTCATCAGGAAGTCGAACTCTATAGTCAAAATTCGAAAATTACAGACATCTGGACAGAGCAATATAGCTCTCGTTTAAGTAAAGCTAGCGCTTAAATAACATTTTTCAGTGTTTGAAATCTAACACGGCGTGGAATGAAAATATCGATTGCAATATAATCTGGGAGTTTTCTGCATTTCTAGAAAACCCTTTAGGTTTTCACTCCCTGAAAGAGAAATAGTTGAGAATTTCTTAATTAGGATGAAATTTTCTGCGTAAATCCTTGCACTGATTTGTCAGGTGCAAATTGGTTCTGAAAAAATTGTTGCCTAACAGTAAAACAAAAAAAAAATAAATGAAAAGAATAATGTAATGCTTCGGTGTCTATATCAGACTACTTCTTCTTTGTGTATTTTTTCTTTTTCAGTATAATCAAAAAATTTTTAATTATTTCTGTTTCAGAGACTGGGAGTGAAAAATTGGAAAGTTTTCCAGAAGTGGAATGAAAAGTTGATCGTCTGATGACCACCGAATCACCATCACCATAAAATTTTACCATTTACTTATTGGATGTAATAAACGTTTGCTGACCCGATCAAAAAACGGCCAATCAACGCATCTGATCCTGATCGGCAATAAAGGGATGTTAATTGTCGATTAAATATAAATTGGATTTCACGAAGCAATATTGAAACCAGATTTACATGAACGTCCTAATTGTCTATCAATTTCAGTCGACAAATTGGTTTATTATTATTGAATTTTGCTTTTCAATATGGATTCATCATTATAATCCAATGTTATGATTCTTGTGTTAAAACATTCAAAATATAATGTTGAGGAAGATTAGGAAGAATACTCAATTTATAAGCTAGGTTACTATTGGATATGATAAAACGATGTCACGGACAATTTTTCGTTTCATTTAATTAATTTTTGGAGGTATGAAATACTTTCACATTCATATAAATAAATAAGGTTGCCGTGAGAATCGTTATTATACTTCAAGATGATCAGTCAGTTCAATTAGCTTTCTGTCTATTATTATTATTAATCAATTGATGGTGCGATATAACTTGCCTGATTGTTATGAAGCTGAAAGTTACCATTTTAGAAAAAATGTATGAATTTCTTGTTTCAATTTCATTGATGGTTTATATTTTTATTTTAATTATGAACTGGTATTTGTTTTCCTATTATAAAAATGAATTTTTTTTTCAGTTCTCAAAGGAAAAAAGCTTTCCAAACAACCTTCAATGTCATTATGTCACCAAGGTTTCGGGATTCTTGTATTTATTTCTTTTCTCGTGAGAAAATAGTGACTGGTGATGAATTCTATCACATTTTTTTCAATATAAAATATATATATATATTATATATACAACATTGCTTGAGTTTCTAATGTTTTACAACTTTACCATTGAATAATATTGATCCAACATTGACTAATTGATGTGTATAGAAGCAGATATACAACTTTTTGAGAATAGTTGAAATATTTTCTGGTTTTAAACCACCGCTTTCCAATAGTGAACAATTTACAATCGCTGACTAGTTGCTGGACACCCTGTGCCCTGTGTAGTTGAAAACACACAATATGTTATGTGAAATTAATTAATCCCAATGGATGTAATACGATAATGAAGTACATATATACTTCTTTTCGTTCCAAATGGGACACCAAAAATCGAATGATTCGTTCAAAACATTAAATCTAATTCTCAACTGATATAAACGTATAATTTTGTCAAAACTCTTTTTCATGCCTTATTATTCGCTTCATGAACTTCATTCAGGTAATCAGAAAAATTACTACCTATTGAGAATCAGCTTTAAAGATATCCCTTTTCAAGCTCAGCGAATGGAACATTTCACTATATTTTTCAGAACACACTTCTTGTGCGATTTCTGGTATCCGAATTTTTTATTCTTCTTCGATTTCTTTCCCAAATTCACTTGAAGTGAACCTTATGATGACAACATTCGTATCATGCAATACCTTCTATTGAAATGCATTGGGAACTTTAGCTTATACGCACCACCATCGAGATTTTATACATATATACGAGAACAGAAAACAACCCCCACATATTGTACCATAGCATTCACAAATGTTCCTTTCCCATGCCTATCCATATTCCCGTGGGATCTTTGCATATGCAGTATTCCAGACACAACAATCAAATAACAAATCTTATAAACATACGAATAGATACTGCGAATGGAAATTGTCTCTCGCTCAGAATGATATATTTTGTTGGAATACTCGTATATATACTCCGTTCACGAAAGGTTGAGCACATAGTAGGCGTTTTTTATTTATCTGAAGTTGCCAGTATTTGCTGTCATAACGTAAAATAAAGTCAACGTTGCCGAATGTAACCGGCCTCGTTCGACGAGAATGCGAGTTATCAGACAACCTATGCAATATTGACAACATTGCGTATCAATCTGACAAGAACATAACCTAAAATTTAATATACACAGTGGATATGCCAATTTCCATGGCCAACCGACGGCTCAACCTTTCGTGAACGGACTATACCTACCTAATATGAATTCGAGATAAACTGATCCCACATGATGCAGTATCTTCAAGTTTATGAATACCTTTCAGTTTGTCTTATTCGCAGACGAGGAATGCAAATTGGCGGTTTGACTGTATGGGAGATATTCCTCAAGAGATCATGTTTCTTGGTTGTACGATCTTACTCCTTTACACCTCGTCCATCTTGTGTACGAGTACGTTGTTAGATATTTGGTGCATTTATGTTCGCATATTGGTATGAATCTTGTGTTCCAAGCAATATTGCTATCACCCAACTTCATAGCAATATGACTACGGTATTGCGTAGTCTGTTTCGACTGTTATAGCAATGTTGGTTGTGAATTTTGCCTTAGCAATATTGCTTCGTGAAATGGCAATACAGGGTTGGGATGAAGTTCGGCACCAAATTAATATCTTTAAAACGGAACGGACGATAGTTTTGAAATTTGGCAGCTGAGTGTTGGACCACAATGCATTTGATGAGCATATTTCATTAATGAGATACTTCCGGTTTAACCGGAAATGACCAAGTTTTTTGTTATTTAAATGGGACACCCTGTATATTTCTGCAGATTCTGAAGAGCACTTTGTTTCGGATCTGTCCATACCAGGTTCCATGTAAAAATTATCTGTAAAAAGAAGAATTGAGACAACGGATTCTTGATGAATGTGCATTAATACATAGAGAAGTCTTGAGAAAAAATCCAAGAATTTGTTAATAGACTGGCATATTGTCAGGAGGTGAACGGCAAGTACTTCGAACAATTAAAATGATTTTTTTTAAAATTATTTTTAATAATTTTTTTCTACTAGTAAAGTAATTTCTTTCTTTTATAGATTTTCATAAAAAATACGTCATGGAAAGCAGAAAGAGTTATCTACTACAAAGTATTTCGTTTTATTTCTCACTATTGATACAAATAACAACGATTTATTTATTTGAATGAATTTTTTCTCAAACGTACAAAAAGACATTCACAGAGAATTTTTACATGGAACCCGATATGGATGGACAGATCCGAAACGAGGTGCACTTTCAGAATCTGCAGAAATATACAGGGTGTCCCATTTAAATGAAAAAATTTTTTGGTCATTTGGTTAAACCGGAAGTATCTCATTAGTGAAAATATGCTCATCAGATGCATTGTGGTCCATTACACTCAGCTGCCAAATTTCAAAAATTTCGTTCGTTTCGTTTTAAAGATATTAATTTGGTGCCGAACTTTATCCCAACCCTGTATAACACCAGACATCACTTTAATTTATGATATTTGAACTGCTATTTTGAGTTTTGTTATGACGTTTGTTCTCATTGGAAAAACGATATATTCAATTTGAATATCCTGAGGGCTATTGGTTTCATTTTATGCATTGATGAATTCATCTTTCCTTCTCAATTCTTAAAGCAACCCTGATCATTTCAAGTGTTAAAGTCGTTTCATTCGGAAGCTAACGTGTTTACGCCCAGCTTAAGGCCGCAACACTTTCCGTTCGAGAGTTATACCGACAAGAAATTGATTGGTTCACCACGCACCGACAAAATATTTTTTTATCCCATTTTGACGTTTAAAGATGACAATATTCAACCCATGGTAACAAGGGTAAGTTGACGTTTATCCACTGAGTGAATTAAATTTTTTTAATTCACTAGTGGGTAAAATGTTCACCACTTACTTTCTACGTATCCCCTGGAATGTTACTTCGAAAACGGCGGTGACTTGGTGAAATCTGCCGATGTCTATTTTTTCTTTCAGAGCCAACATTTTCTTAAGTGTTGAATAGTAGCACCATAAAGACGACGATTTAACTTTCTTGAATTGTTCGGAATTATACGCCAAAATTATTTTTCATTGACACCTTCGGCTTTTTATTATTTCTCCAGGAACAAAATGCCGTATTTGCTTTTCGTACAATATTTTCGATTTTAATGAAATTACTGCTTCTGCTGCCTCATTTGCTTCTTGTATAATGCACTCAGGAACTACAACCTCGTCGTCACCGCTCAACATTTTTTCGGAACAAAAATTCTTTGACTGTTCTATATTTTCATTGACACTTGCAAACAATTAATTACATAGTGCCCTAGCAACCATCGTTCGAAGGGAAATCTCGTTATGAATTTGAATTATACCTAATATTTCCTCTAAAAAGTATTCATTATTTGAATTTTCATCAAAATGGGATAAAATTTTGTATACGACACGTGAGATAAAAATGTTCATTATTTATTACCGAATTTTGAAATGATGAGATGGAGTTGTCTTGTTCACGACCGCCAGACAGAATTTCATTGACCTCTGATTCTCCATCAGTCAGTCCAACCAAGTCGTTTGAGACCACTCCCTGCCCAAAATTATATATATATATATATTATCAAAAAACCCAATTACCATATAATGGTGTAGGGTGTTACATTTCAAATAATTAATTATCATTATATATTTTAAAGTATTTCATTTCCATGTACAAATTTGGTCCATAGTTTCTTGTCCAGTGCCATATTCCTTGCTCTATTCCATGTTGTCCTCTTCTATTGATTATTTCGGTGATTGTTCCGTTTCATGTCAGCTCTGGTCTTCCTCTCTTTTTCCTCTTTGAATTTTGGCCTCCCATATCTGTTTAACTGGTCTTTCCATATTTGCTCTGTTCAGATGTCCCCACCAGCTAAGTTGTCTTCTCTCTATGAAATCATGTATTGGTTTAATGTCTAGTTCTTCTCGTATTCTTTGTTTCTTATCTTATTCGTTCTAGTTACGCCCTTTACTCTTCTTAGGTGTCATCTCCACTGCCTGTATTTTACTCTTCTGTCTGCTATTCAAGGCCCATGATTCACATGAAATGTCAGGGTAGGTCTGTATATTGCTCTATACACGTTCATCTTTGTCCTCTGGGAGATTCCTTCTTACCTATGAACTCTTATTCATCGTATGGTACAATTTAACTGTGTTCTCTATTCTTTTAGTGATTTCCACATCTTGTTTTCCCTCTTCATCTAATTCAACTCCCAAGTATCTGATATTTTTACCTGTTCTATCGTTGTTCTGTCTAGCTCTATGTTAAGTTCTTCTGAGTTTCCTATCACCATAACTTTTGTCTTGACTTTATTTATTTCCATTCCATACCTTTTGACAACTTCATTCCAGATCTTCATATTTATTTGTAAATTACTACAAAAAATAAAATATTTGGGCCAAATGATAGCACGCTCTTTGCCTAAGAACAAGCGCGCAAAAATCATAAATTCTCCCCACGGTTCGACAAGACAAGTGATAAGTCTAGACGCACACTAATGTTTTGTACGAAAAGAGATTTGAATTTTTAGAGATGATGCACTGTCGAAATAGCTCCGTTAAGTTCTTCAATTCCTCAAATCGGTTCGAGTTCTTCTGAGTTGAGGTTATTTGAATTTTTTCTAATATTTTCAAACTCGTCTGATCGAGTCCAAATTTTATATCAAGATGATGTGAAAACTGGTTTTAGATAATATTGATAATATTAAAGACTACAGGCCCGTGTTGAAAAAATTATGGGTCATTTGATCCACCAGTTGACCTATCTAGAACGATATAAGAGCATAAAATAATAAGATTCAGCACTCTGCCGTCACTTGTAAGCTGTCCAACTGAGTACAGGTGAGAATTTGAAAGTACAGGTAGAGTGGGTATATTTTGGTCACATATTTTTGTACGGCATTCTTACCATCGATAGATCCGTGAAAAATAATAAGAAAACGCGTAGCGCCGTAAAAAAATGTGGAGCCACAGAGTCGAATTTTTTTTTATTTTCCGACAATTACCAGGGTAAATTTGGTCATTTGATTTGTGTACGGTATCTGTGTCATACTATTTCAACACTCCTTATGATCCTTATTCCGCAACGCCGTACAAAAATCATGCGACATGGGGAAAAAATCTAGGGTTGCAATCCCCTCTCTTTCCGCAGTCGGGGGTGATTTGACACAACATGAAATAAATTTATTTTGAAAGTATTTATGCAAGGATAATATATTTTCATATGCCGTACATTTTCGTGGTCCAAAGGGAAAAAAATAAAAAATCCATTTATTTGTACTAATTTTCATAGTCTTTTCGTGACTCTAGGCTCCTAGTTAGAAACTATGTTGAATATGGGTTTGTATACCACCCATTATACCAAAATATAGACATATTGTCACTGATAATTCCAAAATACAACATATTTTTGAGAAGTACTCATGACACTGAAGTTAGCAGACTTGTCACATGATTTTGTACTGCAAACTTCAGTGTCATAAGTAGTTCTCAAAAATATGTTGTATTTTGGAATTATCAGTGACAATATGTCTATATTTTGGTATAAATGGATAGTATACAAACCCATATTCAACATAGTTTCTAACTAGAACCTAGAATCACGAAAAGACTATGAAAATTAGTACAAATAAATGATTTTTTTTTTTTTTCCCCTTTGGACCAACGAAAATGTACGGCATATGAAAATATATTATCCTTGCATAAAATACTTTCAAAATAAATTTATTTCATGTTGTGTCAAATCACCCCCTGGACTGCGGAAAGAGGGGGGATTGCAACCCTAGATTTTTTCCCCAGTCGCATGATTTTTGTACGGCGTTGCGGAATAATGGATTAGAAGGAGTATTGAAATAGTATGACACAGATGCCGTACAAAAGCAAATGACCAAATTTACCCTGTAATTGTCGGAAAATAAAAAAAAAATTCGACTCTGGGGCTCCACATTTTTTTACGGCGTTACGCGTTTTCTTATTATTTTTCACGGATCTACCGATGGGAGAATGCCGTTCACAAATATGTGAACAAAATATACCCACTCTACCTGTACTTTCAAATTCTCACCTGCACTCAGTTGGACAGCTTACAAGTGACGGCATAGTGCTGAATCTTATTATTTTATGCTCTTGTATCGTTCTAGATTTGAACTGGTGGTTCAATGACCCATAATTTTTTCAATACGGGCCAGTAGTCTATTAGTTTCACCTCATTGTATTCTGTTTACTTATGCTGATAATTGGTATTTTCCTTTTGGGTAAATGAAAAATTTAATTATCTTAAATCATCATAAACATCCTTATTTTTCTCCATTTGCAAAGGTTACTTTCACATTGAATCAGCTCAAAGTTCAAGGAAATCCATGACGAAAACTTTTTTCTATTGACCTATTTCTCATTTCGATAATTTAAATTCATGAAAATATTCGCTACATAATACTAATTAGAAATTGAGATACAACCAAATGATATAAATTATCATCGATGACTCGAAACTCCGGATCAGTCAATCCCAAGTTTCTTAAATGTGCCCTTCATTTCATCTGTATATAAATCTCCATGTCTTAGCTCTTCTATCGCTTTTGTTTCGATGAAACTCTGTATTAGGTCACGTTCTTCTTCGAATACTTTATCCCAATCTTCTGCAAAGGATTAGTAATTTCATTATATTGAAATATTATACGGGCTTATTCTTTTCTACTATTCAAAGTTATGGTCAGCATTCGGCAGCAATCTGCAGGAATATCTCTCGTTACTTCTGAAAATATTTGTTACTTTTGACAATTCTCTATTGATCTATTTTGTGAATTTTTGGATATTTGTTTGGCTAACTCGGTTAGTGGAGGCCAGATATTTCGGTAATCTACATGATGGTTAACTATAGGTAGAAGTTAGAAGTTTCAGTTTTCTTTTTTCGAAATTCTAAAAGCTTCATCTTATCTAAAACTTCATTGATAGCATGACATTTGGTTTTATTAGGATAATGTCTGAAAGCGATTTAATAAGTGTTGACAATCGCAGCAAAAACAGAAAAAGATTCAAGTCATTGATGACTGATATTCTAGAATAGTCGAAAGTGATCAATACCTCGAGATGTATCTAACGAATATTGTTTTTAAGAAATTTCGAATTCGAAGAGTGAATCCTGAAGACGGATGGCGAATGCTGGCCGAATCTTTGAATAGCTCAGAAACAAAAGATGAAAATAGTTTAATGTCCATTGTCATAAACAGGGCGTCAAAGAAAAAGTAACATGCAAAAGTGCCACGCGACAGAGGGCCATAGAATATGAAAAAAAGGTCCTATGAAAATAGGTCCGAAACAGCTTCCTTTAAGAAGTGTTGAAGTTAATTTTTTTATTTGTTTTTTTAAATTCCTTTGGACGAAGAGGTTAGAATTGAACAAAATATGATATGTAGGAGTTTTGTATGATGCAGAATAAAAATATCCAATTAGTTTTTAGATTACTAATAGAGGGCGCCACATACATGATTCCTCCACATTTAAATCGACCCTAACTTCTTTGACATACACTATATGTTATTCTGGACTAAAAAAGCGAATCTTTTATATTTTTTTTCAAAAAGGTATACTTTGTTGAAGTCGTTAGGGCCAACGTTTTCCGGTAAAAACACATGGAAAAATTATGATGCACGCATATTGTCCTTCTGGACAATATGAGTTACCTACTCACAATAACAAGGACAAAAAACTTAATTAATTAAGTGATTAACTTTAATAACAACAGCTCTATTAGTAATCTGAAAACTGATACTTCGATTCTGCATCTTTCAAAATCCCTGCATATTATATTTTGTTCAATTCTCACCTCTTTTTTCAAAGTTTTTGAAAAAAAAGTAATCTTTGACACCCTGTATCTCTTAAAGGAAGCAGTTTCGGACATATATTCTTGGGACTTTTTTTCAAAATTTGGGTCCCCAATCGCATGGCACTATGTATGGTACTTTTTTCTTTTACAACCTGTATATTTCATTGCCACAATTCTTCGAATTGTATAACCATTAAGTGAGATAACTGTTTCGATTTCTATGTTCTAATTGATCAAAAATATCAAATATCAATACGTTAAGGCACATTTCAATCCATGCACTTCACATTTTGAAATTGTATCTTAAGCGTGGTTTCATCAACTACTTCATTCATCGCTAGATCAATGAGAGAGTTGATTACAAGATTTTTCCGTCGATATCATTAAGAGTTGATGATTCTTGATTGAAGTACTCCCTTATTTTGCACAAGACATACATTTGACATAATATAAATTTTGTTTTTCCAGTAGAGTTGTGACATTACTCGTATTGCTTCCGAATGTTTTGTGTTCGGTTCACCATGTCAATTGCACTTCAAAATAGCATAAATTGGACATTTATATGGATCACTATTGTTCAATTCCGTATACGTATATTCCACCTTCTGTTTTGAGGTCGATGGAAAAAATTTACTCACTCAAACATTCATCGTAGCTCTTCCACTCGCCTCCACAGTCACTTGGCAAATATTTTGCAGGAATAACTTTTCTCAAGGATCCATAATCGTCATGGAAAACAACTGAAGAGTAAGGAATGAGGGTTTGTGAATCATTTTTTGATGGAACTCTTACCCTTGAAGCAATTTTTTCTGGTAGCAGTTTGGCGAAGAGGGAAAAAAGTGTTTTCGCACCTTTGTGCACGATGTGTACTTGCTTGATTCTTGCGGAATATCCTTCCTAAAAAAAATGAATCAACTAGCATAGAATTTGGATACACGCTGAAGGGTTGATAAAATTGCGCAGTTTCTTCAAGAATAAATAAAATATAGATGGCGTACTGAATTCGTCTGGGTATTTTGAAAATTTATGAAAATAGCTTCGTTAACGATTCATAACCGCGATTAAATTGTTGAAAAACTTTATGAAAATCAGCGTTCCGTAAAAAGCAATATTGGTCCAATTATTTAAAAGTTTCAACAGAACCGGTTGTTAATTCTCGGGATCACTCTTTCGACGAACGTATACTTTCGTGATATTTTGTCGAACGAGTAATGCCGAGAATTGGATGGTCAAAAATGTGAAAAATACAGTCATAACGGTCGTTTAAAAAAAAGAATTGTAATAGGTATTCGACTTTCAACGTATCATAAAAACTATAAATAATTTGTGCCATTCAAACTAAAAACAGATTTTAACTCATACTTTTTTAAATTCCAATTTTCCATTTAATTTTTTTTATCTCATATACCGAGTGATATTTCTCACCTGACACGGAAATAAAAAGTTTCGAATACGGACCTGCAATTTTTGAAATTTTTTCCTCTCGATCTGATGGAGAATATGTATAGTAACAAGCTTGCCAAATATCAGCGACAAATTTGCCATATTGACGAAGATATGGAAGTTTATAGTTTTAGCACTTTTGCAAAAAACACCCTGTATCTCTGCAACTAATAGCCTTATGTGACATTTAAACCCTCAATCCTCATTAATTTCGAGGTCCTCTATCTCCAGTAAGCCGTTGTCCTTTACGTCACGAATCACTCTGTATATGTATACCTTCAAGATATTTTAGCGGAATACTCACAAAAAAAAGTTTGATAGTATCTGCTGCTACGTTCATCCTAAATTTGGTCATAATATGTAGGGAACACCTGGAATAGTCGCATATGAAAATTTCTCCGTTATTATAGTCACAATGGGAACACACTTCCCTCATTATCAAATTATTCCTTGATTCTTCTATAGGATCATATTCCTTTTCATCTTTAACGATTCCGATATGAACCCTGTAGAAGTCTTCAGTCAGTTCAGGGTGAGCCACGTAAAATCTAGAAAAATATCGAAATTATTATCTATTTACCTAAGTAGAGGATACTTGTTCATTCATGCAAGTGAAGTGAGGTTATTGCTTCTAATTATGCGCATAGCGGTTGAATCTGTGAGGCGTCACTTGAGCATCATTCTAGACTAGAGTATTCACGTAAAGCATGTAACGTGCGTTCAAAAAAATTCTGGTCAAGTAAGCTGTGGATTCTATTTTTCCCCTCATAAACTCTTAGGAAAAATAGAATCCACAGCTTACTTGACCGATTTTTTTTTGAACGCACGTTATAATGAATAAAACAAAATTTTTACTTCGATGATATCTAAATCATGAAGAAATAAGTGTGTCACGAGCAAACTATCAATTAGATTTGTGAATGTTGTGATGTGTTTACTGATTCATTTCTTGAATACTTCTGATGAGTTTGTAATTGAGAAAAAAACGCGTTTGATATAACTTTGTATAATACTTTAAGGGAGTCCCCAGCCTTCGGGCTAGGGTAGGCCAAAAAAATCAAAATGAAAAAAATGAACTGGATTTAGTGTAGGCTGAAATAAAATTTATTTTCGTTCGGGCTCACAATAAAAGGTGAATTTAATGAACGAAATTGAACATAATTGACCTATTCTAATGTTTATGCTATTTTAATGTGCATTCCTCATGACAACCGTACACAAAATATTCAGAAGCACTACGAGAAATTTCAAAAGTCTACTGAAACATTGAACCATAGAAATGTATGTCTTTTGCAAAATGTGAATGTATTTCAATCAAGAGTTCATAAAAAATTCATATTAAGGTCATCGAAAAAATCCTGTAATCAACTCGGTTATTAATCTATCGACTAATGATCTCGAACGTTGAAATATCTCGACCATTAGTCGCTGTCTTTAATAACTATTTCATGAGTTTTCAGGGAAAATTTGTATGCTCTCATTTTGTCGTTATATTTTCATAATACAAGTATTCAAGTAAAGTCCTGATCAGGTGCTTTTGAGCGCCCGATCATAGGTGAAGCATCAAAATTATATTATCTCAGAATTTTGTATAGGACTTGAAATTCTTGCGAAGTACGAGTATATGAGTACAAAATCACAGCACGATCGAAATTATCTTCTGGAAGTTATTCAAAAAATTAAATATGTAAAAAAGTGAATAAGCAAAAATTAAATTCTATGGTCCTGATGATGCGATCATCTTGAAATTCTGCATGAACATTCAGTATATCAATTTCCACCCACAAAATAAATTTCACTCGAATAGGATATTTTGTTATGGAAATATAAAGAGAAAGAGTATTTTCGGCACAAAATTTGAAAATGACGGCATTTGGTCCAAACGATATCGCACTCGTTTGAGTAGAACGAACGTTCAAAAAGAAGACAGCCTACGATCAAAACAGTCTAATCGAAGAGAGGAGAGAAATAAATCGACTGGCAAAACAGTTTTCAGATGTTTCTGAAGAAACTGTGGAATTCAAAGGAAGTGAAGTATTGCCAAACTATTCAAGTGAACTTGATGGTCCTGTTGACTTCTTCAATTTCTTATTGACCATATATTTATAGTCGTTTCCTTTGATGTGATTGAGCCGAATTTGGCACATGTCAAAAATGTATTTATTTTTCAAAAAATTAAAACTCAATTTTTTTCTTTGTTTTTTCCCTGTAATATGTTACCATAAAAATACTGAATGAAATAAGTTACTCATTAAAAAATGATATTCCGTTAATACAATCTGTGCCATATATGGGAACATGTTGAAAATGTCAATTTTTTCGAAAAATAGAGGTGTTAAATTTTTTTTATCATTTTTTCCTGCTGTCTAGTAGCATAAACTACTAAATATAATTTTTTCACTGATTATAAAAAATCATGCAGTAAGGGAAGAAGAAAGAAGCTACCGAGCGCTTCCTGGACTAGGCCTACTTTCTCAGAGAACAAGTGTCCGGATAGTGGGTACTTCCCGGAAGGTTGCCGAAAAAATAATATTTCATAACTCGAGCGTAGCACAGACTTCTTTGAAATACTTACATACTTTGTTTTGATGGAATGGGATACGGTTCAAATAGATATTTGTAGCGTTGAGCAGCTTTGAATGAGCCGTAATATTCAATTTTTTTCTTCGTTTTTTCCATAAAACATTTATTTGTGAGGAAACAGATCTCTAGAAATGCATCTGTAAATAAAATCAAATAAGGTACTATTCCTAAATTAAATATTTCATGTTGCTTCTAATAAAAATTTATGAAAAATTTCATTTTTCTAACACATTTTAAGCAATATCACTGTTGAAAAATATTTTTTTTACTTCATGAAAAAAAAGTGGTAAAAAATACATTTTTGTGAATTATACAGATTGAAGCTGTTCAGTTATCATTTACAAAATTTTGAAAACTTTGTTTGCTTTAGTATCAAGAAATTTATTGTCACAAGAATCACATGGTTTGTTGAAATTCAACTATTTCAAATATTACAACTCGAACTTTCTTAGAAAACAAAAACTTGTTCGGGTAACTCAGCTTCCTCTTGTTAACCTGTAGCATTTCGAACATTGCACAACAGAATTAATCACTTTGGGTGTTTTTTCTGTGCAAAGCCATCATGCAGGTTCTTGATTTTTTATCGAATATGTGATGTTCCGGAAGTTGAATATTCCTTTCTTTATGGAGGGTGTTTCAAATTACGCGTTTATTTTTATGAAAATGGCTTCGTACACGATATAACATTTTTATTTGAAGCCGGCGTTCTGTGGAGTAATTTAAGGAAGTCACGTAAATTTCATGGTTTACATGATGGTCCATCTGAAAGCACTAATAAATTAATAACTCCGTCAGTGATATAACGTTATCAAAGATGACACATGAATTCAATTAAATGTATTCATCATAAAGAAAGTATAAATTCTAAAGTGAAATAATTGAGTTGCGTAGCATGCAGTCTGAACAAGCTTGTATACTGTCACACTATTCAATAACCGTTGATAAACACTCTGATTAGATTCAATAACTGAAGGAACAAGTTTCGAAATCAAAATTGTCAGGAAATCAGAAATTGAACTAATAAAATCAATCAAATAAAAAATATGCACAAAGGATAGCCTTGAATCTAATGGCATATACCTTGAAGCTGATCTGACGGAATATGCGGTAATTTCTTCATCCATTCTCTCAAAATCATCAAAGTCTCAGCCATGTCATTTTCAGTTTTACCGTTAAGAGCCAGCACTTCCTTGCGTGCACTTTTCAAATCGCTTAGTTTCATTTCTGTAGCTTTCACTTGAATGATTGTACTACCTTCTTCAACTGATTAATGCGCGAAACTACATTCCTATTGCAATTTTCCTGAGGACAAACTTGAACAATTCAAGGTAGACCAGCTGAAAACCAAGTAGGTATTCAAGTTCAGTTTTAAGGAAATATTCCGCATATAATTATATGTTTTTGAGTTTTCTTCCAATTTATTCATGCTCATTAAAATGTGCTTAATAAGAAGATGAAATGAAAAAAGCCATTTTGCATTATAGTTTGATTCCTTATAGGCAACGATCTTCTCATACTTGAGTTCACAATATGATCAAAAAATTCTAATTACTTATCCTGTAAAATGCAACGTTCTCGAGATATAGGGTTTTGAAATTGAAAAAAAATCGGAACCATTTTTTGTACAGCTTTAATAATTAAATCATAATAAGTATAATGTTTACGAATCTCTTCTAATAAATTGGTGAAGGTTTTGAAGGGTTGGTGATTGTCTCGGTGATTGTTTACATCCCAATTTCTACGCTAAAAAAAGTACGGTTTTTGAGACGACCAATAGAACCTCCAAGGTTTTCTACAAAGAGTGTTGTTAGTCATACGTTTTAAAGACAACCTTCTTCGAAAAAAAAACCAACTTTCATGTTGAAAACTGTAAAAATAATGACCATGTTTTTCAACATAAAAGATAATTTTTTCGTGAAGCAGTTTGAGTCTTACTGAGAATCCTTTCTAGAATATAAAAAATGAAAACATGGTGATTAATCATACATACTAGATAAAAACATAAATTAACAGAAGCTAGATGTAAACAAATTAAAATTATTTTTATACCGCTAATGGATACCTACTCTTTGATTGACACCTGGTAATTTGAGTTGAAATAATTTCTCCTTTAATTATAATTATGCGTAAGTATGTGGAAACGCTGAGATCTAATTGCATGCTCATATTATGCGCATATGAGTTACCGACAATAACATACAGAGAGATATTTCAGTTCAAATAGACGAAGTATACACAGCTCTGTATTTTTTCAAGAACAGGTAAGTAATACGTAATATATTGTATGTCTCAGACTGCGAGGTCTTCATAAAATGTTAGATGCAATCAGTTTTCAGTATACTTTTCATTTTCCAATAATCACAAAAATCTGTAGTTTAGAAAATTTTCAGACTTAAAATTTGTGACGGAGTGTCAAATGTTCAGGGTACATGTGTGGGCGGGTCAAAGCTACCTATCGGTGTGTGAACTCTTGGGATCACTCGTTCGACGAACGTATACATTCGTGATAGTCTGAGCTTAGATTTTTATAAATTGCATTAATTATATCCATTCAAAATGAACGTATACTTTCGTCAGAACGAGATAGTGTCCATCAACTGTTTTTGAATAGTGTAGCAGTAGTATACAAGCTTGCTCAGACTGCATGCTTTGCAACTCAATTTGTCAAATTTCACTTTAGAATTTTTACTTTCTTTATGATGAAAAAATTTAATTGAAATAATGTGTCATCTATGATTTCGTTATATCACTAACGGAGTTTTATTCAATTTCAACATTATCACATAGAAATTAACTGTTTCATTTTACTCTACGTAGTGAATTGTCTCTTGAAATTTTTGAAAATTTGACCAATAGTGCTTTCAGGTGGACCATCATGTGAACCATAAAATTTACACGATTTCAAACACTTTTCACAGAACGCCGGCTCCAAATAAAAATGTTATATCGTGTACGAAGCCATTTTCATGAAAATAAACGCGTAATTTGAAACAACCTCCATGAAGAACGGAATACTCAACTTCCCGACACATCCCATATGACGGTAAGCTCGAAAATATCGGCTACAATTATTATAATTTTCCAGTTAGGGTGAATATTTTATGGTTATAAAATGGTTTTAAATTTTCAAATTTTTATTTTTCGGAATGTCTGAGCTAATCCACAGTCTTACTGGGACACCCGGTATATTCCGATGCTATATAAGTTAAATGTTCACTGCAACATGATTCGATGAATTAATAATGTGGCAAAATGATTGCATGAAACATAACAGAAAGCCCAGACTTGTAACGGTAGCTTTTCCACATTTATCTAACTTTTCTAGTCAAATCTAAAAACTATCTACGAATTTCAATCTTACCAAAGCTTCTGACTTGTGTAATATTGTTTGCAAAAGAAATGAATTTGGTTAACGTCATAAAATATCATCGCGAAAGACTGAAAAAATACGATGAATTTGTGAATTTCGCATCTGCGATCAAATTAGTGAAAATGGTTGAACTAGGTCAGTTCCTCCCAAGACCATGAACAAGAATTATTTTATTCATAATATTTTTAAGGTTATGTAAATATAGTTGAACACCATAGTAGGATATAGTGATAGGAAAAATAACATCTTTGGTATGATTTTGTTAATGAGTAGGATGAAACACCAAATCATAATTTGTTACGAGAAGACTAGAGATGTTCATGAAACTATCCTCGTAACATTATCAATTTTTATTTGAATTGGAGTGCTTACGGCTAGGTCAGCTATTCGGGAACTGCGACCAAGTAGTCTTTTGTTTTGTACCTGACTTATTCGTGGAAACATAAGGAGGTCGTCAATTCCGTTGATAAAACCTCTTGGGTGTCTAGGACATATTTGCCCATATGGATTGTTCTTAAGCCAGTCAGCTCTGGGCACTTGCATACCACGTGTTAAGCTGTTTCTGCTTCCGTATCCACAAAGCCTGCAAATCTCATCTGTCAGTGCCCTGACAGCAATCCCACCATCACCCCAAGCACAACTCGTGACAGCTTCATGAGCTTCCTTGTATATACAGGGTGTCTGTGAACAAATGCGAGGGAATCATAAGGGGTTCTTATTTTGAAACACTAGTAATAAAGTTATAGGATCAAAAAAAAAATATGTAAGTCACATCTGCTCAATGAATCATATTATGTATAGTTTTATGACTCAGTGTTGTTTAGGACTCTTAAAAAAATTGAAACTGTCAACTCGTCATCGCCTTCCAAAGTCTGTATGTTGGAAGATAGGGCGATTTCGAAAAAAAATCATATGAACTTCTTCTGCTTATTTTCATCGAGGAATCATCTCCCCAAGGTCCTTGCATTTGTATTGGTGAAACCATCACAAATTTTTCGGACTGAGTAGTTCCAGGGCTGTTTCTCCAGAGTGTTATTCTGTTAATCAGCTACCACTGCTGGGCCGGATTGGTCTTTTTCGAGCCCACAAAAAGGGTCACTTTCAGCAGCGATTTTTTCAGATAAGGAGTTTTCATAATAAATATGCTGGTTGAGTTAGCCGTGAAAAAATGAATGTTTTTTAGTTATGTACCAGTTTTCAACGATATCGTATGATCTCTGTTTTTAATAAGGTACGACCAATTTTAGTTGGGTTTATCTCCGGACACCTTTCATATCAGAGTGAATACAACAATTCCTGAATATATTCAAATTGAGATAACAGGCGATAATAAAATTTGGTCCCAGGCATAAACCTATCAAGTCATCCAAATTTGACGGATTATCTGGTAATGCATCATTATACGAATGATCACTTTAGATTTCCCCAGTGCAGAACCCTCAACGCAAATCATGAAATTCCATATAGCGCCAAGGGAACCGACATAATTTTCGCATTACGACCGATATGAAACGAGCTAAATTATGGCTATTACCATAGAGCTATCGGCAAAATCATCGATTTCTGACTTCCGTTGAAGGACTGTGTTAACAACGCCTACAACTGGAAGGTTCATTGTTCGTTGAATTGCAAGGCAGTAGGACCGGATGCTGAGAAGGTTCGCCAATTCATTTTCTGCTACGAAGAATATGCATGATTGTATGTTTCGAGATGCTATAATATAAACTCAGGAAGCAACAAATATGGTGTCCAGTTCAAAGTAGTTGATAGTCCGAGCTATAAATTTTTTTATGGTATATTCGAAAAGTTTTATTATTATGGCACTTGGAAACTTTTTGAAAAGAAAACCACCTTTTGTGTTCACCAACTTTTGGAAAATTATTTTTTTCATCATCAGGACTCTGGAAAAAATATCAAATAAATCAGGAGCACACTTTGATTGACCTAATATTCAAATCAACAGATCATAAAAAATAAACAGTTCAAAGGCCAGGAAAAGGAAAGCAAGACGAAAAAACGCCGAAAATTGCAACATATACAAAAATACTTAAAATACAAACAATTATATTTATACATACAATTCTTTTTACAATACAAACATAAATGAATAGTATCGAAATAATCGTTTTAAAATTCTGTAAAATAAGTAATAGCCAAACTCTCAGTGCTCAGAGTACTGTTCAAGGATTGCTGTGAGTGTGAGTATTATTTAATGAAATTTTGAAGAATTATTTTTAAAGAATGTATTCATTAATGTTTATATTATGAAAAAATTATACGTATACCTACATCAATCATCAGTATTTTTAAGTTTTTTGTAATTCTGTTAGGGTTTTGTGTGATTTCTAGTCCTGACTCGCGTCCTCTCTGATGTTTTCAAGCCGTTTGTTTTTTGTGGTCTATTCTTTTTAAATTTATGTCGACGAAAGTTTACTTCGGATCTACTTTATGCTCTCTCTAGAGCCCGATGATGAAAAAATTAATTTTCGAATCGTTGGCCAACACATAAGATGCTGTTTTTTGTGTTCCCTCCGACATTATTATACTGAAAAAAAACCAGTCTCATATGTACAGGTAGTCGATATTTATTAGAAAATCTTACTCTATTTTTTCATTTCTATTGAAATATACAGGAGGTCTACTTTCAAAGTGGCCAAACTTCAAAGGGGGATTATACGAGTGATTTACAACAAAAAATTTCATATAAAACATGGTCGAAATGTTAACGGGTATTCTCCAATTCAACATTTTTCGATTTCACGAAATATTCCGATTTTTTTTCCTAAAATGAAAATTTTTCAGTTTTCCTAGTGGTCTCATCAAATTTGACCACATATCAGGAAAGGGCAATGAATTTGCTACAAGTTAAGAGAGTCTATGTGCAAAAAAACTCCTATTACGGGCGAAGGGGTGAATATTACGATTCGGAATTTAACAATATTAGTCCTATTTTTCCAATGGGTTTCCCAATGAAAATACCTCATTTTGTGTACCTACTTGCGAATGGCATATCAACTTTTGTGCTAGCTGCTCATCCTCCGTCATAATATCATGGCTAACATGACAACAACGAAAAACTCCAAAGATTCCGAACCTAAATTCACTTTATTTTGAAGCAATCTTTGATTGAAATTCAATACAATTTCACGAAAATAATCAAGTAATATTGAATCTAAATAATGAGAAAAAAATTAACCTCGTTTCTTGATACATTTGACACATTATTTTCGTACGCTAAGTATATGAAAGCAGAATCTCAGCACGATCGGAATTATAATCTGGAAATTATTCAAAAAATGAAATATTTGAAAAATCAATAATTCAAAAAAATAAATTCTATGGTTCTGATGATGCGATTCTCTTGAAATTTCGCATTATCATTCAGTATATCATTCTCCATTCACAAAATGAACTTCAATCGAATCGAATATCCTGTAATGGAAATATAAATATTCTCCTTCTGAATATTTCAATTGGTTCTGTTGACACTATGGCCACATTTCCTTAGGCTTTTTATGAGCATCTGGCACGTGCCCACAAAATTTCATCTCGAATGGTTTCGTTTTGTCTGAGATATTGAGGAAGAAAAAATTCTGAATGGCCCTATTTTATGAAACCTCTATATGATTTAGCCGGTCAACTAACTTATTCGCGGTATTGGGGATCCGAACTCACCCTGAAAATCTCAAGTCTCTAGGATAATCCCTTCGAAAGTTATCGTGCTTGCGGCTGGAAGGCCTCACGGACAAAATTGAATTTGACCACGGGTTGGTCATCATGGAGTCGAACTCTATCGTTTGGGACCATTTTTGGCTCAAAATTCGAAATCTACAGACATTTGGGCAAAACTATACATCACTCGTTTAAGTGGAACGAGCGCTCAAAAACTACGAATTTCGGCTGCTAAAAATTGCCAGAGTTCTATCTTGATGGATGCTTCAGTACGAAATTGACCTGGAATTCGTTACGGAAGGAAAGAGAGGCAGGATATATTTTCATGAATTTTATTATTAATGATGAAGAAACCCATATGAACATCTCGGAGATTTTTTACCGGTAACAAAGACAAGAAGTTAATCATCAAACCAGCTATCCTGATAAAGATCAAATTTCCAAATATTTCACTGCGCCCTGGAATTCCGCAACAGAAACTAAAATAAAATTCAAATTCCCGTGGAAATCATAACGATAAACGGTCGAGTTCTCCCTGCATTCTGAAATGAAAACACCGATATTACCGATTTTTCCCTTTGATAGCTCACCACGACCAACTTCGTTTCATTTAGTGCATGTCATAAAATCGAATCGGCCGTCTGAGTGCTGATTGAAAAAAAAAATGCATACCGCAAAACTAGGCTGGCAACGACCAGAACCAATCAGGTGTACGCCTGACGAAATGAACTCGAAAACGGACATAGAGCTATCCATATGTATTGCCGATATGATAACTGTTATCCTCATGGTAGAACGTGAAACCCGAAAACCAATTAAGTTATAAATTCGAGCGAAAAATAAATTCAGGAAAAAACGAGAAGAAATAACGCAACTCATTTCGATTCGAATTTGCCAATGCACGATTGGAGATTCCCACGAATAGCAATTATTTGATCAGTGGCGTTGAATACGATGACAAGTAGGGCTACAAAAATTTTTTTTCTGCGGATCGTTAGATGATTCTGACTTTCATGACACAGTTGTTCGAAGAAAAAGCTAAGACTTCTTTACTGTGAGTAAATGTTATAACAATGATTCATTTTGCAATGATTTTAATGAAAATGAATCTATAGTCCGTTCACGAAAGGTTGAGCCGTAGGTTGGCCATGGAAATTTGGCATATTCCACTGTGTATATTAAAATTTTAGGTTTTGTTCTTTATTTTCTTGTCAGATTGATACGCAATGTTGTCAATATTGCATAAATTTCTCTGATAACTCGCAAACTCGTAGGACGAAGCTGGGTACATTCGGCAACGTTGACTTTATTTTACTTTATGACAGTAAATACTGCCAACTTCAGATAAATAGAGAAACGCCTACTATGTTGTCAACCTTTCGTGAACGGACTATACGTTGATCATTTTATCATTTTATTTTGAAGAACACTAGCACTCAAATTTAATTTCATCGAGAATTTCGAAGCACCATAATGAAACTATTTGAGATTATTTCGAAATTAATTCATATCGCTCGAATTGTTTCGCTTTTGAGGAAAAATAGAATGCCACATGCCTGGACTTTGTATAGCTAAGTTGAGGCGCAATCTTCACAGTCTTTACAAAAATATTGGGCTTTTCCTATCCGATGAACAATAAACTAGTCCCTGTTTTGATTAGGTATTCACTTTGGCTATCATAAGGGAAATTTCAGTAAGAGAAATTGAAAAACTATTGCGCAATAATTATTTCTAGAACACAATATCGTGCTTTTGAACCCAAATTTGGAAATTTGAGTAGTTCTCAGTCGATTTTAGAGTTACCTACTGTCATTTCACAATGATCTTTATGGTAATGGTGATGTTAATGTTGAACTATGATATGATTAAATTATGGATATACTGCGAAACTTACATCAACGTTAGTGTTAAGCTTAGAGTAAGCTTTAATTTCGTAAATCGACTTAAACATCGCCATTACCATTGACATCGTTGTGATATGGCAGTTACTGTATTATTATTTCAGAATCCCGCAGTTTTCGAAGGTGTAATACAGTATACTGTTTTTGTTTCACAAGGTGCTGCACTATCAGCGAATTCACTACAGAATTAAATAGAATTTTTTCTACACGACTTTTCATTCCGATCGAAAATAAATATTGAGTAAAACAGAAGGAGGTTTCATTCACTAATGGAATCCATGGTGTAAATTCATATGTCACTCAAGAAGTTACACTGATGAATTTATCATCAGTAGGATTGCCGAAAGATAAATATTTTTTACTGCAACGTAAAAAAGGTGAAAATAATTTTAACGATAAGTTGATCATGTGCTGAAAAATTATCAACTCATTTTCTTCTTATTCCGAAATTCGTGCTCAAGCCATAGGTACAGTAAAACTGCCTATAATTCATTTCTCAATTCATAGAGATATGAAGGGTTCGCCATTCATAATTTGTCAGGCGGATTTTCAGTATTTAAAGCCAATATGTGAAAAAAAAGTCGACAAGTCAATTTTATATTGGGGGAGATGAATTTCGACCTCAAAACTCTTACCTTTGCTTCAATTCCAATCCTTTTCTGTTGAAGCATTAATATTTTGAATAGAACAGGTAGAAAAGTTCAAGTTCAAGCTTCCTAATCTTCAAAACGAAAGGCGATCGATCGTTGCTTTTTTCCATAATTAAGACGTTAAAATAGAATAAGTGTTAGACAAATCCTTGATAGGTCACCTTGTATATACTATTACAGTATGACACCCACTCGAAGAAGATCTAACTCATCTTGTAACTCTTGTTCGATCCTTACTTTCATCCATCTAAGTTCAAGGCCATCACCGTCACGAACCACCACTGTTCCCAGTTGCATGAATTTTTATTTCCAGACCAGTCATCATGCTATAATGACTTCATCTGCGGATATCGATACCATCCTTCTCTCTCCCCATTCTCAATCGAAGGACTACCATCTCTCTCCATCGACAATCAGATGGGATAATCTGCGCTATCATCTTACTTCTGTTTCTTTTTTGGGACGGAAAACATCCCAACAACGGCTGTCACGATCGAGTGCATCTCGTCATTTGGAAAATTACAGAGCGAAGGATTTGAAGAGTGCGTATAATTTGCAACCATAACGACTCTGTTGCAATTTCTACGTCGAGCCACAGTGGATTGAGTGATCAAGGTGGAAGGTCTGGAACGTGCTCTAACGGAGCTCTGATTGCGGGACGAACAGGTCTTGGTTGTTTAATCGGATTATAAAGAAAAAAATTAATCGATGCCTTGATTGTTGAATAATTATGCTAATTTGGGAGCAACCGCGATACGCTTTAAGTAATCGAATACGTCCTCACACATGGAATGAAGTAGATCTTCTTTTTGACCATATCGATTGAAGGCAACAATCACATCACACTAAACTATGATCAAACAGTGAAACAAGACAAATTTAGCTCAAAACCTATGTACTACAAAACTGAACAAATTCATCAATAGTATATGCTTCACATTGAATAATGAAATTGAAAATTGACTTTTTATAAGTGTTGAAGTTTGTCTTCTTTTGGAATTTTCTGGGCAGGATATTGTAGAGTCTACTCACTAAACATGAAACCTTCCAGAAACATTTCTTCCACCCTATTGTGGGCTTGTGGAAACGTTACTTGAAACGTAACCCAGAAGATTTTTTCAGGTTTCAGAAAACATTAAACACTTCGAGAAACACTTAAATTCTACCCTATTGTGGGCTTTTGGAAACGTTACTTGAAACGTATTTCGTAGTTGTTGTTTTTATCAGTTTTATCAGTTTGTTATCATTGAGAAAGTTTAGGGTTTGCAATCATGAAGGTAAGTTATAACTATAATTCTTTGAAATCAAAATGGCACTCAAGAAGAATTATTCGGCAGTCTATCAAACAACATGACCGTGAACGGCATGAAAAATGGTTGAAGCAAGCGTCTCTGGGACACTCAAGAGAACAAAAAAATTCGAAGATGAGTAGAAGACGTCTGAAATTAGAGCGGATAGAATATTTTTTAATTTTATTTTTTTTAATAATGTATCAAAATGTTAATATTTTGTTTATATAATATATTTACATATAAATTATGAAAATGTTATGTCAAAGAGTTTGTTTTGTTTTTGAAATTGCATGTCACAAATAAATTATTTTCAATTGGAAATCATACTGTATTTCATTCATAAATTAGAGAAATTCATAGCCTATTCCTGAAAAAATATGTGAAACTTAAAGAGTGTGCTCTTCAATAAATAGATAAGTATGTCTTTTAAATAGACTTCCAATTTAGCTAAAAGTTTTTCCACTTTTAGCTTGAAATCGTTTAATATTCAGATTCATGAAAAAGTGGAAAAACTTTTCGCTAAACTGGAAGTCTAATTGAAACGTGTCCAAAACAGTTTTGTTGAAACGTGTCTAAGACAGTTTTTTTGAAACGTGTCCAAGACAGTTTTGTCGAAATGTGTCCAAGACAGTCTTGTTGAAACGTGTCGTAGACAGTTTTGTTGAAATGTGCCCAAAACTGTTCAAACGTGTCCAGAATGGTTTTCTTGAAACGTATTAGACGATACTTATGAAACGTTTTATTGAAACCTCTCTGAGGTAGGACATTTCTATTCTCTGAAACGTTTCTGGAACTTCCAGGAGCTTTAAGTAGAAACGTTTCAGGTGTCCATAAAACATTCCTGAAACGTTTCTGATACTGAAATATGTTTAGTGGGATATAATTTCACTGTAGAATGCAGTATTCTCCATCGCAGTTGTTCGGTGAATCGGATAAATATAAGGATGCACTCTTCGTGTGTTATTTGTATTCTCACATGTTGAGAAGTAGCCATGATGTTTTCTAATGAATAGCATCAACCTGTATATAAACAAACCGTAGACTGTCATAATTCCATTTTTCCTAAATTCTCCACGGCAGGATTGTCTGTAGGTCAGTCTGTATATTGTTCTCAAAGCCCACTTTTGTGTAACAGATATCTGGTTCATGAAAATGGAATTTCCCCAAAAAATGTTGTCATATGACAATACTGACTGAAAATTAGAGAAATACAGAAGCTTGAGTATATCCTGATCAACTTGATTCCTGAGTCTCAAAAAGTTATCTATATATGTTCGAGTTGAGCTTTTTTCTTATATATTCTATATGTGGTAACCAATTCACATTCTTGTCTAGTATAACTCCTAAGAATTTCACCGCTATATTAATCATGACTTCAGTGTCCTGAAAGCTGAATTTCTCAGGGCAATTTCTGGTTGTTCTAGCAGTGTCGAAAATCATGCAATCTGTTTTTTGGATGTTCATAATTAACCTGAATTATACTAAATATATAAATGCAGAATCTCAGCACAATCGATATTATATTCTGGAAATTCTGGAAATTATTCAAACAATGAAATATGAGAAAAATAAATAATTACAAAAATAAAATTTTATGGTTCTGATGATTTGATCCCCTGGTAATTTTGCATGACCATTCATTATATCAGTCTTGATTCACAAATGAATATCACTTGAATCGGATATAGGATATGGAAATATTCTTCTTTTCACTATTTCAATAAAATTGTCTATGGTTCCGTTGATGCAATAGTTACAAAATTTTGCATGAAAATTCAGTATAACCGTCTTCATTAACAAAAAAAAGTCACTTTAATCGGATATCCTGTTATGATTCATCTTCTCGATATTCTAATTGAATTTCTGTGGTTCTCTTATCAATATGGCCATATAGTTTTCATGAACATTTATTGTATCAATCATTATTTATGAGATAAATTTCAGTCGAATTGGATATTTTTTATGAAAATATGGAGTTTCTTCTTTTCAATATTCCAATTGAATTTTCTATGGTTCTGTTTATACTATGGCTACAAAATTTTTCATGAAACTTATTATGAGCATCTTGCATATGACCGCAGAGTTTCACTTCGATGGGTTTCGTTTTTTCTGAGATACTCAGGAACAAGAATTTTGATTGGCCATTTAATGGAACACATTGTACTAGTTAACGAACTTAACCGAGCTTTTTGGAAACCGAACTCATCCTGAAAATTTCAAGTCTCTAAGATGATGAATTCGAAAGTTATTGTCTAACGGCCTGCCGGACAGACGGCCCTACGGACATAATTGTATTTGACCACGAATTCGTCATCAGGGAGGCAGAATCCTATCCTTTGAGACCATTTTCGGCTCAAAATTAGAAAATTACAGACATTTGGGCAAAACGATATAGCATTCCTTTAAGGAAAACGAGCTCTCAAAAATGATTCGATTCCTTGATTTTTGAATAACTATGTTAATTTTGGAGCAACCGCGATACGTTTCAAGTCCTAACATGGGCAATTGCGTAGATTTGGATTATTATGGTTATTAGGACCTTATTTTTGACGATCAGGCAAAGTTCAAGTTATGTGTTATAATAATTAATTATTATTGCAACTCTATTTACCACAACTCAAATAAAAAAAATAGTTCAATCTACATATATTAGCTAGAATTATTGAACATGATTCTCATTGAATTGGGGCATCATTACAGTATTGAGTTAATTCATCAAATGCAAAGATGATGTGTTAATCATACATTTCATAATTTGCAACCATAACCACTCTCTGTTGCAATTTCTACGCCGTGCCACAGTGGATTGGGTGATCAAGTTGGTACATCTGGAACGTGCTTTAACGGAGCTCTGATTGCAAGACCAACAGGTCTCGTTCTTGGTTGTTTAATCGGATTATAAAGGAAATAATAAATCGATTCCTTGATTGCTGAATAATTATGTTAATTTGAGAGCAACCGTGATACGCTTTGATTGATCGAATGCGTACTAACAAAGGAAACATACTAAGAAGGTACCAAAACCTTATTTTGACGATCAGAAAAAAAGCCTGAGAGTACTACATGGTATCTTTATTTGCCAATTGATGATGAATTTATTTATGTTCGTTATTATTTGGGTTCGTACAGGACTATTCCGGCGAAGTTGTATAGTTTTTCGGAAAAAATACCCTTGTATTTTATTCCAGTTGCAATATTTTGATATCGGAGATTTAAAATACAATTTCGAATTGATTTTTTCACCTAATCTAACAAAAACTTACTAATTCTGAAGATCGAGTACTAGCAAATCATAAAATTTCGCTACAAAATATCCATCGATAATAAAATTCTCAAGCATATTATTTATATCAGATACATTTCAAAGGTATTAAGTACTTTGAGACCGTTGCAAGTGTATCAAAGCGATTGTAAATATGTATTAGAATTAAAATTATGCATTTCGATGAAGGAAGGATAAAATGATGAAATGATTTAAAGGAATAATGACTGCGCGATCAATGGCTCAGAAGTTGAAAAAGGAGAGCAACAATTGATAATATTATGAGAAATGGACCAATAAATTGTGACTTGATTATCGCATCCCCTAATGTTGATGTTTACAATGCCTGTACAATTTCATAATAGAAAACAAGATACCTGTATGAGAGAAAATAGTTTTAGGTTATTTGTTGTTCACCTACGTTTTTTCCCTCTGTTTTACAACCTACCCTACCGTGGCTCTTTCTGTTTGTGTTTGAAGAGAAAAATCACTTTGACGAGCCCCTCAGTGTTTTGTGTCCCTGTACATATTTCCCATTGAGAATCAATAGTTGTTGTAAGGTTTTTCTTTTTTATGATATTGTATATATAAGAACAAATGTTGACGTATTTTAATTTGTACAAATATTTAGATCTATATATTGTGATGATGACTGTATAGTGAATTCACTGAGGTCAATGAACTGAATTAAAAAAAAACAATTTGATATCATGCAGATAGAAATTACCTTACATATTGGAGTTCACGGTCTCTGTTGATGACCCATTTTAGGGGTTGATCGAATGTATATATTTTTCTAGTCATTTATGTATGTACCATTGTTTCATCAGATTTGAAATATCCTCCCAATCTGATTCTTCACTTTTGGTATTTTTTCTACATAGGTGCCTATGTACCCAACAAACCTCGATATATACTGATGGACAAAATTAGCGCACCACCTAAAATTTCGTTGAATTTTAACAATGGATATCTTCCCAATCTTAGTCGGATTTCAATGTTTTCTTCTCTCAATTGTAGCTCTATTATTGTCGAATTTTCTCCATTCAACAGAAGTAAAAAAAAAAAAAATATTCATGTTTTACAGGACGTTAAAATATTTCATAACTTCCTTAAACCCTTTGGCGTTCACCATATTGATGAGGAGAGAATAAATATATGCCTTATTTTTGGTGAGAACTTATTTATTTATCAGACTGCACAAAACACGTCTGCTCGACTAGTTTCGGTTTTTTTTTAAATTTCTTGACTTGAATTTTTGTTTCCGTGTTATTTTATTTTTATATTTTTAATTGTTGACGAATATGTATGACGACCGATTTTGCTGCCCTGTTGAAAAGCTATGACAGGACTGCTGCATCGTAAGTTGAAATCGTTTATTTAAAATATTCTTTTCATGAATTTTTCTCTTCCTTCGTTGCAGTCGTCTTGTTACTTGGCTTCTGAAGATGGTGATGTATTAACACACCCGAAACTAGTCGAGCAGACGTGTTTTTGCAGTCTGATAAATAAATAAGTCTCACCAAAAATAGGGCCTATATTTATTCTCTCCTCAAAATAATTTCATGTTTTATAGTCAAATGTCTTCTGTGGGCAATGCCAGGTTGCTGAGGCATATAAAAACAAAAAAGAGTTGTAGCCTAGTATCTCTTGAGTATTTTGTTTCTTTAAAAAACAATTTATCTTGGAATCGTCCAGAGATATATAACATTTTATCAACTCCTGTATTTTATGCATTAGCCATGAATGTATCTTCGCAACCATTTGTCCGATTTGAATGAAATGCAAGGTGTTATAAAAATGTGAATATCTCTGAAAGGGTACAGTTAAAGTGCTTTTTAAAAAGCAAAATACTCAGAAAACATCAGGCTACATAAATGTATAGTTTTTAGATATCTGGTATTGCCCACAGAAGGCGTTAAACTGTAATGAAAAAAAACCGAAAATTTAAACGCCCTGTACGGCGTGACGCATATATTTTTTTGAATATCTCCTTTTAGTATGATATTCGCCAATAAAAGAGCTACAACTGAAAAAAACATTCAAATCGGAAAAATGGTTGCGAAGATATTCATGGCTAATGCAAAAAATACAAGAGTTGATAAAATGTTGAATATCTCTGGACGATTCCAAAATAAATTGGTTTGAAAAAAAACAAAATACTCAATAGATACTAGGCTACAACGCTTTATTGTTTTTATATGCCTCAGCAACCTGGCATTGCCTACAGAAGACGTTAAACTTTGACTATAAAAACATGACATTATTTAAACGCCTGTACAACATGTTTCATTTTTTGGAATGAGTGAAATTCGAAAATAACAGAGATACAATTGAAAGAAAAAAACATTGACATCCGACTAAAGATTGGGAGATATCGATTGATGAAATTTAACGAAATTTTAGATGGTGCGCTAATTTTGTCCATCATTATATTATAGCGTCAGCTTATGCAGAACATGACAGGCAAAGCAGTTAATCTGAGACATGGAATAGCGGGAACTGCCCTGAATAATGAATAATCTACAAAAAAATAATTTATCGATAAAGACTGAAAGAAGGGTGATTTTTGCTCTGATATCATTTGAGGTTAGAAAGTGCCAATCTCTTGCGCACTTTATTCTTCCCTCAATTTAACTGAATGAAAATTTATGTATAGTCACACTGAATTATTTTTCTCTCGAATTATTTAACTACTAGTTGTCGAACTGAATGATGGGCTATGAATACTCTTGTGAACTAAATAATTAAAATACATCACCCTATTCTCAAAAATAAATTGAAATAATTCGATTATAACAGATCGTTCTATAAGATGACGATAATACATATAAACAAATGCTAAATGCATTTGCTTCCAAGTACCTCGAAAGATTCGGAGAATCGTCAATAGGAAGATTCTCTTTTGGTTGAATAAAGGCCGTCATTTTACTTGATAATTGAACCTGTTGATCTTCAGAAATTAACATGTAAATGAAATTAGTAGGCATTATGCCACTCCACGATACTCTGTTTACGAACCAAAATATAAATTTTTACCAATAGTTCATGAAATTCGGTTGATGTATTCCACTGTTCCGTGATTGTTCAAAACGATATTCCGTTTCTCCTCAGGATCCCTCAACAGCAAATTACGTCAAAAGCAGAAAACTTTGTTACATGGGCCATTTTATTTGTTTTTCCTTCATTCGGCATCGTTATCGCCGTGAAAAATGGAGTTCTTTCTCGCTGCCGAGAATGTTTTCAACAACTGGTTACCGCTATGTGCGACTGCACTTATTCCATTACATGTTTTGTTGGACCTGGGGTCTGAGTGTGTACACATTTGGGGTTGTTTGAAGCTTTCTGGTGATCAGGATGGACGAGCGTGAGCTGTGTGATAAGAGGGGTTGTGATTCATTTACCTCCCTGTTCACGTTGGACTTGCCCTGTGACGTCTGGCCGAAGACCATAAATTGCACTTGCCGTAGATGGATTTTAGGGGTCGTTATATGACATGCCGTTGTAGCCATGTAGCCGCAGGTATAGAGTGGTTATTACGTTCCGATTTGACCGCTTTTTCCTCGTTTTTCTTGTTTGAAGTCTGGATGGAATCCGATCAACCGTTTCGAGATGGCTGTTATGATCAATGATGAAAAATATGGGAAGAAAAATTGGGTACGGTGGCGGAAAGCGAAATGTGAAAGATTTTTTTTCTGCTGTAAATATGGCTACATCTATATTTGGCTAAATTGTGCAGTCATTGACAACATAAACGTGACATTTTGTTGGGGTAATATCAAATGAACTGAAATTCGACCCAGTTTAACGTACACAAAATTGATCAATAATGACCCATTTAAAGGCACGAATGCAAGAACATAAAGCATTCAGAAGCAATAGTAGTAATGTTAGAAGTCTACTAAAATTTATATTATGTCTTTTAATCTCGTTTTCAAATCTAGTGATTAATGGTTCCGAACTCGCTGTCGTTAATGAACTAGCTGATTGAATATCTATCAAATCACAGGCCGCAGACAACATTTCATTCCATTTTGATGAAAATTACATGTTTTGTTGAATAGAGTCTGAGTGTGTACACATATGGGGTTGTTTGAAGGTTTCTGGTGATCAGGATGGACGAGAGTGTGTACACATATGGAGTGGTTGGAAGGTTTCTGGTGATCAGGATGGACGAGAGTGTGTACACATACGGTGTTGTTTGAAGGTTTCTGCTGATCAGGATGGACGAGAGTGAGCTGTATGATAAGTAGGGTTGTGATTCACTCACCTCCTTGTTCACGTTGGACTTGCCCTATGACGTCTGGTCGAACGCCATAAAATGCACTTGCCGTAGATGATGAAAGTGACCATATCGTGCTGGTATTCCCCAATAAGAGATCAATTTTGTATTGAAACAATGAGTATGTTTGAGAAAAATTAATGGATGCTTTTTTCATTGAGAAGAGAAAGCAAGGTGTATCATGAGCAATAAGAAAGACTTTAGCAGAAAGACTGCCATGCGGCTACGGTGGAAGTTCAATATCCTCCATCTGAAAACTTCAGCGACCAATGCGTAAATTTGGAACTGTATGGTCTCGATAACTTCACTAATAGCATTTTTAATGTATTAAATTGATTTTGGAGCCCAGGCATAGCCCTAAACTTTCAAGTGGTCGCAAATAATACGATCAGATTATGTCGAATCAAAAGAAACTCATCGGTTGCCCATTCGATCATCGTTACCAGAAATAACAAGGCCTTGATACATTCACTGTGAAACCACTGCACCTATCATATTATTATTATTAGATTGTGGTCTATAGGCACAATGCCTGCAAATTTGATTCTAATTAAATGAGAAACTCATTTTTGAGCCATTCGATTGTAAATATTTCATTGAATTATAAAGTATTAAAGATAGGGTTATTTATAAAATAACACATCCTTCAAGTTACTTTCAAGACGTTTCATAGACAAACACTCTTTTTTCGACATTTTCTATGACCAGTCTGCATAAATGTAGCTGAATTTCATTGGTACAACGTTGAATCTCCTCCTTTAATACACGCGTGGTTGTGGGATTGTTGACATAGACTTATGATTTCAAATGATCCCAAAAAAAATCTGATGGTGTTAACTCCACGATAAACAAATCACCGAAAAGAGACCTGAAAATGTCTCTTCACAGTGCATGGTCATTAGGCTTTGGTCGTAGTTTGAATTTTGTAAGCATGTCGACATCTCTTTAGTGCAATTTTTGTCCACGATGACGATTTTGAATTCACGGATTGTCGCAAACAAAACACTCTCAAGCAATATTTTTCTGTTGTGAACTCAACGACGACCATCACTGTGTTTGGCTTCTTTTTCGGATTTTTCCAATTGATCTCTTCAAAGAAGACCAAGTTCAAACACTACAGCCGCAATTCTTACACTTTTTCTGAAATATTGTCCAATAATGAAGGAACGTTCTTCTATCGTTTAGAGATTCATTGTATTTGCCCTATAACTGTCAGCTCTCGATTGGTTGTCAGAGAGTTGCCAACACTTCACTGCATAAATGGCGAGAAATTTCAATCTTGTTTTAATTTTGGGTTTCCCTTCTCAAATTACACCCCATTTTCTAATTGATGGTTGTTTGATAATTCGTTAAAATTACACTCTTCCAGTTTTTTAATGACGTGCTCTTTTAACTATTTTTTTCCTCACAGTACAATGAAACAGTTTCATCCTCAACATTTTCTTCGAAACCATTTGAAAGCTGAATTATTAATTGAAATTATTGAAAATTCATTCCATGAAGGCACTTATCTCAAAAAACGAAATTTTGGATCAGATTTGCAGTTGATATCCCTCGCGATATGACCTAAAGAGAAATATCCAGGATAATATACATATATTTAACTTCGAAATTTACGGACAGATTTTTCATAAAGGAAAAGTTAGCAGAACAAATATGCATGCTGGAATTGCATTCACATGAAAGAGAAAAAAACCAGAATGGTGTATCGCAGGAACATGCAATATTCAATGTCCCTTCTGGAAATCGAATCCATCAGAACCGATTGGCGTAGGCTAGAGTTTAAAGGAAAATCGTTGTGTCAGTTGTTTGAAAATTGCTCAGAATGCACCTTTCGATTCTTTTCAATGACATGCTTTATTCGCCATTTATTCCTTACAATACAATAAAACATAAATTTCACCATCAGAACAGAACGAAACGACTAAACCACTGATACGCTGAATTATAGATAAAATCATTTTCAGTTTACGTATTCTATGAAGAAGCACTCATCTCAAGAAACTTCAAAAAACAAAAGTTCGGAGTAGGTTTGATGGACATATCCCTACGCGGTATTATCTAACGAGAAATCTATAGGATAACATCGATATTTAACTGCGAACAGACCTTCCATATAGAGGAAGTAAACAGAACAAACCTGCATGCTAGAATTGCATTTACATGAATAGGAAAAAAGCCAGAAAGGAGTATCGAAGGGACATGTAATATTCAATATCCCCTACGGGAGTTGGATCCATCGGAACCATTCGACCGCCCCGAAAATATTCGACTTGGTTATATGGGGTAGCTGGATTACAAGTCAAAACGGAGTGTCATTTGTTTTATAATTCGTTTAAATACACCCTTCCATTCTTTTGAAGACATCGCCTATTCGTTATTTTTTCCTTTACAAAACAATAAAAATAGGTTCTGCCATCACAATTTTTCTTTGATACGACTGAACGATCTATACGGCGAATTACCAATAAAACATATTTCGAAGTTTCTTGCGAATTTGTTGGACATTTCCCACTTGGTATTATCTAATGAAAAATATCCAGGAAAATATCCATATTAAACTTCGAAATATGCGAGCACACCTTTCATGAAGAATGTAAACAAAACAAATCTGCATGCTAGTATTGCATATACATGAATAGGAAAAAAGAGAATGGAGTATAAAAGGGGCATGCAATATTCAATATCCCTTCTGGGAATCGGATTCACCAGGACCGATTGACAGCACCGAAAATATTCACCGTGTGTCTATGGGTTAGGCCAGAGTATAAAGGACAAGTTGTTTGGGTCAAAATACACCTTTATTTTTACAATTCAAGTAAACATTGGTATTACTATCAGAATTTTTCTTTGAAACATATAAACGTTTTATGTGCTGAATATCAATAAAAAATATTTTCACTTTCCGTATTCTATAAAGAAACACTCATCTCAAAGAAAAAAAATATTGCAGATTTGTTGGAGATATTTCTACCCGATAATATACTTATTTAACTTAGAAATATTCGAACAGACCTTTTAAAGGTGAACAGAACAAACCTGCATGCTAGGATTGCATTCGCTAGGGGACAAAACCAAATTGCATCTACATGGATGGTTAAAAAAGCCAGGAAGGAGATCGAAGGAACATGTAATATTCACTATCCCCTAAGGGAGTAGGATTCTTCGGAACAGCTCCTAAAATATTCCACGTGTGTCTATGGGCATTGAGTTTAAAAATACTAAATATTTTTAAACTCAATGCTATGGGGTAGCTTGGGTATAAGGGAAAATCGGCGTGTAAGTTGTTTGATAATTCGTCGAGATATTCCCTTTCATTTTTATTAAACGTCCATTACCATTTCTAGAGCATACAATATGCGAACTTTATGGATTACAGCAACTACGGAAGGCGACCCATGACGAAAGCTGTGTGTCGTTACAATGGAAATACAGGGTAGGGTCTCTATAAAGGATTGTAACAGTGCAGTTGGCTTTGGATTAGTCTCATTTTGCCGCTTCCTATGCAAAACACAAAATTATGTGATCATGCTATGCTCTGATTGGTTAGATATTGGTATTCTGAAGCGGCAAAGTGATCCAAAGCCAACTGCGTTGTTACAATCATTTATGAGATTCTTGTATAAACTGTTCTCATATATTTCTTAACATTATTTTTTGTTCTTATTTTGTGTGATGTGCACATAAATAAACCATCCTAACTCCACTGCGAGTTTCACTTGGTTTGTTGAGGATTCAGAACCCTCTACACTCCATAATCTCACTGAATTCAATAGACTTACAATCTATTGAATTCTACACTGCTACGTCAATGGAGTTACAAACCGTTGAAGAAAGTAAAGAGGTCTTTAGAGGATAACCTCAAAAGATAAATGGTCCTTCTAGCTTTCAACCATAAGTCCATTGAAAGAAGTCAAGCCGAGCCGCAGCCAGATGCCTCAGTATCAAATCTTTACGTCCAGGCCTGCTAAGAAGAAATATCTGAACAATTATGAAAGCAGTCCTGAACCAACAAATACAGATCCCTGAGCAGATGAAGGAAATGCACTCTAACATAAAACAGAATACCAAGGAACGGAAAACGAAAGAGTACTTGAAAAGGAAATCCGAGGAACTAGAGGAACTATGGAGCACATTTGAAGCGAACCACGACGTATAACTAGAGGCCATACCAGAAACACACGAATACCACGCCAAAATTTTTAAAATCAAGCCGCAATACGCACTGATGCCATGGACTATCAGAACAAATTTCGCTTAGAAATAACAGACACACTCTCTGGGAATGCAGTCACAATCCGAAACAGACTTAAATTACATCTTGCAGAATTTCATATACAACTAGCCAGGATTTGGACCCATAATGAAGCCTATCAAAAGCCCTGCCGCTTTCAGAAGGAAGCAGTCCAGGCTAGAAGGACCATGTATCATTAGAGAATACCCTCCAGAGGTGTACATTTACAATACAAAGAAAACAGGTTTTAGCATCAAAACTTTTCGTCGTAACGACTGAACTACCTATACCATGAATATTAATAAAAAATATTTCCAATTTTCGTATTCTCTGAAGCAGCTCTCATCTCAAATAAAAAAAATTTCCTACAGATTTGTTGGAGATATTCCTACCCGATGTTATATTACGAGAAATATCCAGGTAATATCCAGACATATGCAGAGAGACCTTTAATAAAGAGAATGTAAACAGAACAAACCTGCATGCTAGAATTGCATTTATATGAATGGGGAAAAAGACCAGAAAGAACTATCGAAGGGACACGTAATATTCAATAGCCCCTACGGGCGTCGGATTCATCAGAATCGATTGACAGCCCCGAAAATATTGAACCGGGCGTAGGCTAGAGTTTGAAGAAAATCGGTGGGACAGTTGTATGAAAATTGGTCATAATGCACCTTTTCATTCTTTTCAATGACATGCTTTATTCGCCATTTTTTCCGTACAATACAACAAAACATAAAATTTACCATCAGAACTTCTCTTCGAAACGATTGATAAGCTGAATTATTAATAAAAATATTTTCAATTTACGTATTCTGTGAAGAAGCACTCATCTCAAGAAACTTCAAAGAACAAAAGTTCACAAAAGTTCAGAGTAGATTTGTTGGACATATCCCTATGCGATACGAGTATTATCTACCTAACGAGAAATCCAGGATAATATCGATATTTAACTTCGAAATATGCGAACAGACCTTCCATATAGAGAAAGTAAACAGAACAACCCTGCATGCTAGAATTGCATTTACATGAATGGGAAAAAAGCCAGAAAGGAGTATCGAAGGGACATGTAATATTCAATATCCCCTACGGGAGTCGGATCCATCAGAGCCGATTGACAGCCCCGAAAATATTCGACGTGGGTCTATGGGGTAGCTGGAGTATAAGGGAAAATCGGCGTGTCAGTTGTTTGATAAATCGATGAATCGGAAAATGGCAGCAGATCAGAGTTCCGACCTGATAGTCATATACTTTAGTCCTGACATGTGTTTCGTATTCAGATTTTATTCAAAACTTTCTTCGAAGACGTTATGGTAAAAGTTGCTCCTGAAAAATTCAGCGAGGTTAGGGTGAAAAATGACACGACAGAGGTGTAGGAAAAGAAGTTTCAGGATAGATGGCGAAATTCAATTTCAAAAATATTTCTTGCATTGATGTTGAATATTTCGTGGAATTTCGTCCTGTTTTGTGTTATTATTTCGTAGCCGTATGATGTAGGAAATGACGGTTGTCTCAATTGAGGAGTTTTTTTTTGTATGAAAAGACAAGGATAGACCCTAAAATCTGTTTCAATAATGTGATCAAAAAATCAGAACTATCATCTCCAACAGTTGGAAAGATTTCTTTTCCATTTCATTATCTATGCATCCTTAGAATGTTGAACTGACGTGAAATTCATGATCATTTCACACAAAAGGGCAATATTATCATAGCATTTTAATAGTTTATGTTCCATATGCCATTGATTCGGACTGAAAAGTTGAGTTCATGTTTGATTAGGATAAAACTAATCAATAGCTTTCTGGAGTTGGAAAATTTTTGAGGCAGGTGAAAAATTTACAGAGCAGTTGAAAAAATTGACGCGCAGATTTCAATGGAGGTGTACAGGGGCAGGCCTAATATTGATTAGAGTTGGCAAATCTTCAAAGCAATCGGTAAATTTTTGAAGCAGCTGAAAAAATTTTCAAACAAATGTGCAGATTTCAATAGAGTTGTACAGAAGCGGGCCTGATGTTGAGTTGGTAAATTTTCGTAGCAGTTGATAACCGGAGTAGTTGGAATACTTATGAAAGAAAAAATTTTTAAATGTGACTTAGTTTGACATTCTTCAAAATGAAGTTTCGTACCGATGCTAATAAATAAGGTAGAACTAAGTCCACGTTCATCTCGACAAACTTGTGCAGATAATAGTGACAATTGTACAAATTCGGGTTAGAGTGCATTCTGGGAATTTGACCCAATGTATAATTAAAAAAATGGTATTGATCGCGATATTGCTTATGAGTGTTTGTAAAAATTAATGATTTCTCATCTTTTACATTATCCTACAGCAGGAAGATGTGAAATTTTTAGATTCGACTTATGGATTGTGTAGTAAAAAACCATCTGGTACCAATTTGCATTATTTCTCTGGGCCTGGCAGTATTTTTTGTGCGCTTGTTCTTAGGGAAAGAACTTGCAATCAATTCGCCCAAATGATTGGTAATTTAGAATTTTGGTCCGGTTATGGAATCCGATCAATATCGATAGGGAAAGAGTTGAAATTTTCAAGATAGGTTTGGGACCTGAATATCTTATTTGAGTTCTTTAGTGGGAGTTACAATATTATCCGGCATTGTCTACAGTTGCACCTTCGCATCTTTCCAAGGGAACTGCTGACACGTCACTTCCTACCGTGCATCGTATGAATAGATACACACAGGTTATTTGCATTGTATATATTCAGTCTTGACATTAAACTCATATGTGTCGTGTCGTTCATTTTATCGGATCAAATTCCTTTTTTAAAAAAACTGATTTTGAATCCTAGAAACATAATTCGGGCAAGTTTGGTTGAGTAGTTATTGTCACTGAAATATTTTCCTAATTTGAATAACTGCTTTTCCGGTCGATATTAGTTCAGTACTCGAATAGGAATTGCTGATGTGCTTATGTCTGCCAAATTTCATACGGACGTATAGTTCGTTCACGAAAGGTTGAGCACATAATAGGCGTTTCTTTATTTATCTGTAGTTGGCAGTATTTGCTGTCATAACATAAAATAAAGTCGAGGTTGCCGAATGTATCCGGCCTCGTCAGACAACTCTATGCAATATTGACAACATTGCGTATCAATATGACAAGAAAATAAACTACATAACCTCAAATTTCAATATACACAGTGGCAAGGGCGTAGCCAGAGGGGGGGGGTTTTGGGGGTTCAAAACCCCCCTCAAAATGTTTCAACGTTATTTTTTGTTGCAAAAATAATCTTTCATTTTGCATTCAAACCAACTTATCTCCGAAAATATAGTAGGAAAAGATTATTGAATTCTTAAAAACATAAAATACTTGCTACAGAAAGCGACCCTCACAATTCCCGGCACCTACAAAGTCAATTGCCAAAATGAGTTCGTCAACTTTTTTGAATAGTGGACCCAAAAATACTGAGATTTGACCAAAAACCGTTACTTTTAAGTGTTATACGTAACTAACCACACTCATAAGAATCTTGCTCAAGAATGACGTTTGACACCCTGTATCTCGCTTATGCTTATAGAAAACGGGATATATTGTATAAGGCAAAAATGATTCTCCTGATGTCCTCTATACAAAAATATATGTTTGTCCAGTTTATGATGAAACACCCTGTATATCATTCATATTACAAGTTGACATCTCTGAATAGATTTCTCTTGTAATTTTGCAATTTGTATTGAAAGGCCTCTTATATTTTTTCAAAATTAGTGAAACAACAAGCACCCAAAAATCTTGCATTTATTGAAACAGTGCAACATTTCATTTTACATCCTGAATGGGCATTTCCAGTTATTTCCAGGAAAAATCATTATGGAAATGATATTGACCCTAGCAAAATTAAAGTGATTAACCGTTTTTCATTTTTCAGTCGGGTTTTCAAGAAAAACTATTGAAATCACCAGAATAAGCTAGAGTGTGACGTTCGCGTTGGCATAAATTTCATTGGTTGAATGTTGAATCACAGTTTTCAACTGTGCCAACTTAACAATCTGCGGAAAATTGTCATTATGCTTGATTATTTCGTCATCATTACGCGACGTTTCAACTTCAACGATTATTGAAATCGCATTTTCAATATTCACCTAAAAATAGTATAGTTATATAATCAACACCAACACTTAGTTCTGTACATGAAAAAATCCTATATTTTAACATAGGTACAAGAAATGTTCATTGTTTATCTCCTATAAGCAAGTCGTGTCGATGGCTTTGTAATCTATTCCTAACATACGCTCAGAAATCCCCAGGAAGTCTTATCGCCAATATGCCAGTAATATTTTCGAACAATAAATGCATCCCTCAAAGTCTCTCCTCAAACAGGACGTCACACGTTATTGTTGTGTGCAGTTTCGCTGCACATTATCAGATTACTTTCCAACATAATGACAAAGTGGGCACAATTCCAGCTTTGTTCGAAAATAGGGAACTCTGGCATATGTCCACGCGGCCATTAGCAGTATTACGCCCTATTTGGAGGTCCGGTAATTTCATAAAGGTTATTAGTTCCAAGGACGCTCTCACCCCATCACTGGCATTATTAATGTCCTGGGTGCATGCGGTCGACAGAGTATCAAGGTGCCGTTCGCCCTACGTCAGGCAGGGTCAGTTTTATAAGCTCTCGTGTGCATCCCTGATGTGATTTAGCTGGAACTTTCCAATTTATAAGGGACTAAGTTCACTGCCAGGATGTGATATGGAGAAAATGTTGAAGGGTTGTATTCAATACCTCAAGCAGATTAGGAATGGTAAGGGTTGAGAATAATGGTTGTTCTTGATTCATGTTGTTCGTAATTGGAACTGATGATTCGATTCGAACGTCCAATATAATAGCCAAGAAAAGTAGGATTAGCCTTCTCATTTACTGAAATTCATGATTTTCTTTGTTATCGATAACCTAAGGTTGGTTTGATTTTATGCTATTCAAAAGAAAATTTCATGTTCCTGTCGTTTTAAAACTTTAATAATTACCTTTATTGACGATAAGTTCAAAATCCTTCTCGATTTGATAAATATTTATGTGATATTAATGGAACTTCTTTCTATCATATACAGGGTTGGTACAAAGAATGGAACCAATGAAATATCTTCTGAACGAAAAATACAATATTTATAAAGTTTTGCAGGTCAGTGCAATAGTGCAATATGCGTTTTATTTACTTGATGGGATTCAGCTGAAACTTTCCAATTTATAAGGGACTATGTTCACTGCCAGAAAGTGATGTGGAGAAAATGTTGAAGGGTTGTATTCAATACCTTAAGCAGATTAGGCGTGATGACGGTTGAGACTAATGGTTGTTCTGGATTCATGCTGTTCGTAATTGAAACTGATGATTTTATTCGATCCTCCGATATAAAAGCCAATTAAAGTAGGATTAGACTTCGCATTTACTGAAATTCATGATATTTTTTGTTGTTATTAACCTTAAATTGGTTTGATGTATGCTATTTAAAAAACAAATTTTTTGTTTCTGTCGTTTTGAAACTTTGAATAATTATCTTCATGAGAGATAAGTTCAATCTTCTTTTAGATTTGATCTATGTTTATGTGATATTACTGAAACTTCTTTCTACCATATACAGGGTTGGAACATAGTATGGAACTACTGAAATATCTTCTGAACGAAAATGACAATATTTTTACAATTTTGCAGGTCAGTGCAATAGTGCGAAATGCTTTTATGTACAGGATCAATTTTATATGCTCTGGTGTGTATTCTTGATGGGATTTAGCTGAAACTTTCCAATTTATAAGGGACTTAGTTCGCTGGCAGGAAGTGATATAGAGAAAATGTTAAAGGGTTGTATTCAATACCTCAAGCAGATAAGGTATTGTGAGGGTGGAGAATAATGGTCGATTTTGATTCATGTTGTTCCTAATTGAAACTAATTAGTGGATTCGAACGTCGAAGATATAATAGATAAGAGAGGTAGGATAAGCCTTCTCATTTTATGAAATTTGTCATTATTATCAATGAGCTTGGAATGGTTTGGTGTTTTTTTCTGATGACGCTAATGTTAATTCGAAATATTTGAAAAGTGGCCTTCTCCAGTTCTAAGTTTTATATCCCCTTTATTTGATCCATATTTGTGTATGATATTCCTGGAACTTTATACAGAGTGTTAGCGAATAAGTAGGATAAATTTCAGGATATGATTCCACATGTAAAAAAAATAATGCCATTTTCTTTATAACTTTTGTCCGCTTATGCGTCATACTATGTAGACAGATAGGTTTATATTTAATACCTCAAGCAGATTAAGCATGGTGAAGGTTGAGAATAATGGTCTTTTTTATTCATGTTGTTCCGAATTGGAACTGATGATTGGACTCGAACGTCGTAGATAAAATACTGAAGAGAAGGAGTTGGATAAGGTTTCTCATTTCCTGAAATATATTATTCTTCCTTTTGTTATTAATAAGCATAGAATGATTAGGTTAGGTTAGGTTTGTTATTAAAAAGCATAGAATGGTTGTGTTTTATTTGAAAGGAATGTGTACTTATCGATGACGCTTAGTGAATATATACAATAAACTTCAGGAGATGATTCTGCATGTAAAAAACAATGCCATTTTCTTTATATTTTCTATCCAGTAGTGCGTCGTACTTTATTGAGAAACAGACTACCTCTAAGTGTTGAAGCTTTGTTATTGACTCTCTCAATTTCACTGATTCGAAATCAACAAAAATAAGATTCTGCTGGTTATCAGCTGTTAGAGAGGATATTGGTTGGTCTTGGTTGAGCGGTCGAAACCTTGTGGCTTAGAAGGCATTTTAATGTCGATCCTGAATTCGGAAACTTGCAAACTTTGACATATGTCCATTCGGCCATTAGCAGTATCACGCCCTATTCATACGTCCGGTAATTTCATGAAGGTCTTCAATTCCAAGAACGCTCTCACCCCATCGCTGGCATTATTAATGTTCTGGGTGCATGCGGTCGACAGAGCATCAAGGTGGCGTTGGGCCTACGTCAGACAGGGTCAGTTTTATAAGCTCTCTTGTGCATCCCTGATGTGATTTAGCTGGAACTTTCCAATTTATAAGGGACTAAGTTTGCTGTCAGGAAGTGATATAGGGAAAAAGTTGAAGGGTTGTATTCAATACCACAAGCAGATTAGGCATGGTGAGGGTTGAATATAATGAGTATTCTTGATTCATGTTGTTCATGATTGGGACTGATGAATGGAGTCGAATGTCGGAGATTCAATATCCAAGAGAGAAATGATTGGTCTTTTCTTTCCTTGAAATTTGAAACTGTTCTTTTAATTATTTATTTTTATTTTATTTTTCACATTAGAAATAAGCTTGAACTGGTTTGATTGTATAATATCTTTTTTTTTTTTTTTGAACTTTTAAGGGGGAAGGTTTCATCTTTTTTTTCTATTCGATCTATATTCATGTGATATTTCTATGTATTCGTTATATTCAGTGTTGGAACAAAGTATGGAACGAAGTAAGTATCGTCTGAACGAAAAAGACAATATTTATAGAATTTTACAAGTAAGTGCAGTGGTGCAAAATACATCCAATGTGGAGGGTCAGTTTTGTATGCATCCCTGATAAGATTTAGCTGAAACTTTCACATTTTTCAAGAGACTAAGTTCGCTTTCCGTAAGTGAAATGGAGAAAATGTTGAGGGACTGTATTCAATACCTCAAGCAGATTAGGCATGGTGAGTGTTGAGCATAATGATCGATTTTGATTAATGTTGTTCCTGATTGGAACTGAGGAATGCGAAGAGGAGGAGTAGGATAAGCTTTCGCATTTCCTGAAATTTATTATTCTTCTTTTGTTATCAATAAGCTTGTAATGGTTTTATGTTATCTGAAAATAATGTGTTTTTGTTAATGACGCTACTGTTAGTTCCAAATCTTTGAAGAGTAACCCTCCTCAGGGAGTTTTAGCTCCTCTTTTACTTCATCTATATTTGTGTGCTATTCCTAGAACTCTATACAGGGTGTTAGTGAATTCACGAATAAATTCAGGAGATGATTCTGCATGTGAAAAATAATGCCATTTTTTTTATAACTTCTGTTCCTTAATGCATCGTACTTTCTTGACAGACAGACTAGCTCTAAGGACAGAATTTCATTTGGAAGCATTGTTCTTGACTCTCTCAATTGCACTGATTCCAAATCAACAAAAATACGACTCTGCTGGTTATCGGCTATTTGAGAAGGTTTTGTTTGGTCTTGGTTGAGCGGTCGAAACCTTGTGGTGTAGAAGACAATTTAAAGTCGATCCTGAATTCGGCAATTCTGTCAGGAAACTTTGATATATGTCCATTTGACCATTACTGCCCTATTTGGAGGTCCAGTTATTTCATAAAAGTCGAGAGAGTAGGAGTTGGGTCTACGTCAAGCTCAGGCAGGGTCAGTTTAATAAGCTCTCGTGTGCATCCTTGATGTGTTTTAGCTGGAACATTCCAATTTATAAGGGACTACGTTTGCTGTCAGGGAGTGATTAGAGAAAATGTTGAAAGGTTGTATTCAATACCTCAAGCAGATTAGGTATGGTAAGGGTGAAGAATAATGGCTGTTCTTGATCCATGTTGTACTAATTGGAACTGATGATTCGATTCGAATGTCTGATAATAGAATAGAGAAAATGAATTAGCCTTCTTATTTATAATTATTCCTGTTGTGATCAATGAGCTTAGGCTGGTTTGATTGTATGCTATGGTATGGTATGGTATTTCCTCTACTTAACCTTTCGGGGCTGGCGCTTGTATCTGGGATATGAGAGCTGGCGCGCGGACTGATACTCCGCATGTTTTTATATCGAAATTATTCCATACAAAGTAGATAAAACAACGGAAACGTAATCACTATTCTATTAGCATAAATTGCATTCCAGAAAAAAACTAATACAGCTTTTCTTACTATAAAAATAATTCAAATGTATATATAGTCCGTTCACGAAAGGTTGAGCACATAGTAGGCGTTTCTTTACTTATCTGAAGTTGGCAGTATTTACTGTCATAGAGTAAAATAAAGTCAACGTTGCCGAATGTACCCGGTCTCGTCCGAGGAGCTTGCGAGTTATCAGAAAACTCTATGCAATTTTGACAACATTGCGTATCAATTTGACAAGGAAATGAAGAACATAACTAAAATTTTAATATACACAGTGGAATATGTCAAATTTCCATGGTCAACCGACGGCTCAACCTTTCGTGAACGGAATATATGTACATGAATTTTTGTATAATCATTCCATGAATCGCTTTGAATGATTCCATGAATGCTTTGTGAAAATATTGTATTATGAAGTCTCAATAGTTCATTCTTTCATATTTTTTCAAGAAATTTTTCTTTATAGCACTCAAAACATGTATATACAGAGTGTTCTCAAAATATGAATTTTCTACATTTCTATCCGTGTTGTCCTGTATCACAAAAAAGCTCATCGGCCTCTCGTTATATCTTCATGTGGATGTGTTAGTTCCTCAGTATCAATTTTTACAATATCTTCTTTTGTTGCAACCATTACACTAGAAAATTTTGTTCCGAAGCACGAACTTAGAGTTGCGGTTTCGATAAGACGTATAATTAGTCATGGAAGAGTTTTCTTCGTTTTAATCTGATTTCTGGATTATTATAATCACCCAAACCATAACGTTTGTGCCAGCTATATAATAGGGCTTTGAAAATTCACCGTTGGCCATCGTATTGTATTTTGTGGACAGATATAGGTGGCCCATAATTTGTTCACGGTGTGACACCGAAGGTGGCACGCGGACTCCAGCTCCGCAAACTTCTATAACTTTCGAAGAATCGCCACAGTTCAACTGATATTTCATCCCAACTGAGATAATGATTCCATGAGAAGGTATGGATTAGGGCCAACTGAACAAACGAGTGCATTCTAAAATACCGAGAATTTAATATCGCTGCGGAGTCCGAGTCCGCGCGCCAGCCCCGAAAGGTTAAAATGATTGCCTTTCTTAAGGCTAAGTTTCATACCCTCATCTGAATCATTCATATTCATGTGATGTGATGAGCTCAATAGAATTAATATCGTTCAAATCAGTGTCTTGAATAAATTTCTGAGACACGTGAATTGATTTTGAATTGAACGGATTTTTCTGGAAAAAAATTAAACATACATATTGCTTCAACCCCTCAGCTGTCAGTTAGGCGATGTTGCCTTATGTCTTTTTCCAAATGCAAACATGCCGTGAGTAGGCTCGTTGAAAAGCCGCTGACAGATGGAATTTTTCCATTCTATGTTCTTATTCTACTTTTTTTACTACTGTAGTTATAAAGAAATTATAAAATTTTTTGTTGCAGGACGATGAATTGGAACGACTTGGTATAATTGAATGGCTATGAACGTCCACCAACCTAACGCCACTAAATTACTTTCTCTGGGGATGTCTCAAAGCGAACCTGATGGTCCGATGCCTGAGATAGTGACCCCTAGGCAGCAGGAGGGACTTTCAGAAATAGCTTTTTCTACAGACTTTGTTCTTGAAGAACTTAATTCCCTGAACCCGTCATCTGCCCCAGGTCCCGACAACCTGACACCTTTTGTATTAAAAAACTGCGCAACCTCATTGGCCCTACCATTATATCTTATATACACCGAATCATTCAACTCTGGTAGTCTTCCCATCGAGTGGCTTGATGCATCAGTTACCCCAATCTTCAAGTCAGGAGATAAGTTGAACGCCTCCAACTGTCGACCCATAAGTCTGACCTCAGTTGTGTCCAAAGTCTGTGAAAAGCTTATAGTGAAAGCGATGATCCCTTTTCTTCTGCAGAATGAAGTACTTCCGGAGTGCCAACATAGTTTTTACCTGGAAAATCTGTTCTCACAAATCTGCTGAAGTGTGTTGATGATTGGACAAAAATGGTGGACGATGGAAGAGCTGTTGACATACTTTACCTGGATTTCTCGAGAGCTTTTGATCGGGTGCCTTTAAGGCCTTGGAATAAGGGGAAAGCTTTTGGTGTGGATCAGAGCATTTTGAGTGACCGACGGTTTCGTGTTAGAGTGTCTGAGACTAATTCTATGCCCAGGATGGTTTCGAGTGGTGTGCCCCAGGGAACAGTTTTGGGCCCAATTTTGTTCCTGCTTTATGTTGCAGATCTCCCTCCTCTTCTCCGATCCATTTGCTGCCAATATGCGGATGATCTGAAATTTTACGCCGATCCAGCAACTGACCACTCAACTATGCAGGACGATCTGAAATCTGTTGCTGCTTGGTGTGAAGTGTGGCTGATGACATTAAACATCACAAAATTTAGAGTACTTCATATAGGCAAAAATAACCCGCTGTTTACCTATTACTTGAATGGTTTTCCGGTTCAGTCAACTGACTCTCATGTAGATCTAGGCTTAACCGTGAATAAGAACCTCACCTGGTCTGACCATATTACCGCCATCACATCCAAGGCTAAAAAATTGTTGTATATCTTTCTCAAGTCATTCCCAGGTATGGACATTTCAACGTGCACATTACTCTACAAAACATACATCCGTCCCATATTGGAATTCGCTGGGCCAGTTTGGTATCCGATCGCGACGAGATTGTCTTATGGGTGGCATCGCCCCGACTACCCAACTAGACTCAACATCTTCAGTCTTCCAAGTGTCAAGGAGCGTCGGATGAGGGGAGATCTTATTGTGACGTACAGGGTTCTCACACATCTTCAGCATATGATACTGTTTGGAAAGATGGTTTGATTTTTAAACTTTATAGTCATCTGAAATGTGGTAAAATGGTCAAATTGATAGAAAATATGCTGTCAGACAGAAGGTTCCGTGTTTTTGTCGACAAGAATAGTAGTAATTTCAAAACATTGAATAATGGTCTCCCACAGGGGTCAGTCTTATCACCTCTTCTTTTCAATTTATATTTGTGTGATATCCCCACAACTTCATCTGAAAAATTCATATACGCCGATGATATTGCTTTGGCTTACCATCATTCAAATTTTAAAACCATAGAAGATAATCTTTCTGCAGATTTAGAAATTCTGAAAAATTATTTCTTCGATTGGCGTTTATGTCCAAATACTAACAAAACCGAAGTCTCGTGTTTCCATTTGGATAATCATCAGAAATATAAAAAATTGAACGTACTTTTTGGTAATTCTTCTCTCAAACATAATTTCAATCCTAAATATCTAGGCGTTAAACTAGATTCTTCTCTTAATTTCAAAGCCCATTTGGATGATTTACGTATGAAGCTGAAAACAAGAATAATATAATTCAAAAACTGGCAGGTACTTCATGGGGTGCGGACGCAAAAACTCTTCGTACGGCAGCTCTAGCCTTAGTGTACTCTACTGCCGAATATTGTTGCCCTGTTTGGCTCAATAGTGCACATGTACAAAAGATCGATTCACAATTAAATTTTCCATGAGAATAGTAACTGGAACAATAAAATCAACACCAACTCCATGGTTACCAGTTCTTTCAAACATTACTCCTCCACATATCCGCAGACAGGCCATTACTTCGAAAATTTGGAACAAATTCAATTCTTCGATAAATTCATATCCAATACTCTCCTACATTCCAGACAATAACATTCCTCGATTAAAATCACGAAAACCTTTTTGGGCAAATCATTTTCTGAACTCAAATGAAAGTGATAAAGCAATTTGGCAATCCGAGTGGAACTCATGTAATATACAGAACAAAGATTTAATAACTGATCCCTCGAATAAAGTTCCTGGATTTGATCTTCCAAGGAAAATATGGACTGTTCTTAATCGTATAAGAACAGGTCATGGACGTTGCAATAGTATGCTTTTCAAATGGAATTCAGTTGAGAGTCCTAATTGCGAATGCGGAGAGAAGCAGAGGAGACAATTGAACACCTGATAAATAATTGTCCAATATATAAATTTCAGGATGGCTTGAGAGCTGTACATGAAATTACCGAGTCGTTTTTGAATTGGGTTGTTAATTTTAAATCTATTTAATAGAGTTTTAATCATTTAATTTTTCTGTTTCTTTTTTCTGCTTTGATTTTTCGTTTCTGATTCAGAATTCCGAAGCCATCCTGGAGAGGGTAATCGTTCATTTGGACTAAGTAAAGAAGAAAACCATCAATATTCAATAGTTTTTTAAGTGTTATTTTTGTTGAAACGGCGAGACAGGGTTTTTTCTACTGGGGTTTTCCCTGAGCTCTGGTATCATACGAAAAAATAGTATGGTACCCCGTTTTGCACCAACCTCAGTTAGGGATTTTTATTTTTGTTTTATGTATTGTATTATGTTAGCTCTTGATTTCAAAAGAATATATATATATATATAACAATCTGTTTGGCGTGGATCGTCCTACATGTTTGTTTTGAACCAGAATAACAATCTTCGAGGTCACTCTTTCAAGCTTGCCAAGGAGAGGTTCAGAGCATCGTTCGACAGGGTTTTCTGTCCAATAGAGTTTTCGATGTTTGGAATGGCTTGCCGGAGGATGTGGTGAATGCAACTAGTGTTAACTCGTTCAAGAATGGATACGACGCGTGGAAGTTTCGGCTTTCGCAGCAGTAATGCTGTTGACTAGTTTGTGATTTAGATTGTAGGAACTCTATTTAGTTTGATATGTGTTTTTTTCTGTACACACTTGTTTATGTTTCTTCAATAATTGTCAATTGAGTCAAAACAGGCCATGGCCTCGACTCTACCATATTATTAATAATAATAATAATAATCTCGATAATCTTCATTGGAAAATGAGAACACTGTGTACGAAGGCAACAAACATCATCCTAAATGCTGAGTTGAAAGAACAACGATTCCAAGAACTCAAGGGGGCAAGGCTTCGTGGACATAAAGAAAATGGCGGCTGAACAGATGAGCAACTTAAGAAATTACTTTGTAGACAAGTCAAACACATCGGACTTACATAGATACTGATCGAAGCAGATGGTTCAACACCTCTATTATTAAGCGAACACCCTCATGAAAACACCACACAGACGGATAGTGATAAAATTCAAGATGGAAAGAAAAAACCCCTACATGGAAGACGAGGTCATCCAGGAACATGTCGACATTCCTGCGTCGAACTACTGGCTGACTTCTGGAAGATTGTTTCCTGAAACAGAAGGTTTTCTCCTTGCCATTCAAGACCAAGTAGTGCAAACCAAAAACTATCAGAATTTATCATGAAGGATAGAAGCCTCACAGACGATAAATGCCGCTACGGATGCCAAACATCAGAAACAATCCAACATATTACAGGAGGCTGCCAAATGTTTGCTGGAAATGAATATAAGAGTTGACATGATGCAGTTTGTAAGATACTCCATCAGGAACTCGCCATCCAACTGAAGATGCTGCAATCCGAACCAATTCCATATTATAAGTATCAGCTGAAGTTATACTGGAGAACCACCATTACAGGCTATACTGGGATCGCACAGTACTTACCAATTTAACAGTTGCTAAGAACAGGCCAGACATAATTCTAGTGAAGAAAAAAGAGGAGAAAGCAATACTCATAGACGTAGCCATCCCAAATAACAACAATCTACGTCAAAAATATGCTGAAAAAATATCGAAATATCGAGAGCTTGAACTTCCGATCAAAAGGCAGTGGGGAATTTCCAGTACCAGAACCATTCCGATTCTCATATCAACCACAGGAATTATTCCTAAGAGCCTCAAGTCCAACCTCAAGGAGCTAGATTTGGATGAAAACCTTTTTAAAGTAATGCAAAAAGCGGTACTTCTTGGTACAGCTAGAACGGTAAGGAAGTTTGTAGGTCACGATGGACACCAGGAACACATTGCAAAACCAAAAACTACGACGTCAACCGAGAGATCCAGGACCAAGCAACGAAGTACGAACAACCCAGGACCCAGGAGAAGAAGAACACCGAAGACCTCAGAGCTCAATCCCCTGATACTTGCTATCCGGGATGAGTGAATGTTCCCCTTAGTAGGGAGTGTGATAGCCGATCGCTAGGGGGTGTGAAAAATCACACCCTTTGTACGCTAATAGGATCAAGTCGACATAATAATAATAATAATACCTTTGTGTATCAGGGTTCGACTCGTGATCATGAAAAAAAAATTCTCACCGCTTCGCTGTTTCCAAAAAAAATTAAAAACTGTTCTCTGTGTCAATTCAGGATGAATAGTAATTGGTGTAATATTTTGTCGTACGAATTAAATTTTTTTCACTGTATATTATATTTCAATGAGAATACGCAACGGAATCAAAAACGAAAACAAATTGTGCGTTGTAGTGAGAATTTGCCTAGTTGTGAAGCCAATTTTCTAGGAGGTAATCTGAAGCGGATCTCTTAGTCTAATCTCCCACTCACAAGATATATTCCTCGATACAAAAAGGGCCACATCAAAGTGCCAGCTTCCTTCCTACCCAATATCATGAGAGCTCTTTTACATACTCAAGCAGACAAGCTTTCTTTCCGATTGAGTAAACCCCTCTGTTGCGGTTCTAATCGATACGGAATAAACAGGTCATAAAACTCCACAAAATAATATTTATCTCATACAATAACATCTGAAAATAAGAATGCAGCACCACGGTGGGCTTTCATAGAACTATCAATATTGACAAGGAAAGCTTTTGTTGTATTGTTTACGTGTATATTTGCTTCATTGAAATCTGAATTCTCTATAATTATCAGTATATTAAAATATCGGCCATCAGTAGTGAATTAGTGCATTGCTGTAGGTACATATACAGGGTGAGTCTTTGACTTGTACATATATTTTAACCGTAGATTCCTGAGGTCAAAAGAAACACTTTTTTCCTCTACCATTTTTTCCGATTCGGCCTAAATAAAAAGATATAGCCCTTTTTTGTTTTCAGAATGAGCTATGCCGCCACTGGTAAACTAACCACTGAATTTTTGCAAGTACGATATAGCATTCAAACCTTTGAAATAAGCTATTGTATCAAAGTAACGAGTAGATATACCATTCGAATTTTCAAATAAGCTGCTGTTTTAAAGAAAGAAATATGAACTCACTTTTTCAATACCAGTTGTATATTTTCTAATGCAATGATGATTCATCCAAAATTTTGCTAGTGGTGAAAAGCAGAATAATCTCTTCATGATGTATACTTCATTTTTGATTATATCGGATTAACTTTTAAACAACACTATTCTAGCTATAGCATTCATTCCAATATCTCTTGAAATCTTCCGTGCAAGAATCAAAACAACAACTCAACCATAACACGCATGACATTTCACCTTCATGAACACCAGTTGGGGCGATTGAATTTCAAGGGGTGTCCGCATATTTATTCTGTGGTCCGCATGGTGAAAGTCACAGACGTGACACTAGATTCTTTGACATCGGTGTTCTGTGGTTAGTTTGTTTTTCAAAATCATACGACTTCATGAATAATAACTTATTAAAGTCATAGTAGTAATAAATATGATGAATAAATGAGAAATGAACGTGTTCTAACGTAATGTAAATTTGGATCAACGTATGTCAAAGCTCAACGAAACAAAATTGCAATAGGTATTTCGAAAGTGGTGTAAAAATTTGCTTGAATAGATAAGGATTTACACTGAAGAAGTATAGAGGTGAGCTTATTCATTGTAACCCCATTTTAAAGAAAATCCGCTAGTTTTCTTACCATTCATCATTCCAGATAACAAATTCTCGAATTATTCTTGAAATTTATCAAAGTGAGCACATGAGGAAAATTGAATTCTATGAATATTTTCGACAGAGTTGCATTCAGCCAAAGTACCCAATTTTTCGAATTTCTAAGATTTTTTTTTTCTTTCAACATCGAAGTACTCGGAATTTTGTAGTCGGGAAGATTAATCATATTCATGAAAAAACTATGTTTCAAAAATCATTTCATTTGAAGGAATCGTTGCGAGATATTACTGAAAATGTATGCTTTTCATGGATTTTCAACAGCCTGTATCTTTTTAACCAGGCCGAATCGGAAAAAATGGTAAAGGAAAAAGTGTTTCTATTAACCTCAGGAATCTACGGTTAAAATATATGTACAAGTCAAAGACTCACCCTGTATATGAAGTTGTCATCATTAGTTTCGATTTACTTAGCCATAATGAAAGATAAAGGCTGATGATGAAATAAAGGAAAGGAATTTTGTTTGTTGAGCAGTTAAATTAACATTATTTATTATTCAAACAATATTTTTTTACAACTTTCCCACTTTTCAGTGGTTTTTCCTTTTTTAGACTTCTTCGTCTCAACCTTTCAGTTCTACTATTAGAACTAGAAGATTCTGGTTGTCTTTTTTTGGTAGTAGATCCACCAGTCTTTGTCAAAAACTTCCTCTATTCTGAATTGGGATCTGTAAACGATTGAACTCTACAGGTTTTGTGTACTCCTACCTATCTAGATAAAAATAATCGCCATCTACAAAAAGCAAGGAAAAATCTTTCATATTTCCTGTGACTGGTTTACCCATTCTGGGTTTGAGGAGCAAGGCTTTTCGTCGATACATCACCACTTCACTTCCCGATTTTACTCCTACCCAAACTCGAAATTTATTCCCAGCCTAAGGAAAGCCATAGAATTGTATATTAGGATTTCTTTTTTCCCAGGAAGGACACTGCAACTTGAATGATACTTAAAAAATGATTAGTAATTCACATAATTCCCGACAACACAAAGCAAAAGGAAAAAGTCATGTCAATATTAAGTGTTACTCAGTTTTTCGCCAGAGGGCGTATCACTTAGCTTGATTTGCCTATCGACAGAGTGCCAGAGTGTTGTTTTGCGTAGTCGAGTAGTTCTCTGGATAACGTAGTGATTGCGAAAGAGAATAATGATGGCCACGTGTACGATTCGATTAGATTTTTATTAGTTTCTGAACCAAATAATTTATTATTTTCGTCGACTGAAAAAGATTTATAAAAAACCAATGCTTAGAGCTCTTAATGTATTCGAAGCTCCGAAGTGCTTACAACTACTTGAATCGTCCTTATTATTCGACTACCTAACAAAATCTCATTTCCTTCGAATTCATTACGAAAAATGACAGCAGCGTGTATTTTGAAGATTTTTCGATTGAGCAAGAGTCTTCTCCAAACTTGTACAGTTTTTTGGAACAAATCTGAAGATTAGGTTAGATTGTATGGTCAATTGGAACTATACTTACCTTTTGGTATTGCGACCAATGAGCATTGTTTTGCGCTACCATACTAAAGCTACATTTTGTCCAGAAATGTTACCATCTCGCAAAGTTGATTATTTTCCCATGAGACTTCGCTCTCCTGTACGTTGGCGTCAATGTTACACCACCAGTAGAGTAAGTCGGGTTTGATCTAATAAATTGCATTGGCGTGATATGTGCTCGGTGGTGTCTGTGGCGGATGCATATAACCTACAGATATGGAAGTGTTTCCTACCAATCTTCTGCCGGTGATATCTATGTAACCTCAACTCTGTTATCTGGAATGAAATAATAAATAATAATAATAATAACCTCAGTAAAAAAACACTGTACTGCCGTTTTGACAACAAAATACTTCCAAATCTTTGCTCTTCTTTTTTCGAAGACCACTACAGAACCCTACTGAAACTGAAAGTAATCATCGCTGATATGATTGTATTTCTGTAACATAGAAAGGCGTCATATCATATTTCCACAATCAAATAATCGCAAGTCAGTAGCGTTATATGACAACTTTACTGATTTAGGATGATATAGTATGCAATTTCAGAATTTGTTGGATCGAAGCTTAATCAAATGAACAAGTTATATTGGCACAGTTGGATAGTTCTCGGAATAATATCCCGATGAGATACGGCGAAATCGAAATATGATTACTGCCGAGGAAATGTTGGTCAACGCATGGTATCCGGTTCGAATAACAATGCGAAGGGTCCCTGGATTATGCGACGTAAAGTTTTATGAAATATGGAAATGCCGGCAATCGTTGTCCACCAGGGGCCCATATAGGAGGCCATTGGAAGCTGCGCGTTTGCCCGGACGAATTTGCCGGTCGTATATACTCACTTTTCCGCACAATAAAACTTCACAGAACTGCGACCGCCGAGCATTTATGAGGTTATGGACAGACTACCCTGAAAAGTTTGCTTTTCATTATCGTGACGTTTACTGGGATGTTAAGTGGGTATGTCATAGTTTCCAACTATGTTTATTGCCCTATATTGAATTCATACATTCTGTTGAGAAGGTACCGGGAATCGATAATTTGAAAAGCCCGCTTCCAGAAACTTTCAACAGGTAATGAGAGAGCCTGGCCCACACTGAACATTGAACAAGTAAAGGGTGATCCACTTATCCTAGTAACCAAGTTTTTCTCGAAATGAAATGGATATTTTTTATTCTGCTGACGGTTTTTTGATTCAAGTCAATGTTAACTTGAGATGTGCATTAAAGTCGGAGAAAATAATTGAGACGCCAGGCGTTATCAAAAATTTTTCTTCCAGGAACATACCTTTTTTATTGTATCATTCGAAGGATAATTTAAGTCTGAATGTTTCTTCTGAATAATTTTTTTCTATTTCTTACCGTCAGCGACCTGCCCGTATTTTATGTTAATTGAATTCCATTCATTTTTTTCTGTATGGTGACAGTATGTGTGTATGTAGATATGATTGTGTTTCCTAAAATCGAAGAAACTTTGTAGCAAACTATTTTTCAATCACTACATTCATCAAATATTTTATTTTATAACAATAAACATTATGATCCATACATTAATTAAGTATTTTCCTCAGTTCATTATAATTTACTTTGTCCAACTGAACCCTTCTATTAGGTATAAATGAAATAAGAAAGAGATAATTTATGTATGGATCATAATGGTTGCTATATAGAACATGATTTGAAATGTTACATTATTCGAAAAAATGTTTATCTGTGTAAAATATAATATGTGATGAATATAATTATCGAGAAATAGTTTGCTACAAAGTCTCTTTGATTTCAAGAAACGCAGTCTTATCTATGTCCCTAAATCAAGGCATACTGTCACAATACAGAAAAAAATAAATGGAATAGAATTAACATAAAACACGCTACAGGTCGCTGTGAATCACCCTGTACACTACTCAGAACTTCAAAGTGAATAAATAGACAAATAATATACTAGATGGTTCTGAAACCACGATAGGTGCCGGGGCTGGAGTATACGTGCCAAGAACCAAGTGCACCCATTTTTCAAGCTCCCATTCGACTCATTTTCAGGTAGAATTACATAAATACCTATAATCCTGAAAAGAATCTTTCAAGTGTGTCACCCTTGAAATGATCCATTCTGATAGTCAGGCTGATATGAAAGCACTGAACTCCTATATGTCATCGACTCGAAACTGATATGGGAATAGTAAAGAAAACTCAGTGAAGAAGGCAAGAAAAATAAGGTCTTGGTCACTGGAATAACAGAAATTGAGGACTCATTAGTTGTTGTAAAGGAAGCTCAGAACCCTTCTGAGGTATAGGTAAATGCATTCATAAGTAAGAGGTGTTGGTGAAGGAAGAAGCTGAAAGAGAAGCACTCACTCAAACCTCCTCACTGGCATTTTTACAGAACGTTGTCACCTTGATCATGTTTAACCCGACATGAAACAAACGAGGTTCTGTGAGGGAGAGGGGGGAAAACTCCTGTTCACTCGTAACGGGAGGGAGCCTGCGTAAAGAATGTCATGGATAGGAGAATTATAATATGAAAAAAGCGGATCAGGCCTCCTCGGAGTACTTTCCCATTCTGGAGTTTATTAGGGCTCTGGAACTGGGTTGAAAAATAGTTATTTTTGTATTAAGTGCATAAAATGGGTATTTTTCATGGCACATTCGAGTGAATTTTTGGCCTCGACCTACGGTCTCGGCGAGAAATTGACACTCTCGTGTGCCATGAAAATACGAATTTTCTACGCACGGAATAAAAACAACATTTTTTGTACAACTGTGAATGTGAATTTTTATCGTCTGAAATATAATTATCAAAAATAATTGATTCCAATACAATATTTCTATGCATCCAGATGCAGTGATATTTTTTGTGTCGTTATTATAGAAAACTTACTTTTTTAAAGTGCATATTTTTTACGAGCAATTTTTGCAGTTGCGAGGCGGAGCTGAGCGAATGCAAAATTGCGAAAAAAAATAGGCACTTTTAGTCCGTATATATAGACTTACTATTTTTTCTCCAACCAAGCCAAAATTAAAATGAATTGGCGATAGCAAGTCGGTAGTCAGGAATATCTGGCATTGTTGGTGAATATTGATTGTCAAGTAGAAGTCAATGCAATTACTTTTAATCCAATGATTAAAAGTAGCGTTTTTAATCCTAGGATTAAAAGTGTTTCTGAGCAACGAGCAAATTTTTGTACGGTAAGGAAATTTATAACTTTTGCACCTGAAAATAGTACAAAAATGTCAACATTTTTTGATGGTTGGAGAAAAAGGACTTTTCCTAACGGTGACAAAAAGTAATCATTAACGCATCTATAGTGATGACGAAAAGTCAAGTTTTTTCGACAGTTGTACAAAAAAATATTTAATATAATTTAAGCCTGCAAAAAAAACGAATATTTTAACATTTCAGATCGAAGAATGTGATCAAAATCTTTCAAGAATTCGATTGGAAGAATCAAAACAACCCCTGAGGTGAATCTCAAAAATCAAAAAAAAATTAATTTCTTCATTTGTTCAGTTGTGCATCATTAGGCAATTCAACGTGTTCATTAAATGTAGGTACTCATCTCGAAGTTTGGATGGCGCATACGTAGAGGGATTATAATTTTAATGATCAGCCATCGGCGATTGAAGTGTCTTCGCTTTTATTGACGCTCAAATTTTACTTATATGACCCCTGAAGCATAACACCGATATTAAGGTAATGTTATTCGTCATCAAAGTGCGATATTTCCTAGAGGCGTCCTCTTTACGATCTAGTTCTCAGCATTATTCTCTATAATAACTTCTCGAACTCCGGAATGGTAGGAATGAAATAATCCAGAGACCTTTTTTCAGAATTTATTGCTCGATACGGGGAACGGGTCATGTTTTATAGTTGCCAAATATTATTGATCTATTGTGCGGTTAATACTTTTATTGTAGTTATAATGGGCTACCAAACTATAAAACGGCGTTATTAGGTTGATTTTATGATGTAAATTTCATTTTATTGGCAGTAAATAATAGAAGGAGGTAATTTGGATCGCTATAACTTTGGAATGATTCATCCTATTATTGTAAAACAAAGTGATTTTTGATGTGCTAATATTAAGTTCGTATGTGCTGAATTTTATAATTCGTTTGTACGTATAGTTATCAGGCGTTATTTCGTACAGCACAATCAAGTATTAACTATTTTATGGTTGATCTCAATTTGAATGCTTTATAGATGAAATATCCACAAATAATTCGATTTATTTCTACCGAGTTATCTGTTTTATCGAGGTGGTGGAATTGGCAATAAAAAACTTAATTCAGTTTCAATTCAATATGAGGTATTTTTAGTATTTCGAGTTTTATATCATCGTTATAGATGGATTTAATTCATCTACATACATAAAAATAATTGAAATATTTTCAGTCAGGAGGTTTCTTGAGAAGAATGCGATTACCGTCACCAAACAGTTTAGTTGTGGTAAATGATAGGACTACAAAAGTCAGAGTTCTATATTGTTATACAGTGCACGTCAAAAAAAAATGGAACAAATTCATTTTCTCTGATGAAAAATATTTGGCAAAAAATACCTGAAACGAGTCAATTTTTTTTCACTTTTACCGAATTTGTATACGTTTTTGAAGGATTTTTCTTAGACATTGTGCCATCCCCATCAACCCTCTAAATTTTTTGAATAAGAAAAGTGGGTCATGTGGTACTTCATTGGCAAGGTCTCTGTATCTCCTTCACAGGCGTGCAGAAATAAAAATATATTTTTTTTAAATATTCATTAGTTAGTTCAAAGAGGTTTTTAGTAGGTGCACTTTGTCATGGCTCATTAATTTGAGACGATGGTAATTCATGAAATTTGTCACCGAATGAAAGTCAACCATTACCGTTTTTTTCAAGCACAACTTTCAACCCCCTGTCGTGGGGGTGAAAGTTGTACATGAACAAAACTGTAATGGTATACTTTCATTCGGTGACAAATTTCAACAGGGTCCATCGTCTCAAAGTAAATGAGCCATGACAAAGTGCACATACTGAAAACATTTTTGAACTAAGTAATTAAAAAAAAATTTTTTTTAAATTTCTGCACGAATGTAAAGAATATACGACTTGTCAAAAAAGTATCACATGACCTACTTTCCCTATTCAAAATTTTAGGAGTTTGATAGGAATGACACGGGGTGCAACAAAAATCCTTCAAAATGCAGTAAAATTTAGTCAAAGTTAAACAAAAATTGACATACTTCAGGATTTTGTTGCTAAATAGTTGCCTTCTGAGGAAATGAATTTAATCCATAGTTTTGACGTGCACTGCAGAAAGTATAGTATGTATGTAATGAGAATTCGTTGAATGGAACATTCCTGTACAAACGACAAAGGTTGCAAAATTTATGGATGGACAGAACAGTATCAAGAGTCATATTTCTCATACTGAAATGGTTTTTTTCTTTGTTTTTCAAGCTCACAGAGTTGATCAATACCAATAAAATTATACAAAACGTAAATATTTTCAAAATGACAAAAGATATCAGTCTGCGGTTTTGACAAGTCTATAGGTGATGCTGCTTGGCTCATTCTCAGGTGGCGAGAATTATAGCATTGAAATTGAGATTAATCAGCGAAAAGCATAAATATGTTGAAGTGATAAAAAGGAGCCTGTACTTTTCAATGGAAACACTAGGTATATTCCTGGCATATGTCTCTAAAATCTGCTCCAAATTACTTCAGAACTGATTCAGCGCGGAAAGATTTAAACACTTATTCCGAAGTTAGAATTTCTTCTCTTTTCTTGACATATATGTCAAGAAAAGTTCATGCATTCCACCATTAAAACAAAGCATTCATAGAAAAATCACAACACATCACATCAAACAAGTTTTTGAAGAGAATGAATAGTTTGTTATTTCATCATATTTCATTTTTGTTAATTAGAAATTACTTCGTAATGCGATGCGTTTATATTTCAAATGTAATAGTTTGCACCCTGTGATAGACAATACCCCATTTGTGGTTGAATTTTTACTGTACAAGGTGGCCAGGATTGGTGATCCCTGAACTACATCTCTTTCACTATATGAGATAAGCAACGGAGATAACGACCAATTGACAGTTGATGCAGCATTTGCGTGGACCATAGAGATAGAATAGAGAAGAGACGCTATGACATACAATTGTGTAAGAAAAATGGAATCACTGGGCGGGGCTTATATATGACCAATATGGCTGAAAGTTCAGGGTTGAATTAAGTTGCCAGTTTTTTCTGTTTATGAATTTCACCCAAAAAATACGACGTGTTGGGTCTTTAGGAATCCTGTTCAAAAAGGTCAATTGAATATCAAATAAACAATTTTTCTTCACGCGATAATATGCACATATTAAAAGACATCAGATTACCAAGACATACTAGAAAAAATTTCGAATGCGGATCTGTTCAGTACTCATCCCTAACTGTGATATGTTTTTCCTCTAATTTTCTTCTTATCTGTCCCTTCTCTGCTTGTAGAAAGCCATAGAGCACACGATACCATTTTATTATTGTTTATTTAGCACAAGAAATCTCAATTTAACTTGAAAAAGGTACAAAAATCACTATTTTTAGAAAAAATTCAATGATTGTCAAAATTCGACGTATAGTAGTAATATGGCGGATCTGATACCACTTTCATTTCATTGATAGCAACTCTATACTATTCTATCTCTATGGCGTGGACACAGCAAGCAAATTGCTTTCGTTCATCCAAATTACAAACACGTTTCCGTGATGAATAAATACAGCAATATTTTCTAGTTCTCATAGTTTTGTTTCTTCAGTTTCCACAGGTACTTCTTCAATTCTCGATATTCTCCATATAACGTCATGGTCACCATGAATAACTGCATTCTCTTCTAACTTTTCATCACTTCCTATTTCTTCACCAATAGGAAGTAATGGGTAACGGGATTTTGGTAAATATTGGTGTTTTAATTTTGTATTTTAACATATGATGTTGATGTTGAAAATTTAAAATGAACTAAATTTTCGATGTACTCAATTTTGAAAGAATTTATGTGGCAGTTATAATAATTTAGATCGAAATAATTGATTCACTTCATCACTTCAAGCCAATACGTAATTCCATGTTTTGGTTTTGTATTCTATGGTTATTCTGAAAGTTCAAAATTATGGCAATTTATATGACACTTTATTCAGAATGAATTTATTAAATTATTATCAAGCCAATATGTAACTATACAGCTATTATACCGAAAGCCGGGCGTAGACCTCCTGATGAGGCCAAATCATATCGCCCAATTAGCCTCACATCGTTCCTCTTGAAGACGATGGAAAAGATCGTCGACAACCATCTGAGGAACGTTGTTCTGAAAAAGAACCATTGCATGTGCGACAATTCGCATACCAACCTGGCAAATCCACGGTCCATGCTCTGCACAAGTTAGTGTCGGAGCTGGAATCATCGCTGGAGGCTAGGGAGGTCGCAATTGGCACATTTGTGGATGTGGAAGGTGCTTTCGATAATACCACCTACGCATCCATAGAGAAGGCTGCGAAAAGGAAGGGTATACATCCTTTCACCATCGGATGGATTCAGTCCATGCTGGTGGGACGGAGAGCCACGGCGGATCTTGGAGGGGTGTCGGTCACGGTCACTACGGAGAGGGGATGTCCACAGGGTGGAGTTCTGTCGCCTCTTTTGTGGTGTCTCGTGGTTGACGAACTACTCAGAAGATTAGCCGAGCAAGGTTATAGCTGCTTTGGCTATGCAGATGACCTGGCTGTTACAGTTATGGGAAAGTTCGAAGGCACTACTTCAGAGCTGACCCAAAACGTCATTGATATCATCAATCGGTGGTGTCAGGAGGAGGGCTTTAACGTCAATCCAACCAAGACGGTTATTGTTCCATTCACACGTCGTAGGAAGCTAACACTTGTAGCACTGGTGTTGATGGGAATAAAACTAGAGTTTTCCGATGAGGTCAAATATCTGGGGTCACCTTGGATAAAAAACTCAATTGAAACTCTTACCTTAACAAAGTGATTGCCAAATCTACAACGGCGTTCTGGATATGCCGCAAGTTATTTGGCAAAACTTGGGGTCTGCAGCCTCGTATGATCCACTGGATCTATACGACGGTGGTAAGACCTGTTATCACATATGCCTCTTTAGTTTGGTGGACTAAAACTGAAGAAAAGACAAGCCAGCAGAGGCTGAATAAGCTTCAAAGACTGGCCTGTCTAGGCATTACAGGAGCTGCGTATACAACTCCTACAGCTGCAGTAGAGGTAATACTGGATCTCACCCCGCTGCACATTCATGTTAAGAAAGAAGGTCTCATGAGTGCCCTAAGAATGGACCAAATAGGGCCTGGCAAGGGACACGGAAATATTTTAAGATCACTCGGTGGTGACCTCCCTTTGCTACCGAGGGATTCCATGCCAATCGAGTTTGACCTTGACGCCAACTACGAAGTGATCATAGGTGATCGCCAAGAAAGTGTGGAGGTTTGTCTCGACTTCGTAAAAATCATCTCATCTGGTACACAGATGGGTCCCTAAGGGAACGAGGAGCAGGCATAGCCATATACGGTCCCAAATACAGGGAATCGGAGCCTTTGGAAAAGCCAATAACAACGCTTCAAACTGAAATTCTGGCCATAGAAAGATGCGCCCAAGTCTGTCTGTCCAGACAGTACAAGGGAGCCAGAATTTGTATTGCCTCTGATAGTCAGATGGCACTGAGGCAGCTTATGGCCGTTGATTGTAGATCAAGGACCATTTGGAGCTGCAAACAGTCCCTCAAAACACTGGCGAAGTACAACAAGCTAGTTTTAACTTGGGTACCTGCCCACCAGAACATTGAGGGAAATGAAAAAGCTGATGCCCTTGCAAAAAGAGGAGCAAACACCACCCTTCACCGGACCCGTGCCCTCCTGTTGGGTATCACCTACACTGATTAGGGCAGAGGTAGGCGTTTGGGAAAAAAGGGAGAAACACTCTTACTGGATAAACACATCCGGTCACAAGACAAGCAAAGAGACTAATCGAACCTTCCAAAGAGAAGGCTCAACAAGCTCTATCGTTGTCAAAAAATGAGTTAAGGCTGCTAATCGGCCTTCTCACAGGGCATTGTCCCGTGAGATATCACCTACACAAGATCGGTAAAGAAAACTCCGACATTTGTAGGTTATGTGAATCGGCCACTGAAACCACTGAACACATACTATGCCAATGCACTGCGCTGGCGCAAACCAGACTTACTCTACTAGGTGGCGCGTTTATTACGCCAGCCGACATAAAAGCAAAGTCTCCTAAGGAAGTAACCAGCTTTGCTAAGGAGGTTAGATTCCTGGGAAAAACGTAGTTTTAGCATGGTAACGCACAAAAGACCTTATTGGTCGCAATGCAGAAGGGTAATCAACGTGCCGATCGACCACTATCAAATCTAATCTAATCTAACTATACAGCTCTGGATGTAACAATTCCCAATAAAATAAGTATTTCATTCTTCTTTTATGAGTTTTTTAACATATCTGATATTTCACACAAATAACCATAAGTATGTTACATTTTTGAGCTCTCGTTCTACTTAAACGAGTACTATAATATCGTTTCGCCCAAATTCCTGTATTTTCGAATTTTCATATTCAATTCTGTCCGTGGGGCCGACTGGCCGTAACCACGATAACTTTCGAAGGGATTGGCATTTTCAGGGTTAGTTCGGTTTTCAAATGCCGCTGTGAAGTTCGTTGCCAGCCGAATCATACAGGTGGTCATTTCAAAATTTTTGTTTTTCAATATTTCAGACAAAACGATACGAATCGAAATATGGATATTTCGGCCACATGCAAGATGCTCATAATGAGACTCATTCAGAATTTTGTGGTCATAGTGTTAACAAAACCAATGAAAATTCATTCGTAAAATTGAGAAGAAGAATCTTCATATTTCCGTACCAAGATATCCGATTCCAGTGAAATTAATTTTGTGAAAGAAGATTGATATACTGAATGTTTATGCAATTTCAGGAGAATTGCATCATCTGAACCATAGAATTCAACTTTTTTTTCAATTATGGATTTTTACATAGGTATTTCATTTTTTTGAATAATCTCCAGAACATAATTCCGATCGCTGAGATTTTTCATTCATATACTAAGCGCAAATCTCAAGTCCTATATAAAATTTCAAGGTGATAGATTTTTCCTGTAAACGAAATTTCCATTTAAAAAATCATTTAAAAGCATACAACATCATTTATTCAGATAAAAATCTCATTCAACTTGATATTTGCTGATTCAAATTCGTTTAAATGTTGAGTCCCAACTCAAGTTGATGTAGGCTGATATTACGAAGTCTCGAATGAATTGTGTACAGTGTGCCCTAACTAGTATTATGTCGAGTAATATAGTCGAAAGAGATTGAGAGATCTTGTTCTTCGACATATCTACAACGGATCAACGTTCGCATTGTTGAAATCTATAAATAAAACCCGACGAGTTATATCTGTTCTATCAGTGTCCTTCTAATGGACAAATAATGTCTGAAAGGCGTACTAGCCAGAAGGTAAATATATCGAACAGAAATAGATCTATCTTCATCCACATCGATCCTAACAATGCATGTTTTGTGTATTCAGTGGAGACGCTGGAATGCAATCGGTCATGTCCCTTCCTATATCTTTGACAAACAAAGTCGCTGATCAAATACAACTACATGTAAATAAATTCTCACCCTCGATTTTGCTTTATTGTCGATAACGGCCAATATTGTTCGGAATTTCGTCATCAAAAGTCGGTAAATATTTGGTTTCGAGTTTTCTTCAAAGACTCAAGCCCTATCTTGTTTGTAGATGCCTTTGTGATAGGAGTAGCTTCAATGAAGATATCATCTTCTCGTGGGGTAATATATTTTTTGGTGAAAAATTTAACTGAAGGTTGCTCTTCTGAAAACTTTGGGATCTTCTGATGAAAATTTTAATGAACCCTGAGGTCAAATGAATGTTTCAGTGCTCATTCATTTTGAGAATGTTATTTTTTTGGACGCCGTACTAGTGCCACTGCGATATGAAAAATGAAAAAGAAAATCTATCAATATACACATTTAATCACTTGATAGATTTATTATGTCAGTTGACAGTGTCATTCTCTCAATTCTCTAAAAACTACAGTGGTACAATAAAAGTATGATGAGCCACAAATAGGCACTAACTAGGCACTGAATATTGGACAGTTTCACTTCCAACTTGTCACTAGCTTCTAGATAAAACCTGTCAACTGACAGACTGAAAAGTTTCGAAAACAGATTTAAAAGTGTCAATTGATTAAATTTGTCAATTGATAGATTAAAAATGTCAATTGAGAGATTAAACGTGTCAACTGACAGATTATTGTTTTATCACAGTACCACTAATACGCCGTTGTTCCATTAGTTATCTTTTTTTTAACTGGCATGACTGCCAACCATAGACACAAGCAAATTGAGAATATGACTTGGGAAAAGTTGAATTTATAAATAAGCACAATGAGACATATAATTGCAAAAAGAGATAAACTTGAATTTTCTGTTCCATATCATGTGAAAGTAGCAGTAGTTTCTGACTAGACATTAGTGTTGTTTAGCTTTCTCGAAAATTTTGGCAAAAAAAGTTGAACCCAGGACATACCAGAGTTAATCTCTGCTTTGAAAGGCAATGCCCAGTTTCTGCGATTTACTGCAGTTTTTAGAGCAGATGAGTCAGGACAACTCTGAAAATCTATAATACGATTGCCCTTTTCATTTTATGTCCATTAGTAGAAATATTGTATAAGGATCCTTCCTTATATTGTTCGTTAAACAAAATTACAGATACTGTTCGATTCCTTCGAGTGAAAGTTGTGATATAATGGTCTTCCTTTGCAGATTTTTCTCTGACCGTGGGTTTCACAAAGCTTGATTGGGCAATCACATCGTTGATTTTGCTAAAAGTCGATTGTTTCTGTCAAAAATGAACTGAAATTTGCACCGAAATAATGATGTTTCATCAATCAAGGTGATTGGGGTTTTTGTGAAACCCAGCTTTAGTCGATCAGGCACCGGTCTTTGGGCAACGCTGCCGAATTCAAGGAAATGGTCCACTCAGCGCCTTACTGAAGTCCTTGGATTATCCAAACGTTGCGCAATCTGGTGGTTTGACAAATTGGTTTATGTAATTTTGAACGTCAATATAAAATAATTCGAATATCATATATAGTCCGTTTAAGAATTATTGACATCGAAGCATGCCATGAACGTCCAGTCGGGGCTTTATTTCTAGTTACTAAAAAGTCACTAAAAATTTCTGTGGGTTCATCAGTCAGAGAAGGGAAATAAATAAACATAACCTAAAAACATATTTAATACAATATTTTTGTTTTCCAAAGCAAATTTCTGAGCTTCAGAATGTTCCTGATTCTTAAATAACATTAGGATTGTGTAAATCTCTAACCTACCAGCAGTATATAATTTCTGACACTGTATTGACAAATTTTCGTATTTACCATCATTTGCAAATTGCAGCTAAAGAGCGAGGAGAATAAGTATAGCCCCTAAGCTTATGAATATCATGAAAAATAAACAGTCATTTATTATTTCAGTCCAGTTCAATCAATGGGATTCAGGTTCTATTACTATATCGCTGCCTCAATAAATAAAACTATAAACTATCGAAGTACTCTAATGAGATGTCATTCATAATTCACCCATGAAGATTGAGACTCTATTGAAGATAATTAAGATAAATGTTCTTTTTCTCTGACAAACTTTCATAATTATAACTAAAAATGATTGTGTTCAACTCAAATTCAACTGAGGTAGCCAAACTGGTGAAACGAAACAGTAAGAACTTGTTGATATTCTGAAATGTGTGGCCAAATTCGTTAATTGGTTATACATAATAAGACAAAAACACTAATAAAAGAATCTATTCAGTGGGTATGTTAATTGTATAACTTTAATAAACTTATCACCGATTCTGTCTGTTTCAGTAAGAGGAATATTTTATTGAATAGCTAAAAAAAATAAACAGAGCTGTTTGGCAAAGGTGTTAAAATTAAATGAAGTGAAAAAATGTGGACCACAAGGTGTTTTAATTTTTGTATGAAATTCATACTTGTTTCAGAATATACTATTGCACAGATTAAATAATGATTTCATTCCTGTATATGCTTTGGTGACGTTTGATATGAATAATTCAGTATTTGTTTGTTGATTTAACATATCCATCATATTAATTAAGTACTATTTCTTTAGATCCAATAGATAACACACTGTTTGAACTCAGTCGAGAATAGAGAAATGGTGAATATTTTGGCTTTTAATGGAAACGATTGTCAATTTAGCTTTATTTAGGTCTTGTCGGTATTATTTTAGATAAAAGTTGATTGAGTTCCTTTGAGTGTTTGGAATTCATAGAAAGCAAAAGTTAAAGTTTTAGCATAAAATCTTTATTTCAATCCTTACTATATGGGTAAGGAACACACTTATTCAACATTTCTTAAAACTGACAATTCACAGTGAAAAACTAAAATAAGCTTCTGTACAAAATTGAGAAAATTAATTCAGGACATTATTCCAAAATTTTATTATTAATTGGAGACAGAAATATTATATACAATCATAGATTCATTGAAAATAATTATTAAAAGTACAGTGGAATACTTATAATAGCCTTATACATTTTACTATTTATTTACATATTAGAATTATCTTCTGAATGCAGTGCTCCAAAGCGAACATAACATGTAAAATAACTGTTACAGTAAACATTAAAATTGTATTAACAATTCAACTTTCTATAAAATCCAACAAAGGATTTAAGTATTCCTAAGTTAATCAATTATATAATAATAATATTATATTATTTATAATCGAATTCCCTTACCTAGAAGTTTTTCATTCATAATTTAAGGGCATAAGTTACGGGCCAGTATAAACGACCCCTATCTGGTTGTATTCCGGCCATTTTCAATTCAGTAATCAAACCAAAGTAGATTTAAGAGATATTTGAATCCACTTGCCGATTAATCAAGAATATTCACAAATAAATTCGAAATATCTTCAATAGGTTAACTCAAACTGGAAAAAGTCAAAGTCAGTGATATTTTCAACACCAACCTAAAATCGGCAAATCGAAATTCACCGAACGGACCGATACCAACATATTTTCGATTTCCCACAGCCACCCGAGATGTCAATCATTCTTAAACGGACTATATGAAGTTAGGACGTTATCTGAAAATATTGACATCCCGTTCTATCGTTATCTATTTTCGAACGATGGAAAATAAAAGGCATAGCGATTGACGTTATAATAATTATTTATCTCCAAATGAAAGTTGAAGTTGTGCCTTTTTGGTTCGAAAACCATGCATAGTGTGTGACCCATCTTAAATTGATTTTTTAATTTCAATTCTGTACTTCAGTTCTGTTTCTGGAAGTAGAATTTTTGAAATTACCTTTCCTACTTAAATATGTTGATCAACTTGCAAGATTGTTTTGATCTAAATTATATTGGCACATTTCACAGTCACTCTTTTGTGACATAATATTCGCATTTTATTTAATCTGAACATCAAACTTTGATTCAATCGGTCCTATCGTCTCTCAAAGAAAAGTTATTATGAAACTTTAAATTACATTTTCTCTTCAAAACCGTTTCGCATTGTTTGCAATTTTCATCAGGGACGTTTTCTGGTTCAAATATCGAAATAGAATTTAAGTGTTTGTCAATGAAAATAAGCCTGAAGAAAAATATAAGTAATATAAGTAAACTCACTTTAATTTCTATTTCATTCAAAAATTCAAATTTCGTGCAGCATTTCCTCGGTATACGAAGTTTTCATTTTACCATATATTTGGAAAAAAAAAACCCATTCAACTTGTTATTAGTTGATTCAAGTTAAAGTTTGAATTCGTTCTTTTTCAGCCAACTTGTGTGGCAAGTAAAGATATCAGAAGGAATGTTTTTTCAAAATCTGCTCTCGAAAATTGATCGAAAGAAGCTCGTTGACTGTTCGTAGAGAAATCCGCGCCAGCTATGTTAATAAATTATCAATCCTACGCTATAAATATCACCGAGTTGAAATTTATAGATGGAGTGTTTCTTTGAGAATCATTTTGTATCTATACCAAACTCCAAGGCGGCCATTCTACTCGAAGAAATACTATAGCAAAGTTAATCACAAGAAATAATGATGTGTTTATTCAAGAAAGAAATACAAGATAATGAATGGACAATGGTAATTAACATCAATATAAACTATCACAGAAGTAACCACGTTATACTGCAATAAATAATGTTATTTTTCCTTTTGAATGAACAAAGTTAATCCCCCCAAACCAAAGGGTTGTGCGGGGGGGGGATTACTCCAGCCACTATAAAATCAACATAATCTAAACATAATGCTACGTTTATGAAACAATCAAATACACCCATTCAAATCTATCTGGTACTATTTACAATATTTGCTATTTGAGTTCTGTCAATAAGTCTCAGATAATTCTTTATGGCCCTACTGAACATGTTGATAGAATTCAGTTAATGCAACCTACCCCTCAGATATGAGGGCAGGGAGTTGAGAATGTGTGGAACAAGATACGAGTACGTACGCTGTCCGATGGTCTTATATGCCCTATATGACGAAACTGTTTGTCTTGTCCTTCCTCTAGTTGTACCTATAGCCGTGCTCCAGGTAAGTAAGGATATCTTTGTTCTTGTACACATACATGAGCAGGGTGTGAACATATATCTTCCTAATATCTAGGATACCTGACTCTTGATATAGTTGGTCTGTGGGATAGAATCTTTCTCTGTGTAAAATTATTCTCAAGAACGAATTTTGAACTACCCCAGGCCAAAACGCAGTACCGCAGATGGGACTCCACCAATGCGTGGTACAGCACTTTCAAGTGTTTTGTTTCTAAGATTTCACTCAAAAAGCGAAACCTGTATAAGAAGCACCGCAGAGTAGCAACTACACTGCCAACATGAATGTACCAACGCAAAGAACAATCGATGTGAATTCCCAAATATTTTATGGAGGTTACCGAAGCAAGTTGAAAGGTCTTGTGTGGACTTCCGATCTCTAGTTTGCTAAAATGAGGTAAGTTGTTCTTGTGAATTGAGAATGGAAAGTATTTAGTTTTCTCAAGGTTGATTGTGAGATAATTATAACTGAAGGCATGAAAAATGTTCTCTCAGGATAAGTCTTCATAAAGAATAGCTATGTCATCGGCAAATCCGATAATACTACCTTCAGTGCCAATATTTAATATATCATTAATGTACAGCTCGAATAGAATTGGACCCAGAATAGAGCCCTGCGGTACACCACACTGAATAGTCAACGGGTCACTAAGTGTATCCCCAATTCTCACCATTTGAGTCCTATCCCTCAAATGACTATTGAAAAGTTCGAGTGGGACACCTCGCACAACCGCGTTTTCCAAAACTTCCGGCCTAACATCGTGATTAACTCGATGGTGGTCGTGATTAACGGTATCAAAGACATTTGAGAGGTCTTGAAATACGCACAGGGCAACCTCGTTTTAGTCCAAAGCCCTGTTACCTGCATCGCATAGGCGACATACTAAGCCCGTTCGGCATTGACCTCCGCGAACAGACGGATTTTTTAGTCACGTGACCACTGATCATACAGAGTCATCTGCTATATCTGGAAATGAACGAACGGTACAGAGCATCTGCCACAGAACATACTGCTCTGTTCTACTTTTATAGATTATGAGATTTCAAAGATCACTATTTTAGGAAATATGCTCATCTTTTAACGATATTTTCACCCTTTTCGTAGATCTTCAGTAAAATCTCAATTAAATAATTAGGTGCAAAGGCACTGAATGCAAAGGAAACGAGGAATGCATTATCCCCTTCTGGTCGATCAATAGGGCGATAGTTGTACCGAAAGATCCTAATTAATTAATTAATTAATTACACGAAAAAGAAACGAGAAAGGACTACGATAGCTATATCGAAAAATTTTGAAGAATTAATTAAGTTTTCAATAAATAAATGAAAACAGAAGAATGAAAGTGTTAGAATTTTTCAATCTTTCGGTTGTCAGATCAGGAAACTCAACATAAAACAAAACAAAATATAAAAAACATAAAACTCTATAGATAAAATCGCTTTGCTCCGTCGAAATAGACCGAGCGAAAAGATCGACGTCCGGTTGATCAGATTTTTATGACGAATGCTCCAGATGTGTACTCCCCTCAATCCGGATGTAATAAACGAACGGTTCAGATCGATCCGACACGTCCGATGTCGATGCCGAACGCCCCTACTGCATCAGAGGTGGATCTTTCCCTCCGGAACCCAAACTGTTTATCAGATATTACTTTTTGTTTGTCCAAGTAGTCTCTCAATCTTTGCTCAATAATCTTTTCAAACACTTTCATGAATGAGTTAACAAGTGATATAGGTCTACAGCTACTTGGTGAATCCACAGGTTCTTTTTTTGTACAGAGGAATGACGACAGATATCTTGAACTCTCTCGGACAAACTCCGGACTGAACGATATCATTCATAACCTCAGTCAACAGCAGAGCAGTTTCATCCTTGATATTTTTCAAGACCTCGTTTGAGATATTATTATCGTATCCCGGGGATTTTTTCCTTTATGTTGTCAATGATTCGTTTTATTTCCGTTAATCTATACCTATATTTCGAAACTAAAAGAAAGGGGTTTCCACTAGAAATTCTCGCAACGATTCCACAGACAAGTTACCTTATGCAAATGAGGCAACAATCGAATTTTCTTAAGACCCACAACCAGATTTACGAATAACCCGGAATTATCTTTGCGGCGAACCATTCACTTCATCGAATTACTTGCGAATTAGCAAGTTCCTTCTTCGGGAGTATTGTAAATTAGACAAAGACTTAATCACTGGGCCTTAGTTCGTTCTATCACCTAATCCTCGAAAATGGAACTTCCAGGTAAGTAGTTAATGATTTACACAGAAGCTTTCTCCGAGAGGGTCTTTGAAAGAACTTAGTGCTCTCCCGGATGACTCTAGAATATTAATGACGAAATATGAAGTCTGGTGTTCGAGTGTTTCTAGAAATGAGCCGATTATGCCACGAAGCCTGAAACGCGGGATTGAATATGGTTCAACATGCTCAGTCTTTATCCAAATGCTCGAAGTATAAGAACGCTTTCTTTGATGGATTCAGATGAAACGATAGATTCATTTCGTATTGAATAACAAATCTGCTGAAAAATCATAATACAAACCATTCTTTAAAATAATATACACATCGAATAGATGAAAACACATTTTTCATATGCTTATTGTTGTAGAATGCTCTCTGTTCTGGCACTATAGCTCTGTGAAAACCCATTATTTTTCCGTATAGACAACAGACAGAGAGTTCGATACAGATGTCTAGCTGATAGATACACCTGTAAATATACAGAAAACCAAATTCACTTTAATAACTTCAACATCTCAGAGCGCCAGATGTATAATCCACATTTCTTCAGGATATTAATTTATGTTGTGAGTGAAAATGAAAATATGATGTACTTAAAAATTAAATTGAATCAACATGCTTTCGCATATTATTGTTTTCTCCAATTATTCGCATCTGCCTGAAATAAATTAACCCATGATTTCTTTTTGAAAAACTAATTGAAAACTTGCAAAATACTTTTAATTTGTGAATAAACTTTTTCTGCTTATGATAGCTGATATGCTTGTTGACAAAGTTTATCCTTCTTCATGTGAGACTTCATATTTCACCGTGTAAAATTGATTGCTTTCCACTGAAGCTGTTTTAATGATTATTATTATTATAATGCGCTTTATTAATCCAAAAATTAAAAGATAATATACATAAACAAATTGAGTAGCTGGATTAAAAGGCCATGTGTTTCAGCCTCCCGAGTAAACTTGTGTGCTGTTAGGCCAGAAATACACATTGTAACATCTTTATCGAAACTACGGAGAAATGATTAATACTAATTGAAAAATTTTACAATAAATAACAAAAGACATTGTAGCAATACGAATTGTGCACACATATTTTCAATTCAAAAAGATAACAGCAAGGAGAAAGACATCATGGAACGAATAAGAAATGGTACACGCGAATTATGAAACGGACATAAGTCTGTCCTTGAAACGCCTCTTGAATGTGACATTGAAGTAGGAAAAGTCGAAAATTTTCATTTGGTCGACAATACTTGCAATTCTATCGGAAAATGATTTTTTGAATAGCTCCTCGGTATGTTTAGGAATTATGAGTAAACTTTGCAAGCGGACATTTCCCTGAAACAGACCTTTTGTATCAGACAACTTGGAGCCCCAGATTTCAAAATTTTATAAAAAAATCATGCCTCATGTAACAACCGCCGGTCGTGCCTATTAAGAATATCCAGTCTATTTCGGTAGGTGAAAAACACTCTGTCTTCGTGGAATTGCATAGATGAATCTGAGACACGAGTTCTGGAATCTCTAAATTCTTCCAGTATAATATGAGCCAGGGCCAGACACGGCATCGCAAAATTGAAATGGGACACAGCATCACTCTGCGGCTCAGGTAATGTCTATGCGAGTGGATAAGTCTCAAGGTTAAATAGGCTAACCGAAGTTTTATATTAATGTGTTGATGAAACCGAAGTTTACTATCAACAATTAAGCCCAAGTTTTTCGTAGAATCCTTCACTTCAATCCTATCCTCACCTACCCTCACATCCAACTTATGAATAAGTGTTTGCCTCCCATAATCAGCACAAAACAACAAACTCGTAGTTTATTCAGGATTTATAATTAACCTATGTCTTTCCAGCTCAGATAATATACCTTGCAGGTCACAATTCAATCTGCTATTGGCTAAATCAACATCAGTACCTAGGTCTGAAAGACATTCGAATCTGAAAGTCATCCGCATACACCTGATAGTCACAGTATTTCAAACATTTGTGAAAATTCATAGTTTATAAAATGAAAAGCAGAGGACCCTGAATGCTTCTCTGAGGTATTCCGCGTTCCACAACCAGATCTCCCATCCAAAACCACGCACTGAGTTCGATCCGCAAGGAAAGATCTTATGAGACCACTGGCACCATCATGAAATCCCACGTACTCCATAACACAGCAAATTTAAAATTTTTGTTAATGAATACTTTGCTCTGAGAACATAGTCATTAGCGATCTTGTTAGAATAGGTTTACATGCAACATACAAAATCAAGTAATATCATGAATTTATATGTATACCGATCGATTCGAACTACTGAATTATACTCAACGCCTGTGGCCTTCTGGTTTCTAGAGTAAATCCTATTTGGGTGTTAATTGAATATGAATGTCTTTGGCTCTGTAAGCATATGCTGGACTATTTTGGATGATACATGGATTTCACCTTAGAGGAACTTGTTTCAATATCCAATATGAGTGGTTGAGGGATCTATGTCCTATTCGATGTCTTCTCAGATTTCATTCTTTTCATGATGACGGGATAAAAACCTGTAGGGCGAGTAATGAGGGAGAGTTGAGATCTGTTGTTGCAAAACTTCAGTCCTCTCCAGTTTTATTCAGTTGCTGAATTCATTGCTTACGTCGTGATTAGTCCTGATTTCAATAGATTATCCTTCGTATGTGGTTCAAACTGTGACTACAAACAGTGTGAAAAAGGTAACCAAAAATCCTTAAAATTATTGCAAAACTCTAAATCGAGAAAAGTAAAACCATGCGATTATCGAAATTTGGTGGTACATCAAAAAATATTGATCTACACGATGAACCAAAACAATTGAATTATATTAAAGTAGCTGATGCAAATGTTTCCGTGCACGCCTCTGCGACATCCTATCCTCAAATAATAGGAATGTCTTCCAACACCATTCAACGTCTGAGGAGCGATCGAAAGTGTTATTTGATCTTCAAGAAGTCGATTCAATTTTGTAAACATCTCTCTTCGTATATCCCTATAGAATATCTGGAGTTAATATCAGGTAATCGCACCGGCCATCCGTTCGTTTCTTGTGTTACTATCCTCCGATTTGGAAATATTGCGTCGATCATTGCAGTGGTAATGTGGTAGTGATTCATCCAGTTGCAACCATACATATGTAGTATTCAATAGAACTTGGGAATGTTCTAGATCGGGATATAAATCTTTCACGTTGGATCTACATCATTTTGAAGTAGTGCAAAATAATTTATGCAAAATCAAATTACCCTTACAAGACAGGAAATTTTCCTGCTGAAACATTCACTTTTTCGAGAGAATTACATGGATTCATGTCCTATCCATTGAATAATATTGTTATCCAACATCCTTGGATTTCAAAATTAAATTATCCGTATTCTAAGATATCTTGATGAGTATGAGTCCGTTCATATGGTTGCTATCTATGTGAATGTTTTGGTGGCATCTTTAGAGTTATGATGATTTTCTACTGATTAAAGCATAGCAATGTAATAGCTGATGTCTTATCAATCTGCCTCACATGCCGAAACCCTTGAAATAACTTCTCTGTTTCACTTTTTATCCTTCTTTGTGGTATTGGTGGCAAATCTGAGAACGTCTTATGAAATACTCAATTCATTAACATATTTTTGTGTTCGTGTATTATCTGCATTTGGAAAATGATTGTTTTTTGTATTCCAGTTGATCGAATCATTATTCATAATTGAAGCTAATAAAATTCAGAGAGAAATTATCAGACAATTCTCAACCTACAAATTACCAACTCAAAACTTATTTGCGTCCCAAATAAAATGCGGTTATCGCAGGGTACAATTCAACCCTACTTATTCTAAACTTGATTACAATATGTTCACTTGATATGTGATACCTATAATCGTACGTATTTTGACCGAATTTTATACCATCACTTGTAATGAAATGAATATTAGGTACCTTACATCTTCGAGTCTATCTGTTATTCGAACTGATTTTATTTTCAAGCTAATGAAGTAACAGAAAATTTACGGCCTCAAAAACCAAGGAATATTTATCAACAATATTTTATGTACTTATTTTCTTTATGCCACCTCTTCATTCGTGAAGGGTGTATAAAATTAAACTCCGATGCTCGTGATTTCTCAGGCTTTCCTTTGGTATGATTTACTCGTATCGGATTTTCATTCAAACGTCGACACAAAATAAACTGTAGTCCGTTCACGAAAGTTTGAGAGCATAGTAGGCGTTTGCTTATTTGTCTGAAGTTGGCAGTATTTGCTGTCATAACGTAAAATAAAGTAAACGTTGTCGAATGTACCCGGCCTCGTCAGACGAGCTTTCGAGTTACCAGGAAACTCTATACTCTATACTATGCTATATTAACAATAGTGCGTATCAATCTGACAAGAAAATAAACCACATAACCTCAAATTTTAATATATTCAGTGGAATATGCCAAATTGTCATGGCCAACCGACGACTCAACCTTTCGTGAACGGACTATACATCAGTTCGATTTTCGCAGCAATCTTCAAAACATAACATTTTGCTGGTTGCCTTTTCTATCGAATTGAGTTGAAAGAAGGACTCTATTTTTACGAAAATGGATAACATTTATATTAACATTATGTTTCTTGGATTTACAGTAAACAAAATGATGAATTAATTCCATTAGGCTTTCGAAGAACATTGTGTAGGGATTCAATAAAACTCTGCCATTTTTTTGTGATAATTCGAGAAAAATGATCCATCTTTAAAAAAGTTCGTTTTTCGGTGAAGTTTCAAATTCCATCTTTTATGAACAAATTCCCTATCATGATTTTCGAAAAATATGTTCAGTGGAAGAAATCACATTCGGTTTTGATGACATTGAAACATAAGAGCTAATAGTAATTCTGTAACACTCTTATCCCAAACTCAACACAAGAGATCCACGAATTGATCTGCACGTCTTAGCAAGACAGAATTTACGGAAAAAAAACATCCAATCCATCAAAGCCTTTCAAAAAAGTCATGACTGTCTCGGAACAAGATTCAATTAACTTCCAAAGTCCCATCCCAGCTCCATTGCGGAAAATAAGGGGCTGTTTTTGTTTTTTCCCCGATTGATAAATGCAGACGAATTAACGTCAATTAAGGGGCATAAAGTGGCTGGGGAGCATCGACAGTTCCAAGATGGATCGTGAGTTACTCTGGTTGCTCATCGATCAAGTGCTAGGGTCGAGTGGTTCGGCTCTGTGTTCGAGGACCTCACGTTTCTCAATTTGGTCCTTGGACCGGACGCTGGACATTGAATAAGTCTGCAGATCAGGGGCGTTACAACAAAGAGAAATGGAAAGAACTTTTGGGTTTGGTTTATTACAGGGCAGCTTCTTCAAGTGAAGAAATATTATGGAGATGATAAATTTTGCTTAGGATAGTAGGTGATAATAAACCTACAATAGTATACAGGGGGTTATATAATAGTATGTCACAACTTATGGGAATGAATCTACGTACATAATTTCAAGAAAGTTCATGTGATACACTGGTCCGCAACAGCTTCCTAACGGAGCTACAGGGTGTTGAAATTTCCAAAAAAATTGGTTTTTTCTTCATGTAGTTTTGGAGATATTCAGTCCAAATTTGGAATGCGAGCTATTTACAACAATCTCCATCATTGCACGTCCTGAGTCTTAACTAGAATCCTCATGTGAGTACAAGAAAAATTGGAAATCAGTTGAATATTTCAAATGTTCTAGTTTGCAGGATTGTCCACGACTTTTTATTGTACCCGTCTTCATATTCAACGCGTCCAAACTGTATCCTGCCTGTATCCCTCAAAATACTTTCTGGTCGACTATCACTTCGTAAACCAAAATGTGAATCGTTCGAAAAAGACTCAGTTCGTTGCTTGTCATTGTGGTGAAAGCCAGTCATGATGGTGTTTTGCCCATTGACAATACTCTACTTTGAGGTGATAGCTTAGCTTCCCTTGAAGTTCTTTTCCTTATTAAGTTTGTTAAATGCAATCGTCTCCTCGAAAAGCTCTGTTACAGATACCGTTTGATCCCTTTAGTAAATCTGCGACATAATGGTCTATCTAAATCGACCAGCTATTGAGTCTGATCAATACTGATTTCCTGGAAAACTTTGCCCGTTACTAAAGCGCGTAGAATATTCAAACGTTGGACAATCTGGTGCATCGTTCGACAAAGCTTCTTGATACCGGGCTACTATTTTTGCCGGTCAAACTCAGAAATTGAATTTCCTGGCATTTTCCACGAAATATTCTCAATATCAAAACTCTCGTAATTTCATGAAATCTGATTTAACTTCGAATACACCCATATTACCCCCTATGAGATAATTTTTTTTTGCCTTTTTACTGCATTCATTTAAGTGATGATATTGATCCTTACATTATACTTTGGTTCAGTTTGCATCATTTAGCTCTTTCGGAAGTTAAGTATGTTAAGTATTTTCACCCGGTAGGAGTTTTGAGAGAATTTGAATCATGAAATTTAAATACAGAAGGTTTGAATGCGGTAACGCGAAGGAAAAAATGAAAGGTGAAACTAGATGAAGATGATATTCATCAATAAAAATCAACAAATATCGGAGTCATTTCTGAGCTATACTCTCATCATGGTTCTATAATATATATAGAAACCTACAAAGAGGGTTATCATCTATACTATTTGCAGGCCCGCCGCCAGCTGTTTGACAGCCTGCGAGCAATACCTGTTATGCCGCCCTATAAAACATATAGAATACTTACCTTGTGTTTGGCTATTCAATTTTTCTCATTATGGTAGGAAAACTAATTGAAAATCACACAATTATTTGTGTAAAAATAAACTATTGTTTCTATAAGAAAAAATAAAATTTGATGTCATGAGTCAGGAATGAAACCCCTTAGCAAAAATTAGATTAAGTCACTAGATTCCTATTGAAAAAGTGTCTGTAGAATGTTCTTCTTTCGAGTTCATAACACAAACAGGAACGGAGATAATAAACAAAGTTAAAACTGCCCAAATGTCAATTTTGGCAGATCACTCAAAAACAAACGAAGAGAAAGCAATGCGATTAACGGCATAAGGAGTTTCTAGAAAAAAAATAACCGCAACATGCCATTCATTTTCTCTATCTGTCAGGGTTAAAAAGTAGTAGTGCAGGGATCACCAGTTCTGGACAACCTGTTCAATGTATTATTATTACACTGAAAGACTTCAAATAGTTCAAATATCAATGATTCGTAGATCCACTTCAAGTGAAATCTCAACAAAAAACTGTTCGAATTTCGAATGCAACAGACCCGTGAGGTATGTTTCCGACGAAAACCTTTGTTCATTTTGATTCTATCTCTATTTTTTGTAATTCTCTTTTTAAAATCGCAGGCAGAAATTTGAGTGAAAGTAAATACAACCATCTGCTTTGCTTACCGTTTGAACTATAAAATCCCAAACCTCAATCTCAAAAGATCTTTCTCATTTTCTGTTGAGAATATTATGCTATTTTCTTGGTATCGTTTTCGATAGTATTTTGTCACTTACAACACAATCTTAGATGGTATTGACTAATGCATAATTTTTTGTGCGAAGTCATTTCTGATGCTATGTACCGGTTGGGTATAATTACAACTACTTGATTTGCTCCCGCCCTTTGTGCAGTGCACGCCTTGCACCCCCGCTTACGACAAGCCTAAATATTTGTTATTTGCTTTCTATATGAACAAGAGCACAAAAATATCAGTTCACAATATCTAAATTATAACATTCGAAAGCACATATGAATCATTATAGAATTTAAGGTTTTTTCTTAGTCCGCAACAACATAAATCTTTTTAGAATTACATTACAGCATTTCCCTTGTTGAATAGAATGAATTTCACCTGTATTTTCCAACGGACGATGAAAATTCAAGGATGATCATAATGCACTTTCAAATCCTACACTTTGCGGATTTCCCATTCAATCAATAGGTTAATATTCATTCGTCAACTTCTGATTTCGCCCACCTGATTTTACGCCTTACCATATTTGTGAAAATGGGTGCGTGAGACCGTTTCATTTGAATTTGTATATTCAGAAGTGAAATGATAATGTGCATTCTTTTGAGAGATTTTGTTGTGATCCATTCATCAGAATAGGGAATTGACCTTTTCTGCCAAGATTTCATTTATCCTATTTTTTGATACTCCTATAGAAAATGGAGTCGAGTGTGTTTTGTGTGGTCTTTAATACTATTTTTCGATTACTTATTAGGGAATAGTGCTTTTGATTGATAATCACTTAACAAATTACCATTCTTGGTTAAAAACGTTGTGAGCGAAAGACATAAAATTTTCTGAAATGTCGAACAACCCCGGTCTTATATTTCCCTTTCGATTCCCTAATAATTTTATATTTGTTGAGTTGGGAATATCACTCTGAAAATGTTGAATAGTTTGATATTGGCGGAACTGTACCAGAAATTCGTTAGCATTGATAAGGCAGGTAATGAGCATTAATAGTTATTCAACCAACTAGGTTATAAAGAACAGCGACTAATGGTCAAGATAGTTCGAGACCATTAGTCGCTCGATTAATAACCGAATTGATTAGGCTATTTTTTCGACGACCTTAATATGAATTGTGTATAAAAACTTGTTCGACATATATTCTTATTTTGCACTAGACAAATATTTGACAGAATAAAATTTCTATGTATCTATGTTCCATTAGAGTTTTGACATATCTTGTAGTGCTACTGAATACTTTGTGAACGGTTGCCATGAAGATTGTACATTAAAATAGCATAAATTGAACATTAAAATGGGTCATTAATAATTAATTTTGTGCAAATGAAAACAACCTTTTATTTCGAGGTCGGCGGAAAATCAAATTTATTACAAGTCAGGTAAACAAGGTGAAACAAAATGCATAAGCAGAATTATTATAAATGTAAGAAGTAATTTCGCCCTTAAAGAACAAAGTTTACTTCATTAATTCATCAGAACTAATAATGATTAATTCCCCAATGAGAATTTGCATCTGGCCCCAACCAGAAATTTCTCATTAATCTGCTTCTCTTCAGATTTCACATGAACGAAATCTTATTCCTCGCATGCATGAAACGAATCTGAAAGATAACAAGATATGGAGAATGTTTGGAATACTGAGATGGTCATGTGAATATGCAAGTGACTAAAATGCATTTTGTGGTTTGGAAAGGTTGAAGGTTAGAGATCTGAATTGAGGTATATTTGAACTCTGGAGCGCTATTATTCAAATGAGATATAGGATATGCTGCTCTGCATTCATCCAGTGAATGAATCGACTGACAAATGGCAATGCTATAGATACGAGTTGATTCAAGTCATTCATCAGATAATGCCGCGTTTACATTAGTCAAGTGAGTTGATCAACTTAGTTGAATTGAAAGCGAATTGAATGTGTAACCGCCCTTTTCGTTTCACTCGATCGGCTGAATTGAACGGCTTCTCAGTAGAAGCATGCTCAACTTTGTGCAAGTCACTTGAATTCAACTGACTTGATCAACTCGCTTGACTAATGTAAACGGGACTTAATAGTAGGTAATTTGGAATATTTGGATTTTATATCTTACAGATTGCTCCTGGAATGAATGAGTTATAATACGTTAACAAACGTTCCCTCAGATGAATTAAAAATATTGTTCAATTTATAACGTTGAGAATGTTGAAATGTCTTTTAGAACTCTCATTCTACACCTCTGGCGCAGCTAGGGGGGAGGCTTTGGGGCTACAGCCCCCTCCAATTTCCGTATTTGTTGTATCACCAAGAATTGTTCAGTTCAGCCCCCCTCCATAACAAAATCCTGGCTGCGCCACTGTTCTACACGATTGCTATATCGTTTTGCCGAAATGATGTAATTTTCGAATTTTGAGCCAAACAGGATCTCAAACGATAGGGTTTGACTCCCTGATGACGAATCCGCGGTAAAATTCAATGGGGCCATCCAGCCGAAAACACGATATTTCTCGAAGGGATTGTCTTATAGACTTGAGATTTTCAGGTTGAGTTCGGTTCCCAGATGCCGCAGTTGAGTTCATTAGCCAGCCAAATCGTAAAGGATGTTCCATTAAATATGGCCATTCAAATTTTTGTTCTTGAATAACTCGGAAAAAAGAAACCAATAAAAATGAAATTTTGCGGCCACACACAAGATGCTTATTATAAGCCTTATACAGAATTTTGTGCCAATAGTGTTAACAGAACCATGGAGAATTCGATTGGAATAATGAAAAGAAGAATTTTCATTAATTCAAAATAAGATATCTGATTCGAGTTAAATTTATATTGTGACTGAAAATTTATATACTGAATGATCATGCCAAATTTCAAAAGAATCGCGTCATCCATAGAAACCGCTGAACCATAGAATTTGATTTTTTCTCAATAATTGTTTTTTTACATATCTCATTTTCCGAATAATTTCTAAAAAAATATTTCAATCGTACTGAGATTTTGCATTCATATGTTTAGTATCAATCTCAAGTCCTGTACAAAATTTTGATGGAATAGCATTATTGCTTCACCAACAAACGAGCGCTCAGAAGCACCTGCTCAGGGCTTTCCTTAAAATTTCCACACTTTGACAGCCATTTATTGGGTGTCTCAAGGTGAGTGGCTTATTAGATTATTATTATTATTATTATGATTTTTATTTGGTCCGTCCTGTATAACTGGCAACTATAATTCAAAAGCAGTGACATTGATCAGATCAATATCTAATGACATACTTAATTTCTGACTTAAATCTCAAATATTGAGCGAACTAGAGTCATTTTCGTAATTCGCCGATTTGATCTAATAGGCCACTCACCTTGGGACAACAGATATATGAAAACAATTTTGGTGTTTAAACGTGGGTACCTACGCTGGCCACCAGTCATCGTACAATACAATAGATGTTCAATCATCAACATTTCTGAGGAGAAAGACATTTAGTGATGGTTGAATACCTTCGGCCAAACTCACTAATACTCATCACCAAGTGAGGAGTACGTACAGCTGCAGTTTTTTATCACATAACATGCAATTAAAATCATATAATTCACTGAGGTCGTTCTTGTCAACGCAGAATGAAATAGTTTTGATAGTATTAGAAATTGTTTGGTTTTTAAAATTAATGATGATGAAAAAAGATGTTCCGAAAGAATTCTCATCAATCTAAAAACGCAACAAAATAAAACAGATTAAATTCATTTCCTGTTGTTGAATTTGGCATTATGACATAACATCAATATAGCAAATCATTTGTGAAAATTGGTTGTTTCACATATTATATTTTAATGTGAAAATTCTTCATACATTTCGTTATCACAAGATCAAAAATGTTTCGAGGTGGGTCATATGCTATTACACGCAATCAACATAGTTTTCCTCATTGATTCCCCATTCTGTGACGTCCCACCGGAAACAGCTGTTCAAATTCATCATATTTCACCTATTTGTTTTCAACAAGTCCTCAAGCTATATAATACATATGAGTAGTCGTGATACATATAAATCACTTGACGTGCTGTTTATTCTGAACTAGCCCTTTAAAACACGATATTTCGGCATTATTTATTGCATTCTTCCAAAAAACACATGTTGAATTACTCAACTATTGAACACATATTTATAACTCCGGATAACACCGTAACGGCTGTTTATTTATTGGTTGATATGAAATAATAAATCATTATAGTACTTTATAACTTCACAATTAGATTTCAGAAAATAATTATGAGATGAATTTGGTTCATTAGCGAACTCTTCCGAAATACTGTAAGACTCAGAGTAAAAAATAAACTGTTACTCTGTGATGTAAGACCATAAATCTCTCCTGAATATTTCATGTTTCTAAATCTGCCGGAGGTAAAACAGTTATTGTGCTCAAGATATCTGATCCCTCATCAATGAGTCAAACCTTTTCATGGTGATCACATAAGATTGGTGGTTAGCTTAATAGAAAGTGCAAATTTTTCAAGTCAACCAATACTCTCTACCAACCTCTTGTTCATAAGAAGGACATAAAAAGTCCTTTGAACAAATCTAGCGTTTACGAATTGGAATGCGCAGACTGTTACACTCTCTTTGTTGGTAAAAGTGGAAGAAACATCAACACCAGGATCAGAGAACATTTGACCAGCTCTCAAGTTTTTAGACAACAATAAATATGTGTTTGGAGTACACTTAAGAGAAAACGACCATCATTTTAAAGTAGACCCAAAAAGCAAATTGTTGCATTATTGTGTTAAACAATGAAAGCAGAGAATAATATTAATTGATTAAAATCAACCAATATAAAACCATACTTCGGAACTAATCCCGTCAACGCACAAAGAACATGCTTGGTGGTAATTTCAAACGGAGCATCCATAGATAGCTATTTCGCCCTATTTGGGGCTCATCAGTATGGAGGAGCTCAGTCTGAAAGGCATTCTAGGTTCCCTTACTTGAAGAAATGTCGCCCAGCTCTGAGTATTAACAGAAACAAGACGCCATCTCTTGGGATCCTTACGAACACCTACCTCCAATGCATGAACGTTGAACGAAGTCGCGAGATGTTTATCCGTTTTTCATACAAACTGGTGGCAGTCCAACTTTGTGGATTCTACCTTCAGTCGATGAAGTGGAAACGCTCGATTAATCGTCATAAACCAGACGTGGTGATAATAGTACGAAATGAGAATTAGTGCGTTAATAGGAACGCAGGTATAATATAAATAAACAATGAAGCAGAGAATAATAATATTAATTGATTAAAATCAAACAATATTAACCCATACTTCGGAACTAATCCCGTCAACGCACAAAGAACATGCTTGGTGGTAATATCAAACGGGCATCCATAGATAGCTATTTCGCCCTATTTGGGGCACATCAGTATGGAGGAGCTCAGTCTGAAAGGCATTCTAGGTTCCCTTACTTGAAGAAATGTCGCCCAGCTCTGAGTATTAACAGAAACAAGACGCCATCTCTTGGGATCCTTACGAACACCTACCTCCAATGCATGAACGTTGAACGAAGTCGCGAGATGTTTATCCGTTTTTCATACAAACTGGTGGCAGTCCAACTTTGTGGATTCTACCTTCAGTCGATGAAGTGGAAACGCTCGATTAATCGTCATAAACCAGACGTGGTGATAATAGTACGAAATGAGAATTAGTGCGTTAATAGGAACGCAGGTATAAATAAGCAATGAAAGCAGAGAATAATATTAATTGATTAAAATCAACCAATATTAAACCCATACTTCGGAACTAATCCCGTCAACGGACAAAGAACATGCTTGGTAGTAATATCAAACGGAGCATCCATAGATAGCTATTTCGCCCTATTTGGGGCTCATCAGTATGGAGGAGCTCAGTCTGAAAGGCATTCTAGGTTCCCTTACTTGAAGAAATGTCGCCCAGCTCTGAGTATTAACAGAAACAAGACGCCATCTCTTGGGATCCTTACGAACACCTACCTCCAATGCATGAACGTTGAACGAAGTCGCGAGATGTTTATCCGTTTTTCATACAAACTGGTGGCAGTCCACTTTGTGGATTCTACCTTCAGTCGATGAAGTGGAAACGCTCGATTAATCGTCATAAACCAGACGTGGTGATAATAGTACGAAATGAGAATTAGTGCGTTAATAGGAACGCAGGTATATAATAATAAACAAGGAAAGCAGAAATAATATTAATTGATTAAAAACATCAACCAATATTAAACCCATACTTCAGAACTAATCCCGTCAACGCACAAAGAACATGCTTGGTGGTAATATCAAACGGAGCATCTATAGATAGCTATTTCGCCCTATTTGGGGCTCATCAGTATGGAGGAGCTCAGTCTGAAAGGCATTCTAGGTTCCCTTACTTGAAGAAATGTCGCCCAGCTCTGAGTATTAACAGAAACAAGACGCCATCTCTTGGGATCCTTTCGAACACCTACCTCCAATGCATGAACGTTGAACGAAGTCGCGAGATGTTTATCTGTTTTTCATACAACTGGTGGCAGTCCAACTTTGTGGATTCTACCTTCAGTCGATGAAGTGGAAACGCTCGATTAATCGTCATAAACCAGACGTGGTGATATAGTACGAAACGAGAATTAGTGCGTTAATAGGAACGCAGGTATATATAGACAATGAAAGCAGAGAATAATATTAATTGATTAAAATCAACCAATATTAAACCCATACTTCGGAACTAATCCCGTCAACGCACAAAGAACATGCTTGGTGGTAATATCAAACGGAGCATCCATAGATAGCTATTTCGCCCTATTTGGGGCACATCAGTATGGAGGAGCTCAGTCTGAAAGGCATTCTAGGTTCCCTTACTCGAAGAAATGTCGCCCAGCTCTGAGTATTAACAGAAACAAGACGCCATCTCTTGGGATCCTTACGAACACCTACCTCCAATGCATGAACGTTGAACGAAGTCGCGAGATGTTTATCCGTTTTTCATACAACTGGTGGCAGTCCAACTTTGTGGATTCTACCTTCAGTCGATGAAGTGGAAACGCTCGATTAATCGTCATAAACCAGACGTGGTGATAATAGTACGAAATGAGAATTAGTGCGTTAATAGGAACGCAGGTATAATATAAGCAATGAAAGCAGAGAATATATTAATTGATTAAAATCAACCAATATTAAACCCATACTTCGGAACTAATCCGTCAACGGACAAAGAACATGCTTGGTGGTAATATCAAACGGAGCATCCATAGATAGCTATTTCGCCCTATTTGGGGCTCATCAGTATGGAGGTTCCCTTACTTGAATGCCTTTCAGACTGAGCTCCTCCATACTGATGAGCCCCAAATAGGGCGAAATAGCTATCTATGGATGCTCCGTTTGATATTACCACCAAGCATGTTCTTTGTGCGTTGACGGGATTAGTTCCGAAGTATGGGTTTAATATTGGTTGATTTTAATCAATTAATATTATTCTCTGCTTTCATTGTTTATATTATACCTGCGTTCCTATTAACGCACTAATTCTCATTTCGTATTATTGTGTTTATTTCAAAAGAATATATATATATATATATATATATATATATATATAAATTTGTTGATTTTTAATGGAATTAGACTGATTGTGAGAAATGATGTACTACTCTTTTTTGTTAAGCCAAGCTTTCGAATAATGATTTTATTCTTCTTCAGGGACTCTAAAATATATAAACATTGTCACAATAACAATTACAAAACAGAACATACAATACAACATTACAAGTTCAAACTACTTACAACAAACCGACTGATAACGGACGGATGGCAGAGTGACGTGATGTTTGACAACTGAAATGTTTTTAAAGTGTTGAAAGGGTTGACATAAATAATGATATTGCGAAATACTCCCCATAAATGTAATTTTAATGATCATTAGAGAAAAAAAACCTCGGTTTGTTGTAAGTAGTTTGAACTTGTAATGTTGTATTGTATGTTCTGTTTTGTAATTGTTATTGTGACAATGTTTATATATTTTAGAGTCCCTGAAGAAGAATAAAATCATTATTCGAAAGCTTGGCTTAACAAAAAAGAGTAGTACATCATTTCTCACAATCAGTCTAATTCCCATTAAAAATCAACAAATTTAAGTACATCGAGACTGTCAAACAAAATTAAATAAAATATATATATATATATATATATTGTGTTTATGGAAAAAGATTGAAAATTTTGGAAGAAATGTAAATTTATAAACATCCGAATATCGAAATACAGCACTATATATTAAACAATGGTGAATAGCTTCCAGGAGTCTTTCTGGATGGATAAACGACTTAATATTGGACAGAGTCAACTTATAGTATATATTTAGTTCAGTTTTCTGGTATCACAACAGAGTCCCCTAGCTCCCACATCACTATAACACTCATCAGCATCACCTTCACCATCTGGTTTTTTTTGCGCCTGTTGGTTGTCGAATGTTTTATTTTACCTTTTTGCTGTAAATATTTCTTTTAACCTCTTAGCTTACTTAAATTTTATCTTTTCAACTTATTGACTCTTACAATTTTTAAACTTTTAACTTATTTTTGAATTTTTAACTTGTTGACTTTTCGATAGTATTGGTTCTCGTTTTGTGAGTTTAACTGTATTTATCTTTATTTGTGACTTTGTGTTTCTCCTAACAATGATTTAAATTGACATTCTGTTTAGATCTTTTAAACCGTTTAAGATTACTTGGAGAAGAAGAGGAGCCGTTATCTTATTATTTTGTTATCATGATGACTGGATATTCTTTGTTCAGATAACCTGTATGAAATATGTAGAGAAAATTTGTTGATATTTTAACTCTTAATTATGTATTTGTACGGAATTTTATGTATGTTCTGTAAATTTCGACCTCAGACTTGAGTTCAGATGGGGATAAGCCCGTATTTTCTACGAATTATTAAAAAGTTCCTACATATAAGTATAGTGTTTTTAAACCAACTTCATTATTCATACTTACAGATAGTTTCATTATTATTAAGCGTATGTTCCCTAGAAAACAACTCGCTATCGTTTTTACATCCAATTCTGTAATTTCCTGGACCGGAAACGATTCGATTGAACTCGCTGATGAAGAATCCGATGCAAAAAAGGGTTCTGTGTGTATTGCTAAGATGAAGATATTGCTAATATAGCAAAATCCGCAATATTCTGTTTTCTGATCGACGATTCTGTGGCAATATGAACTGTCAATTTAGCCATAAAATAACCTTGCTATCCGCATGGTTATTTTGGCAAGGTCGAATAGTACTTGCCCACACAGATAACAATTTGATTAAAAAGTTAAGGAAAATTATTGATGAACCAACTTCAGAATTTTTTGCTTAGGGCAGCTATTAGACTATAGTTGGTAAGGACTTCAATCTAGGAATGAGCCTACTAGTTAGGTGAAGAGTACGAAAAAAGAACCTCATATCAACAAATTCATTACCTCGATATGTAATATTCACTTCAAGTAATCAGGATGTGAAAAAAGCATCAATAGAAAGGGTTTACACAGCATAAATGTCCAAGCTGTGAGTATAATTCCATATTTTGTCGTATTTTTGATAGAATCATTATTTTTCAGATATTTGATCATAACGAATGTAAATGCACAGTTCCATGGAGTTGCCTACGACTCGGCTTTGCCATGTTTCAAGAATCTTTCAGCACATGAGACCACAGTATGTGGAAAGAAGAAGTTCATTTCAATTTTCCAATGACATTGTATGAAATTGTTTATTGATAACAATATAAAATAAAACTTTATTCTGTGATTTAATTGTGAATATTTCTCAGCATCAAATAACATCACATCAACAGCTTCAGCTATTCGGCAGAATGCTTCAGCTAGTTAGAAGAAAATGAGATTGTGTTATAATTAATTAATAATTGTGTGTGAAAATATCTCATTCAGAAGTAACATTCTTTTCTGGTCTCATTTTTCACTGCATTCACAAAATTTGTGACTTCAACCCACTTGATATTCACCTCTGGATATTTCTAATAGGTGGGTTTTTCCTGTCACTTTAATTCTATTATACTCAAGGAAATTTATTAATACTTCCATTTGGATTTTGTTGGATTTTCTATTCCGCAACATTTCTGAAATTCTCATTACGAATGTTTGAAAACACAGAAATGTCATAACAAAACTAAAAATAGTGGTTCAAATATCATATATTACAGTGTTGCCAGCTATTGGATTGCCGATTCTCGAAGCAATATTGCTGAGGAAAAACTCATAACCAACATTGCTATAACAGTACGCAATACCGTAGGCATATTGCTATGAATTTGGGGGATGGCAATATTGCCTGGATAACAAGATTCATAGCAATATGCGAACAGAATCGCACCGATTGACTCTTAATCTGCAACTTTTGAGTTCGAATATCGCCTCGGAATTATGGAATATACTGTTTATTTTCACATTTTCGAGTTAGATGTTTTTCAATACCTTCTATAGCGTGAAACATGAGCTTTTGCGCTCTTGTTCATATTATTACAGTATACAGGGTGTTTCATCATAAACTGGACAAACATATATTTTCGTGTAAAGGACATCGGGAGAATCATTTTTTCCTTATACAATATATCAAGTTTTCGAAGCATAAGCGGGATACAGGGTGTCAAACGTCATTTTTGAGAAAGATTCTTATAAGTGTGGTCCGTTATGTATAACACTTAAAGTGACGGTTTTTGCTCAAATATCAGTATTTTTGGGTTCCCTATCCAGAAAAGTTGACGAAAAAAAATTTTCAAAATGGCGGAAGACGTGCAATGTTCCAAATTTTTGGTGCGGTTGTCAAATTGGATTTTATTTTCTGAATGAACACAATTTTCTGAGAATTTCAGTGGAAAAAAAATTCAAAAATCGAACACAATTTTTTTTTACATGTCTACAGCGATGAAAAAATTTCACTCGAAATGTATGAAATGTTGTACAATTGTACTTTTTGAATTATCAATCACGAATATGAAAACAGAATGGTAAAATATCGAACGGATTCGTTACTAAAAGCATTCAAATGTTTCGTTCAGACCTCTGGAATAATGAAAAAAAATTGTTTTGAATTCTAGAGTCAAAATAATTAAATTATTGGCCTGTCCAAACATTCTTGATGAATTAAAAAAAAATTCAGTGAACCAAAGTTGGGACTCGAACCGACGTAGGTATTAAATAGGGAAATGGCACTGTTCTAAGGATAATAATATTCCTTGCCAGGCAACGGTAGTTCGTAGTTCATAGAGTTTGAATGGTTTGTGAATTTCAGTGAATATAATTTAGCCAGTAGTCAAACTCTATGAACTACGAACTACCGTTATCTGGCAACGAATATTATTATCCTTAGAACAGTGCCATTTTCCTATTTAATACCTACGTCGGTTCGAGTCCCAAGTAAGTTTTGATGATTTTTTTTAATTCATCTAGAATGTTTGGACATGCCAATAATTAATTATTTTGACTCTAGAACTCAAAACAATTTTTATTCATCATTTCAGAAGTCCGAAAGTAACATTTGAATGACTGTAGTAACGAAACCGTTCGATATTTTACAATTCTGTTTTCATATTCGTGATTGATAATTCAAGAAGTACAATTGTTCAATTTTCATCGCTGTAGACTTGTAACAAAAAATTTGTGTTCGATTTTAGAAAAAAAATTTTCTCAAAAATTCTTAGAAAATTGTGTTCATTCAGAAAATTAAAGTCAATTTGACAACCGCCAAAAAATTTTGGAACATTGCAGGTCTTCCGCCATTTTGTAAATTTTTTTTCGGAGTTCGTCAACTTTTCTGAATAGAAGACCCAAAAATACTGATATTTGACCAAAAACCGTTACTTTAAGTGTTATACATAACTGACCACACTCATAAGAATCTTGCTCAAAAATGACATTTGACACCCTGTATCACAGAACATATAATAAAAGGAATGCGAAGTCCTCACTATTCTGTGGAAACAAATTGGCGGCCATTTTGAGTGGCCAACTACTGGTAGCGACATTTGCGGCCACATTAGGAACTAATATCTGTCAGATTATTTTGTTATGGCGGTAAAATTCAAATTGATCGAAAATCTTGATAGGTCGCGTTTTTATTTTCATCACTTCCTTGATTAATTCAATCGGAGAGAAAGATGAAGTATAGTTTTCATCTTCCTCTACGATTGAATTCATCTCAAATTTTTGAAAATAAAAACATGACCTATCACAGATTTCGGACGTTGCTAAACTAAAAGAGGTAACTTTGTGATCAATATAGACAACATTTGTAAACATGATGGTGAAATTAATATTTTAATTAGTATTCAGGACAATATCAGCAGTAATATAATAAATCACATAAAATTTCTTGATGAACAAAATTTATGATTTACATAGCATCAATATCAATCGCCAGCGACACTATGAAATGCAAATCCTATGAACCAGAACCAGTGATGACCAAGAGCAGTGGATGACCTCGAATAAAAGAATATGAAGATAAATTTATTGCAATAATCCAATGCCAGATTCTATATTCTACCCATTGTACCCAAATCATACAAGACATACCTTCTTCGCTTGTGGCTTTCATAAAACAATCCACAACATAAAGATATCTCATCGAAGAGCACAAAAAGAATCAATCTCGTTCGTATATCTAATCTGAACTTTCAGATGTTTAAATGATACGGATACCAAAATATATTGAAGGAATCTGGGTTGAACGAAAGGTTGGAGGTATATAGTTGTATAACTTTCTACTCTTAAATGTGAACATTGAGATATTTCATACCTTCTACAAATGGAATAATTTGGTTAAAGTTTTGGGAACTCAGAAGGAGAGCATTCTGAATTATAGGAATAGGTACAAGGGAAAAATTTGTATTGTAGTTTCGATGGCGAAATGTACACTGTTTCATTAAACATGTTTGATGAAGAAAATGGAATTGAATAGTGAGTAACCGATTTTTGTCAGTATAGAATAGACATAATATACCTAGTAAAAATCGCCTAATAAATCAAAAGCAAGCCATAAAGTAAAAGTTGAAAAACTTCACACATTTTACTAACAAAACTGAATTGTCAAATTGTTGCGTCAAAGTCAAACGTCAAAACATCCATTCCATTTTCAACCTAGCACTAGCAGTTTCACCCCCTGCCCTGTATCTCGCTTATGCTTCGAAAACGGGATATATTGAATAAGGCAAAAATGATTCACTCGATGTTCTCTACACGAAAATACGGGGTCTTTATAAATGATTGTAACATCGTAGGGTGCTTTGGAAAATTTTTTCTTATCTTTTCTCACAAATTTTCTAAAAATTTATGATTCCAGTTACATTATTCAATTTCTTTCGGATTACCAGCCCTAACTCACACTATCGTTTGTTCAAATCAAAGTTTACATCAGAATATAAATATTTATAATATTCCAACGCCAACTGCGCTGTTATAATCATTTATAGAGACCTTTTATATGTTTGTCCAGGTTATGATGCAACACCCTGTATTTGTGCTTGAAAAAACCCCTAGCAGGAAATTTTCGGGAAAGTTTTGATATCTACCATTTTTAATGTTTTTTGGAGTGCTGAATCCGAATCTGAGGTTTGCTAACAAATTTTCGTGACGGAACATGAAAAAATACAAAAAAAGATGAAAAATCTCATTCTTAGTCAGTTTTTTGCTTATTTCTCGGACACTATCAACTTTTTGTGAAAAACCTTTCCATACAAAATGAAAGTACATAAAATTTTCTACAAATTGTATTACGACAGCTTGTTCTACGACAACTTGTTCTGGCTCAAATTATAGTTTAAAATGAGGTGAATTTTCTATGGTTATGTTCACACTATGGTAACACGAGTTTGCATTAAGCTTTTTATGACCATCTTGCGTATGACCGCAACATTTCATTTCGATGGGTTACGTTTTGTCTGAGATATTTAGGAACAAAATTTTGAATGGCCGTATTTTGTTTCATAAATATGGCCATTCAAAATTTTTGTTCCTCGATATTTCAAACAAAACGAAAACCACCAAAATGAAATTTGGCGGCCACTTGCAAGATGCTCATAATAAGCATCATGTAAAATTTTGTGGCCATAGTGTCAATTCAATTGGAATATTGAGAGGATCCTTATATTTCCATAACAAGATATCCGATTCGATTGATTTTTGTGAATCGAGACTGATATACTGAATGTTCATGCAAAATTTCAAGAGGATCGCATCATCGGAACCATAGAATTTAATTTCGTATATTTATTGAGTCATTCAAAATTCCTTATTCTGAACTATAATTTGAGCCAGAACAGGTTGTCGAAGAACAAGCTCTGGTGATACAATTTGTAGGAAATTTTGTGTACTTTCATTCTGTATGGAAAGGTTTTTCACGAAAAATTGACAGTTTCCGAGAAACAAGCAAAAAACTGACCAAGAATGAGATTTTTCATCCTTTTTTGGATTTCCGTCACGAAATTTTGTCAGCAAACCTCAGATTCGGATTCATCACCCCAAAACACAAAAAATCGGTAGATATCAAAACTACCCCAAAACTTTTCTGCTAAAAGCACAATTCGTCTGGATTGATATTGGAAAACGATTAATCAATTCTAAATATTCTGATAGTCTTAGGTTTCATTCTATTCATTCATTATTGGAACTTTTCTGTTCAAATCTAGAAGCCACCTTGAAAATTCGAAGATTTCAAGTTGTTCATTTCGGAAATTTTTCGTATTCACGTTTGCCACGCTAAAGTCTTCACGTCTGGGCATTCTCAAATTTTTTATACGAAATTCCACTAAGTATTTCATTCCGATCATCTTATTATACCTACATGAAAGCGAAAAACAAATAATGAAAAAAGGAGGGTTGATCGGTTGTACGGTAATAAATTCTTTCTCAATTTCCTGCACCCATAATTCACATATTTTCTGAATATGGGGTGCACCAATTCGAGACCACTGGCATCCCCGGAAATGAGTTGTAGGTATTTTGTGATAAACGACTGAGCCATTTAACTTACTCATATGATGATGTGTTTCCACAAAACACTAGAAATATGTAGCATACCGATGTACCCTACATCCTCCCATAGTCGTTACCTTTGATGGGAATTCCGTTGACTAAGTTTAAGATCAACTTGTTAGTTGTTACTCGTTACTAGTTACGTGACAGAATTTAATTGCAAACGTATATTAGTAATGATTTTATGAAACTTCTGATTCAAGTGGTGGAGGAATGAGACTATTTTCCTAAAGTTTTATATTTTCATCGAAACATCAAGTTTCTTCTTTTCAATATTCCAAATGAATTTTCTATGATTCTGTCTATGGCCACCAAACTTTGCATGTGGCAGCAACATTTCATTTCGATTAGTTCCGTTTCGCCTGAGATATTGAGGAAAAAAAATTTTGCATGGCCATATTTTATAGAACACCCTGTATGATTTGGCTGGTTAAGGAACTCAACCGAGGCATTTGGGAACCGAAAGCACCCTGAAAATCTCAAGTCTCTAGGACAATCCCTTCGGAAGTTATCGTGCTCACGGCCGGATGGCCGGTATTGGTGTTGAATTTGACCACAGATTCGTCATCAGGCAGTCAAACCTCATCAGTTGAGACCATTTCCTGCTAAAAATTCGAGAATTTCAGACATTTGAACAAAACGATATAGCACTTGTTCTAGTAGAACGAGCGCTCTAAAACATTAATTCATATCGTTCAATTAAAGAAAGACATTTCCTAAAAAAAATTATTTCATGAACGGTTCCACCCAGATTTCATCATAATTTCATCAATAAATGAATCATTGTGAGTTTTACGGAATTTCATGAAACTTGATGAATGTCAATGACGTCAAGTCCTCAATAGAATTAGAATCTATGGGTTGACAAAAAAAGCGAGGACACGTGAATGTTTTTATTAAACATAGTGTTTGGCAATAAAATGAATTTATTTTTTTGGAGATTCTTAGCTGTAACTATACCTTACTTTTTTTCGAATGCAAACATATGTCGTGTTAAGGCTCGCTGAAAAGTTAGTGACAGATGTGATAGGAACATATTGTGTTTTTAATATTCTTATGTGGTTATAAGGAAAGAATACAAAACTCTTCGAGAACCAAAAATTTTCAATACCATCTTAGTACCTACTGAAAATGGTCCCCTCTACTTTGCGATAGTAAAACTTGTCTATGGAATTTCTGATGCTCCCAGCTGGCATGTTATTAGTTTCTACTCTAATCACATTTTTAGATTTCCAAAGAAAGCATTAACAGGAAAAATTTCAAGAAAAGTCAAAATTCTGAAGTGATCAGCAAAAATTATTTCGGGTGTCTTTACCTCGAAAATTATTCCAATAGAATTTCCACATACTTAACAATTCATTTTATTCTATCTAATCCAGTGCAGTCACAAATCAATTATAGCATATTTGGAACGAGTGTAAGTGAGAGTGTGAAAGTTTTCGAAACCACATAAAGTATCCGGATATTATTCAGGAAGGGATCTCAAAAACACATTCATTTTCAAGTTACAAACTATTCCAGATATCATCAGAAGTACATGATGTGAGGCATTTTATGCTTTAAACATTCCCTCGAAAACTGTTTTAAAAAATACCTGTGAACATGTCATAACATGATTATACAACCAGTAAAAAATTTTAATTTCCAATCACCAAGATGCTGCAAAAGTATAGGCATATGTGAACATCAGGAAAGTTGGGGAATTTCTATCCAGAAATCATCTCCTTTCAGCATGCCACACTGGCAATCTGGTAGGATTCATCATGAATTAAAATCATATCAACTAGTTCATCATTTGAATGATCGTGCGGAATTTTCCCGATGCAATGTCGATTGAAATAATACTAAAAACTGAGTGAATATAATTTAACTTCACGAATTATTTAGAGAGTTTTGTGTTTCGGAACAGGTGAATTTTTTTATGAAAGATTCAAGGTAAAATGACATTTTGTAATGAGTGCTATTAGCTGTAAAAATATCAAAACTTTCAAAATTCCCTAATAATTTATTGAAAAAAAGGAATATCAAGCTCTGACAAATTTTTGACCCGATTTAATATTATCACAAAAACCAAAGATACCAGTATACCCACAGGAATATTGAAATAGGATAGCTATAGAAAGGAGACTCAAACGACTAACACCATTAATAAATTATCCAATCACCCAGAAGCTCACACAAATGCGTCTTTCAACTCATATGTTAATAGATTGTTGCAGATTCCACTAAGCAAAGAAAACTTTGAAAAAGATAAGGAAATTATTAAGTACATTGCACAAAAAAATGACTATAATCCGAACATCCGAACATAGTGGATAAATGATTCACAAAATATTAATGAAAAAACATATAGATAAAAATAATCGAGATGAAGAGGACACAACTCAGATTAGATTTTCTTTGCCTTTATACAACGAAAAAGTTATAAAATTGCACGAGCATTCGAGAGAGAGAGAGAACTTGAAAATAGCATTTAGAGCCGAGAATTGTCTATAGTCTCATATAATAAATAGCAAAGACAAAAAACTCCAATATTACAAAAAATCGGAGTATATCAACTGAGTAGTTAAACGTGTGATGCTTTTTACATTGGGAAAAATTATAGGCCATCAAACACCAGCATAAAAGAACATGTAAGAAATTATAATCAGAAGAGTGCATTTGGGCACCATTTGAAGTCGACTAAACATGAATTTGACAAGAAAGAGAACACACAATTATTACAGAGCGTTGGGAGATAAAAAAGTTAGATTTACCTGAAATAAATGAAATAAAGAAAAACTTGAAGAAGAACGCAACCTTTTGTCTGCATAACTAAAGAGACCAATCTCTCATACAAGCCCATTTCTGAAAACCTAGTTTAACTCCTAGACTATAATTTAATGTAGGCAGATGATTGACTCTGTGTGGTTTGAATAGCACAGTGTTTGTTTTTCTGTGGTTGACCGTGTTTTTGAGAACATAACCCTAAAATTGATACTTAAGAATTCCGGAAAAGTTTTCAGTCGTTTTGTTGTTTGTGGGTGTCAGTTTTCCGACTAGATGTTCAATGTGAATTACTTTTTTATTGACAAGTAAGCATATTTTTGTGTTTTCATTGTGGAAATTTCATTAAAAGCTGTTAAATAATCTTCGGGAGCTCCTGATGATGCCTAGCAGGCGAAACTAGAGAGTAGATTGATAAAGAATCCAGTGAGTACAAACTTCCTTTTTCTGTAAATTAATATTGGAATAGTTTTTGAGTTAGCTAGAGTATATTTTCTATAGAGTACTCATGAACAAGGTGGTCGTTTTGGGTTACAACTATTAAGGATGTTTCGATGTTGTATGCCACACTGTCTGATATACGGGATACATAGTCGGATGCTGTTTTCACCCATAACCATCTGCTGAAATATTTATTTGAATATCTTTATTACGGTTAACATGAGAAAATTTCTGTTTGTGCAGCAGCCATTCACAATTTCCTCCATTAAGTACATTAATTTATGACTTGCTCTACACACTGTGTTGTTCCAGTGAAAAAAACACCAAACATTCTCGTTGAAAAACTCTAATCCCTCAGACTTGTAGTATGTATAAATTGATGGTATCCACTCCTGGCTCTTATGGAATGTAGGGGAAAAAGTTCAACCAAATTATCTTAATTTTCTCAACACTGTGTTCTAAAAAACATCACGGATAGTATTAAACAATGTATTGTGTTGTGTTGCTTATAGATTAGACTTATTCACCTTCGGGAGATGATGTTTGTAACTATGTATATAAAATATCATGAAAAACTATTAGTAGTGACAATATCCAACTCAAAAAAAAAATTTTGTTTACATTCATTTCCGGAATTTCGGGTACATTAATCATTGAATGCTATAATATTTTCGAAGATGGTGATAAATTTCAGAATAGTAAAGTTCAATCCAAATAGTTTGTATAGAATGCTCATCCCTGAATATTTACTATAGTAGTTCGTATATATTAATACGAGTAGGTACCTAATTATAATGAAACTTGTTAGGTTATTGAAATGAAATGATTTTCGTACTTCCAAATAGTTTACATGACTGGATAAAGAAATGAGTTATAATTATTGAGAATTATTTTTCTGTCCTCACAGAATAACAGAATTCCTTAGCGAAAACACAGATCAATTTCAATGATTTGGATTTCTCTTCTGAATACTTCCACAAATTCAATATAATAACGTTTTTCGCAATTCCTAATTTCAAAGTCAATGGTAATAAAATAAAAGTTTCTTTCGATGGGAAAAATTCATCGTACATGTGATGAATGTAGATTTCAAGAGCGACTTTTTGAACGCTCGTTCTATTTAAACGAGTGCTATTTAGTTTTGCCCATATGTCTGTAATTTTCGAATTTTGAAGCGAAAATGGTCTCAACCGATAGGGTTCGACTCCGTGATGACTAATCTGTGGTCAAATTAAATTCTGTCCGTGAGGCCGTCCATCTGGCCGTAAACACAATAACTTTCAATTAACAAATGCAGCAGTTATGTTCGTTAAACAACCAAGTCGTATAGAGTGTTCCATAAAATATGATCATTCGAAATTTTCATTCCTCAATATCTCTGACAAAACGAAACCAATCGAAGTAAAATTTTGCGGCCACTTGCAGAATGTTCATAATAAGCCTCATGCATTTAGATCATAGTGTTGACAGAACCATAAAAAATTCAATCGGAATATTGAAAAGAAGAATCCTTAACCATTCCATATTCCATAACAATATCTTATCCGAATGAAATTTATTTTGTGAATTAATATTGTGGAATTATTATACTGATTTATAATCGACATTTTCATCCATGATATAATATAATTAAATAGTTTTGTCAAGTATTTGGACAGTCTTTTTATTCTTTATTGCTATCTTACATAAAAAAACTCCAATGTTTCGGTCTCAGATCGGAGCTTTGTCAAGGACAAATGATTAAAAGGAGTAGGATCATCTATATAAAATTCTTTGGTATGTACATGATTCAGTTCAACCGCCTATATATGAGGTTAGACTCCGTGATGACGAATTCGTGTTCTCAATATCTCAGAAAATACGGAACCAATTGAAATGAAATGTTACGGCCAAATTTTGTCATTTTGTGGCCATAGTGTGAAAAGAACCAAAGAAAATACGATTGGATTATTGAATAAAAAACTTCATATATCCATAAAAAGATATCCAATTCAGTTTTTTTGCATGGAGATCGATAGTTTCAATGTTCATCCAAAATTTCGTAGCCATAGTTTCAACAGAACCATAGAAAATTCAATTGGAATATTGAAAAGAAAAATCTTTATATTTCCATAACAGAATATCCGATTCGAGTGAAATTTTTTTCTGTGAAAAAGGATTGATATACTGAATCCTCATGCAAAATTTTGTGGCCATAGTATTAACAGAACCATAGAAAATTCAATTGAAATACTGATATAAGAATCTTTATATTTCCATAACAGAATATCCGATTCGAGTGAAATTTATTTTGAGAATGAAAACTACTATACTGAATGTTCATGCAAAATTTCAAGTGGATCGCATCATCAGAACCATAAAATTTAATTTTTGTAATTATCTATTTTTCACATATTTCACAAATTATGCCATTCTAACCAACTGGATATCAAGTAGTACGATTTTCGAGATACAGCAGGTGGCCACCCTTGATAAATCACCCTGTAACGTTCGGATTCTATTAGCAGAAGTCAATCAACAATATCATATGATGAACATATGGCCAAGATAGTTTGTATCCTTCTAAACGGCTATTTGTATGAATGATGTTGAACTAATTCCATCTAATAACACATGTTCCGTATTTCCAATTTCCCATATTGACCCTCCGTAGATTTCCGGAGTATGCTCACAGAGCCTAATCTGGCAATTATTCTGTTCGGCAAGGATATTATCGCTCATTAGACAAAACGCCGTCATCTCTGGAATGTCCGCTACCGCACACACATAGGGCCAATTCCCTAATGCAGCTGTCCATTCCCTGGCACCTATCTATTCAGATTAGCTAGCTACTGTCTATCTATGTGGTTAGGAAGTGAACCATTTATATTGAACACAAAAGTTCTACATTAATTTGAATAATGGATATTTCCAGAAAAAATATCGTACAATTGATGGACCTGCCGAATATCATAGCGATTATCCGTTTCTGGTTACGTCATCAGATTTTTTCGAAAAAAATTATTGAAGCAACCGAAATAAGCTAGCGAATGCAAACGGTGAGAATTCGTGAAGTACTTTCAATAATTCAATGTAGGTATTGCATATGGATGTTGTTGATCGATGCCTAAATTATTTTTTGTGCAACTGTCAAAAAAACTTGACTTTTCTTCATCACTATGGATGCGTAAATGATGACTTTTTTTCACCGTTAAACGAAGTCTTTTTTAACGGTGAAAAGAGTAAATACCGTTTAAAAGCGTTAAAAAAAGTCTTTTTTCAACGATGAGAAAAAGTAAGGACTGGATGCATAGAAATATTATATTTGAAGTATTGTCTTAAATCATTTTATATTTCAGACGATGTAAATTCTCATTCACAGTTGTACAAAAAATGTTGTTTGTATTTCGTGCTTAAAAAATTCGTGTTTTCATGGCACATTCGAGTGAATGTTTGGCCTCGACCGGTCTCGGCCAAAAATTAACACTCTCATTTGCCATGAAAAAAACACTCATTTTACGCACTTAATACAAAAATAACTATTTTCTTAAAAATATAGTAATTGCCAATAAAAATTACGTAAATGAAAAGAGAACCCAAAATTCCCACGGAAATGCTCAATTTTGTCACGTTATGATGATTACGTCAATATCCGATAAACAAACTTCGACTTATGTCAAAGCGAACTGATTTTGCCTGATTCTTTGTGAAAAAGTTCAATCTAAGCCTTCAAAATGAATACGTCGGTGTAATGGTGTATAAATGCTGTATGAGGTGTTTCTTTTATTTGTAATAATGAATATGAATTAAAAGTTTGATATTTACAAAGAGATTTTCACGTATCTAAGCTCCGCTGCACAAAAATCCTTGTGTTCAGCAAAGAAACTGGCGACCATCAGCAAATCAATTTTCTGTAAGTTACTACTATTACCCTTGATGAATCCTGTCTCCATTATAAAGAAAATTGTAGCTTATCGTTCTTCTAACGAATAATCGAACTATTCTGTTCTCTTTCAGCTTTCAACTTCGTAAGTTCGAATCGAAGATAAGATATACTTTATATTTACTATGGTTCGAATCACAGAACTTCAGATCAACAAAACAGTATGAATGTGTTTTGTTAATCTGAGCACAGAACATTCGAATTTGCAATGACAATATTGGATAGTGATGTCAACTCCCTCTGATTGGCGTTCGCAGTCACGTGATAGTTGATAATAAATAACATAATTTAAATCAGCTTCATTTAATTTAACAAGAACAATAAGATCACTTAAATGGTTTTTAGGATTGCAAAAACTTCCTTATATGAGGAAAACCTCAATTTATATGAATTCGTAACATGAGTCAACATCCCTATTGCATCTCTATTGCCTGAAGTTATGTATACGAATGTTACTTGAAATATTTTATAACTATTGTCAGAAATTTTTGTTCATGATTCATAATAAACAATTAAACTCAAAATTCTTCTGTATTTAAAAGCATTATTACTGTATTGACTGAAGTCACTAAACAATTGTTGAATTGTAAATCAAAAACATCTTCGATTTTTAATGCAGAAGGATCACCTAACAAGCATTACTCCTTCCAAGCATTTTACTCATAGGATTTCATTTCGATTTTTTTACATTATAAACAAACATAATTCGTTGGGTACTCTTTATATGCGAAATAAAGAGTTAATACTTGAAATGTACAGTGGCGATGTGAAAGCATAGCACCTACTTAATTCCATTAATTATGGATGTTTTTGTTTGTCACTTTCAATTCATTGTTGTTCTACACACTTTTTGTTATAATAGTTAGCTATTGTAGCTATATTGTCAGTAATTATTGAACATCATTCACATTTAACTGTTCAAGATATGAATTTTCATAATAATAATTTTCAGCTCAAGGTTCTGCTTCATTTGAAGGTACCATTAGTGTATTAATTCAATTCACCAAATGCTAGATAAGGGTAAATCGAAACCCTTTTCAGGTTCAGAAGGATAATCTAACAAATATTATCACTTGAAAGATTTTCATCGTTAGGATGTCAATATTTAATCATTACCAAAAACCATAATAATTTTATATGTGAAAATTACACTACTTTTAAACCATAGCATATACTAGGTAGGTATGTATGTGCATGAATGTATAAAAAGCTATTCCAAGAAGATTTCATGGAGTTGTGAATGTAAATCATTTCAGGCAATGCATCTACCATTTATTACTCCAGATATATCTTAATTCGTTTTGAGCATACAATGTTTTTGTTCGTCACATAATGTTTGCTTGAAAACCTTTTCTTCATTTGACTTGATTCTGTTCATTCATACTTCTATTGACTAATGAAACTGATAATTCTCGAATACGCAAAACCATTAGTTTCCATTGTTCAAACAATAATATTTTTGTTCAATTCAAGAAGTAAATCTCTGATGTGAAATTTCAATCTACTGTCGTTAGGTTTTTAGAACTGTCTGAATTGCGTTATCAATTTATCAATTTTCAGATGTAAATTGGCATTGTGAGAAATCCGCGATTTATGCAACTTCTTCAAGATATTGACAACATTGCGTATCAATGTGACAGGATTATAAACAACATAACCTAAAATTTCAATATACACAGTGGCATATGCCAAATTTCCATGGACTACTTTGTGCTCGATAATATGCGGTCGGAGTATACGTAGGCCTAGGATTTTTGCTTTTAATATTCAACCTGTACTCGCGGTACTCGCCAGCCGTCGTCTCTTAAAACCTGCAAGAAGCAACATTCGTAACATCAAAAAAATTTTTGAAAAAATGGAATTAATTTAATTTTAATGTTATTATTTGAAAATTTTCGAATAAATCTTTATCAATTCAATTTGTGTTTTGTAGCAGCCAAATAATAATTTTTGTTTTTTGATTGAAAAATTTTCCTAATAATATTCAACTATCAAATTAATCATTTCTATTTTCAGAAACAATTCCAAAGAGTGTCGAAGGTTGCTACTATGACAGTTGCTAGTTTTCAAGAGTTTTACTGACGACGGCTGGCGAATGCTTGCCAAAACGTTGAATCCAGGAAGTAAAAATGATGGAATCACACCAAATGAGATTTCAATAAATGCTTCATCATCCAGATGTTTCACGTCTACGATTAAATTTTTTTATCAGAATAATATGAGCTGGAGAGATCGATATCGCCTGTAATTTATCGGGTACTCGGTATACTGTGGATGGTATAATAAATAAGTTATTCACGCACAGAATAAAAATGAATAAAACTGAAATTAATTCGAAGCAATCACGGACTGGAATAACGTGATCAGAACCGTGAGAGACATCCACTTTATATAAATTCTCGGAAATATCACGTTCAAGAATAATCCTCTCATAGTTTTCCAAGAATCATAATATACTTATGTGAAAGAAGCAGACAGACAATTTATTATAATGTGATGAAGCCAACAGAAATATAGACCTGTAGAAGTCGGATTTAATCTTCAACAGTATGAAAAGGGATTACAGAAGTCCATGGTTATATAATAAGACGCCATTAAATGGAATTGTCTAATGTATCGTTATTTTTATTCGTAATTTTTCGAATATATTCTGGTTGAAGATCTAACATCCTGTCGGATCTTTTATGGGTGTTTTCAGTCTTTGTCATAAAAGTGTGTTCGAGTATCTAAGTCGGCACCTTTTATCTACCTATGGGTCATATTCATTATGTCGTGCATATTAAGCGACAGAGTTTTAGTGACCGGTAGCTGCTGCTACTTTACTGTAAGAAGTAATTTGTTCTTACCTGATCAGCATGCCGACTGAAAAGAAATAAATTTGACGGTCGTCATAGAGCGATGTTTGTTTGGATAATTCCTTCAGATTCTCATTTCCCAAACGAGATGAATACTTTCACTATTCGACATGTTAGATTAAGGAATTATCTCACGATTATTTTTCGTATTTCGAGGTTTCAAACGAGTTAGCGCTTATTGATGAAAGATATGCGTGGTCAAAGAAATCCATCTGATCATCTATTAGCACAGTTATTCGTATAAGAATTTGAAAATAATGAAAAAAGTAGGGATCTATTTTTTGTTGAAGTAGCAAAGAATATTGTATGGTTTTCTTGATATGCTGATAATGGTTAATCCACTCATAGAGCGAGATGGGCGAAGTTGACACTTTTTCTTAGCAGCTAATTTGAAACGTTTGAATAAAGATGAATTAATCACAATTATGAATAAATGAACAGTGTTGGAAATATGTCCGAAACGACACTGAAAAAGTTAAGGACAAATGTGAGAATACACTTTGAAATTGATGATGAGAATTTACAAGAAGCAGATGGAAACATTGAAAAGGGGCCTACCCAGGAAAAACCTAGGGAAATTGAATTGATGAATAGATTGATTCAACAGTTGGAAATGAGAGTTGGAGAACAAGTTCATGTATTACGACACTTGACTTCATTTTCCACGGCAAATCTGAAAAGTTAGGTTAACGAGGAAATTCGACTAATCATAAACATAACCTAGCTTGAAGAAGGTTAACAAACATGCTCGAACACAATTCAGGAATTCCAGCGAAACCAAAGAGATACAACACCAAAATCATTAAATGAGTCATGTTGGAGTAACGACAGTTGACGTAGAAACAGAGTTTTCAAATCAAAATATTTTGGTAGTTTCCGGCGTAAATGAGGATAGTTTTGATGTGGCAAGTAAAACGGAAATGTGGCCGGAAGGTGCGTTAGTAACAATTTTTTTTCGAGCAAAGCTGCCAAAAAAGTAACAAATCAAGTAAATTTTCTTCGTAGACTAAAACAATTTGTCCATTGCATCTTAATATACAAGGTCTGAGTGATAAATCTGGGACATTACAGGCATTTTTTGAACACATGAGAAGTCCATAATATTGTGTGCATCAGTGAACATTTTCTGAGGGCTGGATTGTTTGACGTATTGAATATTGATGGCTGGTAGTATATTGCTGCAACTTACGGTAGAACTGCAATGAATCGCGGTGGTGTGGCTGTACTTTCAAAGTCTATAAATTTCAGTCAGTTGAATCAAATAAATTTTTTGTCAATTCAGTTACATCGTGAAGTTACTGCAATATTTTTAACTCATTTTAAAATTTCTGTTTTGGTGTTTTACCGCTCGTCAAGTGACAGTTTTGAAATATTTATTGAGAATCTTAACAAAATCTTGGGCAGGGTTAACCTGTCCCAAAATTTTACTTTATGTGGAGATTTTAACGTTCATTTCAATCCACAGAACAGGGAGGCTGAGATCCTTAATGACCTACTGAGCTCTTTTGGTTTTAGTCGGAAGATATTTGAACCAACAAGAGTTGAAAATTGTTTAGACAATATTTTTTTCTATTTCGAGCCTATTGTAGAAAGAGTGTCAGTTAATGAATGTGGTTTCTCAGATCATAGAGCGCAGTTCGTCGGTTTGAGTTTGGCAGGTTTCTTCAGGCAGCGGTTGCCTACGACGTTTCAGACCCTCGGCAGAGAGGGGTTTTTGTGACTTTTTTAACATTTTGAATGATGTCGATTGGTCTTTTGTAAGGAATGAGAATAATAATATAAATAATGTATTTTGCAGGTTCGTTGAAATCTTCGGGAGTTCATATCGTTTTGCTTTTCCAGTGAAGGTCCTACCCACAGGCAGAGTTGGGGTCAAACTGAATTTCGACTGGCTCACTGGGGAACTTATGTTATGGCCATGAGAGATGACTTGAACTTGATCTGTGAGTTAAATAGAAAATATGGTACTGAAAATCTGAGATCCCTGAGAAGTAAATTGAGGTTGCTTTATAAATTGGAAATCGGTAATGCTAGAATAAGAAAAAATGATAAAATTACATCGAATTCTGCTTGCAAGGTCGAACATGATTGATAAAAAAAAATTTGTTTCAATCAAACCTCTGACAGTTGATGCTGAACATTTTAGCGTTTTTTTCGCCAGGATAACTGATAAAACATTGAATACTTTGACAGACACAGAATATGATAGTAGGTTGCTATTCAATCCTGTAGTACCTGATGGTCTGCATTTCTCATTCAGGGAGGTTATGAGAACAACCTATTTTGCTCTTTTTGAGTCACATGCCATGTGTGGCATTGTGGTATGGAGTTCATGCAGCAATTTGTGGTGAGTGTTCGGGATTCAGAGGAAGATCATACGAATAATGGATAATTTGGGATACAGGGATTGCTGTAAATTATCATTTAAGAAATTCAAGTTCTCTCTGCCCTCTCTGTTTTATGAGATTTTGTCCTACGCTCACAAAAATCATGAAAACTGGGTACTGACAAAGAATGGTCATGATACAGATACAGTATCAGTATGAGGAGAACGCCATACAGAATGAAACAAGAAAGAGAATTTTACTCAGTTTCGCTCCTTTCAAATTTGTTTATGAATTTCTCTATCTTTTATTTCGAGGAATACAGGTCCGAAATTTTGCCAATTTTTATTCCTCAGCTGAGAATTTAGTAATGAGATTGTAAAGAATTCTCCATGGTTGAATCAATCCGAACAGTTAATGCCGTTAAAAAATAGCCAAGAACTACTTCTATAAATACGAAAAAATAGTGATTCACTTGTGTACATTCTGGATATCTTTTTCAAAACTTAAGAGATGTTCGGTTCAGAATACCTATTAACCAGCCGTAAACATCTAGAGAATAAATAATTTGAAGCAGAGCGTCAACACATGATATTAAACTTTTTAATTCTGGAATTTCCTGGAACTAACAAGGAATTAAATTTGTATTTTCACATAATTATCAGAATTATCGTTCTAGTTGATCGATTATGCCCGAAACTCCAAATAATTAATTCTAATTGAACTTCGAAATGTGGTGAAAAGTACATAATTATTCGATAATTTATCTCTGGTATTCTCATATTATTGATGAAATTATTGAATATAAAATTATGGACGAGCCAATTTGCATCGTCCATATAATTGCTTCAATATTTAATTATTGGATTGAACAAAATCGTGAAATCGATGCATTAAAATTGCAGGTCATTCGCATCCACTATAGCAACAGAATATTCGTCCCGTTAACAACACAAATTTCTTCTGAAGTGAAAAATATATCCACGTAATTTTTGGTAGATCATTCCTCATTTTTTATAAGCTTCATTTTTTCTAACTACTGGAGTGGACTTTTTCTATAGGTACTCAGATAGCAATTCAATTTTTATTTTTATATTTGAATGATCAATCGTAACGAATACCAAAACGTGTAAAAATTTTAATTAGTAATATTTTAGTAAACTAGTGTTTAAGTAATTTAGATGCGAATGAAACTTCAATTTACGGTCATCTGATGACACGATAACTCGAAAGGATTGCCCTAAAAAATGAAATTTTGAAGGTAGGTTTGGTTACTAAATGCCACGATTAAGTTCGCTCACCAGCAAGATCGTACAGGGTGTTCCAGAGAATTTGGCCTTAAAAAATGTTTGTTCTTCAATATCTCAGACAAAACAAACCGATCGAAATTTTACGGCTATATGCAGGATATTTATAGGAAGCTCATACAAAATTTGGTGATCATTTTGTTAACAGAACCAAAGAAAATTCAATCGCAATATCGAAGAGAGAAATCCTTTTATTTCCGCAACAAGGAATTCGATTTGAGTGAACTTTTTTTGAGGGTTAAAACTCTTAATGAGTTTTCGTGTAAAATTTTGAAAGGAACGCATTATCAGAACCATAGAATTACTTTTTTTCTGAATTAATCACTTTTTCGAATGATTCAGAATTCGATCGATATGCAATTTTGCAGTAAAATGTTCAATAACAAACCAGAGCAATACGAAAAAATTTGTGAAAGTTCCATTAATACAACCAAAATAACTCAAAAACCTGAAATTTCCAAAAGCGTTTCGAAATTATCACTGCTTTTCTCTGAATAAGGTACTGAACACTTAATCAACATACATAAATGAAATCCTAAGAATATTATGCTTTTCTAGCGCATAGGCAACGAAGTGTATCGAGATCTAACACAACCACCGAACTTCAAATATCTGATCACAGAAACCGGATGACGATACCATTGAAAAACAAAATTCTTCAATGCATTTATGTAGCAGCAGACGTAGAACAATCAACATTCTCTTCAACCTGAACCCATTTTTTCTACAAAGAATGAAGACAATGGATCTATAATTAGAAAATTGTTATTGAACCCCATTCCGTATGGAAACAGTTAGTTACACGAAGGAAATACACCGAAAAGGCGTAAATTCTTCGAGGAACGAAAACGAGCGAAAAAAATTAGGAGGTGACACGCCTGGCTGGCATTTAGAATTTCGTCAGCTGTGACGATTACAGGTCGGGATGGCATCCTGACAATCCCACCCATTTGACGAAACTAGAAGTAATAGGGGCTATAAACATAGATACGAACATGTGGATCTGATGCAGATGACCTTTTAATGCAGTGTGGGGAATCTCTAAAGCATCTGTAATGAAGGATACTCTGTCCGATCTAGTTAGACAGAGTATATGCAGGTTTCGGAAATTTGGAGAATTCTTGTCATTCAACTCCTAACAAATGTTTTATTTGAGACATTAAACGTGTAAAAATGTTCAACATGGACGATAGTTTGATTTTATTTTGGAATGTTGTCGAAAGAATGTTGTATGAAAGTAATCGAGAACAGTTTGTTGTTGATAACGTGAACTTAGAGAATATTCTCTTCGTTTTCTTTTAGAACTGAGGATATTCGAAATTCATTCGTCTGCAAATACTTTACTGATATACAAGGTGATAGTAAATAAGTGCAGTAAACTTCAGGATGTTGAAATTCTTCCGAAAATATGAACAAAAGATTCTATTATCTAACTGTCCAAAATGCATGGTTTTCGAATTGAAATAGAGAAGAAAAGGTTTTTTACCAATATTTCCAGAAACTTTCATTCCGCTGAGCATTTTCTTATCACAATAACTTATATTTCTTTGGGAATTTTTTTCTCAAGTCTTTATAGGTTGTCAAAGGTTTTGAAGCGTTAGGGTTATTTTTCCCCAACTACGCTAATGAAAAAACGATTTTTGAGACGGCCAATTGAAACGTCAATGTTTTCTACACAAAATGTTCTGTTGGTCATACGCTCTATCGTCGACCGTTTTTGGGAAAAATCAACTGTTATGTTGAAAAACATGGTCAATTTTTGATCTATTAATGAAGCAGTTTTGTAAAAAATTATTGCAAAAAATTGACTTATGGTAAATCCACATTTTACAAAGATTTTGCCCTAGGGCTTATGAATATACAATTTGTGGTGATTTTATTGTCATTTTATCAACATTGTGGTGATTTTACAGGAAAATGAGAACAAAAACCTTCTCGTTTATTTAACTGCTATTGATGTATATGTTATATACATTTATTTATTCACAGAGTGAAATACTGGGATATGTACATGAGATTTACGAGGATTAGGTACAATTTTTACTACATTTTTTGTAGCTTTTATGTTTTTTATTGAATATGTATAGATGTTCATATGGTAGTTTATGTTTTTCCTCAGCTTTTTTGCTTGATGGTCTCTTCATTATTTGGTTAAATGCTAATGTTAATGTTTCTATGATATTTACGCTTGAATACAATACGTTCAAAATTAATGATTAATGATGTAAACAGTGTCTTAGTATCTCTATTATTTAAGCGTTAACATCGTATCTCAACATTAACATTACCATTACCATTAACATCATTGTGATATGGCAGTAACGTAACACGTTTTTTCATAAAAAATTTTTGACAGTATATCACTGAATTCTTTAACGGGTTCAATTCTGAAATTCTGATATACTTGTTCTTGTCAGTAATTAGCCTTAACATTAAATTCTGGATCTTCTGCGATCTTTCGATTACTAGTACGTCGCTCTCCTAATTATTCATGATACATTTACTACTTAAGTCCTTTGAATAACTATCACCTCAAACTTCCAGTAGGAAAATTCCAACGCACTTGCATTTATCCACTATACTGCCGTCCTAAGAACAGATGCCGTATCTACAGACGCCATCAAAACGAGATAATCGAGCTCAAAGTTTTTTCTATTGCCCTCACTCCGTTTTGGTTGGAACAAAAAGTAAATATGTTTTTTCGTTTAGGATGCTATAAAAATATATTGAGGTCGTAGAAAATTTAAATACCAACAGACTTCATGAAAAAAATCACATACGGCATTTTATGCTAAACTTTTAGGTGGTCAATACAAGACAAGAATGCCGTATGTGTAAGAATTTTCTTCTGGACTGACTAATATTTCGTATCAAATTGGTCAATTTCTGATTAATAATTCAAAGAGGTCAATAAAAATCCATCCTCAGGTATCACTTCGACATTCTTCTCATCATCAAAGGCTTCCACCAAATTCTGATTACTGTCGGTATGGTGCTCAGAGAGAGTCATCGAAAATAGTTATTGTTAATTGAGTGCGTCAAATTCACCTAAATGTGCCATAAAACTACGAATTTTATACGCACAAAATACAAACAACATTTTTTGTACAACTGCGAATCTGAATTTTCATCGTAATAAAATTATTGAAGATAATGCTTCCAATACAATATGTCTATGCAATCAGTGATCTTTCTGTGTCGCTACTATATAAACCAATTATTTTAACGGTAAACAAAAGTGAATTTTTTTTACTATGAAAAAGCCGTTTGCGCATCCTAGTGACGAAGAAAAGTAAAGTTTTTGGACAGTTGTAAAATAGTTATTTTTGTATTAAGTGCGTAAAATGAGTGTTTTTTTCATGGCACATGAGAGTGTCAATTTTGACCGAGACCGCAGGTCGAGGCCAAAAATTCACTCGAATGCGCCATGAAACACGAATTTTATACGCACGAAATACAAACAACATTTTTTGTACAACTGTGAATGTGAATTTACATCGTCTGAAATACGTATGATCATTGAAGATAATGCTTTCAGTACAATATTTAAATGATCCAGTGATCTTTCTGTGTCGTAACTATAGAAACAGTTTGTTGAAATTGTTTGAATCTTTGACAGTATTTGCTCGTAGTTTGTTTCAATTTCGAATTATTTTAAAGAAGATGAATGTTGAATATGATAGTGGTAGTGATAACCCCGCAGATATGGCTGAAGAAGCAAATACAATTGTATCTTATATGTTACCAGCCAATCAAAGCTAATAATATGAGAAAACATATAACCAATTTCGAGAATGGCGCAACAAGAACACGTAAAAAAGGTTTCTGAAAATGTGCTCACATGCTATTTCGAGGAAAAATAAAAAATTTTGAAACCTTCAACGTTATGGAGCTCAATGTCCCGCTTATTAAGAACAAAGCGTTGAATACCGAGGAAAGAAAAATAAAGTGTTATCGAGGCATGATATCAATAAATTTCTTAGAGATGCTGATGACGAAACTAACTCACTTTTAAGGTACAGATACAATCATAATTTTGTGAAATTAGTTGGAATTAAAATATTCATTATTTGTGGGTTGTCCTTATTTGGGTATCAGCATGAAAAAAAGACTTTTTTTCACGGTGAAAAAAGACTTTTTTTAACGGTGAAAAAAAGGAATATTTTACGCATCCATAGTGATGAAGAAAGTCAAGTTTTTTTGACAGTTGTAAAAAAAATTTTTTTCGATCTACTTGACATATTTGTTCCTAAAAATATGTAGGTGTGAATAATTGCTTTCTTGCTGATGTTATTCTACAAAAACATAAATAAAATATTCTGAAAATATACAAGTTCATTCTTCAGAAAAGCTCACACAACTAAATGCAAATTCGTAGTGCTCCTCAAGAATATGGAGCGTTTTCTTAAAATGAATGCCGTATCTAACATGTCCCAGCTGAAAAAGCCGTATATGCATATACGCGGAAGTATATACGGCATTTGTGTTTAGTATAACGCAAGTACGGCATATTCTGTTAGGATACACTACAACTTTTTCACATACGGCTGAAGAAAAGATTAGGTTTTTGATAAATTAAGCAAGTATACGGCATTTATGCTCAGTAGATAGGTAAATTAGTCTGTCACGAACCCAATGAGACAAAAATCTCGAAAAAAATTTTTTTGTAGATACGGCATCTGTTCTTAGGACGGCAGTATAATACGACGGCGTATAAGTGCCACTTCGTTGAAATAAAATTGACATTGACAGATTAAATCTGTCAATGGACAGATTAAATTTGTAAATTGACAGTACGTACATTTGGTAATTACCATGGACCTATAATACTAACTGGACGTCGAACTTCCTTACTGTCACGTGGAAAAAAGTGAGGCAAGGGCCGCCATTTGCAGTTTGGGATGAAACTCGAATATTTTGATGTTCTATACCATCTGTGCTCCAATTTTGATTGAAACATAGACGTTCCTTTGAAAGAAGTGATGAAAAACGAACTCTATATATTAGTGTTCTGTGAACTCTGACATTTCGGTCTAATCAAATTATAAATATTTTCGATTTGTGTGATTAGTTATTGAACAATATTGGTAATCCTATCATTTTGATTCGTTGAAATAAAATAAATAAGAAATATTGCTAATTCTAATATTTCAATTCATAGAAAAAGTGACACCTCTCAAATCCAACCCAAACTGCAAATGGCCGCCGTTTGCCTCAAAATTTTTGACAGGTTCGCCATCTAGTTAGTATTATAAATCTATGATAATTACATCACTGAGCAGAGAAGATCGATGATTATTTATTGGCAAATTTAGAATTCATTCAGCTAACCTTACCTTACCTAAATAGATGGTTTTGGAAAATCTCGAAATCAAAATATTTATTTTCATAAGAGAAATATTCCCTTTTGCTTCTTGGCAAATCTCGCATTCATAAATTTGGCAGAATAATATTGTCAATTGACAGTTAAGAGTGTGAAGTGAATAAAATGATACATTAAATCTGTCAACTGATAGATTTTCATTAATTCGTAGTGGCACTTACACGCCGTTGTATTACAAGACGGAATTTGAAACCATAAAAACCCTTGTCTGGCGTTTAATTCTCCCACAGTTGTTTTCGCACCCGGACGAAAACCCGTTGGGACGCCTTAATAGATGCAGTACGGTCTACGGGAAACGTTGGGATATGCTAGAGCGTTTCATTTTCTGGCGAAACTACGATGGTAAAGGATTTCATGACCGAATTTAATTACACATCAGGTTTTTGCAAACGATCCTAGTTGGTAAACATATGACCTTTCGCCGTGAGTGAGCTGAGACAATCCCAGGGTGAGGTGAGGAATGTGCTGTTGGACAAATGGAAGTGTAGATAAATCTGGATGATCTGGGTTATATTTCAGACGTTTTTGTGTTGAAGGTTGGTTGTCTGATCCGTATCAGGGTTATAAATCCTAGCCATTTCATCAAAACATATTCAAAATTCAGGTGTTTTTTTACTGTAGCTTTAAGACAGGTTATTAAACAGTTTACAGTTTCATGAGTTAAACAGTTTACAGTTTCAACTGAGTGTTATTAATGATGAATATATATATTTTGAGCGCTCGCTCTACTTAAACGAGTGCTATAAATATCTTTTTGCCCAAATGTATGTTATTTTCGAATTTCGAGCCGAAAATGGTATTAAACAATAGGGTTCGATTCCCTTATGATGAATTAGTGGTCAAATTCAATTCTGTCCGTGGGGCCGTCCGTCAGCACGATAACTTTTGAAGGGATTGTTCTAGAGACTTAAAATTATCAGGGTGAGTTCAGTTCCCAAATGGCTCGGTTGAGTTCGTTAACCTGCCAAATCGTACAGGATGTTCCATAAAATATGGCCATCTCAAATTTTTATTCCTCAATATCTCAGACAAAACAAAATTTTGCGGCCAGAATTAATAAGCTCATGATAAGCTTGTAAGCTGTAAGATTTTGCGCCGTAAGTGTTAACAGAACCATAGAAAATTCAATTAGAATATTGAAAAGAAGGAACTTCATATTTCCATTACAAAATATCCGATTCGAGTGAAATTCATTTTGTGAATGGAAATTGATGTTTTGAATGTTCATGTGAAATTCCAAAAAGGTCGCTTTATCTGAACCATAGAAAATTAAATTGGAATATTGAAAAAAAAAATATCTATATGTCCATAACAAGATATCCGATTCAAGTGAAATTTATTTTGTGTATGAAGATTGTTATACTGAATATTCGTGCAAAATTTCATGAGGTTCGCAAAATCAGAACCATATTTTGATTTTTTTTAATCGTCAAATTCTGACATATTTTAGTTTTCGAATAATTTCCAAAACATTATTCCGATCGTGTTGAGATTTGGCCTTTTTATATAAGGTATCAATATCAAGTCTTGTACAAAATTTTGAGGTAATAGCCTCATTGCTCCACCAATGAATGAGCGCTCAAAAGCACCTGTTCAAGGCTTTCCTCATTTTTTACTGAATGCATATGGAAACCATTCCACATAAAATGTGGCGTACTGAGCTTCAGTAAATTGTACTGCACAAAATCATAGGGTACGATTCATTCGATTCGATATCTATAATCTGACCTCTATAAAACCTCCAATTTCGAGAGAAACTGCACACATTTGTTGGCAAAAATATTCCTTTGGAATGTTTCCAGAAATATAGATTCAAAATAGTTTCTGCATTATCTTCAAAATATACAATATTTTCGAATAAAGTAAAAAACTTTATTGTGATTATGATCAGATAATACCTACTAATTTCTCCAATGCTTGGATTCAGTCCCTTACTAGCTACTGAGCATGTGAGAGAGATGACGATTGTGTCTACTGAAGACTTTGGTAGGTACTGATTACTGAAAAGTTGCGTCAGCTTGTGGACAGCACTGTCCCTGTTAGACCCAAAAATGATTTATAACCCCTACCGGTTAGAAAGTTTTTTCACTAGTCCAGGAACTTTTCGATTATAATAGCCCACACGTCAATATCAAGTTTTGCCTCTCTAGTACAGAAACAGACTCTTTACTGAAGAGTAGCTCGTCTTACACGAATAGGCTGTTCGAAAAGCGGTAAATTAGGAAGAAAATTGAAAACACAAAAATTAAAAAGATAAAAGCCCTGACTGAACTCCGAAAGTTTTGCGAACTTGTTCATGTTAGGAAAAAGAATATTTGAAATTGCTGTAGGCTTCCGTGAGGTATAACTTCAGAAAATTCAGGGTTGTATTTGAACAGGAAAGTGAAATTAAATGAAGCTCCAGGATTTTCAAAAAAAAAGACACATGACCATTATAATATTTTTTCTAATATACCTACATTTATTTGGTTATTGCCAATGATATAAACGTCAAATTGTCACAGAGAGAATTTAAGTTATTAATTAACTGTAACCTGGATATCCAATTCTTGCCGATTTGTAGGTATTTTTCAAGTAATTATACAAAACTTAAAAATAATAACACATTGGCTCTTTTTGGCCGAATGTACTCGTGTCACACGAATGAAAAAAATCCGAATATTTCTTCCTGCGAACGAGCTGGGGGTTTGAATTTTTGTATATCTAATTTTATCGATGATCTTCATGAAAAGTTTTAATTTCAACGATACTATGTCGAAGAGTTTCTTAGATATGGAATTTCTCTAAAAAAGATATTCATGATTTTGCACAAGTCTTTGTAACGTTATTGAGAGGCTTCATAAAACAAATCTACTAGCTCAAATGACTATTCTTGAAAATTTTTGTGGAATAATATTTCAAATTTTCGTTACTCGTAAATCACTTAATTAATTTGACTCATTGATGAACCATGCCGAGAAATTACGACCACACATATACGGTGAGAATTTCGAGTCGTATGTCATTCCGTCATAATGTTGAATTTTTTTAATATTTTGTCGAAAAGCCTCTCCTCCACAATAATCAATACCTCAGAAACTATTCCAGCTTAACGATATTGCCGCACTCCGCACAAACCATCAAATTTCGAGTCTAACTTTTTCCGTTCGAGATATTTCGCATATGTCCAGACAGCTTGTCCAAAAGAATTATAATTGCCCCTTAATTCTTCATAAGTGAGTTAAGAGTTATTAGAGGCCCATCTAATCTCAAAACTATAAACTCACAGACATTGTGGCGAAACTATAGCTCGCTGATCCCATAGAAATAAGTTTGATTAGAAAAATAAATTTGAATTTTGGCGTGCTAGTTTATGATGAACATTATTCATTGGTCGAATCACTGGCCTTCCTATACGAATGAAACTGAAATTTTTCAAAGAAAAGTTCTACTGACTACCTCTAGAATAACAATCAATTTTGGAATTCTTCATAGTATCTTCATTTAAGAATTTGTTCTCTACACTTTTCATCTCAGCACCTTTTTTATGCGTAGAATTATTCCTAATTGAAGTCTTGTATCGCATCTGTAATATTCTATAGTTGCACCTCTTCAAATGGCAAAAGAACTATCATTGCTGAGTTCCATTCAAACTAACAATTCAATTATTAATGTGTGACTCTGTTTGAGGTTTATATATTTTTCCACCTTTCAGAAATTCCACTCTGACCTACCTCAAACGTATGTTGAGGACTTGTTCATTCAGAGGGAAGTCTATGTTTTTCTCGCTAATTTACATTTCGTTTTCCATAAAAAATTTCCGCTGAGCTGGTAATGGCATTCAATTCCCAGCTATAATTATCCATACATTCGCCTAGAGCTCTTTTAGTCCGAATGATCTTGTATGGTATTTTATTTTCCACTTTTTACGATCGCAAATGCATAAATTTCCATAATCGACAACATAGCTGGTACCTTAATGAAGTTTACAGCTTTTGGCGTAAAGGATATGGGGCATGGTGTAGTAAGTAAAAATCTCATGCTGCGATATTTATTTCGTGCAAAGCTTCACAATGATATGCGAATGCATATATAAGTGCAATCCTGACATAATTTATTCCTTGTTTTCATTATTGGCTAGTCGTATATGCAGAGAGCTGAATTTATTGCGTAGACAACTTGTACAGCGCTATTTTCTATGCACGGTTTCCTTAACGCACCATGAAAATGTCGAAGAATTTATCTACAGGCACATTCGGGTAGAATTATGCGAAAGGAATTTTTGCACATGATGAAATTCAATTGTTCTTTCGTTCATTATCGGATAGATGTGCCGAGCACTGTTAATAAGTGCTTCAAGCAAACGTACTTTTTGAAAGTGCACCGGAAGGTCAAGCAATAATCCCCTAAAATTCATTGAATGCTTTCATTTGCATTGTGAAAAGTTTTTATTAATTCATCAATATCCATTTGGTCCCCGTTAAAGTAATCTCCCTCAGATATTCATAATGTACCCACTTATGCGCTCCTTTCAATCCTCTAAGCACTTCTCAAATGCGCATTTCGATTGTGAGTTTATTAAATTAGTTGTAGCAAATCGCTTTCCTTTCAGTGGTCTCTTCAGGTTGGAAATGGAAAAAAGCATTGATATTTGAGTCGATGCATTATTGCAAACTTCGCTGCAATGCGGTTTATGTTCAAAACGTTCGATAAACTGTTTGGCATGAGCCAATTAACAGGTCAACATCCTGCAAAAGTGATTCCACAATTTTCCAAAACAATTTTTTTCACTGTCTCGATGTTTTCTTCGCTAGTCCACGTGATTGTTCTTCCGGGACGCTCATCATCAACTGGATTGGCCAAATGTAACACTCCAACATTTCAAGTGCCATAAAGCACTTCACCATATTTTCAACGCAAAATTTAATACCGATTTTTTTATCCATCTCTGACCAAAGTCAAAAACCGAAGGACCCACAAAAGCTTAAGTAACCTTTTCGGTTGGTAACTAAAAACTACCAATTCAAAAAATATCTGATAGGAATGCAAATACATATATGATCAATATAACAAAAAAGTGGATAATCGAATGTACGAAGTCTGCTAAAATTCAAAATTTATCCTTTCTTTTGAACATACCTCGTCTACATTCTGATTGATTGAAAAAAACCTAAATTGATTATCTAACGAACAAGCTATAGAATGGAACTTTTATATACATTGTTTCTTGAGAGCTACATAATTCTTCCAACTTCTACTTTCTTCAAATTCCATTGATATATGTCTAACAATTTGTTTTTGAAGTATCGAAGTCATTTTTTCTATGAACAATGAAAGCAGAGAATAATATTAATTGATTAAAATAATCCAATATAAAACAGATACTTCGGAACTAATCACGTCAACTCACAAAGAACATGCATGGTGGTAATATCAAACAGAGCATCCATAGATAGCTATTTCGCCCTATTTGGGGTTTGCGTGAACTTATCCACACTTTTCCAGCCACGGTTTCTGACGTGTATACTGTCGATGTTGGGATAGAGGACAATCGTGCGTTATTGAGTCACAGTGTTGCCAGATGTATGATGTATCTCATGCATGATAATGAGATTAACTTACACATGGAAAAACACGAACGAGTGATTTGTTTTTTATTATCTAATTACCAATATCTAGAACTTTTTTAGTGTCCGTCGAAATATAAGGGAAAAATTAAAAACTGACCAGCCACTGTTTTAGCGATAACTGTGCAGGGAGTTATCCGTGGGCGGTGCGTTCTCAACAAAATTTTTTTGCATAGTATTTCGAACACAGATATCAAATCTATTGACAAATTTTTTTGGGCGTCCGTCGAAGTACGAGAAAAAAATTAAAAACTGACCAGTCACGGTTTTAGCGATAACTCTGCGGGGGGTTATCCGGGGGCGGTGCATTCTCAACAAAAATTTTTTTGCATAAAATTTTTAACACATATATCAAATCTAATGACACATTTTTTGGGCGTCCGTCGAAGTACGAGAAAAAAATTAAAACCTGACCTGCCACGGTTTTAGCGATTACTGTGTGGGGGGTTATCCGGGGGCGGTGCATTCTCAACAAAAATTTTTTTGAATAGTATTTCGAACACAGATATCAAATCTAGTGAGACATTTTTTTGGGCGTCCGTCGAAGTACGAGAAAAAAATTAAAAACTGACCAGCCACGGTTTTAGCGATTACTGTGTGGGGGGTTATCCGGGGGCGGTGCATTCTGAACAAAAATTTTTTTGCATAGTATTTCGAACACAGATATCAAATCTATTGAGACATTTTTTTGGGCGTCCGTCGAAGTACGAGAAAAAAATTAAAAACTGACCAGCCACGGTTTTAGCGATAACTCTGCGGGGGGTTATCCGGGGGCGGTGCATTCTCAACAAAATTTTTTTTAATAGTATTTCGAACACAGATATCAAATCTAGTGAGACATTTTTTTGGGCGTCCGTCGAAGTACGAGAAAAAAATTAAAAACTGACCAGCCACGGTTTTAGCGATAACTCTGCGGGGTTATCCGGGGGCGATGCATTCTCAACAAAAATTTTTTTGCATAGAATTTTTAAAACAGATATCAAATCTTATGACTTATTTTTTTGGGCGTCTGTCGAAGTACGAGAAAAAAATTAAAAACTGACCAGCCACGGTTTTAGCGATAACTGTGTGGGGGGTTATCCGGGTGCGGTGCATTCTGAACAAAAATTTTTTTGCATATTATTTCGAACAAACACAGATATCGAATCTATTGAAACATTTTTTGGCCGTCCGTCGAAGTACGAGAAAAAAATTAAAAACTGACCAGCCACGGTTTTAGCGATAACACTGCGGGGGTTTATCCGGGGGCGGTGCATTCTCAACAAAAATTTTTTTGCATAGAATTTTTAAAACAGATATCAAATCTAATGACACATTTTTTGGGCGTCCGTCGAAGTACGAAATTTGATATCTGTGTTCGAATTACTATTCAAAAAAATTTTTGTTCAGAATGCACCGCCCCCGGATAACCCCCCACACAGTAATCGCTAAAACCGTGGCTGGTCAGTTTTTAATTTTTTTCTCGTACTTCGACGGACGCCCAAAAAAATGTGTCATTAGATTTGATATCTGTGTTAAAAATACTATGCAAAACAGTTTTTGTTGAGAATCTACCGCCCCCGGATAACCCCCCGCAGAGTTATCGCTAAAACCGTGGCTGGTCAGTTTTTAATTTTTTTCTCGTACTTCGACGGACGCACAAAAAAATGTCTCACTAGATTGATTTCCGTGTTCGAAATAATATTCAAAAAAATTTTTGTTGGGAATGCACCGCCCCCGGATAACCCCCCACACAGTAATCGCTAAAACCGTGGCTGGTCAGTTTTTAATTTTTTTCTCGCACTTCGACGGACGCCCAAAGGAAGGTGTCATTAGATTTGATATCTGTGTTCGAAATACTATGCAAAAAATTTTTGTTGAGAATGTACCGCCCCCGGATAACCCCTTGCATAGTTATCGCTGAAACCGTGGTTGGTCAGTTTTTAATTTTTTTCTCGTACTTCGACGGACGCCCAAAAAAATGTCTCACTAGATTGATTTCCGTGTTCGAAATAATATTCAAAAAAATTTTTGTTGGGAATGCACCGCCCCCGGATAACCCCCTGCACAGTTATCGCTAAAATAGTGGCTGGTCAGTTTTTAATTTTTCCCTTATATTTCGACGGACACTAAAAAAGTTCTAGATATTGGTAATAAGATAATAAAAAACAAATCACTCGTTCGTGTTTTTCCATGTGTAAGTTAATCTCATTATCATACATGAGATACATCTGGCAACACTGTGACCCAATAACGCACGATTGTCCTCTATCCCAACATCGACAGTATACACGTCAAAAACCGTGGCTGGAAAAGTGTGGATAAGTTCACACAAACCTATTTGGGGCTTTTCAGTATGGAGAAGCTCCGTCTGAAAGGCATTCTAGGTTCCCTTATTTGAAGAATTGTCGCATATTCCTGAAATAACAGAAACAAAACGCCATCTCCTGGGATCCTTACGAACACCTAACTCCGATGCATGAACCTTGAACGAAGTAGCGATATGTTCATCTGTTTTCCATACTAACTGGTGGTGGTCCAACTATGTGGATTTAACCTTCAGTCCCTGAAGTGAAAACGCTCGGTTAATCGTCAAAAACCAGACGTGGTGATAATAGTCGAAATGAAAATTCATGCGTTTAAGAGTAACGGAGGTAAAATATAAACAATGAAAGCAGATAATAATATTCATTGATTAAAATTAACCAATATTACACTCATGTCTCGGAGCTAAACTCGTGAGTGTTAAAAGTAAATACAAGGACGTAGTTCAACCAATATTAAAACCATACTTCCGAACTAATCCCCTCAACGTACAAATAACATCCATAGACTATTATCACCACGTCTAGGAAATCTAGAATGCCTTTTAGACGGAGCTCCTCCATACTGAAGAGGAGTCCCAAATAAGGCGTAATAGCTATCTATGGATGCTCTGATATTATATTACCACCATGCATGTTCTTTGTGCGTTGACGGGATTAGTTCCGAAGTATGGGTTTAGTATTGGTTGATTTTAATTAATTAATATTATTCTCTGCTTTCATCGTTTATATTATACCTGCGTTACTCTTGAACGCATGAGCTTTCATTTCGTAATTTTTTCTATTTTAATATTTGAAAGAGGTTCGTGTCATTTTGCATAAATACCTGCTTTTACAATGAGCATCTGTATTTGAAATTTGACTGGAATTCTCTCTCCAAAAAATATTCGAATGAAATACCTACATACGTCAAATATATTCTCTATAACGCGACTCGAATTTTACTGATTTGGCTCACTTGAAATATTCGAGTTTCTTGTGCGTCGGATACAATTACACTCGACCTCACATTATTCAACAGTAAGTCCAACCAATTCCACTCTCGACTCACGATTCAAAACTCACAGATAATCCACTACAACACGCTGTTCCTCGGTTGTGTGGGAAAATTCGTTTCGCAAAATGTATGAGAGCTATCTTCATGAATCGTCAACTTTAATGAAAACCATATTCATGGCGCTAGTGAATAAACACGCAAACACTCCGGTTTTCGAGATACAGTTTTTTGCGAATATTTTGGGAACCTGTTATCGTACAGAAAACAGCTTTCGTGAGAATATTCTAATCAAATAAACTGGGTTCTTAGCACAATATGAAATTTGTTAGCAACAGCACTAAGTTTAGTTTTTGGAAAATATTACCCCTCCACCAGAACTTCACCCTAGGACCTCTAATGTGAGACGCACTTGAAATGCCAATGTTTTTCACACAAAAAATGACTCCTGGGGCCTATTGCACCAAAATACTTTGCAACTTTTCACTTTGCACTTTACATTCAGACAAATTTCAAAAGTGAAAATTAATTATATTGAACAGCATTTATCCCAATATTTAATTTCTTCGAAGTGATTCTCACTTTGTACTTGACTTTTCACATTTCACTTTTCAATTATAAATGCGTTTCGTGCAATTTAATTCATTTGAAAAGTGAAAAGTTGCAAAGTATTTGGTGCAATAGGCCCCTGGTCAAACACTGAAGATGGCAGGGGTCGATTCTTGAATAATGTAACACTCGCGAATCCGCAAATGTCGGCTAACTTTCCTGCTAAGTTAGTCGACATTTGTCGATTCGCCAATGCGACATTATTTAAGAATCGACCACCAGGAGTATCTTTCTTTGTGTAGAAAACATTGGCGGTTCTAATGGAAGTCTCAAAAACCGTACTTCTTTCAGTAGCGTAGAACTTGTGTAGAAAAAAACCCATCATATGATAAGGAGGAATAAGAATTCTGACGAATTTAAGCTTTAACTACCGACGTGGGGCCTGAGCGGCCGCTGATAGAACATCGATTTTCTCGAAAAATATGGGTGTATTGTGAAAAATCATAGTTTAGATCAGTAGTTGGGATCTATGAATAAAAGAAAAGTCAAAAATATCAAACTTTGAAAATATTTATATTATCAGGAACAATAATAACCTTTTTTTTCGTAGTTAAGGGTCATATCTATATGAAAAAAATTTATGGCACTTGGAAAGCTTCAATAAAAAAAAGTCCATCAATGAACTTAGTCAAAATCAGTGCACCATATTCGTTTTGCGTACTAAAAACAAACATGTTTTAGGCATTAACAATAATAATGTGGATTTTATACTTTGTTTAGGGGTCCAGAAAACACTTATTCTTCTCTTTTTCTTAATTGGCTCGATTCTGAACTTTATTTGTCAAACGGAACCGAGTATTCTGGCGAAACTCATACGAGCTCTTGGGGCAAACTTTGAGTACGCTATTTTTGATATGTATGCTCTAATAGTAATTTCCGAGCTAATTGTTTCAAGAAGACACTAGGATCAGTTTTTTCATACACATTTACTGAGCTTATGTCTGAAATTCTATAAAAAAAAAGTCTCGTTCGGCGGCTGCTGGTATGATACTAGTATTGAGCACTTCTTGGAAAGGCTTTCTTTATCTAATTTTTCTTCTAATTAATTGTTGAATGCCGCATTTCCCAACCTTTCAGTATTCGCGGCCCAATTTTCAATCTCAAATTCCATCGCGCCCCTTTAGTCAGTAAAATGGTTCTAATTCGAGCCATGCAAGAACCGTTTGGGGCAGAAGCGGGTTGTTGGCTCCCCCCTTGAATTCAATCGCGCCCCCTAAGGGGGGCGCACCCCACAGGTTGAGAAACGCTGGTTTAATGAACACACCACGATCAGATATTTCTAGATGCTCATCGACTGTCTTATATCTTGAATTCTATATACTGAAGAATGCAGAGCTGTCCTGTGCGAAAAAGGGGTATATATCACAAATCGTCTACCCGCTGCGGCTTCACAGGCCCCAGGTCGGTAGTTAAAGGTTAAGGAAATCTTGAAACTAGCGCAAACAACCTATTGAGACTCGAGAAATAAACTCCGCCAGAAACAAAGCTTATTATGATCAGAAAATGCTGAAACTTTTTTTCCAATTTCAAAATGGGTGCATTATAAACGGAAAGTTAATAGAATTTTTTCCATATTTTGCTACAGTTATCTATATGAAGCTGTGATGAACAAGTAATAGCTGAATGCACAAATGTTTTGTCTTCTCTTATGTTTTCAATTTTCAATAAACCCATTCGTTTTCAGTCTGAACTCATGAATTATTCCCGATTATGACTATTGTGGATTGCTAAAAAAATCAACAAGATTCGATACGTTTCCGATTATTGTGATGAACAAGGACTATTGAATTGAACATATCTAGCAATCTCCAGCAAGAATCTTGGATATCATTCGCATAATATGAACCCCTGAGTTCTGTTATTTGCTAGTCCTGAAATATTCCAGTAGGTATAGGATTGAAAATATCCATATTCCATACAGTGTACTGGAAAACAAACGGAAATCCATTACCATCTGAATTCATAGGACATAAACTCTTTTATGACTCAACTCATTTACCTGAACCCTGTATCACAATATCCCTTTACGACCAGGATCTGCATCTGACATTGTTGCCGATGGTTTCACATGATCTTCGGTAAGTGTAATCTTCTGTAGTTTCTAGACAATTCATTAAGTGGCAATAAAGAATAATTTATTGGCTATCATAGGAAGAAATCCGATGAAAATATTGCCGACAGTAGAATAGTTTATTGTATTCTTGAAAGTCGGAACAGAATATTCTCTAGCACATTAGGCTACAAGTTTTCGAACATTATGTGGAGGTTTGATTTTCACGCTTAATATCTTTAATGTTTCGTAGTATATTGTGACGAAACAGTTTTACTGCGAGACGTTAATACAAAGTAGCATTTGTCGGCTTAGTTGAAGTGTAGTGTTGACGTTATTTTTGGTCGTGAATATTTGCATCGAAATACTGTTATAGCCCAGTCAAATTAGGATTTCACCTCGGAATGAAAGATAATAAGCTGCAAATTGGTATGAACCTTTGTTTTGTCATTCCAAATGTTGTCTCAAAAGTCACAAATGCTATAGTGCCGGCGTCTTAAGATATTGAAGGTCAAAGGTCATAAAAATCGGTTTTTTGCGAATATCTGCCATCCTATTGCTTAAATGAGATTTGCAGTTATTATGAAAGTTGTAGACTATAAAATTGTCTACAACTTTTGTTTGAACTTTTTTTTCATACGACCAACCGTTTTTGGGGTAGAGCGCGAAGAGTGCGCAGCGTACAGTCATATATGACCTAATGCAGGGTCAAGCGTGAGTTACGGTTAGCAGTTCGTTGTATGAAGTCAATTATTTACTTAACAGTATAATTATTAAACAATGCCCATTATTTATGTTCTTTTCGTTAATTTTTTTTCAATTAATTTTTTTAAATAGCGCAGAATTCGTGTCACAGCCACTAAATGCGTGTAAAAATAAAATGTGTTTTTTAGTACGAGGATATTGGTTAAAATTTTTAGAAGAGTATATTTGTGTGTGACATTGCCTTTGCCAACTTTTTTGAGAAAATTTCCTGTTGATGGGATTGAGTACGTCCAATTAAAATAACGAACAAATCAATATCTTCTCCTATGATGACAGCAGTCTTTTGATGTTCTGTTGAGGCAATAGCTGTGTCAATGATGAGAACATCAGCATCATCTCTGGCTTGTTTTGTTGTGATATTACCAGTTTCAAATTTTTCAACAATTTTTTTTTATTAGACCGATTTGATGAAAATTTTTCTTGACTGATTGGCACAATCATTGTTTCGTCAAAACAAGCTTCATATGATTTTGAAAGTGCAGCAGTTTTTCTTTGTTGTTCCTTTGCTTTAATTTTTTACTATAGTCGGAATATCCGTCAAATACAATAATTAAATTACTTATTTTAATTAAATATAAATAATTAATAATTAGTCCATAAATAATGGGTATTCTTTAATAATTATAACTGTTAAGTGAATAATTGACTTCATACAACGAACTGCTAACCGTAACTCACGCTTGACCTGCATTAGGTCATATATGACTGTACGCTGCGCACTCTTCGCGCTCTACCAAAAACGGTTGGTCGTATGAAAAAAAAGTTCAAACAAAAGTTGTAGACAATTTTATAGTCTACAACTTTCATAATAACTGCAAATCTCATTTAAGCAATAGGAAGGCAGATATTCGCAAAAAACCGATTTTTATGACCTTTGACCTTCAATATCTTAAGACGCCGGCACGATAGCATTTGTGACTTTTGAGACAACACTTAGAATGACAAAACAAAGGTTCATACCAATTTTCAGCTTATTATCTTTCATTCCGAGGTTGGCCCCCTTTTTGTCTAATTTGACTGGGCTATTAGTGATGAAAGTTACGTCAAATACGGGGTCTTTATAAATGATTGTAACATCGTAGTGTGCTTTGAAAATTTTCTATCTTGTCGTTTCTCATGCAAAATCTACAAATTTATAATTCCAGTCACATTATTCAATTTCTATCGGAATGACCAACCTAAACTCACATTATCGTTTTTTTAAATTGAAGTTTACACCAAAATATAAATATTTATAATGGTCCAACGCCAACTGCGTTGTTAAAATCATTTATAGAGACCCTGTATAAGTACATTCAGCATAATCCTACCGTTATATTTCAGTCCCAAAATAACTTAATGTGAATGAATTGACACAGAAATGGGTTAATTAATAATAATGAACTGAATATGCATCGATAATACGAGGCATGTTTTTTAAGTATATATATTCTTTTGAAATCAAGAGCTAACATAATACAATACATAAAACAAAATAAAAAATCCCTAACTGAGGTTGGTTTGCAAAACGGGGGTACCATACTATTCTTTCGTATGATACCAGAGCTCAGGGAAAAAACCCAGTAGAAAAAACCCTGTCTCGCCGTTTCAACAAAAATGACACTTAAAAACTATTAGAATATTAAAGGATTCCTTCTTCATTCAGACCGAACGATAACCCTCTCCAAGATGCCTTCGGAATTCTGAAACGAGAAATCAAAGCAGTAAAAGGAACAGAAAAAAAAATGATTGAAACTCTATTAAATCGATTTAAAATTAATAACCCAATTCAAAAACGAATCGGTAACTTCATGTATAGCTCTCAAGCCATCCTGAAATTTATATATGGAACAGTTATTTATCAGGTGTTCAATTGTCTCCTCTGCTTCTCCGCATTCGCAACTAGGACTCTCAACTGAATTCCATCTGAAAAGCATACTATTGCAACGTCCATGACCTGTTCTTATACGATTGAGAACAGTCCATATTTTTTTTTAAGTAAGTACCGTTTTGGAATTAAAAAAAGACGTCTAAAGATATCGCAATAATTTTATTTTTACATGAAAGCCTGTATCTTTATCTACTTTTCAACATAATTTCCTTGAATATTGACGCACTTGTCATAACGTGGCACCAGTTTTTAGATACCCTCCTCCTAAAATTCTGCCGCCTGACTTGTTAACCACTGGGTCACAAATGTTTTGACTTCATTATCGTCTTGCAGACGTTGACCGCCCAGGTGTTTCTTCAAGTGCAGGAACAAATGGATGTCACTGGGTGCCAGATCAGGGCTGTATGGAAGATGATCCAGAGTTTCCCATTTAAAAGATTTGAGGAGATCTTTGGTCCGATTAGCCACATGTGGACGGGCATTGTCATGGAGCAAAACGATACCCTTACTCAACTTGCCACGTCTTTTGTTGTGGATTGCACGACGCAGATTGTTCAAAGTCCGTTTTGTCCGTAAACTTCACAGATCTCAAGATGAATATCGATCGGTTTTACGCCTTTAGCACTAAGAAATCGTATAACAAGCCTGTACTTCACAATCAGCGGGACTCACGATTGTCGGAGGCATCTTAAACACTCAGTAAACAACGTATACAATGAATAATCAGACTGTAATGGCGTCAGTGCGTAGAAAAAGATGTAGGCAACCAGTTGCGCATGAGCGGAACGCCGACCGTAGCGGTACGGCGGCGGAATCGCCGAACGGTACTTACTTAAAAAAACATGCCTCGTAAAACAACGCTTAATCCAATGTAAGAAATAACTGAAGTACAAAATGACCAACCGAGTACTGAAGCATGAAAATCAAAGAAAACATTCATCAATGTGTAGATCTGAGTCACATTGATCAGATATTCAACAATTGTACTTCAGTCCAGTAACTATTTTTCATTATAGTTTTTAATATTAATCGAAACTTATGTTCAATTCTGTTATCTTTATTTCTATTCCATATACTTCGAAATGAAGCTCTGTTTCTCGTACTCGAAATTTATCAATAGTTGATACTCAAATTATAATGAGGTCGACAGACAAATATTGTACTCAACTCGTTAATTAATCTAACGTTGAATCACTATAGTTTATGTCTAGGAGCACCTTCATCTCTAGTTCCAAAAAGTCAATGAAATCATCTGTAGACTGTATTATAAAACATAAAAGATAACCTACAAATAGTTTGATTGGTCTGGTAATTTTTACTAAACGTAATGAAGGATCAGTACACGAACAATTTTGACATATTAATTTTACTGTAACTCAATAATATGAAGCAAGTAATGGAAGGGTACAATACTATAAAAAGTCACTATTTATTTGTATCCATTGAAACTGTCCATAATATGAATGAATGATCAGTATTTCTCTACTCATGATTCGAACTTATTCACTGTTATGAAAGAATACTTCGAAACATTATTGTATGTCATGCAAATCGTATCAGAGTATTTTTCGATATTACATTCTTTTCTTAATTGCATTTAATTTTCTCACGCTTTCGGGTTGTTACTAATATTTGTTGGCTAAGTAACTTCTTGAATTGGTCTTGCCCTCATCAGGATTCGAAATTATGTGGCTCAAACCTTATATGATGAAGGTTTGTTGATCAAATGTTGTCGTATCGTGTTTTGTGAATACGATCAATGGTTCAATGCCAGATATTTTTTAGAGCTCAACACAAGAAATACACAGAACTAATCTATGATTTTTATATTCGATCCAAACCAAACATAAATAAACCGAACAAATTGTCAAAATTCAAATAGTGTTATTTCTAACATTGGCGTGAATTCCCCTTATCAAAAATTATCTATGAATCTATGAATGATTGACGAAATAAAGATTTCCATTTTTCACAACCGCCTGGGATATCAATCATTCATAGGTGGACTACCGTTGACTGCATAACTATTAGAACTCGTTCCCAATGTACGGTTCTATTTCTGCGAAATTTCGACTACGAACTCAACACAAGATCGCCTTCGAGAAAGCTCTTCATTATAATATTACACTATAAACCTCAGCGAGAAATATATTAATTACATCTGAAAGCTCGAATTAAAAGATATGATAATGACGAATCCAAGGTAGCAGTGTCTTGGAGCGAATTCACTTTACCCTGAAACCATTGCCAGCTTCCCGAAGGAAGCGAATTAACGAAGTTCCATGTGTGTGAAGTTGGCCCAGCACTTTTTGATTTTCGAAAAAAAATTGTTGTGCTGAATTGTGCTAGGTTTGTGCTGTTTTGTGCTGAAAATTTTTTTTTCTAATTCCAAGTGGTTTTCGAAATATTTCGAAAACAGAAAAAATGAGCCAGCCCAGCACTTTTCGAAAAATTGGATTTAAATGATTTATAAAATTGTGCTACACATGTACTGAGTTTTGCCGTTCGAATTTTCTCGAAAGTCCCTCTCATTTCCTGAAGAATCGAAATTTAAGAAAAAAGATAGCCCAGCACTTTCGTTTTATTTTTACAAAAAAATGTAAAAATTTGTGCTACATTTGTGCTACATTTGTGCTGCTTTGTGCCGTAAATATTTTCACGAAAATCCTTTCTGTTTTTCTGCAAACTACGAAAATAAAAAAAAGTTATCCCAGCACTTTTGGTTTTTTTTCGACGAAAATTGTTTCATATGATTGTAATCTATTTGTGCCAACTTGTGCAGATCAAAGTTTCAGAAAAATCATGAGTTTTCTTCTTATATGGGGGAAAATAAGAAAAATCAGTAGGGTGGAGGAAGAACCAGTATACCTGGCAACAGTGAGTGTGAAGTTGGCCCAGCACTTCTTGATTTTCGAAAAAAAATTGTTGTGCTAAATTGTGCTAGATTTGTGCTGCTTTGTGCCGCTGAATTTTTTTTTATTTCATTCGGTTTTCGAGATATTCAACGAAATGTTTTGTACCTACCGAATGAAATAAAGAAAAAATTTCAGCGGCACAAAGCAGCACAAATCTAGCACAATTTAGCACAACAATTTTTTTTTCGAAAATCAAAAAGTGCTGGGCCAACTTCACACTCACTGTTGCCAGGTATACTGGTTCTTCCTCCACCCTACTGATTTTTCTTATTTTCCCCCATATAAGAAGAAAACTCATGATTTTTCTGAAAATTTGATCAGCACAAGTTGGCACAAATAGAGTAAAATCATATGAAACAATTTTCGTCGAAAAAAAATGAAAGTGCTGGGCTAACTTTTTTTTAATTTCTTTATTTTTTGGGTGAATTATCAGGATATTTGTGAAAATAACAACTGCACAACTTTGCTGTTTTCTAAAAAAAACCAAAAGTGCTGGGATAACTTTTTTTTTATTGTCGTAGTTTGCAGGAAAACAGAAAGGATTTTCGTGAAAATATTTACGGCACAAAGCAGCACAAATGTAGCACAAATTTTTACATTCTTTTGTGAGAAAAAAACGAAAGTGCTGGGCTATCTTTTTTCTTAAATTTCGATTTTTCAGGAAATGAGAGGGACTTTCGAGAAAATTTGATCGGCACAACTCAGTACATGTGTAGCACAATATTTATCAATCATTTAAATCCAATTTTTCGAAAAGTGCTGGGCTGGCTCATTTTTTCGGTATTCGAAATATTTCGAAAACCACTTGGAATTAGAAAAAAAAATTTCAGCACAAAACAGCACAAACCTAGCACAATTCAGCACAACAATTTTTTTTTCGAAAATCAAAAAGTGCTGGGCCAACTTCACACACATAGAAGTTCCTTCTTTTAACTCTTGAACTCAATGCACCTCATAAGCGATGAGTCTGATTTTTCGTCACTGCGTGGTGTATTCCAAAGGTAATAGAAACGATATTCATATAAAAATGATCTCCCGTACCTTGACTTCAAATGGACATTGACCTTTTTTTGGAAGTCTGTTTTATTCGACCGGAAAGTAAAATCAATTTTTCTCTTCAAATTTTCCTCAAAATTTTCTTCGATAACGCTTTGAGGTGGCTTCTATAACGAGTACTTTCAATTATACTCGTATTTTCATTTAGTCAAAGATACTTCATGGTCGCGTATGAAAAATTCCATTTATTCACTTCTGGTATTGAAATTTTTCAGACCCTAGTATGAGTAAAAGAAAAAATGACAATTTCACGAGTTTGAATCTAATTATAATTCAGAAGAGGTTTCGTCAGTAATTTGTTTATCTTGCCTTTAAAATGCATTTTGGGCTAGGTATCGGGTTTCGATTAACTAAATAAAATTCAATTTCGAATTTCTCGTTCCCAATACACCGGTACCTATATAACTGTAAATTTTGGACTATGGGTCGCAAAAAAATCTTCATTATAACATAAATTTCAACGAGAAATATATTAATTACATCTGAAGGCTCGATTTCAAAGATATGCTAATTACGAATACAAAGTAGCGGTACCTTGGAGCGAATTCACGATACACCCAAACCCTTTCCAAGTTCCCGTAAGACGTGAGTATTCAGTAAAATATTGGATTATTTGGTCTCTGCTTGGTGCAATCTGGTTACCATGAAACAAATCATAACCATTGTTTCGAATTGAAAAACTCACCACAATCGTTTAAGTCGTTAAGAAGCTTAATAGCTTCTATTTTTTTTAATAAAACAACTGAAATATTGGAGAGGCATATTTCTCCGCAGGAAAGCATATTAAGAGAAAAATTAAAGAACTCCTGATACGTCTTTTTATAAAGGGTTCCCAATAAGAACGCTCGATCTTTGGCAACAGCGCATTGCACGGTCGAAAGTCACACACGCGTTATCTCCGCCAGGACTATTCAGTAAGCCCTGACATTTAATATGGAGCGGTATACAATTGAAATTTTATTACCAAAACCAGTGTACTGTTCGGCAAACATTCCGGGCACTTCGTCCAGTTTATGGTGTCCATGATCGTCCTACGGAGTCCACAATTCGCCTTCTAATGCAGAAATGGCTTTTTTTTGTGGGGCTTTCTTAAATCTCGTCTTTATGCCGACAAACTACGGACTGTTGACGCCCTTAAAGCCAACATCAGACGAGAAATTGCTGCGGTTGAGCCACACTCAAATCAGGTCATCGAAAACTGGACTCGCAGAATTCGGCTCACCAGGCAAAGCCGAGGCGGACATTTGACGGACATAATTTTCAAAACATAATGTCACGATATATGTTTTAAAATGAGTGATGAATTATATCCGTCTTATTTGAACTTTTTATTTTATTACACTTTAAAGATCGAGCGTTCTTATTGGGAAACCCTTTACTTGTATCTATCACGTATACAGGGTATTTCATCATAAACTGGACAAACATATATTTTCGTGTAGAGGACATCAGAATCATTTTTGCCTTATACAATATATCCCGTTTTCGAAGCATAAGCGAGATACAGGGTGTCAAACGTCATTTTTGAGCAAGATTCTTATGAGTGTGGTCAGTTATGTATAACACTTGGTGTAAGGGTTTTTGGTTGAATCTCAGTATTTTTGGGTCCTCTATTCAGAAAAGTTGACGAACTCCGAAAAAAAATTTACAAAATGGCGGAAAACCTGCAATGTTCCAAATATTTTTTAGCGGTTGTCAAATTGACTTTCGTTTTCTGAATGAACACAATTTTCTAAGACTTTCTGTGAAAAAATTTTTTCAAAAATCGAACACAAATTTTTTTTTACATGTCTACAGCGATGAAAAAATTTCACTCGAAATGGATGAAATTTTGTACAATTGTACTCCTTGAATTATCAATCAGGAATATGAAAACAGAATCGTAAAATATCGAACGGTTTCGTTACTACAGTCATTCAAATGTTTCGTTCGGACCTCTGAAATATTGAAAATGAAATTGTTTTGGGTTCTAGAATCAGAATAATTAAATTATTGGCATGTCTAAACATTTTAGATGAATTTAAACGAAAAAAATCAGTGAAACTTAGTTGGGACTCGAAACGACGTAGGTATTAAATAGGGAAATGGCACTGTCCTAAGGATATTAATATTCGTTGCCAGGCAACGGTAGTTCGTAGTTCATAGAGTTTGACTACTGACTAAATTATATTCACTGAAATTAAAATACCAGTCCAACTCTATGAACTACGAACTACTGTTGCCTGGCAACGAATATTAATATCCTTAGAACAGTGCCATTTCCCTATTTAATACCTACGTCGTTTCGAGTCCCAACTAAGTTTCACTGATTTTTTTCTATAAATTCATCTAGAATGTTTGGACATGCCAATAATTTAATTATTTTGATTCTAGAACCCAAAACAATTTTATTTTCAATATTTCAGAGGTCTGAACGAAACATTTGAATGACTGTTGTAACGAAACCCTTCGATATTTCACAATTCTGTTTTCATATTCGTGATTGATAATTTAAGAAGTACAATTGTACAAAATTTCCTCCATTTCGAGTGAAATTTTTTCATCGCTGCAGACATGTAAAAAAAATTGTGTTCGATTTTTGAAAAAAAATTTTCACAGAAATTCTAAGAAAATTATGTTCATTCAGAAAATAAAAGTCAATTTGACAACCGCAAAAAAAATTTGGAACATTGCAGGTCTTCCGCCATTTTGTAAATTTTTTTTCGGAGTTCGTCAACTTTTCTGATAGAGGACCCAAAAATATTGAGATTTGACCAAAAACCATTACACCAAGTGTTATACATAACTGACCACACTCATAAGAATCTTGCTCAAAAATTACGTTTGACACCCTGTATCTCGCTTATGCTTCGAAAACGGGATATATTGTATAAAGCAAAAATGATTTTACCGATGTCCTCTATACGAAAATATATATTTGTCCAGTTTATGATGAAACACCCTGTATACGTACATCCGAAACACTCTGTATAGAGTGTGGAAGGTGTGGACCCGAATACATTTTTAAATCATAAAATATTTGCCGGAGGTAGTCCAAACGCCATTCATATAAAAAAGATCTTTCATACCTTGACTTCAAATGCAAATTGACCTCTTTTTGGAACTCTGTTTCATTTGATCTGAAATTAAAAACAATTAGTATCTTGAAGTTCTCCTTAAAATATACCTTGATAACACTTTGAGACGGCTTCAAAAATGACTAATTAGTACTTTCATTTATATTTTCTTTCAGTTCGATCTCTTCAATTCTGGTATTGAAATTTTTTCAGACCTGACTTCCGCTCAAATAAAATTCAGTCATTCTGAAATCTTCCTGGAAATTATTTAATATCGACTAAAATAATGAAAAGAACTGGTTACGGTAATGTTTCATGTCCCACGAATTTGAATCTAATTATAATTCAGAAGAAGTTCAAATATCGTCAATAATTTGTTCACCTCGCATTCAATATGTGTCCATTTTGGGCTAGCTATCAGTCTTCAATGAACTAACTAAAATTGAATTATAAATTCCTCCTTCTCAATATGCCGGTCCTATAGTACTGTAAAATTTCGACTCTGAGTCCGACCCAAGATCGTCATTGAGGAAGTCATAAATTATAACATTACATTATAAATTTTAACGTGAAATAGGTATATTAATTACATCTGAAGGCTCGAATTCAAAGATATGCTAATGACGAATCCAAAGTAGCAGTATCTTAGAGCGAATTCACGATACCCTCAAACCCTTGCCAAGTTCCCGTAGGAAGTGAGTATTCAGCGAAATATGTTGAATAGAAGTTCCTTCGCCGTCTCCTACTCCTATCCCTTGAACTCGATGCACTTCATACTTGATAAGTCCGAGGCTGATTATTTCGTCTCTGCTTGGTGTAATCCGGAAACCAAGAAACAAATCATAACACAATAACTGCTAACACGAAGTTGGGGAGTTCTTAGTTACTCTTCACACTTCATATGCAAATTATACAAATATCTCGCGAACTTTATCAAGTTGCTCGTGATGTCTTGTTAACTTTGGACGCCTCGCCGGAATTATACTAAAGTTCCTACCAGTTTGGGCTCATTCGGGAAGTAGTCATGTAGTTCGTATTCCATCTCAGTTATAAAAAGAAAACTGCACCAGACTTTGTGTTTCTAACTATGAACAAGAGCTGAAAGATTTATCATGTTTTGAATTGTGGTGAATTTATATGTATATTTTAGTTCCTTGAACTACGAAAGGATCATCCTAGCATTTAAAATATAATGAAAAAATAAAAAAAATATGATTATAAATCTTAATGAAGGGAGAGTAAAATAATTAATAAATGAAACATCCAATCAATCAGTTGTCAGTAATCCGTACATCCTAGAAAATATTCTGATTATTGTGTTACATCAAGATTATAATTCTGTCCCTAATCTTGATTGCTTTCTTTCGAAATACAGTCACCCATTGTTCATGTGGAGTAAATATGAAGTTCAATTAATAATCACAAGCATATGAAAGTTTTCATTGGTTGAACATCGAAACACAATAGAAATTTATATTTATCAAATTACTTGGCAGTAAATTGTTGTTTGCGCTTCTGTTCATATCGAGAGAATGACCAATCAAATTTGAATAACCCGAAAGCTATGAATTGGTTTTCTTCCATTATTCAACCCTTTAAGAAGTCTAATTCCCTTTTCAAATCGAATATATTTTTCAATTCAAAGAATCGCTATAAAGCTTCGGACTTCACATCATATAAGAAAAATAAACTCTAAAACGTTTAGGGAAGCAATAATCAATTAAACCAAAATCATTCGAACGGTATTCCTCCAAAAATTTTGTGACTCGTATGATGTTTAGAACAGTAATTCATTTAGACATGTCAACTACATAACTACAGGGCCGTTTTGATGGGCTATCAGAAAAAATTGGCACCAGCTACGAAAATGTAACTGTTTGAGGTAGTACCTCATCCCATTTTTTCACTCAAGTTTCAAAGATCGCATCATCAAGATGATGTCCTCCAGAAGCGATGTATGCGATTTCTAAAGTTTTCAACTGCGTTCTGGCACATATCGAATGGCGGCGATTTCCTCTCTAATACGGATCTCAAGTTCTTCCAAATTGTGAGGACGATGCTTGAAAAGCTTTTCTTCGCGGTAGCCCCATAGGAAAAACTCGCAAATGCTCAAATCCGGGGATTTCGCCTGCCACCCAGGTCGCCACTGAGAGGGACGAGACGCGCAGGAAACATTTGCGCTATTTTCCTATAGGGCATCCTCGAAGAAAAAGGTTTAAGCATCGTCCTCACAATTTGGAAGAACTGAGGATCCGTATTAGAGAGGCAATTGCCGCCATTCCGATCGATGATATGTGCCAGAACGCAGTTGAAAACTTCAGAAATCGCCCACATCAGTGCATCGCTTCTGGGGGACATCATCTTGATGATGTGATCTTCAAAATTAAGTGGAAAAATGGGTGAAGTACTGACTCAAACAAAATAAACCGTTTTTTTGTAGTTTGTGCCATTTTTTTCAATAGCCCATCAAAACTGGACTGTTTGTTTTGTCCTATCCTGTATTTATCAGTTTCGAGAATTTGAAAATATTGCTCGGCTTATAATGTTTTCTTTCAATTCGTGCATTTAATCGATTTCCATGATATTTTGCATTCATCAGCACAACTTTAAATCACATTTTTATAATGAATTTCATATAGGCCGGATATGAACTGGACATATCAAGAAATATTGAGGAACATAAGAAATGAATTCAAATGACAATAACTTCAAAACAACCAAATTAATTGGCACGCTAAATAAACTGAAACAAGATATTCAGGTCTGAGACCTATCCTGAAAATTTCCAGTGTTCAGCTCTTTCTTTTTGGAGGTTATGACTTCTGAGTACATATTTGGGTCGAGACCAGAAATCTTGGTTCTTAAGTTAGATTGATCAAATTTGTAATTTATATTGAAAAATCAATAAGACGAAATTTATGTGAGAGTATCTCTGCAACCAATCAACCGATTTTGCTTTTAACAGAAGCATATGTACGACAGAAATCTCAAATCTATAGTGAAAATTTCAAGTCCCTTGCTCATTTCGTTCGAGAGTAAATATGACCAAAATTTTATTGGTCCTCCATCGCCCAGACAAAATATTTTTTTGTATTGTCTAACAGCATCAGGATAACCATGAAACATTTGCATGGCGTCGTCATTATCCTTCTCAACACCAAATTTTGAATGGCTTGGATATGTGGTTGAGAAAGAAGTAAGAAAAATCAGATGGAAGTAACTCCGTAACTAGTGGGCCGATAAATCTTGAGAGCAAAGATTAAGCAGAGAAAGATAGGAAACGGAGCGACTGCGATGATGTTAGCGAGATCTATGTGTCAGGATTAAGTACTAAAAGTCAGGTGAATGGGTAAAATAAAAGATTGTAGAGGCCATTTTGAGCAATACAAGGACACAGTATTGTGTTTGTGTTTATCTATTTTGTGTGTGCATCTGTTGAAATTCAAAATGGTTTACGGAGCATATTGTATGATGATGTCCCGAGAAAATAATAAAAAGGCCAATCCTGAACTTGCATTTATTTCCACTTTGCCAAAGAGAATGGAAATGTAGGTATTGAAACTCGTATCATGTACCTGTTTCTCATTGCTTTTTTTTCAGTGCTCTCAAATGGATAGAGTTTTCTGGAAGAGGAGATATAAATCTCAACAGCTGATATTGAATGTGCAATGAGCATTTTTCTACAGATCAAATAAAAACAAATGGAGAAGCACTATCCTTTTGAAATTTCCATCGTTTTTCAAATTCATCTTCGAATTGTGGTTTATTTTTAATAATTTTTTGATAATTCGGTAACTGATATGTAAGAAAATTATTTTTTTTCTATTTCAATTATACATTTTTTGTAAGTAATGATTTCTAATAAAACTATAGCAATACAATATCGCATTTCATCAATATCAATTGGGCTCGACGTCTAAATTTAATTTAATAAGTAGCAATAATTTAATTCGAACTTGGCGCTTATTATAACAGTTCTCTGTATTGAAAAATTTATCATTTTCAGCGCTATCTATAAGTCAGAATCAACTAACCGAAAAACATTCGGTAGTACTAGAGTTGTAGGAACGTTTCCTATCTTTCGCTCCTTAATCTTTGCTTGAGAGTTATTTATTATAATTAACGGCCGAAGAGAATCATTTTTATACATAGGCAAAACATTAAAATACAAAAAAACAAATTACAAACCCTTGATGGACCAGCCTGTATACTAGAATATCATTCCTAAAATAACGGTAATGTCAATTCAACCGAAGAATCTACAATATCAAATACATTCCAGATAATTAAACAAAGTATTCGGCAAACAATAAATCAACATACGCTGCAGACTTGGTTGCGGTTCGGAAATGAATTGAGATGTCAAGAAAATGTCATCTTCTAGCTTCGATAAAGGTCCCTTGAAGGATATAAATAATTCAGGGTTCCAAAACTCGGTGACAAAGAAACTGAATGTTGCTAATAGTTCTATTAGGAGTCGGTTTCAAGAAACTTGCGGAACAGATGTTCCGATTGTGTCCGTAATAATGGGTTTTCATCCATTTTGGCTTGCGGTGAGTTGGGTGAAGGGACAATACCTGTGGCTTCATTTGGAGTGATAACTGAAGCAGACAGCAAATGTTTGGGATTCAAGAAGAACTATTGTGGTTTAATTTGATGGAAAACATGTTACGCAAGAAGTCGATTATGGTTTTTTAAGTTGTGACTGAGAATATTTCTTTTCAGCAGATATATTCACAAGTAAATGTTTAAATTAAGGAAATAAGGAATTATCGTAAAGGGTGACATACTGCGTACAAAAAAGTAACGTAACTCGTCAATAATTCTTGAATATAGGAAGAATTATTGAGGAAAAACTTCGCAACAGTCGATTTTTGATTTAAAAAGTAATTTATCCTGAGCTTTTATAAATTTGATATTTCTCACCCTCAACGCCCTGGGGGTCAATTGATTATTGTCGCAAGCGAGAATCGACCCTATGCACTCTTCTACTTTATTTTTGTCGATTGAAAATATATAGATTGTGTACATCAAATGAAAGATGATTTGATCACCTTCGCAGAAATGTTGATAAAAGTAGAGCAGGTTGTGCTGTTTTTTAAAGAATAAGGAAATAATTTACAACTTGGGAATGTAATCTCCAAAAAAGTTCACTATTGGATTTCATTTTTTGACGATATGAAGCTTTTAATTTTCTGTAAACAACATAAATAGCGCTACTATGTTGAAACGTTTTAATCAGTAGTCAGAACGTTTTAATATAGGAAATAGTCTCAGAAATATGAAATATCAGCCTTCACGATAGTGCTATCAGTAGTCAGATTGCAATACTTGTGTTGTCCAACTCCAAAATATAGAAGGCAACTATCGTACATCGCAGATGATTAATTTGATTCGTACTTCTACGATGAAATGAAATTATTATTAAATATTTCAAGGATAAATTCAGAAACTGTTGAATGGAAATTCCCTTCAACGGCGAGGAATAGGGAATGTTTGATATTACATAAATTCTGTTCTTGAAGATATAGAAAGAGGAAACTAGGACGAACACAATATAATATAACAACTAATGAATTCAAGGGAGATAAATTCTTGAAAAATTAAACTTTCTTAGGCACAAGACGGAGTTAATCAGCCTTCGACGAAGAAGGTTGAAATGGATTTGGTTATCATGTACTTTCAGGAATCGATAAAAAATGGCACTTTCGAAAATCACTGCACAATAATACAACATAAAAAGAAGAATTTGATGAAGAAATTAGAAATTGGATTATATCGAATTACTCTAAAAAAGTATCAATATTCGTCATACATGTCAGTTAAATTCCTGATCTTCACTGAAAATTGTGAAATGTCAATTCATATCATCTTATAAAAATTATTTCAATTTTTGGGATGTTCCGATACCTCGGATTAGGTAGGTACTAAGAATAAACGAAAAGATGAAAGACTAAAAAAAATCACAACGAATTTTTGAACTTTATCAGCTCTAGTTGAATGAATAATTCCTCCAATATTTCAAATTCACTTGAACAACAAAGTATTCACACCATTCTCGCTACAATTACGCCATTTATACAATCACCTCATTAGTTAATCAGGCTTATCACAATACCATCAGCATTTAGAAACACAATAAAATTGTGTGAAAAAACCTCACACTTTTTTTTGATCTGCTCAGATTTTGTGACCGTTGCGTGCCTCACTCAAACTCTCCACGCACAATTTCATTTACTTTTAATCATTTCGAGTTTCCTACATTTTGGCGAGCATTGTTTTCAGCTAAATCGCGTGGACGGACTGACGAACAGAGTTTATCGCCATATCACCTGTTATATCAGATATACAATAGTAGACAAGTTCGAGCATTTTCTTAACTTTTGAGGTTTTTAGGTATCATGTTTCGTCAGGAACCAATCAGACACAAATCAATATCATTGCAACGAGTAGGACTCTCGTGACGTACTTAAAATTCTACGCGAGACAAGGCTTTGCTTCAAGTCGAATTGCTCGAATAAAAAGTCAGTAGAATAACGTTGTTTCGGAATTAAAATATCGATAGGAAGACATTATAATCAACGTCCTGATCTTGCCTAAGGTTCGAGAGGGGCATAGCACTAAAGGTCTTACCAGATAAATTCAAGTAGAATGAAGTACTCTTTCAACATGTCTACATGTTTGATACAAACGAACAGCAAAGTTCTTCACACCATTCTTTTCCCTCGCTTTAACTGCAGCAAAAAGACCCTATAACTAATAAATCACTTCATTATACCATTAGCATTCAGAAACACAATGAAATTGGGTGAAAAAGCCTCATACATCTGCTTCCATTCCAGACAACTTGGTTGCAATCCTCAATCTTATTTAGTTTTAATTATTTGGCATCGCATTTCCTACACTTTGGCTAGCATCCTTTAAAGCTAAACCGTCTGTTTATATTGGACCGACAGAGTTCATCGCCATATCACCTTATACATATATCAGATATACAATAGTAGACAAGTTTCAGCATTATCTCAACTTTTTCGGTTTCATATTTCCCCAGAAGTCAATTAGAAAATTACCTAATCAATATCATTGCCAAGATAGTCTCGTGATGTACTAAAAATTTTCGCGAGACGTGAGATTAGTTCATGTTGAATTGCTAGAAAAAAGTCAGTCTAATAACGTCGTTTCGGTATAAAAATAGAGATAGAAAGACATACATAAATCTCCTGATCTTGTCGAAGGTTCGTTAATATCATACAATAATGAGGAGCATAGCATTAAAGGTTCAACCAGATCATCTCTAAAAGACTCAAGTACTCTTTCAATATGCCCACAGGTCTGAAACAAATGAACTGCAAAATACCTCATACCATTCTTTTTCCTCGCTACATTTCTACCTCTCTCACTCCATCAAAGAACTCCATAACTAACAAATCACCTCATTAGGTAATTAGTCTAATCACAATACCATTTAGAAACACAATGAAATTGCGTGAAGAAGCTTCACACGCCCGCTTTCAGTCCAGACAACTTTTTCTAATTGGCCTAACAAATCTATTGTCTTTTTCGCCTGCTCATATTTTGTGGTCGTTGCGTGCCTTGCTTAAACCCCTCCACGCACATTCCGACTCTCAATCTCATTTACTTTTAATTATTTCGTATTTCCTACATTTGGGCGATCATTGTTTTCTGCTGTACGTTCTGGATAAGTGGACCAACATAGTGGATCGCCATGGCCATATCATATGATAGATCAGATATATAGTAGACAAGATGGAAATTTTCTTAACTTTTAAGGTATTGCGATATCATGTTACAGGAGGAATTAATCAGAAAATTATACAAACCCATATCACTGCTAAGACTAAGTGTTTCGTGATGTACTAAAAATTTTCGCTAGACAAGACATTGGTTCATGTCGGATTTCTTGCAGACAAGTCAAACGAATAACGTTGTTTTGGTATAAAACTATCGATAAAGGGACATAACAATCAACCTCCTGATCTTGCTCAGGGTTCATTAATATCATACAATAATGAGGGGCATAGCACTAAAGATTTAACCAGCCCCATCTCTAGTAAAATGAAGTACTCTTACAACATGTCTACATGTCTGATAGAAACGAACAGCAAAGTTCTTTATACTATTCTTTTCCCTCGCTACGTTTATACCTCTTTTTTGCATCAAAAAGAAGCAATAACAAATCGCTTCATTAGGTAATTAGCCCTATTACAATACCATTACCATTTAGAAACACAATACAATTGCGTTAAAAAGCCTGCTTTCAGTCCAGACAACTTTTTCTAATCGCCCTAGCAAATCTATTGTCTTTTTCGTCTGCTCATATTTTGTGGCCGTTGCGTGCCTCTTTTATGCCCTCTACGCACATTCAAACTCTCAATCTTATCCACTTTCAAATATTTCGCATTTCCTACATTTGAGCATTTCTTCAGGTTAACCGTCTGGCTAACTGGACCGACAGAGTTTATCGCCACATCACCTGAAAGATCAGATATATAGAAGACAAGATGAGCATTTTCTCAACTTTTCAGGTGTTTCGGTATCATGTTTCCCAGGAATCAATCAGGAAATGATACAAATCCATATCACTGCAAAGATCAAGAGTCCTGGTATGTAGTAAAAAACATTGGTTAATGTTGAATTGCTTGAAAAAAGTCAGTCGAATAACGTCATTTCGGTATGAAACTATCGATAGAGAGACATAAATTAACCCCCTGATCCTACCCAAGTTTCGTTTATATCATACAGGGTGGGGCAGAAAAACCTATCCGATTTCAAATCCCTTTTTTCAGAAGAGAGAGCAGGTAGAGTAGTGGGGTAAAAACCGTTAGAAAGCTGGTTTTATGCCATTTGTCAGTAGTCAACATGCCTTGGTCTGGTGAACATCGTGCTTTTGTTATTGAGCAGTTTATCGAATGCGGCGGTTCGATAATTGCTACACAACGTGCTTTTCGAATTCATTTCGGACTCGGGCGTCATGATCCTGTTCCACATCACGCTACGATTAAGTGTGGGTGTCAAATTTTAGACAGACGAGTTCAGCATTAAAAAAGAAGTCGCCTGGACGTCCCAGGACAGCAACAGGACCTGAAAACGTGGCCAATGTGAGAGCCGCGATTGAACGTTCCCCGCGTCGTTCGGCGCGAAAAAATTCGCTCGCTTTGGCGATTTCCAACCGCACTATTCGGCAAATTTTGCACCGGGACCTCAAAATGCATCCCTACAAAATGGTTGTTGCACAGAAATTAAGTGAAGGGCGTACGAACCTGTGTCGCGATCTCCGAGAACTGCCAAACGACGATGTTGTGCTCTTCACGGACGAAGCGCTCACGGATCTCACTCCATGTGACTTCTTCCTTTGGGGTTACCTCAAATCGAAGGTTTACCAGCATCGACCAAGGACCCTTCTTGCTTTACGAAGGGAAATTGCTCGGGCAATTGAAGAAATTCCTGTGGAAATGACGGTGAAAGTCATGGAAAGCTACCGCGAGCGCCTAAATAAGCGTATCCGCTCCCAAGGACGACATTTGAGTGATGTACTTTTCAAAACTTAAATTTGAAAATGGCATAAAATTTGCGATATGTTAATAAAAAAAATTTTTTGACAAGCTGAGTGGTTTTAATTTTATAACGTTTTGAAATCGGATAGGTTTTTCTGCCCCCCCACTGTACAATAATGAACAGCGAAGTACCTCACGCCATCCTTTTTCCTCTCTACATTTCTACCTCTCTTCTTGCGTCGAAAAACTCCATAACTAAAAAATCCCTCATTAGGTAATTAGCCTTATCACAATACCATTACTATTTGAACACAAAAAAATTGCTGCTTCCATTCCAGACAACTCTTTTTAATTGCCTTGGCAAATCTATTGTCTTTTTCGCCTGCTCATATTTTGTGGTCGTTGCCTGCCTCACTTATGACCACCACCCACATTCAAATTCTCAATCTTATTTACTTTGAATTATTTCGCATTTCCTACATTTGAGCATTTTTTCAGCTAAACCGTCTGGCTAACTGGACCGACAGAGTTTATCGCCATATCACCTGAAAGATCAGATGTATAGAAGACAAGATGAGCATTTTCTTGACTTTTCAGGTTTTTCGGTATCATGTTTCCCAGGAATCAACCAGAAAATGATACAAACCCATATCACTGCAAAGAGCAAGAGTCCCGAGATGTACTAACAATTTTCGCGAGACGAGACATTGGTTAATGTTGAATTGTTTGGAAATAGTCAGTCGAATAACGTCGTTTTGATATGTTACTATCGATAGAGACACATAAATTCATCAGATGATCTAGATCATCTGAGAGTGAAGTAGGTGTTTTTTTACATGCCCACATGTCTGATACAAATGAACAGCCAAGTACCTCACGCCATTCTTTTTCCTCGCTACATTTCTACCTCTCTTACTGCATCGAAAAGACTTCATAATTAACAAATCACCTCATTAGGCAATTAGCCTAATCACAATATCATTACCATTTAGAACACAATAAAATTGCTGCTACCATTCCAGGCAACTTTTTCTAATTGCCCTAGCAAGTCTATTGTCTTTTTCGCCTGCTCATATTTTGTGGCTGTTGTGTGTCAAACTGTCACTCTTATTCACTTCAATTATTTCGCATTACCTACATTTGAACATTTTTTCAGCTAAACCGTCTGGCTAACTGGACCGACAGAGTTTATCGCCACATCACCTGAAAGATCAGATATACAGGGTGTCCCATTACTCGACGTCAAACCGGAACCGGGTGAAAAGGCAAGTAATGCTGGTTGTCAGAAAAATATAAAAAAAATTTAAGTTGCATGATTTTGAAATAATGGGCATTTAAAAAACACGCAAAATTCCACACCCTGTGACAGTCTTTTCACTCCTGTTGACACTAATATCAACTTTTTCCAATTTTTTTTTGCTGTGTAACCTTGAATAATGCTTGTCTAAACTGTAATCAAAATTTCGATATCAGCTGCTTTAGGTTTCATAAAAAAAGGGCTTGCTTTTCAGAATAAGAATTCAAAATAAACAATTGCCTAGTTTCAACTGACTGTATTGAAAAAAAAATGTACTACGCAAGTTTGGCATGTTTTGTTAAAAGTGGCGCATTTAGTAAGGATTCCAAAATGGTATAATACTTGTTAAACTGTAGCTGCCGAAGTTCAAATTTATTTTCGACTGCCTTTGAATACACTTTTTCTTAACTGCTTCCCAATAAAAATTTCCAGAGAATTTCTCTCCGGAAAAATTTTTTATGGAAAAATTATTTTCTCTGAAATTTTTTTTTTTCTGGTAACATTCTTTCCCGGAAGATGGATCGGACTTTCTGGTCCAATCTGGTGGTCGGCCTGTTCACCGGACTTGAAACCATTGGACTTTTTTACTGGGAAGCAATTTAAGAAAAAGTATATTCAAAGGCAATCGAAAATGAATTTGAACTACGGCAGCTACAGTTTAACAAGTATTGGGTGGGCCATCTGTTAGTTTTTTTTTTAAAACATGAATTAAACACATGCATTGTGGAAAAAATTCATTAATTTTTATTGAAAATCAAAGGAATATTTATGCATTTATGTGTGAAAAATCACATCATTCATGTGACCACCACGGCTCTTCTTACAAGCTTGCATCCGAACATCAAAATTTGCGATGACTTTTTCCAGTAAGAGCGGATCTGTGGCCTCAATTTCATGCCGAATATTGCGTTTGAGGTCTTGAATTGTCCGTGGGGCGTTAGCATACACTTTACTTTACTCTCAAAAACCCCCAAAGAAAATAGTCCAATGGTGTCAAATCGCATGATCTTGCTGGCCAATTCACGTCAGAATTACGGGAAATTAAGCGTTCACCCAATTTGGTTTGCAATAAACCTATTGTTTCGCGAGTTGTATGCGATTTGACACCATTGGACTATTTTCTTTGGGGTTTTTTGAAGAGTAAAGTGTATGCTAACGCCCCACGGACAATTCAAGACCTCAAACGCAATATTCGGCATGAAATTGAGGCCACAGATCCGCTCTTACTTGAAAAAGTCATCGCAAATTTTGATGTTCGGATGCAAGCTTGTAAGAAGAGCCGTGGTGGTCACATGAATGATGTGATTTTTCACACATAAATGGCATAAATATTCCTTTGATTTTCAATAAAAATTAATGAATTTTTTCCACAATGCATGTGTTTAATTCATGGTTTAAAAAAAACTAACAGATGGCTCACCCAATATTATACCATTTTGGAATCCTTACTAAATGCGCCAACTTACAAAACATGCCAAACTTGCGTAGTACATTTTTTTTCCAATACAGTCAGTTGAAACTAGTCAATTGTTTTTTTGAATTATTATTCTGAGAAGCAAGCCCTTTTTATGAAACCTAGAGCAGCTGGTATCGAAATTTTGATTACAGTTTAGACAAGCATAATTCAAGGTTACACAGCAAAAAAAAAAGTTGGAAAAAGTTGATATTTGTGTCAACAGGAGCGAAAAGACTGTCACAGGTGTGGAATTATGCGTGTTTTTTTAAATGCCCATTATTTTAAAATCATGCAACTTTGATTTTTTTTTATATTTTTCTGACAACCAGCATTACTTACCTTTTCACCCGGTTCCGGGTTGACGTCGAGTAATGGGACACCCTGTATAAAGGACAAGATGAGCATTTTTCTTAACTATTCAGGTTTTTAGGTATCATGTTTCCCTGAAATCAATCAGGAAATGCTACAAACCCATATCACTGCAAATACCAAGATTCCCGAGATGTACTAAAAATTTTCGCGATACTAAACATTGGTTAATGTTGAATTGTTCGAAAAAAGTCAGTCGAATAACGTCGTTTCGTTATGAAACTATCGATAGAGAGACATAAATTAACCCTCTGATCTGACCCAAGTTTCGTTCATATCATACTATAATGGGGGTATAGCACCAACGATTTCAGCAGATCATCTAAGAGTGAAGTAGGTATTCTTTTAACATGCCCACATGTCTGATACAAATGGACATTGAAGTACCTCACGCCATTCATGTTCCTCGCTACATTTCTACCTCTCTTTCTGCATCAAAAAGATTCCATAACTAACAAATCACCTCATTAGGTAATTAGCCTTATCACAATATCTTTACCATTTAAAAATACAATAAAATTGCTTAAAAAAGTCTCTCACGCCTGCTTTCAGTCCAGACAACTTTTTCTAATTGCCCTAGCAAATCTATTGTCTTTTTCGCCTGCTCATATTTTGTGGTCGTTGCGTGCCTCACTTAAGCCCTCCACTCACATTCCAACTCTAAATCTTATTTACTTACCAATGTCGGTCTCGATAACTGGACCAGTGGACCAACATAGTTTATTGCCATGGCCATATCACATAATAGATCAGATATATAGTAGACAAGATGAAAATTTTCTTATTTCTTAAGGTATTGCGATATCACGTTACAGCAGGAATTAATCAGAAAATGATACAAACCCATATCACTGCTAAGACTAAGAGTGTCGTGATGTACTAAAAATTTGCGCGAGACCATCATTTCGAATTTCTTGAAGACAAGTCAAACGAATAACGTTGTTTTGGTATAAAACTATCGATAAAGAGACATAACAATCAACCTCCTAATCTTGCTCAAGGTTCGTTAATATCATACAATAAAGAGGAGCACTAAAGGTTTTACCAGCTCATCTCTACACCTTTTACAGTTGTAATTCAGAAAATCAAAGTTCAATTTCAGAAAAGGGAACATGTATTTCAGAATAGGAATATGTAATTCAGAAAACAGAAATTGAATTTCAGAATAGTTAATTCAATTTCAGAAAAGCGAAATTGAATTCAGATTAGGAAGTTGTATTTCAGAAAAACAAAGTTGTAATTCAGAATAGTGAATTGAAATTCAGAAATGGCAAATTCAATTTCAGAAAAGGAAAATTGTAATTCAGAAGTTATAAATTGAATTTCAGAAAATGTATAGATATATGTACTATATAGCATAGATATAAATAGGTACATATTCATGTTCATGTTCATATTCATGCAACCAATTCTGAATTTCAAATCACCAATTCTGAATTACAATTTATATTTTCTGAAATTCAAATTACCCTTTCTGAGTTACATATCACTATTCTGAAATTCAAATTACGCTTTCTGAATTACATATCACTATTCTGAAATTCAAATCACCATTTCTGAATATCAATTTACTATTCTGAATTACAATTTCCATCTTCATTTTACATTTTACGTTTTCTGATTTACAATTGGAAAAGGTGTAGTAGAATGAAGTACTCACTTATGCCCTCCACTCACATTCAAACTCTCAATCTCATTTACGTTCAATTATTTCGCATTTCCTACATTTGAGCATTTTTTCAGCTAAACCGCCTGGCTTACTGGACCGACAGAGTTTACCTATAGCCATATCACCTGAAAAATTTTATTAACTTTTCTGGTTTTTCGGTATCATGTTTCCCAAGAATCAATCAGGAAATGATACTAACCTAAAATACTGAAAATTTTCGCGAGACAAGACATTGGTTAGTGTTGAATTTCTTGAAAAAAGTCAGTCGAATAACGTCGTTTCGGTATTAAACTATCGACAGGGAGACATAAATTAACCCACTGATCTTACCCAAGTTTCGTTTATATCATACAATAATGGGGGTATAGCACCAACGATTTCACCAGATCATTTAAGAGTGAAGTAGGTATTCTTTTAACATGCCCACACGTCTGATACAAATGAACAGCGAAGTACCTCACGCCATTCTTTTTCCTCGCTACATTTCTACCTCTCTTTCTCTCTGCATCTAAAAGACTCCATAACTAACAAATCACCTCATTAGGTAATTAGCCTTATCACCATTTAGAAACACAATAAAATTGCGTAAAAAAATCTCACACGCCTGCTTTCAGTCCAGACAACTTTTTCTAATTGCCCTAGCAAATCTATTGTCTTTTTCCCTGCTCATATTTTGCGGCCGTTGCGTGCCTCACTTAAGCCCTCCACGCACATTCCAACTCTCAATCTTATTTACTTTTAATTATTTCGTCATTTCGCATTTCCTACGTTTGGGCGAGCATTGTTTCCAGCTAAACCGTCGTATTGCTTCGTAAAAACGCTGAATTGTGAACAATGTCTGCACGTAATGGTGATTAAATAACACGCGAACAGAATTTTGTTTCGTATTAGTGTTTTTTTGGTAGGCGTTTTGCGTTATTATCGGATTCATTAAGCTGTTATCAGGAACGGTAAATGGTTAAGGGAATTTGAATCGCTAATTAATTACTAGGTACTCGTAATGGATATTTCGAGCTGAAATTTTGGCCATTAGGTTGACGACATGTGAATTTTACGATTATGATTTCATAATTTATGCCGCAAAACTTTGGAACTTTAAATATTTATTTCACTCTATAAAAAATAGTCATTTAATCAACTATTTCATTAAAGACAGCGATAAGTCGTCGAGATATTCTAAGCCACAAGCCTAGCGAGCGCGTTATCTCATAATACCAGACCATTAGATTAGTCAACGAGTTGATTACGAGATTTTTCCGTTGACCGCATTATGAAATGAGTATAAATTCTTGATGTTTCAGTAGAGACACATTACTCGTATTGCTTTGAATACCGAGTTACCGATGATAATCATTTATTTGAATACGAGAAATCAAGCATTAGGATTATTATTGAATTTCGACAATTTCGTAAAGGTTAAACTGAGGTTCTATTTTAAGTCGGTAGAAAAAAACGGAAAATGCTGAAAATCAACAAAAAGATTGAAATATTTAGCAAGTGCGGAGATCCATTTATTATGTCACGACAATTATCCCCACTGCTGTAGAGTTCTAGAACTCTAAAGGTTGACGCTCACTTGGGCGAGACGAGACGAGACGAAGCGAAGAGTTGTTTTCCGCAGGGCACGATTTGCAGTGAATCAAATGGGTAGACGCTCACTTGGGAGGCGCGGAGCGAAGATCAGTTTCTAACTAACTAACTAACGCGTCGCTTCGTTTCGTCTCGTCTCGTCCAAGTGAGCGTCAGGCTTAAGTATTTCAAATTGCGAAGCTTTCGATTCATATTCGTCAATTAATGATCAACACAATGGTACATAATCGCATTAACTGAAAAAAAACTCAATAAAAGGCTTGAATTTCAATTGCATACAGTACAAAGAACTAAATCATTTTTCATTTCAATATACTAGCAAATGCAATTGTGCAGAATCAATACTTCGGTCGCCATCTAACGGCTATTTCATGAAACTGCACATCTTCAGTTTGCAGCCTGCATTGAACCAAGGGCTGTCCTACGGGGGATAGAGTGGGATATAGCCGTTCCCCCACTACACCTCAACCAAATCAAATTTTTTGATCTATTCATGAAATGAAACTCACCATTATTTAATATTATAATCGGATTAACGAAACAAAATTAAATGAAAAACAGGAAAATAAATTAAACATTTTCAAATTATAAAAAAAAAATTATTAGCAACAGCAGAAGGTTTAATTTGTTTAAAAAATAACCCCTCCCCCCAGAAACTCACCCCAGGACCACCCATGCTTTGATCATCATTCACATTTGTCCATTTCAAGTTTGAATGTTGATGATTTTTGGCAGACGTCCCAGAATTAATGATTTAAGGACATTATGGAGTTTTTAACAAGAAAATTCCGTTCAGCGCAAATATGATCATTTCCAAGAAAAATGCCAAATAAGGTAGTATATTTTTTCTCAGCTCTTTTGTATTGATTATACCCGCATAGCATCAAATGAAACTTCATTATGATGACTGATGGAAGTTGAAAAATATAACTGAAATATAACTGCTTACTCTTCCGTATAGATTTCTTATGTAAAGTTAAAAATGTTAACATGCCTTCTACAAATTTTAAAATAATAGAATGACTTTGTGTCAGTTGCAGGAACGTCCATTAAAATTTAAAGGTCCATTAAACTCTTAATCCTCCATTATTACAAGGAACTAATGGAGGATTAAGGGTTTAATGGACCTTTAAATTTTAATACGTCAAGTACCAGGAAATTAAATATGGGAAAGTTTAAATGAGATATTCTCATAATACCAGTTAAAATAATACCTATGTGAAGTAACACACAAAATGACATTCCTTTTTGGCACCGTTTCTGACAGCTATTTACGAATTGAAGTGAACACGATTGAACCAGAAATTTATGTTATCGGTAGCTATCTCAACAGAATTGGCGTTGTACAGAAAAACGAATTCAGATAGCTTCATGTTATATTTAGGTCCTTGATTTGTGAATTTGCTCTCGACTCATTTACGTTATATCACTACTAACATTGTATAATGTTAATATAATGTTCTTATACAATGCTACTAAGATTAAGACGCGAGGAGGAATTGAAGTTTTTTTCACACTTTAGGCAAATTATTTTAGTTGCTTCATCCACCTTTTTTGTGGCTCTGGTTGGTCTTTCTTCTGTGCATGTTAACGGATATATCAGTCTTGTTTTTTTGTTTAATTATTGATTATGTATATATTATATATTGCGATATCATTTCTGAATTATTATGCTTTGGTGAGTTTTTTCATAAATGTCTGTTCAAGCTACATTGAACATTTCTTCCGCTGCTTAGGGGTCTTAACGAAACGACGTCGTTATCTTCATTCCTTGATAAATGTTTCATAATTATTATATAAAGTATTTCTCGCTGTTCTCTGGCAATGAGCGAGTAAATAAATAAAGGTTATCATGATCATTTTCAATATTATTATAAAGCAATATAACCAATTGGCATATTCCATGACGATATCAGCGCTAAGGTGGCGAGAATCGGAACTGAGCTAAGATAGTAAATGTAAACAATCTTGTTTTGGACAGAAGTCATCGAAATTTCATCGGAATTCATGAATAATCTGGAAATTAAAATGCAGTTGTAATCTTTGTTGAATTATTTTGTGATTTAATCAATATTTCGATCATTTTATAGCTAATATTCAAGTGTTTAATCAATAAAAGGTTGCAAGTCAGTAAGTCTAGTTGTAGATGTTGTCAATCTTAAACTATATTAAAAATTTCTTTCAGATCATTCATATCGTACATGTATACACGTAGATGAAGTGAAGTGCAGTCGTATAATGTGTTCGGAAACAAATTGTGGGTCCAGTTTTATAGACATTTGCTCTTTGTGTTTAAAAACTATTGCTCTCAATACAGAACCACATAAAATTGATGATTTATTGATTGTGGAGAGTGATAAAGTAAAACAGAACTAATATGCACCATATGTTCTTGTGAAGGTGAAGTAAGGAAAAAATGTGAACATAGTATTAGAGTTATTTTAATCAAATTAATCAGGTGCATTATGTTCTAATCTATTCATGACGAAATCATGTCAAAACTCATGGTTTTCTTTCCTTTCTGCTGTGTGTTCTTTATCAGGGAAAATCTTTCTAAACTTGAAGAAATATCACAAACAGACTTAAAGTGCTTATGGAATCAGCAGAAGGCTGATGTAAAAATTAAGGGTTCGTCTATATAAAGTATGCCTTGCTTGAAAAACAAATTTGCTGTATCGTCCTATAGTAAATCAAGAAGATTTGTAGAAATATTTTATGAACCCTCTATCAATTCTGCAATAGCAAGTATATATGATGAAGAGCGTACAGCTGGTCAGCAGAAGCCAATATATAACCAACGAGTATGAAAAATTTCTTCTTCATAGAATGTCGTTCTAACTACAATGATTCAATGGTTCTCTTGTGAACCAATCATTCAGGAGTAAGCCACACTTTCACAGACATTAATTCAGCCCCAATCACCCGACGTCTTCACGCACAGAATCATTAATTACATCATAATAAGTATTGTATCCCCAAGATCCCAACGATTCCTAGAATAACTCACGCACAAGATGGGACGCACCAGCTGGTCAAAATTAATACACCACATCCTATGCGAATTCCTTGAGGGGGACACCCGGACGATCTACATTTCGGATGTGCACCCATTTGCGAGGGAACTGCCACTGCATGTCACCGAAGAGCGTAGATAATTTCCAAAACGTGGGACAATAAAATTCCTCGAATGAAGCCAGCAGGTATAAGAAAAGAAATCTGGTCCATGGTCCCAGAGGTATATCCATATCATCCACGCTTGGCTGGGTATGTGGCTTATTGAGATTTACATTTATTTGAGTTTAATTTAGCGATACAGCTCGCGTCTCCCAGGGCTACTTTGATCGTTTGGAGACATCCCGCTCCATTGTTGTGTACTTTGAGTGACAAAACATTCTATTCTCGCTCTACATCCAACAGGGGACATTTAAAAGGGATTTGTCTATTTACATTCAGTTTTTTCCTCCTTTGAACGATAGAGAAGGAAGTCCGATTCCATATCCTACGGTGGGTTTTATTTACTTTTTGCCCGAAGAGTTTGCACGGCGTTTTGAAGAAATGATTCCCGAGGGAAGGTTTCCATGAATAAATAATTCTTATTCAAATATTTCGTTATTTATTCAACATTAATGTAACTCGGATTGAGTTGGGAGTTTGATGAGCCTGCATGAAAGAAAATGAGTGGAGTTTGCTGAAAAGATGACGGTTTTACAGATTGCGGTTTGTTCCTGGAATGAAAACGCTATCATTTAAACAGAAAATCTACTTTTAAGCGCACTTCGTCTGCATTCACTGAAGCATCATAATTTGAAAATTTAAATTTATTTTAGTCTATTAACACATTACTTTTTGAAAATTTTAATGAATAAATAATTTTTTATGGGTGACAAATGTTGGCCGAAATAACCAAAACAACAATCAGTGAAAGAAGAAGAAATTGCATATCTATAGTTTCACGTCTACAACAATACTTGAAATTTTTATGTTCAGAATAAATATTTAGAGGGGATCTTATATCGGCAGACGGTCCAGTGACTTCAATGTAGGTGTTGTTTTTATTGTCAACATTTTGATATTGATATAGTTTTTCGGAAGCTTCTCTGAAGTTGTTCTCTGAAGAAAATGTTACAACGATGCTGTGCATTCGTTAAATTCAAGACACGGTGGTGTTCGATTAGTAAAGTAATAATTTCTTGTATGTATAAGAATGAATGAGGCAAATTATTTTCATTGTTGTTCATGTTATTAAAGGTGTAAGGCCGTTTCTAATAATTTAATCAGTTCGCCCTTTTTTATCATAAAAGTATATCTAAATTCCTTTATGAGAAAATAGTGAGGTATAAAACAGTTAGTTGTTATACAGGGTGATTTTTTTAAGTGTTTCATTAGACGTTTCCGAGGAAGGAATTGTAATACAGATTCAAGATTTTGGATTTTCGTTTTAGAGTACATAAACTTTAATTGTAAAATATTTTCAAGAGGAATCTACTTCCGGTTTCACCGGAAACGAATGTAACTTCGTTATTTCAAATGCAACACCCTGTATATTTATACATATTCGAATTCTTCGTTCAATTCTACACTGATTTGATGTATGATATGTGCAACCACTCAAGCGGTTCTTGAATTATAGCCTGATTATCAAATTTTTTGAAAAAAAGGTTATCACAAATTAGTGTCCATATCTTCAAAATCCCTCATTACAAGATTTTATTTTTGCGAAAGTGGAACAAAGAAAGTACGCTGATGCTGTTTCTTCTATAACTTATGAGGAAATATTATACAGGGTGTCTGAAAAAGGGCCTCAAAGTGAGCCTCAATAAAACTATGAAATCTCACTTTTTTCAAATGGCAACCATATAATTTTGTAATTCCAATCGATTGCTCGTCAAAAACCAGTTATAGTGGTCCCGGACGTTTCATGCCTCTAAAATCAGTATTTTGGCCGTTATTCAATAAAATTCGAATTTCACGATTAAAGACAGGTTTCGCACAGTTTGTAAGCTTGAATTTTTGAAGTAGGCTATGTAAGGAACTGTCATTCTTACTTCTTCTTACAGATCAAGCACTAAGCATAACATGCAATAATAATTTCACTGGAATGATATATCAAGGGTATGTTTTTTATTTGCGGCAAATGTAACAAATTCGTAGAACAGGTAATTAGAAATTCAACGAACGAAATTCACATTTACTGACTTTAACGGAATCAAAGTTCAGGAGGTATCATAACAATTTCCTCCGTACTGGAAGCCTTAGCCCTAAACGGACACGAGTGAATACAGTAATAGATAATGAATGATCTGTACTGTATTCACACGATTCCGTTTTAGGTTAATGCTTCCACTACGGAGAAATTGTTTTGATACTTCCTGAACTTCGATTTTGTTAAGGTGGTAAATGTGGATTTCTTTCGTTAAAATTCTGACTGCCCTCTCTAATATTTGTTACATTCACCATAAATGAAGGACATATTCAATACATCACTGTTACTGTAATTCATATTTTGCATAGTGCCCGATGGATCAAAAAAGTATAAATGACTGTTCTCTAAAATGCATTATAAATCAACAGACACAGCCTTCTTTAAAATTTCTATCCTAATAAATGCATGGTTAGACTAAGAAACCTTGATTCAATCCTGAAATTCGAATTTTATTCAATAACGGCAAAACTACTGATTTTGAGGCATGAAATGTTCGGGACCCCTAACTAGTTTTTGACGAGCCATCGATTGGAATTACGAAATTATAGGGTTGCCATGTGAAAAAAGTGAGATTTCAATTTTCAGACACCCTGTATAATATTTCCTCATAAGTTATAGAAGAAACAGCATCAGCGGACTTTCTTTTGTTCCACTTTCGCAAAAAGAAATTCTTGTAATGAGGATCTTGAAGATATGGACCATAATTTGTGACAACCTTTTTTTCGAAAATTTGATAATCAGGCTATAATTCGAGAACCGCTTGAGTGGTTGCACATATCATACATCAAATCAGTGTAGAATTGAACTAAGAATTCGAATATGTATAAATATACAGGGTGTTGCATTTGAAATAATTAAGTTACATTCGTTTCCGGTGAAACCGGAAGTAGATTCCTCTTGAAAATATTTTACAATTAAAGTTCATGTACTCTAAAACGAAAATCCAGAATCTTGAATCTGTAATACAATTCCTTCTTCGAAAACGTCTAATGAAACACTTAAAAAAATCACCCTGTATGTGTAAGCAAAATACTAGTTCTGACATTTTCCATTAATTTTTTAAATCAATGGAGTTCATCTATCATTACTCTTAATATGCAGAGTTTCTAGAATAGACATCGCTGATGATTTTTTTTTCGTATAATTACCTGACAAGCTCTAAAAAAAATTTGAAAAAACATTTAAAAATATTTCGAAAAATTTATAACGTCTGAAATTCAAATGGTTTGATTAATGACGGAAGATTTTCGTGAAATTCATTGAATTATACTCCTTTCATCCTAGACTGGAGTGAGCCACTAACTAATTCAATGATTTCATGAAAACATAGACGTAAAGTTATTGCGTAGGCATTTAAAAATTCTACTGCTCATTCATCTATTAATGAATTATATTATTTGTTACATTGTAGAATCTCTATTCGACGTTTGGTGACGGTACTCTGAAACTGTATACTTATATTCAAATTTTTGTTCGAACAGAACGTCGATATTTTCAGTGATACCCCAGACTATACCGGGTGTACTCGTAAATCTGTTCCGATGGATTATCTCAGCCGTATCGAAAGATGCAGATTTAAAAATTTCATGTTCTGCAATTCATTCTTAAGTTGAAAAGGTAATTTTGAGTAGGAAATCAGAAATTGCAAAACATATACAAGGTACCTACTATATGAAATAAAAAAATCTCTTCCGGTCGAATCGTAAGGGACTTTAAATTTTAGTTTTTTCCAAATGAAGGATTCCCAAACGAAATGCAGAACATGAAATTTTCAAATTTCTATCTTTCGAAATGGCTGAGATAACTCATTGGAACAGACTCACTGGGACACCTAGTATAAGTATTCCCGAAACTGCAACCACTTTCAACCATTCTAACCATTTGTTGCCCTAAAAGCATTTAATTAAAAGTCCAATATGTTTCCAAAGTTAAAGCATAAGAGATCTCAAAGACTCGCCGAGTATATATTCATTAGAGTTAATCTCTATTCCACCCACAAAACCCGTAAAATATCAAACACCACTCCGTTATCAAATGAATGATTCGGATATGCTTTATAGAGAAGGAAACTAGAAGTGATACCAAACGCGGCAGGCAGCGAATGGATATTAATGTGGAAATAATTGATGAGAAAGGACCGAAATACCCTAGTTTCGGGAGAAACTAATTAAATACGTGACATAATCCAGCCCAATGCCTCATTATGAATTTGATGGTTCACTCGGTGCATTTTAAGTCGTAATTCAGCTGTATATTTTGGGTGATAATTGCGAATTTGACAAGTATTTGTGCAGTTGCTTACTCTAAATCTTGCTGGAATAAGCATTTGAAATTATCAGAAAGTGTGGTATATTCGGGAAGATGAATTCCTACTTCGTTTGCTTTTCAGGATGGGAATACCAGGGGTTTTTCATGTGTCCATTTGAGAGGTTCACAGACCATTTATGAACTATATCAAGGAGGTTCGCATTATTTAATGATATCTTCTGATATCCGAACTATTTTAACGATGGCGCCAGAGCTGTTCCGAAGCCTTGTTCTTAGTGCTCGTGAAAGCATTCGAAGCACTTTTGAAAAAGACAGCCTCGATGCTCGAAATCATTTTCTAATATCAAAGAAATTACCACCTCAATAATATGGGTATCACCTCTGCCTTGAATCTACCGAGTCCGAAAAATTCGTGATGATTGCACCAATCTATTCTCGAAAGATCCTCAAGCTATTACGAGCTGAGCTCCGAGTGATAGTGGTACTGCTGACAGCTCACTGTACAAATATCTGTATCGTTTGGGAATGTCAGCAGATCAGATTTACAGGCTTGGGGGATCAGAAGCAGAAACAGCTGAATACAATGTATAGTCCGTTCACGAAAGTTTGAGCGCATAGTAGGCATTTGTTTATTTATCTGAAGTTGGCAGTATTTGCTTGTATAACGTAAAATAAAGTCAACGTTGCCGAATGTACCCGGCCTCGTCCGACGAGCTTGCTAGTTATCAGAGAACTCTATGCAATATTGACAACATTGCGTATCAATCTGACAAGAAAATAATGTATAAGCAGGGTGGAGAGCAAAAGATCTACGTGATCACAATTGCCGGAAGGATTACCTAGCCATAACGACTCCAGTTCTAATAATTATAAGAATATTATCCTTCCAACGACTCATAATCGAAAAGTGCTCCAAAAATCATCAAAATGAACACATCTAGACCTTCCTTTCATATGCACAAAAATGCTTACCCATTACTGAAATCCTTTCGATCGCAAAAGTATAGGGAATGATCTTTACCTATATAGCATCAGCAACGGTTTAATCTAAGTACTGAAACTTTCCTTCCTCTCTTCTATCATTCGACAGGCAAGATGAAATTCTTTTATGTTCTCATTTTCCGACTGAAGACATTGTATGGAAGTGTCCACAGTTGGCTGGCCTCAGAACAATTCATATGGAAAACCGGTCCTGGACTCTAGAGGAAATTGTTAATGCTCCTTAGCAGGTTGTCTGCTTTATCGAAGCCATTGATGGCCTTTTTGGGTTTACATGAATTCTAATAATGATAAAAATACCCTTAAAAAAATTCAAAATAGGAAACGAAGTAAAACATCTAAATACGAGGGGCAAGTAAAAAATAAGGTTCCCCCATTTTTTCAGGGTTAAAGCATTTTTTATTGCAATAAATATGTATACCATCTGAAAGCTTGTATTTCAAACTATTTTTCTACATAGTCGCCAGATCTTTCAACGCATTTTTTCTGACGAGTTATCCACTTCTGAAAATCTGATTCGAAGAACTCCACCGCCAATGTACTTGGTGACCGCTTCCTTCACCTCTTCATCTGTACTGAAGCGTTGTCCACCCAAGTGTTGCTTCAATTTCGGGAACAAGTGGATGTCGCTGGAAGCAAGATCAGGGCTGTAGGGGGCATAATCAAGCAATCAGCCGATGGCCTCCCGCTCCTTTGATCGTCGTGAACGTCTGTGCGCCCTTCGGGGAACTCCCTGCACCATTTGCAGACGTGCTGGACGCTGATGAAGCTATCTATGAATTTCAATAGGTGTAAGCTTTTTCGCGTTTAAAAATCGAATCATTGAACGGATTTCACACCTGGCGGTGACGGCGATTGCGGGTTCCATCACGGATGGCTGTTAGACTGACACCAAGCTTCGCAGTGATCTTCCAGTTAGTTGGAAAGGAGTGGGGGGATCTACAATTAAGGCGGTGTTGCCAGATTTCTCCTAGTATCTCGCGCGGCGAATGTACAGCGTTGGGAACCTTATTTTTTACTTGCCCCTCGTACTTCATGCACCTGTACAATAAGAGCATATTATGATAGTGTCTCAATATACCTATTAAATTAAGAGCGAAGTAATTGAAGAAAGAAATAGAAAGGACAAGTTGCATGAAATAATTACTACAGAATTGAAAAAGTATGATGTTCAAGGCGATTTTTATCAGAATGAGCTATAAAAAATCGACAGTAGCGAGAATAAGAAAATAAATGCAGATTAACATAAGAACAGGTAAAATAAAAACTATTGAAAATCATCTTGGACGGGCCTTCAATCCATATCTACAATCAACATATATGACGTGGAAGCAATGACTCTGATTCTATTGAAAATTGCGATTCGAAACTCAAACTCATCCTTGAATCAGTTATTCTTATTTACTGCAGGGAAATGAATCCAGCAACGTCCTGTGCTGAAAGGTCATCATTGCTCTCAGTAAATTGGTTGTTATCGGAAAATATTGAAAGAAAAGCAGGTACTTTCTCTACAAATGTAAAACAAAAATTACTATATTTTATATATTTTATGTTATCGATTATTTTTCAAATCTATGGTATATTTTTCGTTTCACGAGTATATCGAAGATTTTGTAAAGTGGAAATGAATAATAAACACTTGAAATTCAATTTGGTGAGGTACTCAAAATGTAGACCAACAGATTCTATTTCCAAGACTTCTTAACTCTTTTATACCAATTCTAGTGTTCAAAATCCCCAAAATAAACTAAACGCATCCAGATGTCCATCTGAAATGCGCAAAAATGCTAACTCATTATCGAAATCCTTCCGATCTCAAAAGTATAGGGGTCTTTACCGATATAGAATCGAAGTATCGAAACTCTCTTTTCTCGTTCGAATCATTTGGCAGACGAGATAAAAATCCCCTCTTATGTTCTCATTTCCCGACTACCGGCCTCGAGCTACGAAATCAGTCTCTAATATCAAAGAAACCACCACCTCAAGAGTATTGGTGTCTCTTCTGCACACGGACATTCATGGTTTTTCCGCCTCGAGCTCATATCTCTTTGACGAAATCAGAATTACTTTGAATAACTATAAAATCGTCTTTGACGAAAGGGCGGAAAATTGCCTTTGATGGCCCTCGTGTTATGGTAGGTGATTCGGATTGGATAGAGTCAGATTGAAGAGAGGGCTGATAAGTTCTGTCAATTCAGACTCAGGAAATGTGTTGCTTTGTTTCAAATAAGACGGTGTATTAGGATGTCCATTATTTTCATCCTCAAGATGTAAATATAGTAAAAATTTTAAATTCAGTTCATTGCATTCTGAAGAGAAACCGTACATTATGCCACATTTTGTATATGTTTAGGAAAAGTACTAATTTTTAACTCGAAAATTTTCTGTTTGAGCTCTTGTAATAGTTATTTAAGCCGTCGACCGCATTACGAAATGAGTATAAATTGTTGCTTGAAATATGGCTTTATTATTTATTAAGCAAAATATTACTTTTGACATAATATAAATATCTTGGTTTCTATTATTCAGTATAGTTGTATTGTAACATTACTCGTATTGCTTCTGAATACTTTATGTCTAGTTGACCATGAAAATCACACATTGAAATATGTGAAATATGCCCCACTTCTTGAATTGCCTCCTATTTTTGACAACATTGAATTTTTTTTAATGTTTTTTAAGAATATAGGTAGACACTTTCAGAAATATGCAGGGTAGTCTTTTATAATAAATATGTTAATGAAAATTATTATTCTGCTTAGATTAATAATATACCTTCAACTTGCTTCGTATATTGTTTCGCTGATGTCCTCCTACAGGGTGTCTGTAAACAAATGCGAGGGACTTTAGGAGATGATTCCTCGATGAAAATAAGCAATGGGTAGTTCGTTTAAATATTGTTTGTCCATGACGAGAAATAAAGATGTTCTATTAATCTTTCTGAAGGTTTAAGTACTAATTTCCGGAAGGAAATCATATCCGTGTTATTTCAATTTCACGAATAGAACTTAGTTACTGAAAATTGAAACTTTTCAATAAAATTAAGGTTGTAACAAATCTCGTAAACATACTCCGAAAAATTTTGATTAACTTCACTATCTCATATTGGAATCTTTCTCTGAATGAAATATTTTCATACACAATTATTAATTAATGAGAACACAATCTTATTTTCTTTTAACTAGCTGAAGCATTCTGCCGAATAACTACAGTCTCCGTCGACAACATTTTTCGTCAAAAAATGAATTTTGCTGAATTTTTCCTCTGCATTGTTAGAAAGGGTATTGAGAAATGTTGTCATATTTCATAAATTTTCTAGAAGAAATCAATTTCTTCTTCCTTCCACATACCTTGATCTCATGTGCCGATAGATTTTTGAAACATGGCAAAGCCGAGTCGTGGGCAACTTCATGAAACTGTGCATTTACATTCGTTATGATTAAATTTACATCAAATATATAAAAAATAATGATTCAATCAAATATTAGAAAAAAATATAGAATTATACTAACAGCTTGTACATTCAAACTGTGAAAACAATTTCTATTGATGCTTTTTTCAAACCTCATTACTTGAAGGAAATATTACATATAGAGGTAATAAATTTGTGGATATGAGGTCCTTATTTTATGTATTACTCTTCACATAACTAGTGAACTCATTCCTAGATTGCAGTCCTCATCATATGTAGTCTTATAGATGCCTCAAGTAAAAAACTGTGAAGTTGGTGCATCAATAATTTTCCTTAACTTTTCAATTAAATCAGAAACGGCTAGTCCGATCGAAATATTTTGATTAACTTCTCTAGTGTCCCTGATATGTCGGTTCTGTGATCTAAGAATTCTCCTAAAATTAAATGTTCTGTAGTACTTCAGTTTAATTCTCATTGAAACATACTTATCTTTTTTCAAACCCTTTGAAAAATTAAAATGAAATAAATGTTTCTCTATCGTATTTCTAATTGTTTTGGTCCTGGGCAAGGTTTTTATCTGTTTGGGCAAGTACTATTTTGACCTTGCTAAGATAGCAATGCGGATAGCAAAGTTATAAGTAAATTGACAGATCATATTGCCACAAAATTGTCGATCAGAATACAGAATATTGCGGATATCTTTATCTTAGCAATATGGTTATGCGCAAAAAGAATCGCACTGATTGTGGACCACTTCCGAGTGTCTAATAGAACATAGGCACCGAAAAATAAAATTGAAAAAAATTAATTGCCAAGATAATCTCATTATTCAGTTAATACTTCAACACGATCAAAGAAATGAATTTGAGAAGATTAAATGCGTGATCCACAAAGGAAAAGAATTGACTCACCTCTCAGCTACACTACCGACACAACACAGAGAACGCATGGTATGAGCAGTGTAGCAAAACTTAAAGAATTGTTTTTGTTTTTGAAGATTTTTCATTGTGGAAAATGTCTCACTGTGGACCAGTCTTCCTACATCTAATAATTGAGCAAGAATAACGATCTCAAGCGAAGGCTTCCCGTTATCCTCAATGAATCTTATTCACAATACTTTTTTCCCAACCCATTCGCAGGATGAGACCGAGTAGAAAACTCCTATCCGGTCGTCTCCGGTTTCTCGAATGCATTTTTCGAGTGGAAATGGAATTCATCGTACCGAAATAAATCCTTCAATCTTAAATAGGAAAAAGTGAGGATATAGCAGACGGAGATCCAGATGCAAAATAAATCTACGCAGACAACTTGAAAATGTGGGGAGAACGTATTCGTAGACTGGCATAAAGGCTGATATCAGAGAAATAAAGAGAGCGTAAACAGTTATAGAGATTATGATCATTCGCCACACACAGGAAAGGTACAGGAAAAAAACAGAACGAAATACACATAAAACCTGCTATCCTTGAGCTGGTATTTTGCAGATATCTTAAATATGGGAAGCTTTCATGAATTTTTCTGTCATCTGTATGATAAACAAGGAATCCCTTTTATCTCGTGTTCTCGCCGGCCTGCCATTTTAATAAACTCACGACTGGATGTCCCTTTGTCGCTGCTTTCTTTCAATACAAGCGAATGCCGGAAAAATCTGTCTGGAGCAGATTTATCCAGGAAAGTTGGAAGTGAGAGATTTGTTTATATCAGCTTTCTCTGGAAAATATTTCACATTAATTTCTTGTACGATGTGTTAACAGATGTTTTCAATCAACTCTTTACGATTGTGATGAGTTTGCGGCCTCATTTGATGTACGCATTGGAGGCATTACCTCATTAGGCATTTTCAGGGATTGCCAGAAAAATCAGTTGAGAAATGATGAAGTCTCAGTAAAACATTGTGATAATCTGTTTTTTATTTCGTAGTTACTTTTTCGAGTAAAAAATATTGAAATTACAGAAAAGAGCTAGCGAATATAAACGATCAGAATTGGCCATTCAGTGTGACATACGCATTCATTTCCTTAGTTATTAAATGATGAATCACAGTTTACAGCGATGTCAACTGGCCATTTTGTTACGAATAATCATTCTCACAAATTATGCTTGCACGTACGTCATCATAACGATAAGCCTTTAACATTTGGTAATATATTTAACGTTTGTACTGGTTCAGTTTAACTATGTATGTTGGGGATCAATTGTTTCCAATTGCTTTGGTTTTTAACAGTTTCTTGAGAAAATAAATAGCTCGTGAATTTGCAAGAAAAGGCCGAATCAATAAGACCAACTGTATAGAATCACAACTCCAAAAAGATGAGTACTAAGAACTTGTCATATAACATATGATCGAAATGTTGACGGTTATTCTTCAAATCAACATTTCTTGATTTCACGAAATATTTCGAGTTTTTTCCATAAAATGATCATTATTCAGTGTTCCTGGTAATATCATCAGATTTGACCACAAATTCGGAAAGGGCCCTTTTGCTACAAGATAAGAGAGTATGTGTGCAAAATAATTAACGTTTCATCGAAAAATCCATTGGAAAATTAGGGCCAATTTTCGCACATAGATTCCCTTATCTTGTAGAAAATTTATTGCTCTTTCTGAATATTTCGGGAAATCAAAAAATGTTGATATAAAGAATAACCGTCAGCATTTCAGTAATATGTTACATTACATTTTTTGTTGCAGATCACTCGTATAATCTTCCTTTGAAGTTTGTCCACTTTAAAAGTAGACACCCTGTATAACTGACCTTGTGAGTGTGGTAGAGCCTACATTGGAGAAACTGAGCATCCTTTGAATGTGTGACACATAAAAATCAGCTCAACAGAAGAAGTAAAAGCTTGTCCAACGTGTTTTGAATGAAGACCATATGATTATGCTGTGAACCTTCCATAATATAAAAAGAATAGAAACTGAAACGTAGAAAATTGAAGGAAGAAACTTTTATGTCACTAGCCGAAAATCAAATCAGGTAGATCTCAAAATAATCTGGGCTCAAATAAGAAGATTAAATTTAAGACAAGCCCTGATGAGATCCTTCTGAAATATTGCATGAACATTCAGTGGGTATATCAGTCTGATCCACAAAATAAATTTCACTCGAATCGATTATTCTCTTATGGAAATATAGAGATTCTCTTTTTCAACATTGCAATTGAATTTTCAATGGTTCCTTTAACACTATGACCAGAAAATTTTTCATGAAAATTCAGTATATCTGTCTTCATCTACATAATAAATTTCATTTGAATCGGATATCCTGTTATGAAAATATAAAGATTCTTCTTTTCAATATTCCAATTGAATGTTCTTTGGTTCTGTTAACATTATGACAACAAAAATTGGCATGTACATTCAGTATATTAAACTTCATTCACAAAATAAATTTCACTCGAAACTCATATCATATTATGGAAATATGAAGTTTCTTCTTTTCAATATTCCAATTGAATTTTCTATGGCCACAAAATTTTGCATAAGGCATATTATGAGCATCTTGAATTTGGCCGCAAAATTTCTGTCCGATTGGTCTCGTTTTGTCTGAGATATTCAGGAACAGAAATTATGAATGGCCATATTTTATGGAACACCCTGTACGATTTGGCTGGTTAACGAACTTAACCGAGGCATTTAGGAACCGAACTTACCCTGAAAATTTCAAGTCGCAAGGTCAATCCATTCGAAAGTTATCGTGCTAACGGCTGGACGGCCGGCTCCACGGACAGAATTGAATTTGTCGAAGGATTCGTCGTCAGTCGAAACCTTTCGTTTGAGACCATTTTCGCTCAAATTCAGAAAATTACAAACATTTAGACAAACGATTTAGCACCCAATTATGTAAAAAGAACACTCAAAAAGATCGAATGAATTGTTTGACAACTGAAAAATAAGTCAAATTCATCGATGATTATCGTCTGTGAATTGACAGAAAGGACATAATCAAGGAGTATCGAAAGTTATACTTTTCTGAAAGTTCCAAGATTTAAGTATTTTGTTGGCGACAGCTGGTGAATGCTGACCGAAAGCTTGAATAAAAATACCAAAATGATAGAAGTAGGCCGAAAAATATTTCAATAAAATATACTTACATACATTGATAAGAAAACAAACTCAACTCTTCTTTTCCTTATTGATTCGAACACGGACAGAATTGAATTTGTCCAAGGATTCGTCATCAGGGAGTCGAACCCTTTCGTTTGAGACCATTTTCGCCTCAAAATTTTAAAATTACAGACATTTGGACAAAACGATATAGCACTCATTTATGTAAAAAGAACACTCAAAAATATCGAATGCATTGTTTGACAACTAAAAAATAGGTCAAATTCATCGATCATTATCTTCTGTGAATTGACAGAAAGGACATAATCAAGGAGTATCGAAAGTTATACTTTTCTGAAAGTTCCAAGTTTTAAGTATTTTGTTGGCGACAGCTGGTGAATGCTGACCGAAAGCTTGAATAAATATACCAAAATGATAGAAATAGGCCGAAAAATATTTCATTAATACTTAGTTACATTGATAAGAAACCAAACTCAACTCTTCTTTTTCTTATTGATTCGAACACTGATATTTGCCAATAGCTATATGAAACAAAAGTTGAATGGCGACGAATTGCCGAAAAATAAAAGTTCACAGGTGGTAATATATTCTTCCAACTCAGATATCAGGCCAAAGAGGTGACAAGAAAGATTTATTCATTCCATATTTCCGCTACATAAAGTCAATTCAACTTCGCATACTTACCCGTGGACGTCTAGCAGCGGTAGAAGACTTTGCTTATTGCCAACATTTCCTAAAAGTCGCCGACACCTTTGCGGTTCCTCTGTAAGGCCGACTACCTTTTGTTGAATGAACAATACTTTACACTCTTGCGAACAAGTAAAGTCACCGCTCGGTGTCTGAGGAACTATTAGTTACCTGTTTTATTGTAACACTATCGGAAAGCTTTATTTACTTGAATGGGGTCGATTTCATTGTTTTCGTGTATCTGTCAGCGACAAAGCGGCAGTATTTGTTCGTGCTGTGTTTTTCAATGGATCGCATTCGGTTATAACCATCGATATAAACATCAATGAAATTATCAGCCAAATGTAAACTTGTGGTTTGAAGAACTCATAAGACCCAAGTAAGCTATGAAGTATAAATTAGTCTTTCCCGTCGACCTCAAAATAAAAGGTGATTTTAATGTGACTGAAATCGAACATTAATGACCCATTTCAATGTTCAATTTATGCTTTTGTAATGTGCAATCCTCATGGCAACCGTACACAAAGAAGGACTACGAGAAATGTCAAAACTTTACTGGAAGGAACCATTGAGTATACATCTACTTATATTTAAACTCAATGCTGGAACAGAACTTTTATTATATCCAATGTATGTCTTGTGCGAAATGAGAATGCATTTCAATGAAGAATTTATACACAACTCATAGCAAGGTTGTCGGAAAAATCTTGTGATCAATTTATTTTGTGCTTTTTGCTGTGGAAAACATCAAAAGCAGCAGACACAGTTTCTAATAATCATCAACAATAAAATAACTGTGACTGCTCCTAAAAAATTAAAAACTAATTCTATGGCCGCGTCAGTAGTTTAAGATTAATTCGTAGCCTACTTAGGTTTTGCAAACAAACAATTTTTTTTTATTTCAATAAACAACGGCATTAACAGTATATTTTATTGAACTATTCAATAAGAAACCATTCTGGAAATATCATGGTCAACTGTGATTTGATGGTTAAACTGTAAGTAAGTACTTCATACGATGGGTATCTTCGTATGACGATTTACCATATTCCAAGTTACACTGTAGCAGATTGAGAAAAAGTGCTCCAGAATGTCTCGAAAAACTAGCATCACTAATATAAGAGTTTGGAACGATGCAGCTCGAAAACTAAACGTCGCATAAATCTGAAATAAAATGTATATTTCTTCATCCAATTACTAAAAAGATGAATTCTGAAACCCGTCAATCGATTTTGATTACGCAAATCTTCTTTTGATGAAATTGGGTATTTTTCTTCAACCCTTAAGTTGCCATCAAATTCAATTGGCGTTTTTCGAATGGAAAATAATATATCCTTTGTGGATTCGTTGAAAAGTTCTCGTAAAATATCACCATTGCCTTGGTCTTCCAATTTTGTGGTTATCAGAAGAAACAAAAAAGTTTGCGGGGGAAAATTGAACAGATAGGTATTTTCTCAATGAATAACTTGAAAGCAATGTTCTGAAATATGTGAATTGGGTTCCTATTGTACTTAGTTTTTAGCAATCGAATATTTGTTAACCGTACCAAAACTTCTCATCTCTTAGAGATAGAGAAATATGATTTGAACATCGCGGTAGTTTTTTTCCAGAAACTCATTCCGTTAATCGCTTTGTTCTCGTTTTGTTTTAGAGTTGCAATGCAATATTGACATAAGGGCAACTTTGGCCAGTATCTCTGTTGCTCTTTGTGGTATGAACATGAGAAAAACAATTTTTTGATAGGACTAAAGTGTTTTATTTGATTCTTTCTATTGTTTATAGAGTATCCCCCCTTGTCTATATCAAAACCTTCTGTTTTTCCTATGAAACTGTAATTTATTCTTATTTAAAAAAAATCAGCGCTAATTTCTTGCTTGAAAAATATACTTTTTCGGCAACCGTCCGGGAAGTACCCACTTTCCGGACGCTTTTTCTTTGAGAAAGAAGCCTTTCCCGGCCTAGTCCGGGAAGTACGTACTTCCCGGACTAGGCGGGCATTTCAAACAATTGAATCCCTTCAATATCAGTAATTGCTCGAATTTTAATATAAATATTAATATAAATAAGAATTAGAATGTTTCTGTTAATATGTGATATTTTCTGTTCTGTTTAATTAAATAAGAATTAAAATATATAAAAAAGAAATGTGTCGTCTCATTGATTTGTTATTCTAGACGGTTGCCGAAAAAATATGTACGCAACACGCCCGAAAATGGTTTTTTTCGGCAACCGTCGGGAAGTACCCACTTTCCGGACGCTTTTTCTTTGAGAAAGAAGCCTTTCCCGGCCTAGTCCGGGAAGTACGTACTTCCCGGACTAGGCGGGAAAGGCTTCTTTCTCAAAGAAAAAGCGTCCGGAAAGTGGGTACTTCAATATCAGTAATTGCTCGAATTTTAATATAAATATTAATATAAATAAGAATTAGAATGTTTCTGTTAATATGTGATATTTTCTGTTCTGTTTAATTTAAATAAGAATTAAAATATATAAAAAAGAAATGTGTCGTCTCATTGATTTGTTATTCTAGACGGTTGCCGAAAAAATATTGTACGCAACACGCCCGAAAATGTTTTTTTTGGACTCATAGACTTCAAGGACTCGCTTGCGCTCGTCCTAGAATTTTGTCTATTCGTCCAAAAAAACCCTATTTTCCGGACTTGTTACGTAAATTACTATTTTGGACTCATAGACTTCTAGGACTCGCTTGCGCTCGTCCTAGAATTTTGTCTATTCGTCCAAAAAAACCCTATTTTCCGGACTTGTTACGTAAATTACTATTTCCGTCCACCTAAAAATAAAAGGTGATTGAAATGTGTACGAACTTGAACTTTAATGACCCCATTTCAATGCTCAATAGGCCCTTTCTATTTGAAGCCGCATCACTTCCAACTGATGTGAAATCAGTTGATGCGCGTTCTATTTGACATTGTTGTGATTTTGAACTGATGCGCATCACTTCCAACTGATGTTGCTTCCTGACAAAATCAGTTTAATTTCCACAATCACTTCAGTACATCATAACAATAACTAACCTAACATTTTGGTGAATGTTTACAATTTACTTCTAAACATAACAGAAAGTGAATTATTATCCTCGGTTTTCATTCCTAATAATGAATAAATCATATTACTTTCAGAATTTCCTTCCGAACTATCGTCGATATTCCTATTTGGTACTCTGATTTCAAACCTTCTCGTTTTGTTGATTGTCATTCGAAAAAGTCATGTTCTATTTGTCAAAATCACTTCACTTCCAACTGAAGTGATATCGGAAATTATTCAGGCAAATAGAAAGCTAGAAATGTATGCTATTTTAATGGGCATCCGAACACAAAGCCATAGACTAACTAAACGGAGAATAGATGAGACACTAGTAGAACAAGCTGCAACGACATCTTTTTTTGTACAACATTACTAATTCGTGAAAAAAGCTCAATTGAAAAAGGAATCTGTATCGTAAAGCTGCCTCAAAAAGAATTCTGTAGTGCACCTTTTGAATAGGTAGGTACACCCATATTATACAAGGTGCAAAAAGTTTTTCGAAATTCAATTTCCAAAAGGAAATCAGAAATGGATTCGTGCAAGTTATCGATGAGTGAGGAAATTTATTTTCATGAAAATAATACCTGCAACGAACTTTCATCTGATTTTCTTTTGGAATCGAGAAGTGAGGATCAATAATCAAATTCTGGATAGAATAAAAATTTATTAACTGAAATAGATATCACCAATTGAAAATACAGATTCATTTCATAAATATCTAATCAATAAACTAATAATTGCATTGAAAACATTCTCAAAAACTAACAATAATGAATTCAATAATACAAAATATGAGTATTTACCTATACTAAACTTATTCAATACATGAAAAACTTTTTTGAAAACTATCTTAATTCTTATAGGTAACAGAATATATATAATATATATTTTGAAATTACCTTTTTGCATCTCGATTTTCACATCCAATAACACAACACATCTTCACTCTTGCAGGCATATCGAAATTCATGATATTTCGAAAAGAACGTGTCAACCCACTCCTTGTGTCAGTTGACAATTCAAAGGTTTTTTGATAATAACGATAGGATTTCCATGAATACATCAACGACATCTAACTATCAAATTGAGAATAATTTTTTCGCGTATTAGTACCCACCTCCGACAGGTGGCGCGACATATACGAGTGGCTCATCTATTATTTTAGTTTGTCTATGCACAAAGCATTCAGAAGAAATACCAGTAATGTCAAAACTCTACTGGAACATAGAATCATAGAAATTTCACTATGTCAAATGTATGTCTTATGCAAAATGATAATGTTTTTCAATCGAAAATTTATTCTCAATTCATGATAAGTTCAAGGGAAAAATCTTGTAATCAACTCGTTCATTAATCCACCGACTAACGGTCTCGAACTATTAACGTGAAAATATCCTGACCATTCGTCACTCTCATTATTGTCCTTGTTAATTAAATAACTATTGTAGGTTAATTTTGATTTATTGAATGATTTGTAGATCAAATAACAGAATATCTCTCTACTCTAAAGATGAAATTTTTCAATTTAGAGGATGAGAATAGTTAGGCAGAGCAAGTGACGCATATTTGAATCTTTATCTCGAACTTAGCGAGTGATAGGAATTTCAAACTTTCTGAAGATAGAGCAATGCGGTTGACGATATAATGAGTTGGTCTAAAAAAGATTATCGCAATGTACCATTCATTTTTCCCTGTCTCTTAGAGTCAAAAATAGGTTCCGAGATAACAAAATTTTTTTAGAGATAATGTTTTTTTACTTTTCATTTCAGATTTTAATTTTCTTTCCAAATCTTAAACGCACCTCGAAAATAAAATTTTTAGAGTTGTTTGAAATTGCATTTTGGGTAAGCCGTCAACAGGAATAGCTACTGATGCAACGAATTCAAAATTTTCGGAAAGATTTGCATTATTGCATTAAGCAGTTGAATGACACCAATAGTTTGCAGTGTATTCAAACATTAGGAATTGTCGTCTTCTTAATATGAATTAACCAGTATTATTTTTGAGGCATGTAACGCCATCTATTGCTTTCATGTTAACTCATATTCCGTAGAACTTGTTATAGTTTTACTTCTTCTTTCTTTTCACTTGTTTTTACACTTCTTTCTTTTCACTTGTTTTTACACTGAATAAAGTTGAACAGAATATTCTGTACCTACTATACAGGATGTTACATAATAGTATGTCGCAACTTAAAGGAAAGAATCTACGTGTAATTTTAAGAAAAAAAGTCCATATAAACATGGGTCCGCAAAAGCTTCGTTACAGAGCTACAGGGTGTTGAAATTCACACAAAAATTGTTTTTCCTTCATATCTCCTGTAGTTTTCGAGATATGCAGTCCAAATTTGGAATGCGAGCTATTTTCAACAGTCTCCATCATTACACGTTCAGAATCTCAATTAGAATCTACAATGTGTTTTTTTTCCGGAGCCTTGTCACCTTTTTTCTTCTCAAACTTTTTTGGGGCACGCCACTGGTCAGCGTAAAATCAATTTTGGATCTCTTCAATTTGAAATTTGTTTGACTCTTGTAATTTTGTCGTGTCTCTAACCGTTTTTGAGTAAAAAATTATTGAAATTTTTAGTTTCATATTGAATAAGCTCAAAATGAGTCTCAGATGACGTTCTATCAAAATAAAAGCAAATTGTGAGCATACCCATCGAGTATTTCTATTATTTTTTTCATTTAGCGAATAACATCAATAATATTCTTTAATTTTGTACTAGAAAACGGTTATAGATACTTACGAAAAAAAAGTCAAACCAGTTTTTGAAGTGAACGAAGATATCAGAGACTGATTTTACGCTGATCAGTGGCTTATCGCAAAAAAGTTTGAGAGGGAAATAGGAGACATGGCTGCGGAAAAAAAAACACCCTGTAGATTCTAGTTAAAATTCAGGACGTGCAATGATGGAGACTGTTGAAAATAGCTTGCATTTCAAATCCGGACTGAATATCTCGAAAAACGCAGGGGTTATGAAGAAAGAAACAATTTTTTTTGGAAATTTCAACACCCTGTAGCCATAACGTAGCTTTTACGGACTTTCAAGCAATTATGCTGTTCATTCCATTTCATCGTACGTTCCATAGAATGAATAATCTAAGATATTGTTTATGCTCAAAGTTTTCTATGATTCTTTCTACATTTTTCAGTTTGAGAAGAGTGCGATTTTTTTTTAAAATACTCTCAAGTAATCAAATAAATTAAATGGTAGTTTATTCGAATTTGCATTTGGCAAATAAGCACTTTTGCTTTTATCTCCTGTTATAAACATACAATATCTTAGAATATCATTCTATCGAACTCTTATACGATGAAATGGAATGAACAGTAATCAGAACTGCTTGTAATATCTCATTTTTTTCCGAGAAAAGTATCGACGAAATTTTGCAGGAGACTTTTTTTCTTGAGAATTGAATGACAAACTATAAGAGAATTTTATTTTTCGAAAATCTATCCCACAGTAACAATTTTTAAACGAAAATCATAAGTTATGAGACCAAAAAAAATTGTGGTGCGTAACATCTATAGTCCGTTCACCACGGCCATGATAATTTGACATATTCCACTGTGTATATAAATTTTAGGTTATGATGTTTATTTTTCTGTCAGATTGATACGCATGTTGTCAATATTGCATAGAGTTGTCTGATAACTCGCAAGCTCGTCGGAAGAGGCCGGGTACATTCGGCAACATTGAATTTATTTTACGTAATGACAGCAAATACTGACAACTTCAGATAAATAAAGAAACGCCTACTATGTGCTCAACCTTCGTGAACGGAGTATACTTAGTGCGTTATATTATGTATAATTTCATTACTCAGTGTTTTATAAGAAGCCGTAAAAAAATTAACAACTTTCAACTCTTCATCGCCTTCCAAAGGCTGTATTTTGGAAGGGAAGTCGATTTCGAAAAACTACCCCTTCTTATTTTCATCGAGGAATAATCTCCCAAAGTCACTCGAATTTCTTTACAGACACCTTGTATAATTCTCCGTCTACTCCTCGATGTAAATCATCATGGGAGTGTGTTCTCTAAAATATAGTTTATATATAGAACGCTTGTTCAACTGTTTTAGTTGTCTCTACCCAGTTCTATCATCCCGAGTAAACTATTTACAATAATCATTTTAATACTGATTACATCGAAAAAGGGTCACTAAGTCTTGTCCTGATATACCGTAAGTATTTTGGTTGTATTTTTTAATCAGTAGGCATGTTTCAACAACGTTTCAAACGCAATACATTGCATTGGATAGTCTCATTTAATGATGGTTATATTAATTTGAACAATTATCGTGTATTTTTTCTTAAAATGGATGAAGCAGTCGGTCCAGACCCCTCCTTAGAGACTCTCTTCAAAGATTCGTGATAAAAAATAGTCATGATTCAACTAAAAACACTGATGTCCCATTTCCGACGAGCTGAATATGTTATAACTGAGGTTCCGGATATTAGCATTGGCATATACACATGTTTAAAGTGTCAAGCGGGCAGCCAGAATCCTTCTCCGTTATGCTCTACATGATGTGTCAACTTGCATTAGAGATGGTTCTGTGAATTTAACATCTGTATTGACACAACTTACTAATTAACCTAATTGAAGAAAGCGGGAAACAGAAGACTATCAACTCTAAATGTTACAAGCAGACCGATTTAGGGCTTGTTCTCTGAATTATTTTCAGGACAAGAATTGGAAATTGTTGAATGAAGTAGTGTAGCTTGTGCTCTACAAATTTGCATTTTGTGGGTCATTTCTGTCTTTTTCTAGGGGATGCGAAATTTTTTTTTGGCCAGGGACAATTTTTTTCACAATTCTATACAGAGTGAGTCAGTAATTCAACCGAGGATTCCTGAGGCAAAACGAAACACTTTTTTTTCATCAATTATTCCAATTCTGTCTAGATAAAAAATAAACCATTATGAATGTTTATAATGAGGTATGCCACCCCTGAAAATCTGGAGTTTTTGCTAGCATAAGTTATTCCAATTTTCAAATCTCCGAAATACGCAATTGTGCCCATTATAAAAACAAGCTTGAACTTACTTTTTCCATTTTTTTCAGTGAATAAAGTATTATTCATAATGTAATGACCTTCGTTATCCCAAATTTCTTCGGCAACAAAGGTTGAATATTATTCTATTAATTTCTATTTCATTTTCGATTATGAAGAATTTAGTTAGCTACCACTCATCTTTGAGATCTTGAGATCCTCGGTCCCGTATGTGATGATTACTGAATACTCAGCGCTGTTTAATCTTTTTTTTTCTGTTGGAATAAATCGTATTTGGATTGATTAATTGAAGAAAGGAATGACATCAGGCAATTTCAAAATTAAATAAATCAACATCTCTATATATTGACAACTTTCAATGTCAATTAGACTGCAAATGATAAACACACAATTCTGAAGATTTTACAAGTCTGAAGAAGGTATCTGATATAGAAACCTTTTAATTTTTTTCCTTTTTCAGTTTCACTGTTAGGCAACAATTTTTTCAAGACCAATTTGCTGCTGACAAATAAGTGCAAAGATTCTCGCAGGAGCACTCCATCTTAATTGAAATTTTTTATATTATTTCTGTTTCAGAGACTGGAAGAGAAAACCTATAAAGTTTTTAAGAAATGCAGAATCCTTCCAGAATATATTTCAATCGATATCTTGTTTAATCTTCTTCAAGAGTTATTGGTTCCAAACATCTTCCATTTTGCTGAATTAGTTCCTATGTAGTTATTTTTGTATTTAAGTGCGTAAAACGAGTGTTTTTTATGGCATTTGAAAGTGTCAATTTTTGGCCTCGAACTGCGGTCTCGGCTAAAAATTCAGTTGAATGTGCCATAAAAACACGAATTTTATATGCACGAAATACAAACTACATCTTTCGTACAACTGTGACTGCAAATACATCGTCTGATATATAATTATTAAATATAATGCTTTCAATACAATATTTCTATGCATCCAGATCCAGTGATCTTTCTGTGTCGTTACTATAAAAACTTACTTTTTTAACGGTGAAAAAAGTAAAATGTGTTTTTAAATTTGCAAAAAAGACCTTTTTAACGGTGAAAAAAAGTAATCATTTAAGCATCCATGGTTATGAAGAAAAGTCAAGTTTTTTTTGACAGTTGTTCGAAAACATATTTTATTTATCTGTGAACGTACAAACGTTGCCAAGTTGACCAACATTTCTTTTTGGACAGACTCATAGAACCCCAAGAGTGGTACAAGAAGAATACTTTAACATTGAAATTCAAACTACACACATATAAATTGTATGGATAGTTCATTATTATGAATTGAACATAAATATAAAATAGCATTCTATGTCTATGGCACTGAACATATTTGTGGTTTTGAAGTTATGTTGTGAATGCTAAAGTGAATAGTGAATAAAATTTTCACAATGCTTATAGCAAGGTAGTGGCCACACCTAGTTGCATTTCGGATTGGATAAATCCAGAAGATTTGTCTCACACTAGTGCGTATTACGGGGAAATTTCTAATTTCGTCGTGGTGTGGGTGTGCTCTTGGGGATAATAGAAGTTGTATGGTGAAACTAGTAGGTATACTAAATTGTATGGTTTTTTGTTGTTTTTTTTACTTGTAAGTTAAGAGATTCCCATGATTGTGAATTGGCCATTTCCACATTCCATTTTTCAATCGTTCCAAACAACAGGCTGGGCGAACGTTCTTGATTTTCAGGCGTGGTATCGCAAAATAAATTGAATTCTATTCCTTTTTGGATATAGTTACCATCAGCCAAGCACCTAATTCTCGAAATGTTAGAGACATTTTTTATTTTTGTAATTTGAATAACTCGAAAACACGGATCTCACGAAAAAACATAGGTAAAACTTCTCGAAAAACGCCCAATAAAATTATATTAAACTTACTGAGAAACTATATCCCGAAAACCATCTCCTTCAATGGGATCGTGTGCGACTTAAAACCGAGCCTTTCAACGCAAACAAATCGGAAAAATTGGTGAAGGAAACAAATTGTTTCTTTTGGCTGCAGAAATCTTTGGTTGAATAATTCCACATAGTCTGAGACTCAACTCCTTCTAGGTATATTAAAAATGAACTTCTTAAATAAAAGAAAAATATTTAGTTGATTATTCATTAAAAAAACATGGAAAGAATAATTATATTTTTATAACTTTGTTCTGAAGAACAAATATTGTTATTGAAACCTACAAGCAAATTATCAATTACTTTGACTCGGTTACACCAAAATACTTTGCAACTTTGCACATGGCATTCTGACAAATTTCAAAAAAAATTTTAATCTCTGCGAAGTGATTCTCACTCTGCACTTGACTTTCCACATTGTATTTTTTAATTATGAATGGGTTTTGTGCAATCTAATTCATATGGAAAGTGCGAAGTGAAAAGTTGCAAAGTATTTGGTGCAATAGGCCCCTGGTTTTCAAATAACAAACGGAGCGAAATATCCTTGGTCACCTAAATAATGTTAGGAAAACAATAACATGACGAAACGCTGACATGATGTTGCACAGGGAAAAAATCATATTGAAGTTCTTCTCTGCACAAAGATAATTCAAGTTTCTTAAGGATTCAATCCGATTGAAGTAATGATGCGAAGTAACTAGTTAACAAAAACGTGATTCCTCGAAGTTCAGTCTAAAATATGGCCCCTTTACACCATCAAGCATATTCTACACCATTTCCAAGTGTATTTCAGAAATCGTCAATTGTATTTCAGATAGCATCAATTGTATTTCGGATTAGTCAATTGGATTTCAGAAATCATCAAATCTAGTTCAGATTAGTCAATTGTATTTTAGAAAGCGTCAATTGTATTTCAGATTAGTCAATTGTATTTCAGATAGCATCAATTGTATTTCAGATTAGTCAATTGTATTTCAGATAGCATCAATTGTATTCGGAAATGGTCATTCGAAATTCAATTTATAGGTACACACATTTACATATTGCAGAATGTTCATTTTAAATACGGTTTATCCTCCTCAGTCCCGAGGCCACACTGAAATCGAGATAACTGTGATATTTGGAAATTAAAATGATATTCCTACTTTCTGAATTAAAAATGACGGCTTCTGAAATACATATGATATAATCCGAAATACAATTGACTCTTTCTGGAATTCAATTGACTAATCTGAAATACAATTGACGCTTTCTGAAATATAATTGACTATTCTGAAATACAATTGACGCTTTCTGGAATACACTTGGGAATGGTGTAGACAAAAGCATCCTGGCAGTTTCTGTCAGACTGGGGTACATAGTATTTCTGGCTGAGCCCAAAAAAAGGTTACGTTCACAAAACGTCATAAAAAAGAATCAAATTCTGTTTGGTCCCATTCGCTCTACAGGAATCTGAAACCATTCCATATGCATTCGTCATCTCAGTCATAAAATAATATTAATCTTCTTCCGTCGCAAATCCCTAACATCATCAAACATAATTTTCCCAGATTTTCAGTTCTGTTAGTCCTCCCACTCTGTCCAATCCACTGAGTTCATTCAGAGAGTTCACCAAATTCGTTCTGAACCCTTTGTGATATTTGGGAATGAAGTCAATATAAGATCAAAGGCCTTCAACAAATAATGATTGAAAACGAGAATTTCTGTTTGGATGACTGTGGAGGAAAGGGCCCCAATGTATCCTCATTAAACTTAGGGGAAAACCATTGTCTGGCCAATCACTTTCAATCCATCTCTCATTTGACTACTTTCATGAAACGTTATTGTTATTTCAGATGATAGACAAATTCAATTTCAATTTGTACATTTATCCTTACCTCAAATTCCTCTCTGTCAATATTTATGTCTATAACCTACTCAGATAATTCGTTCTAGACGATGAGATGTTTCGAAATTACCACATGGACTTTTTGAAGATACTTTCGTGTTGGAAAACTTATCTCTATTGGATATTTCACTGAATCGGTAGAATATTTTTTGTTGCGTATGATTCTTAAAAAATGTCGCACATTAAATAATACGTATATTTCACAGTAAAAGCAGAGAAAAATGTAAACGAGACATCATAAATTTATGTTCATAATACAAGAGTATCAGAGAGGAAAATCTCAGTAAAAAATTGTGCTGACGTCAAGTCAGAAGCTTCTGCAAGGATTGTTCGTTTCGGGAAAACATAAATTCAATTTCAATCTCCCGAGAGCTATTGGTATCATTTTATTATAAGTTCAGAAATACATCATTCCTTTTCAATTTTGAACCTACCCTGAAAATGTCAAGTTTTGAAGTCGTTCCTTCCGGAAGTTATCGTGTTTACTGCAAAACTATTGCACCTATCTGACCCGTTGAAAAACTTCACCAGGCCTTTGGAAAATGAAACCAACGCTCAAAATTCGTGAACATTTACCTTATTCGATCTAGAGTTGTCATTGACTACGTAAAGGTTCTTAATCAGTGAATCGAGTCATTTGAGACCACTACGGTCCCAAAAATTCAAAAAATAAATTTTGTCAAAATGATTGTCCTACGCTATTCCCATAGGAACAAGCGCGCAAAAATTATGTGTTCCTTTAAAGGTTTATTGTATAGATGTGTGAAGTTATTAGGAAAATGAGCCTATTATGACGAAAAAAAAGGAGCTCCTAAAAAGAAATATAAATATCAAATTTGCACCCAAAACTACAGTCACATTCGGTTTCCTGTTCTTGAAATTTTCTTCGATATTCAAATAAAGCTGTTCTACAACCAGAAGTTGTTATCACACAATTAAGAAGTCTTCAATTCCTTTCATAGGATCAGATCCTCTTTGTGGCATAGGAAAAGACCACTAAAAAAGGTTTTCTCAAAGAAGAAAAACTCTGGCAGAGTATTCCGGATATGGAGCATTCCAAAAAAATTACTGGGAAATTTTAATACCAAGAAATCAAGGATCTTGATAGAGTTCACCAAGCATACCAAGCTACACTAGCACACAGAACACTGCCACCCCAAGACTGAGGCCTGCAGAAACCGATGAGAGCAGACTTTGTGGGGAAGAGTTTAACTCCGCGGAGCACCTTGTGACAGAGTGTTTCACAATCGGTCACCAACCCAAGGTTGCTTGAGTTGGGAAATTGTTAAGAGCGGGGAGATTTCATTTTGAAACCGGTTCAGCTTCTGAGGTTCATAAAAACTCTGGAACTGGATAAAGAGCTATATGGAAATACACAAATCAGCTGAAAGGACAGGAAAGCACTGTAGTCCTGAAGCCCGGTTTAGGTACGTCGGTAAAGTAAATGGTAATTGTCGGTGGTAGAGGGAGCTTCTATTCCCTTACTAGCATAATGTAAATGAAAAAACTATTCTATGCCAAAGCCTGATTTAATCAACTATATAAATTTGAGAAAGCCCTGAGCAGGTACTATTGAAAGCTCATTCATTGGTGAAGCAATGAGGCTAGTACCTCGAAATTTTTAATAGGACTTGAGATTGACACTAAATACATAATCTCATCACGATCGGAATAATATTCTGGAAATTATTCAAATTTATTCAATGGTTCTGATGATGCGATCCTCTTGGAATTTTGCATCAACATTCAGTATGTCAATATTCATACACAAAATGAGTTTCACTCGAATAAGATATCTTGTATATAGGTTTTTAATGATTTTTATCTTTTGACCAATGTATATATATATATCGAGTTTTTTGTTTAAATTGACGACACAGTATTATGTCTACTTCGGGATGTTATAAGGAGTATTCCATATGAATAGGTATGTGTTTCTAAGTATATCACCCCTTTTATATCTTATGTTTGTCTATTGCGGTTTATCTTCTGCATTGTATTATATTGTTTATATATTTTGAGAGATTTTACGGTATTATGATACGCTCAATGTTCACACTGTCGTTTCTGTTTCCAGCCTTGAAAAAGACCAGATATAAAGGTCGAAACGTCGGCATCTCGTTAGAGAATTTTATTTCCCCAGTCCTTTTGGCCACTACATATTGAATATTTAAAAACTAGGGCATGAATACCGGTGATGAATATCTTGTTATGAAAATATGAAGTTTTTACTTTTCAAAATTCCAATCAAATTTTTTATGGTTCAGATGATGCGATCAGTCAGTCTTCATTTACAAATTAAATTTCACGCGAATCATAATATACTGTTATGGAAATATAAAGTTTCTTCTTTTCGATATTCCAATCGAATTTTCTATGGTTTTGTTAACACTATGGCTACAAAATTCTGCAGGACAGTTATTATAAATATGCATCTTGCATGTGGCCGCAACATTTAGATGGGTTTCGTTTTGTCTGAGATATTGAGGAAGAAAATTTTTGAATGGCCATATTGTATGGAACACCCTGTACGATTTGGATAGTTAACGAACTTAACCGAGCCATTTGGAAATCGCACTCACCCTGAAAATTGCAAGTCTATAAGAAAATCCTTTGAAAGTTATTGTGCTAAAGGCTGGCCGGACAGACGGACGGTCCCACGGGCATAATTGAATTTGATCACGAATTCGTCATCAGGTAGTAGAACCCTATCGTTTGAGATCATTTTTGGCTCAAAATTCGAAAATTACAGACATTTGGGCAAAACGATATAGCACTCTTTAGAAGAACGAAAGAAAGCTAAATATGCTCTGTAGGGTCGTTCACATTTAGCTTGCCGCCACTGTACATACGCACTTGCCCTGTTTTAGAGAGGACTCCCTTATTCGATTCGGAAATTTTTCAGTTCGAAGTATCCTTTCAAATTACTAGCTTCGTGAAAACAAATAATCTACTGAAATGGGAAGGGGAGAGTATTTCCGTAAAACAGCATGCTAGTGAACTCTACTATTTACTTTACCAATGAAATTCCGGCTTGAAGTCGCAGTCCGCTATTTACCCTAGATATAAAATGATCATCCCTCATAAATTAAATCATTGTATTTCACCCTGAATATCTACGTGAATTTCGGAATCATAATAAGAAAACTTGTGACAACTTATGTGATGGTAGTCAATTATACTCTTCAAATGAGTAATCTCCAACTTTTCATTCATTTCATATCAGAATATAATATTCTTCCTGGGTAATGATACATCTCTAAAGAAGAAACAAAAGTAATCACACCGACCAACATACAAAAAATTCTCGGGAAATAGAACTCGTAAATTCTCATCATTCAACACTTAAGCGAATTTACGATAATGCGCACTGTAGGGTGGACTCGAAACATTTTTCTGACATAATTTTTCTGGGACCGAATAATTTATTCTCACGAAATCGGTGAATTCAGTAGTTGGGAAAGTTTTCCCATTCTACTTCGACTGAGAAAGATTACCAAGAATTTTTTCGAAAGGAACGGAAAATGAATTGAATAATTTTTTTCGTCTTAGCTTCTCTCCGTTATTATATATTCGTTTATTTTGTTGGAACGAGTTAGAAAAGGAACTCCAGGAATATTGTTTACGTGTTGGTATAGCAACAATAAATTATGTTTTTCTGTTGGATTCGCTCATTTAAATAAAACAACGATGTACTAATGTTGAAACTTTCACAAAAAAAAAACGATTTTCAGACTGATTCAACCTCTTTCTGGTTATTAGAAAGTATAAACCACAGAGATTCTCCATATTTAATAGATGAATTGAATAGAGTCAAAATTCATTTCAACAAGAATAATTCAAGATAACGCTGATTATTATTATAATGGAATAGAGATGGGATGGATTGATTATTAGTGATAACTGCTAAATATTAATTTACTTCAACTGGTCGGAATTATGATTCACTACTAGCTAAGCATGGACTCTTCTCGTGATATTTCTTTCTGATTTTAATCTATAATTTTTTTTTAGTAATTTAATTCGAAAAAATTTATTGGAAATTGAGGTACTACTGTATAGCACTAATGATTTGTTCTTTTAGAGTAAACAGCTTTGATCATCGAGATATAATAGAGAGGAGACGCTATGACATACAATTGAGTAAGGAAAAATAGTACCACTGGGCGGAACTAAGTCGGGGACCAATATGGCGGAAAGTTCAGGGTTAAATTAAGTTTCCAGTTTTTTCTGTTCACGAATTTCACCCAAAGAATACGACGTGTTGGGTCTTTAGGAAATCTGTTCAAACAAGGTCAATTGAATATCAAATGAACCATTTTTCTTCGGGCTATAATATACACATATAAAAAGATATCAGATTACCAAGACATACTTGCAAAAATTTCGAATGCGGATCTGTTCAGTACTCATCCCTACCTTTGATATGTTTTCCTCTTATTTTCTTCTCATCTGTCTCTTCTTTGCTTGAAGAAAGCCTCACAGCACACGATATTATTTTATTGTATATTATTAAGCAGAAAAAATCACAATTTAACTAGAAAAAGGCGGAAAAATCACAATTCCTCCAGAAAATTCAACGAGTGTCAACTTTGATGATAGGGTGGTAGTAATATGGCGGATCTGATACCACGTTTATTTCAATCAAAGATTAAAAATAATCGTCCCTTATCTTTGATTTCAATAATGGCAACTGTATACCTACTATCCTATCTTTATGTCTTTGACATAATATGTTGATGTATACACCTGCTCTGAGACAGAAATGGATAATGTGATATCGGTAAATTGAAAAAAATCAATGGGTTTTGTTCACATCACTAATTAGAAGTTGTAGACAGGGACATGTTGCTCATCAACAGTCTTTAATTGAAAGTCAGAACTCCCAAACACTCCCGCACTTTCACTTCTGTTTCATTCGTTTCAGTTGCTACGAACCTGTCCTTGAATTTGCTCAGTCTTCTTTAGAATTGTTCATCCAATCGTAGAAAGAAAACTGATTATAAGAAAGAATTGGTGTTTTTCAATTGATGACAAATTGAAGCTTACTGGAACATTGAAAAAAGATTCCAATGTGTATATTAAAATGTCAGATTGATACGCAATGTTGTGAGTATTACAAGAAAGATGTATAAATCGCGGATTTCTTACAATGTAAATTTACATCTGAAAATTGACAAATTGATAGCGCAATGCAGACAGTTCTAAATACCTAACGACAAAAGATTGAAATTTCACATTACAGATTCACTACTTGAATTGAATTAAAATATCATTGTTTGAACAGTGGAAACTAATCGTGAAGGGATTCGAGAATAATCAGTTTCATTAGTCAATAGAGGTGCGAATGAATTGAAACAAGTCAAATGAAGAGAAAGTTCTGAAACAAACATTAGTGGCGAACATAAACATTGTATGCTCAAGACGAATCGAGAAATGAATGTAGATAACTCGGTTTATTTGAGAAAAATACCCGTTACTTACCTATATGCATTTCGTATTTCACCTAGAGAGTTTTGAGTTTCCTTTTTAACATTCTTCATCGTTCATTGAATGAATTAATTTCTTCATAAGATAATTTTGATGAATCGTCGGTTCCAAAGTATCCTGATTTGAACTTAAGGGAGCATCTCTCTACATGGATGTTATAATCGATAGATGGGAATTGTTATGAATTGTGAACAAGATAAACTCTTTCTCGGACTCTTGACTCGAAAACGCGTCGAACGGCTACGCGTAGCCATCGTTAACTAAACGTAAGTTTACGATGGCTACGGGCTAAATTAACGTTAGGCCTGGCAACGTTGCATTGAAAGTGGCAAATTCTTCCCAAAATTAACAACCTAATATAATGAAACCAAGGCCTACTTTGTGCTCAATAATATGTGAACGGAATATATGCACGTTTTTCAAGATTTTCTGCGCAAGTAGCGTTTAATAGTAGTAGTTTGGAAAATGGCATGTTCAGACCTATCGTCATAGCTTTCATGAGGCTTCTCAGTAACATCTAAGGAGACTGGTTGTGGGCGAAAAAGATGAGTGCATATTCTGTGTGAAAGAAGAGACTCAAAACATCTCATAATGGAATATTTTGCCATCACAACTGAGGGAGTGCCTGAGTGAGGAAATTAGTAGCAACGAAGATATCTAATCCCTGAAGCCACTCCAGTTACTGGGGTTCATTTATATTTTTTGACCACATCTAGTCTCCTTAGGTGTTTTCGGAGACGGAAGTGATCCGAGAGAAACCTTGTGAGAAGAAGCAGCATATTGTTGTTGGATTTCAAGAGAGTTCGGGATCTTCTCATATTGAAAGTTTCTAGAATTTAATGGAGTGATCTAGACCCGAAATGTTCTGTCAGAGATTTTTTTAACTGCCTTCTTTCTTTCCGTGAATACAGAGTCAGGTCTCGACCTGAAATTCTGATGTTCTGACTTCTGTGTGCATGGCAAGGAATTTACTCTCTTGGGTTACCAACCACACTTTGACGTATAGAACCTATGTTCTTGACGGATATTGCATTTCTTTGAGGTAAATGCACTGGCTGATTATTTACCAAATGAATTTAGATATTAACTATAGTCCATTCACGAAAGTTTGAGCGCATAGTAGGCGTTTGTTTATTTATCTGAAGTTGGCAGTATTTGCTGTCATAACGTAAAATAAAGTCAACGTTGCATAATGTACCCGGCCTCGTCCGACGAGCTTGCGGGTTACCAGAGAACTCTATGCAATATTGACAACATTGCGTATCAATCTGATAAGAAAATAAACAACATTACCTAAAATTTAAATATACACAGTGAAATATGCCAAATTTCCATGGCCAACCGACTGCTCAACCTTTCTTGAACGAACTATAGACATGCTGCTGAATCGTATAGCTTGAAATGGAAATTTGACAGGAGTATCTGAGAGAATCTGACACGTTAGACCGAGCTAACAAGAACATGGCCGCCATACTTTGCCAACATCAGCTCGCTCTAAAGCCTTAATCGCATTAAGCTAGTAATTTAGTCGAAACTACTAGCGTAAGGCGAACAAGGCTTAATTGAAAAATATTTCACTTCACCACACTCATTCTTATCATCTTCTGCTCATTGATGTCCTGGTTTAATTCTTTCGATAATAGCCCAAGTCAGCGTTAAAAAATAAAACCGAAACAATCCGTAAATAACAATAAATATTTTAATTCAATAAATTTTGTTACAATCGATATAAATGTTGTGAACTCTTCATCAGCCATCTAATTTAAGGCAAAGTTTCAGACAGCGGATTGTTCGGAAAACTTCAGATTATTTTTCCCCCTGGTTAGACTAACCAGAGAAACTCATCAAATTACGGATATAACAGACGTCTTCAACAACGCCACAGATTTCCCCTGGGCAATTAGGGCCTAAATTTTTGTACGCAATGTGGAAATATAGCGGAAGTTTCTACAAGAATTTTTTGTATTGATGAATAGCTTGATACTTCACATTCATAAATGATTCCCATCTTGTTCCCTGATTATTTCGAGTAAAAATAATATCGTCGACGATTTTGTTTTATATTTTCAGCATTGCTGATTTCAAGATTTTCTGGAGTATTTTTTTTTCTCATTCATAAATTCTCATTGATGGAGATTCATAGTTTATAGTCTAAGGTAATCCCTATCTTCATTTGATTTTCACTAATACTATGCTTCCAGTAGCGCGAATGATTCTGAACTTTAAACAAATTAAATGAATAATAGTGATAACTTGAGTTTTCGTGTGAAATCTCATAAATGAGTCTTAAGTTTTAAAAATCGAGAAAAAATTAAATAATGAAAAAGGAATGGATCGACATGTTCATCTCAAATCACGTTAATTAATTAACTTGAAAAACGATCTTCATTCATATGATTTCTATTGAAACTTCAGTACACTCTATCGAAACTCATTATTACCATAACACTGCATTTATAAAGTTGATCGAATAATTCAATTGCTTTTCTACAGGGTGACTGGTGACGTAAAGGACAACGGCTAACTGGAGATAGAGGACCTCAAACTGAATGAGGATTGGGGGTTTGAATGCCCCATAAGGCTATTAGTTTCAGAGATACAGGGTGTTTTTTGCAAAAGTGCTAAAATTATAAACTCCCATATCTTCGTCAATATGGCAAATTTTTCGCTGATATTTGGCAAGCTTGTTACTATACATATTCTCCATCAGATTGAGAAGAAAAAATTCCCAAAAATTGCAGGTCCGTATTCAAAAATTTCAATTTCCTTGTCAGGTTGAAAATATCACTCAGTATATGAGACAAAAAAATTGAATTGGAAAATTGGAATCTTCAAGAAACACTGAGTAAATATCTGTTTTTAGTTTGAATGGCACTAATTTTTTTTAGTTTTTATGATATGTTGAAAGTCGAATATTACAATTTATTCATATTGAATTCAGGAAACATACTATTCCTGATAGAAAAAAACACTGAATTTGAGATGCTTAAATAATCCTGACTCATTTTGAATATTCCTTCACATCTTGAAATCCCTTTTTATTAATTTTCTTATCAATATTATAAGAAAAACTCAAAAAACAATACAAACACAAAAAGAAGAACAGTAGCACATATGATTCATAAAAAAATCAAGTAAACAAATGCTTGATATGTGAGAGCCATTCCCCTCACACATTTATTGGCTATTATGAACAATCGAAGTACTTTTCATATCCACAAGATGAAAAATTATACTCTTGATAGATCAGAAACACAGGATTACAGCTCGAGAAAAGTTTGACTTTCTTCTCAGAACCCCTGAACAATAAAATCCATCTGGTACTTATGTTTTCAACAAAGTTTATTCTTCAATGAAATAATGTATAAATTTTGAGGACTAATATGTACTTAGGTGTAGCAACTTCACCTTCTTTTGAGAAGCATATGAATTTCTTTAATGCAAACAGAATATTAGGGAAACCAGTGATTTTTCAGAATAAGAGGTTTATTATTCATTATAAATAAAATACATCCTACTACACAGAGTAGGCTTATTTCAAAAAATGACGTTTATTTTCATACATTCATTGATTGTGAATTATTGGGAATCGTGTCGTTTGTTTATCTACTGAAAAATGCCTTCAGTATTCACGAATGAAGAATATGTAGATAATACTTGTTTTTGGATTGCGCAAAATGAACGGATATAATATTTGGTCTCATAATAATCCTCATCTCAAAAGAGAAAGAAATCATTAGAGTTCAAGAGAGCCAATAAATTGCTCTCATTTCGGGCATTTGCTCAGTTGTTTTTTTCATGATCATTGCATTATTTAATTGAAGAATAAATTTTGTTGAAAAAATAAGTACCAGATGGATTATTGTTCAGGGGTCCTGAGAAGAAAATCAAACTTTTCTCTAGCGGAAATCTAGTGTTACTGTTCTATCAAGAGTAATTTTTCATCTTGTGGATATGAAAAGTACTTCAATTGTTCAAAAGAGCCAATAAGTATGTGAAGGGAATGTCTCTCGCATATCGAGCATTTGTTTATTTGATTTTTTTATGAACTATATGTGCTACTGTTAATCTTTTTGTGTTTGTATTGTTTTTTGAGTTTTTCTTATAATATTGATAGAAAAATTAATAAAAAAGTATTTCAAGATGTGAAGGAATATTCAAAATGCGTCGGGATTATTTAAGCATCTCAAATTCAGTGCTTTTTTCTTTCAGGAATAGTATGTTTCTTGAATTTAATATGAATAAATTGTAATATTCGACTTTCAACATATCAGAAAAACTATAAAAAATTAAATTCAAACTAAAAACAGATTTTTCTCAGTGTTTTTTGCAGATTTCAGTTTTCCAATTAAATTTTTTTATCTCATATACCGAGTGATATTTCTCACCTGACACGGAAATTGAAATTTTTGAAAACGGACCTGCACTTTTTGGGAATTTTTTCTTCTCGATCTGATGGAGACTATGTATATTAACAAGCTTGCCAAATATCAGCGAAAAATTTGCCATATTGACGAAGATATGGTAGTTTATAGTTTTAGCACTTTTGCAAAAAACACCCTGTATCTCTGAAACTAATAGCCTTATGGGACATTTAAACCTCCAATCCTCATTCAGTTTGAGGTCCTTTATCTCCAGTTAGCCGTTGTCCCTTACGTCACCAGTCACCCTGTATATAAGTTGATTCAAAGATTTGGTAGTTTCAGGGAAAACTTGCAAAATTAAAAAACGAGAATTTTATATGATATATTGTATTCAATTAAAATATTGAAATAACTAATAATTATTTGCCACACCCTTTCATTTAGTTGTTCATTTCAGATTTCAGAGTAGAAAAAACATAAATAATTCACTCACTTCTCCTTCAGAGCTGAGCCGCGAGATTTTTTCACTTTTAATTTATGTTACCTACATCGAAAATTAACGTATTAATGACACAAATGAGAAGAACTTCTAATAGAAGTAAACTGCAAGAAACAGAATTTACTTCTACCATTTCAATGTATATTTCTCAAAATTGAAAAATCGGGCATCACTAGACATAATAATCATTCGGTGTTAAATTTCAATCCATTTCAAATTCGTTATTCTGATCGGGATTCCTAACCTTTGTTAATGTGGAATTCATATTGGGAAAACAATCATTGGTTTTAAAAATCCTGAAAACTATAAGGTTTATTCTGAATTGAACTTTTCCATTGAAATCTCAAACCTATCCTGAAAATTTCTAGTTTTGAAGTTGTTTCTTCCGAAAAGTATATCTGATTTGTTTAAAAACAGTATTAACTTATCTAAAATTAAAATTATCTTTGTTATTCCTTACTTGTTTTTTACAGAATAACAAGTAAGAATGATCGAACTATGCAAGTAAAATGACAAGAAATAGGAATAGTTGTACCTACCTACCAAAATTTATGCCATGAAAAAATCATTTGAAAATATTTATTCATAGATTATATTATCAATTTCAATAAAAATTCGGCGAATTAGAGAAAAATGTAATTTACGTTCATATGACTCATTCTCCTGAATATGAAAATATTTTTCTGCAGATATCCTTAATAGTATTGTAGAGGAAACAAAAATTATTAAATCTCTTAATTGGTTTTCCCTTTGAATCCACGAAATCATAAGGAAATTAAATTTTTTTGGCATCCTTGTTTCCTATGGTCTAGTTAGAAGCAATAATGGTGACAATGATTTTATCCAATGGATCTTCACATGATGTCTACTTTTAAAGTGGACAAACTTGAGAGGGGTATTATACGATAAAATTGCAACAAAAAATGTCATATAACACATGGACGAAATGTTGACGGCTGTTCTTCAATTTAACATTTCTTGATTTCACGAAATATTTCGAGTTTTTCCTCTAAAATGATCATTATTCAGTTCTCCTTGACGTCTCATCAAATTTGACCACATATTCGGAAAAGCAATAAATATTCTACAAGATAAGAGAGTCTGTCTGCAGAAAAAATTCTTATTGCGAGCGTGGTAAGGAGATGACTATCACGATTCTGAAGTTAACAGAATTCGTCCAATTTTTCCAACGGTTTTTTCGATGAAATATCAATATTGATGTACACGTTTTTTTCAGTAAAAAATACCTCATTTAGTGTACTTTCGAATGACATATCAACTTTTGTACTAGCTGCTCATCCTCCGCCATAATAATAACATGATAACAACGAAAAAGTCTAAATATTGCGAACCTAAGTTTGGTCTATTTTGAAGCTCTTCGTGATTGAATTTTGATGTAATTTCATGGAAGTCATCACTTATAATAACGAAAAAAGGAACCTCCTTCTTCAATACTTTTGATACATCGTTTTCGTTCTGAATGTACAACACAATTTTATTTTGTCGATGAGAATCTTCCGAATCTGAAAGCGAATTAGATATACTTTCTTTTTCAAAGTATTCTAGACATTAAAATCCAGAGGCGTTAGGTGGGGGTTCTTCGGTGGTCATCTGACCGTATCTCCAATCCATTATAAACCAATATATTCATTCAATAGATCTTGACATTACGACTATTTTGTGCTGGGCAACCATTCATTCGAAACCAGACATTTTATCTTTTAGACAGGTGCATTTCATCCAATATGTTTGTCAAGTTGCTCTGGATCAATCTAATGACTTCTTCAGCATTATAGTGATCGGTAAGTATAACTGGTCCGAAAAGTTCTCCTCTCATGAGTGACAACCTCACGTTGATATTTAACTCATATTGTAAATGAGAAACAACAGTCGCACGAGGGTTTTCTCTTTGACATAGATGGTTTTTTCGTTAATTAATCAAACCTGATTTCGTGAAAGTGGCCTTATCAGCTACAAACAAGAGATGAATTGATGATTTCCATGAAATTACATTAAGATTCAATCACGAAGAGCTTCAAAATAGAGCAAATTTAGGTTCGGAATTTTTAGACTTTATCGTTGGTATCATGTTAGCCATAATATTATGCCGGAGAATGAGCAGCTAGCACTAAGGTTGATATTCTAAAGTACACTAAATGAGGTATTTTTCACTGAAGAGAAAACGTGTACATAATTATTGATATAATTAAAAAACCATTGAAAAAATAGTACTAATTCTGCTAACTTCAGAGTCGTGATATTCATCTGCTGACCACACCCGCAATAGCAGTTTTTTGTGCATACAAACTCTCCTATCTTATAGAAAATTTATTGCCCTTTCCGAATATGTGGTCAAATTGAATGAGACTACAGAAAAAATTTAATAATGATCATTTTAGAGGAAAAACTCGAAATATTCCGTGAAATAAAGAAATGTTAAATTGAAGAATAACCGTGACATTTCGATCATGTGTTTTATGACATTTTTGTTGCAAATCACTCGTATAGCCCCTTGAAGTTTGTCCACTTTAAAAGTAGACACCCCGCATATCTATTCTATTACATCTGAAGTAATATTCAGGATAAGTCCAAATTTTCATTCACACAATATCCTCCGAATACGAACTGGTGTCCTTGAACTAGGCAATTCTTCAGTAAACAGGAACTGCAATACAACTCTGAGAAATGACGCCATTGCAGTTCGACCCTCCACCATATATATTTCGCAAGGTTACCCCTTTAATTAAAGCTCTTCCCTAAGTAGCCCTTCAGAGCACCAACTTTAATAGTAGTTCAGAAACAAACTATTTATTTTATAGACTAAACCACATTTCCCTTCAGGCCGATAATTAAGTTACTCCACATACACGTATAACTTTCATATAATTTACTCGCACTGTAAAAGAAAGACCACCGTTACGCTATATGGACAATGGTCGGTCGTGTATGTGAATTTTGGCTTTTAACCGACCGACCCTTGGTCTCAATTGAAAAGGAAATGGTTTGAACATGCTCTTCAGGTCCAATTTCGCCTTTTGTACCTCATAACACATATCCATGTTGGAGAATAAATTTGAATATAATTTCTGGAGTGGAGCTCAAGCGTTTGGTGACACAGCTCATGTTTTTCATTTGCTGCCATTTTAGAAGTTTAATTAATTGAAGTTGAATATAAACACTCCTTGAAATTCATATGTTGGATGAAGTTTTTATAAATATTAATTCAGGTTTTCTTTGTTTTGTTGGTAATGAGTCATCAGGTCGAAAAGGCGTTGAAGACCCGTCGAGGTTATTTTTATAATTTTTCGGATTATGAAGGTATTTCGATGATTAAGAGAAAGGTGAGATTGACAAAATGTTGTTCTGTGAATTTTGAAATGAACAACTGAATATTGTGATACTTGGAAGTGAGATTGTTTCGTTATTAATCGATCATCCTGTGGCCCAATTGAAAAGGAAATGGTTTGAACATGCTCCTCGGGTCCAATTTCGCCTTTTGTACCTCATAACACATATCCATGTCGGAGAATAAATTTGAATATAATTTCTGGAGTGGAGCTCAAGCATTTGGTGACACAGCTCGTGTTTTTCGTTTGCTGCCATTTTGGAAGTTTAATTAATTGAAGTTGAGTTGAATATAAACACTCCTTGAAATTTATATGTGGGATGAAGTTTTTATAAATATTAATTCAGGTTCTCTTTGTTTTGTTGGTAATGAGCATAGACCTAATAAGAATGGACACCGCATGAGAGAGAGAGGTCACTTGGTCGAATGTGATGGAGCTATTGTGGGCAACGTCATACTTCCCAGCTAGCAATTTAATGTCTTATAAATGTTCTGTAAACGTTTTCGGTACTTTTTCTTACGACAAATGAAAGTCCTGTAAACATTTTCATTCCGTCTATACAACACCTTCTCAACCAAAATGGGCACAAATTATACGACAATATGGTTATTTTGGCATAGTCTGATAAATGTTTAGCGAACTCTTATACGATATTCAATGGAACTATTAAAGAACTTAATATCATGTCCCTATAATTGTTCGATTAATGAACTTACGTTCCACTATACGACAAATGTACAACTTCTATACAACCACTCATTTCTTATTATTTTTCGGTCAGGTATAAGACTGTTTTGGAATACTTGTCACATTTATAAAACCAAACGATTGTATAAATGTTTTCTGTCGACTAATCAACGGTGTACTTCCACATGGACATAATGTTTCCATTTTTATTGATGAAACTTAGTTATAACGGATAGGTACGTTGATGATTTCTGTAAATGCAATGGATCGAAGCTCTGGATTAATTCCACATGACAGATAAATTTTACTGTGAAATAGATAGCATTTATGGAACTAAATTTCTATGGGCTTCAGAATTAATCAATATTAAAGGAAAATCCGGGTTACAAAAAAAAATATTTTTTTGTTGATTTTTGTTTTAGTTCCTTGAAATGTGATCTACTATTCAATCTTTCATGGGTGTTATCACACAACAATTTTTAGTTTACAAATTATACCTTGGATAATGATTTTTTCATATTTTAATTTATTTGCACAAAATGGCGGTCAATAAAACGTCACCTTCTTGTTATTAAGATGGCGTCTTTTCAGTATGTTCAGATGGAACATTTATAGAACTCATTAGTTCTCTCAAGTACTCCAATCGAATACTTATGAGACCTTTGACAACCATTGGCGCCAAAAACCACGGGTCCGTATTCGAAGAGATGAGTACCTATATGAATGTAATTATCAATAAGGTGAGGGTTGGAAAACATATTAAAATTAGCATGCTACATCTCTGCAAAAACGGATATCTTTGTTTTTTAAATAGTACAGAGTTATCTTCATTCCGCATTTATAAAACCAATCATGTCGCATTAAAACCGCTTTATATTCTTTTTGCGACAATTAGGTCGCGAAAAGAACTATTATACGACGAATCAGGGTTGACGGGACAAATGCATATACTTAACCCAACTTTCATTGTGTTACTATTACAGTTATTTTCACTGAAAATCTTCCGTCTTTCAAAATAGTTAAAACTATTGAAAAATGCATAAATGAAATGAACTAAACATTGTTTCTTCTGTATGGTAAAGTGGCTGAAGAGTAACACACAAAACATCGTAATTCAACGAAAATCTTGTCTCATTCACTATTATATCCTCAAATGAAACAACTTTGGCTTCTTCCACAAAATACGTTAAGTAAGCTGACTAACCAGACGGTTTTCCCTGGTCACAATAAATAAGGATCATAGGGTTGACTGACAGTAATTCATGAATAGGTTTTAAAAATGTTGCTTAAATTCAGTGAAAGCGTATTAGGTACTTGGACCATTCTGTTGAAAAATTTGCCTAAGAGAAGATTCACTGCGATTATGCCAATAATTTCCAGTCCCTACTTCAGTAATTGAATTTTTTTGTTCATATAAAAAAATCTTGGATTACGAGAAACAATTCCTGTAATCCTGTCAACCTCTTATTGATAGTTTTGAAAAGAGCGCTCAGTGTCAAATGACTAATTCCAAAAGAAACTGCCCGTGGGCCATGATCTGAGTTCATTTCGGAATTCTGCGTCTTGTTTAAATCTAGTCAGATTATCGATTTTTTCAATTTAATCTAGCTCTGTAAGCCAGGTGAGCCGCAAGAAAAAGCACATGTAGCTCAACTTTTACAACTAGAGCTATTTTTTACAGCACGAAATATTTTATCATAATTCTCAAAAACTTTTCGTCAAAAAGCTCCACTATTTTTAACTTTTTTCCATGAGCTTATAACGGACATGTGTATTATACCAATAGCTATAGATATGTTGAATAGGACTCTTCTGTATTATTTTTATTTCGTAAGTGTCCTTTAGTAGACCTATTATGTAGGCCTTTTGCAATGGTTATACAATTATATTTTATATTCAGAATATGTCGTATAAAGAATTCCGAAAAAACACATAAAGGACATTTCTATTGGAGACCTATAAATGTCACAGAATACACTCTTATGACAATTAATCGACAACTGTGGACAAAAATGTCGTATAAAATTGGTCCTGTAAACTTATACACAACATTTTGAGAAAAAGATGTATAAGTGTCCTGTAATTTTGTTGTGAGAATATTTACACGACATCTTAAACAACTATTTAGTTCAACAGAACTAAACGGTCCCTATTAGAATATTTACATGACAGAAAAGTATTCTTGCGACATTATTACAACAATTACAAGGCCAAATTGTCTTATAACAAAAAAATTATAGGACAATTTTGCTAGTTGGGTTGTTCTATGGTTGAATTCAATTCAACTTAAATTCAATGCATCAATCCTTGTGGGCAAAGCAAAGTCTGTGGTCACATAAATATTTGTTTAAATCTTCCATATGATTTTGACAAGTTGCCCACAAATTTGCTTCATCTCTTTTCTTTTCGATAATATCGCATATGTCTTTCTCTCTCTAATGTATCCAAGTGTTCGATCTACTGTTAAGTCACGTGATTCTAAATCCATATTAATTATAGATCTATGGTAATGAGTGATGAGGTCGAAAAGGCAGTGAAGACCCTTCGAGGTAATTTTTATAATTTTTCGGATTCTGAGATTATTTCGATGACTAAGGGAAAGGTGAGATTGTCAAAATGATTTTCTGTGAATTTTGAAATGAATAACTGAATATTGTGATACTTGGAAGTGAGATTATTTCGTTATAAATCGATCAACCTTTGGCCCAATTGAAAAGGAAACAATTGAACATGCTCTTCAGGTCCAATTGCGCCGTTTGTACCTCATAACATATGTATATTCACGTCGCATAATAAATTTGAATATAATTTCTATAGAGTTAAGCTCAAGCATTTGGAGACACAGCTCGTGTTTTTCGTTTGCTGCCATTTTCGAAGTTTAATTAATTGAAGTTGAATATAAACAATCCTTGAAATTCATATACGAAATGAAATTTTTATGAATATTCAAGTCCCTTTTATTCTGTGGGAATGTGTTGTTAGGCCGAAAGGGCAGTTAAGTTCTGTCGAGGAAATTTGTACAATTTTTCGGAAGGTGAGGTCATTTCGATAACTAAAAGAAAACTGAGATTGTCGAAATGTTTTTCTGTGAATATTGAAATTGTTAAATGAATATTGGGAGACGTGAAAGTGAGATTGTTTTGTTATTAATCAATCAATACTTGGTCCAATTGAAAATGGTCTTAACATGCTCTTCAGGTCCAAAATCACATTTAGTGCCTCATAACACATATTCATGTTAAGAATAAATTTAGAATATAATTTCTAGGGTGGAGCTCACAAGACTTATATTTGACATATAAAATTTCTATGTATCTACGTTCTAGTAGAGTTTTGACATTTTTCGTAGTGCTTCTGAATACTTTGTGAATGGTTGCCATGAGGATTGCACTTTGAAATAGCAGAAATTGAGCATTAAAATGGGTCATTTATGATCAATTTCGCACACATTAAAATTACCTTTTATTTCTTCTTATTCTGAAGATGAAGCTATTCATATTAATAACTGAATAATATGAAACTTGAAATCGAGATTTATCTGTTCTTATCGTATACCTAACGTTTCTTTCCACAGATTTTATAAGTGATTACGTTAAATTATGCAGAAATCTAAACATGTATGAATATTCGTCTTAAATATATTACAACTTATGCGATTTTTTTCGGGATGAAACTATTTCGACTTTGTTGCCACCGGGGGTAAATAATTTTTTCTGAATATCGCGTCGAGTGATGTCAAGATACGCTCATACATCGTAGTTATTGCTAGGGTCCGAAAGTTGCACTTATGTGTTCTATAATAGTATGAAGATAATACTAAAATTTCATGAGAATCCTTCAAATAAAAAATCTAATCCTGTGACGGAATTACCTATAGAGATTCAAAATGTTCAGAGTACATGTATTGTGTTCCTGGAATTACTCGACTGAGTACGTTATGGACCAAATAATTTTTTGTACACTTTTTCATATTGTAAAAACGATAATTGGAATTCGAATATTGTACTGTCTGATGGTTTCATTACATTCATTTTTTGAGCCCTCGTTCTACTTAAACGAGTGCTATATCGTTTGCCCGAAATGTCTGTAATTTTCGAATTCTGATCCGAACTTTTTGGTCTCAAACGATAGGGTTCTACTCCCACAATAACTTTCGAAGTAATTGTCCTACAGACTCGAAATTTTTCAGGATGAGTTCGGGTCCAAATGTCCCTTTAAAGTTTGTAAACCAGTCAAATCGTACAGGGTGTTCCATAAAATATGGCCTTTCAAAATTTTTGTTCCTCAATATCTCAGACAAAACGAAACCAATCGAAATATTTTGTGGCCATAGTGTGAACAGAACCATAGAAAATTCAATTGGAATATTAAAAAACCCCAATTTTTCCATAAAAAATATCCGATTCGAGTGAAATTTATTTCGTGAAAGGAGATCGATATACTGAATTAATAAAAGAATCTTTATATGTCCATACCATGATATCTGTTTCCAGTGAAATTTTTATGGGAATGAAGATTGACATACTGAATCTTCATACAAAATTTTCTGATCATACTGTTAACAGAACCATGGAAAATTCAATTGGAATATTGAAAGAACAATCTTTATATAGGGTGTCCAAAAACTCGACGTCAACCCGGAACCGGGTGAAAAAGGAAGTGATGCTGGTTGTCAGAAAAATATAAAAAACAAATCTAAGTTGCATGATTTTAAAATAATGGGCATTTGAAAAAACACGCAAAATTCCACACCCTGTGACAGTCTTTTCGCTCCTGTTGCTGCTTGCTTTTTTTTGCTGTGTAACCTTGAATAATGCTTGTCTGAACTGTAATCAAAATTTGGATACCAGCTGCTCTAGGTTTCATAAAAATAGGGCTTCCTTCTCAGAAAAAAAATTCGAAATATACAATTGCCTAGTTTCAACTGACTGTATTGAAAAAAAAATGTACTACGCTAGTTTGGCATGTTTTGTAGAAAGTTGGCGCATTTAGTAAGGATTCCAAAATGGTATAATACTTGTTAAATTGTAGTTGCCGTAGTTCAAATTTATTTTCGATTGCCCTTGATTACACTTTTTCTTAAACTGCTTCCCACTAAAAAAGTCCAATGGATTCAAGTCCGGTGAACGGACTGGCCACGAGAGTGGACCAGAACGTCCGATCCATTTTCCGGGAAAAAATGTTACCAGAAAAAAAAATTTCCAGAGAAATTTCTCAGGAAAAATTTTTTCTGGAAAAATTATTTTCTCTGGAAATTTTTTTTCTGGTAACATTTTTTCCCGGAAGATGGATCGGACGTTCTGGTCCAATCTGGTGGCCGGCCCGTTCACCGGACTTGAATCCATTGGACTTTTTTACTGGGAAGCAGTTGAAGAAAAAGTGTATTCAAAGGCAATCGAAAATAAATTTGAACTACGGCAACTACAATTTAACAAGTATTATACCATTTTGGAATCCTTACTAAATGCGCCAACTTTTGACAAAACATGCCAAACTAGCGTAGTACATTTTTTTTTCAATACAGTCAGTTGAAACTAGGCAATTGTTTATTTTGAATTTTTTTTCTGAGAAGCAAGCCCTATTTTTATGAAATCTAGAGCAGCTGGTATCCAAATTTTGATTACAGTTTAGACAAGCATTATTCAAGGTTACACAGCAAAAAAAAGTTGGAAAAAGTTGATATTTGTGGCAACAGGAGCGAAAAGACAGTCACAGGGTGTGGAATTTTGCGTGTTTTTTTAAATGCTCATTATTTTAAAATCATGCAATTTAGATTTTTTTTATATTTTTCTGACAACCAGCATTACTTGCCTTTTCACCCGGTTTCGGGTTGACGTCGAGTTTTGGGACACCCTGTATTTTGATAACAGAATATCCGATTCAAATGAAATTTATTTTGAGAATGAATACTACTATACTGAATGTTCATGCAAAATTTCAAGGGGATCGCATCATCAGAACCATGGAATTTAATTTTTTTCACATATTTCATTTTCCTTATAACTTCCAGAATAAAGTTTCGATCGTGCTGAGATTCGCATTCATATATTTGGTTTCAGTCTCAAGTCTCATATAAAATTTCGAGAGTCTTATTGCTCCACCAATGAACGAGCACTCAAAAGCTTCTGCTCAGGGCTTTTCTTAGATTTTTTTGAATTCAGTTTTCCTTGTCAGACCTTGATAATAGTTTGAAATCAATATGAACAAGCTTTTTAAATTTTGTTGAAAAAGGATTGATTATTTTTTATATCGATTCTCTGACTGAATTATAACTATTGGTAGGTAATATGATACATACTTTTCATGTAGCTTATAGGATTGAAGTTACTGTTATTCTTTATTTCTGATATCATTAATATTTCGTTTCATCCCAATGATATGAGCCATATCAGTTGCATCTATCGAAAACCATTGAAACGCTATGCAATCGATCTGGTGATTTTTTCATTTCACTTTCAGTAATATCTCGAGAATAGCATAATAAATTCAATTAATTATAGGCTAATGAAACAATACTTCAAATGTAGCAAACAGATAACCATCTCAGACCACACAAGAATGGCAGTTGGCTCTCGAAAAATCGATTAGAAAAGTGTGCCAGGTAAAACAGATCATCACCTGCCGTCCAGGTTGGTGGGCGTATTCAGGAAGATCGCAATTTGCTCTATGTATAGGTTATTTTAAACTGATAATATCAGTTATTCTCATTCAAGAAGAAGATACTTCATGACCACAAACACAAATAATAGCCAAACATAATAGTTGCGGTCGAATACGATTAAGCTCAACAGTGAGCATTGTGGAAAACCACAGGTATTCAACTTTTCCTTTGTTTAACACAAAGAGAACAATAAGGGCAGATTTCTCAGCAGTTGATGTTTTTTGTGGTTTACATTTTGGTTAAATCAATCATTGCCGTTCAAGAAGAAGACACCTTATAACGACAAACAGAAATGATGGTCAAACAATAATTCCGTTCGAATAATATTCAGCTCAACAGTAAGCATTGTGAAAAAACACAGGTATCCAATATTTGCATTACTTACTTGAAACGCAAAGAATAATCAGGCCCGCCGTAAGCGGGCGTGCAAGGCGTGCCCGGCACAGGGCCGCACGTCCAGGGGGGCGGCAAATCCACTGAAATTGAAATTTTTTTTGGAGGGGACAAAACAACGTGGTAAGCAGGGGGGGAAAAAAGGGGGGGTTGTTGTCTAACTCCAACTCTGCTTTAAAATTTTGCCAACTGTCATAGAAACATAGAAATTTTGCCATATGCGATCGAAACTTTGCCAACTGCTTTGAAATTTCTCCAACTCCGTTCAACATTGGGGCGGCAAGGTCTCCCCATCCCCCTTAGAGAGACTTTTCTCTGAAGGATCGGAAGGACAGGAGCCAACATCGATAATTTCCGTATATCCACGAAATTCAGTGAATTCACTGCAGTGTTTCTTTCAGGAATATTTCCGGGAGGGGCACTGCCGCACCTCGAAGTTCCGCAGGTGCCCCCCCTCTCGGGGAAATACTGAGATCGAAAAATTCACATAATCCGATGAATTGCCCTCCCAGAACTTCGAATTGGCGGAATATACACCTCCTAGGATCAGTTGCATTTTGAAAACTCAGCATATTTAGCGCAGGGGAGTATTTACGGAGGGGGGCACTGGAGGTAATCAACCCCCCCCCCCAGGAAAGAGTTTTTCACACTAAATCTTCGAATGGAAACGATCTAACCCCCCCCCTTTCCTTGATTTCACTCGAGATCAGTTCAGGTCCCTCGCTAAAATTTGGCACCACCCTCCCGAATTGATCTCTGGATACGCCTTGATTAGCATGTAGCGCTCTATTGGGGCGGGGCATAACAGTATTTGCACGCGGGCGCTCAGACAGCTAGCGGCGGGCCTGAGAATAATAAGAACATATTTTCAATAAGTATATTCAGGTATTTACATGAGGAAGTTTTTGAAAATGCCGAAATAAAACTGGAGGAAATAAAATCTTCAAACAGTGGCACGAAGAATTGACGTAATATGGGAAAATTATTTGCTGTTAACTAATTTGTTATAAAGTGTACCAACCTTTCTTATTCTTGTAGATACAGGATGATAGTATTCGCTGCGCTACATATAACAGTATCATTTTATTCTGATTCCTCGATCGATCTACGATATTGCCCATTTTCTGAAACTAGATGTTTTATGTTTAAGGGCCACACCTTGAAGTAATTTGAAGGAACTATTTTTTAGATCATTGGCATGACTTCAAATGACTTTCAGTGAATTGTTTATGAAGATTTTTATCTCCACTTATGTGCTTTATACTCCTGAAGATGAGCTGAGTTCGCTCGAAACATGTAGAGTAAAAATTAAAATCGCAGTATTTATATCTGGAATAGTGTTATCATTTCATACCATGGATTGCCCAGATATTAGGACATTCAATTCTAAAATAACAGTATCTATTTCAGTTGAAAATATTATATATTTTCGCACGCTTTTTCCTAGGGGTACAGCATGCTATCATTTTAGCCAAATGTCTGTAATTTACAAACTTTCAGCCAGTCTCAAACGAGTTGGCTAAATTAACAGGTCTGAAATCAACTTTCAATCGAAGAAAGTTAGAGCTTTGAAATTCAGAGTGTAGGTTCGAGCTCCAAATGCCTTAACGGATCTTAGCGGTTCAATAGTTTCGTAATTGGTATTAAGAATTTTTAACTATTTTCTCAATACATATTTGAGAAAAAACATCTCTGATCAATCTAACACTCGGATTTAGAATGGGCTAAAATGACGCGTAAATTCATGCAAATTTTGTCACGATTGTGTTATTAGGAAATATAACAAAAATATTTGTGCGATGTGAGCCCTCAATTTTCAGGTTACTTTAACTCTAGAATGGAAGGAGTTATGTCCATTTGTATTTATAAAGTCAAAGAAAGTCCTGACGTGAAGTCAAACCTCTCAGAATAAATTGCGAGTTCACTTCTGGAAGAAATCTCAAAATTGTCCCTAACTCATTTCGTTTCAGAGTTACATCGCTCGAAAATTTTTTGAAGTTTCCCAATTAGATGATTGTCACAAAACTTTGTTCGATTTTGCATGTCATTGATATCTTCCTTAATACTAAATATTGGCTTGATCGGATTTGTGGTTTGGAAAATACTGAGAAAATTATAAAAAAATTCAATGTTGATTAGTCCAAAACTACTTGACCGTTTTTACCTGTTAACGAACTTAACCGCTGCATTCTGAAACCAAAGCAACCATCAAGATTAATTATAGAACTCTTTCATCATCTATTCGAGAATTATCGTGTTCGATCGGACGGCTGGGCAGAAACATTTTTGACCTCGGATTCTTCATCAGTGAATACAACCCAATTGTAACCACTCCCGGCTCAAAATGTGAACAAAGCAGACATTTGAGCAAAACAATAGCACATTGATCGGCCTCAAAATAACTCGCACTTGAAGAACTTCTTTATTTTGATTCTTGAAAAACCATGAAATTATGCAACTGATCAATGTCAAACTTGATATATAGAAGTAAGATAATGAAGAGCATATTTCTGCTAAATTTCATCAGCATTCGATCCTTTGAGGATTTTCGAGAATATAACATCTCTGGAAACTTCTCTGAAATCTTCAGGATAAGTTATCCTCAAAAATATTTAAAAATTACTAAAACATATACATATAAAATGAAGTATTTTGCCGTAAGAGAGAGAAATTTAGAATTAACTTTCCAGTTAAAGTGTTCAAATCATACACGTTGGTGAAGACCTGGCTTAAGTCATTTTACACTGGGTGAAACTAAATCTGTTTTTGAGCGCTCGTTTTACTTAAACGAGTGCTATATCGTTTTGCCAAATGTCTGTAGTTTTCGAATTTTTAGCCAAAAATGGCCTCATACGATAGGGTTAGAATACCTGATGACGAATTCGGGTCAAATTCAATTCTGTCCGTGGGGCCGTCCGTCCGTCCGTTAGCACAATAACTTTCGAAGGGAGGCAATTTTCAGGATGAGTTCGGGTCCCAAACGGAATCAATCGAAATGAAATGTAACGGCCATATGAAATATGCTCATAACAAGCCTCATGCAAAATTTTGTGGTCATAGTGTGAACAAAACCATAGAAAATTCAATTGGAATATTGAAAAGAAGAAACTTCATATTTCCATAAAAATATATTCGATTCGAATGAAATTTACTTTGTGACTGGAGATCTATATCCTGAATGCTCATTCAAGATTTCGTTGCCATAGTGTTACCACTCCATAGAAAATTCAATTGGAATGTTGAAAAAAAGAATGTTTATATTTCCATAACAGGATATCCGATTCGAGTAAAATTTCTTCTGTGAATGTAAACTGATAACTGAATTTTCATGCAAAATGTTGTGGCCATAATGTTAACAGAACGACAGAACCATAGAAAATTCAATTGGAATATTGAAAGAAGCATCTTTATATTTCCATAAGAGAACATCCGATTCGAGTGAAATTTATTTTGTGAATGGGGATCGATATACTGAATGTTCATCCAAAATTTCGTGGCCATAGTGTTGACAGAACCATGGAAAATTCAATTGGAATATCGAAAGAAGAATTTTTATATTTCCATAACAGAATATCCGATACAGGTAAGACTGGGAATGAAAACTATTATACTGAATTTTCATGCAAAATTTCAAGAGGCTCACATCAACAGAACCATAAAATTTTCAATTCATATTAGAATATAATTCCGATTGTGCTTAGTTTCTGCAGTTATATATATCCTTATTAATAATAATAATATATTATATATAATTGAGATTGATACCTTAAATCTCAAGTTTTATATTGAATTTTGAGGTAATAGTCTTAATGCCCCACCAATGAACAAGCGCTCAAAAGCTCCTGCTCAGGGCTTTTCTTAATTTTTCAATACTCATTTCAATTTGATTAAATCCAGAAAATGGCATTCCTACACATATTTTGAATATTCTGAATAATTTTGAAACATGTTCTTTCCTTCTGGCTAATTTTTCATAAAAGGCCACAAAACTTACAGCAAATGGATTAAATAAGAATGACTTTTCTACTCCCTAATACAGTATTTTGAGCTTCGTCACTGTCCTGCAAGTTAGTTTAGCCAAGGACTTGAAAATAAGCTTCAACCCTTCGGTGCTTCAGTAGTTTCCTTCCTTCAACCTATGATATTCATCGTGGAAATAATCTGAAATATTTCGTCTCCGCAAATTACCACCGGGTCAAAAACAGGTTTTCATGCTTGAAATTGATGCCGAAACCCCCGGCCTCGAATCAAACAAATATCCTTATAAAACCCGAAAATAAATAAGGATTTTGGCGGATTTGTTGTTCTGAAAAGTCCACAATAAGATTTATACTACTTTTTGTTGCTCCTGTCATTGTTACTTTCGTGTGAAAACGTTGACAGGTGATCATTAGACATGCTCTGAGTTTCTTTGGCGTAACAAACGTACAGACAAACGGAACGGTCCTAGCTCTTTACGCTGATTAGCCTAACGCGCTTTCGGAGGGATTGAACGTTTTTTCAATGCAGGGGTGTCGGATGCTGCGCTACCGACTGCTACAGAGCCTATCGGGTGCAGCTCCCTCCGCTTGTTAAAATGTTCTGCTTCGGTGACAATTTTCTTGTAAACATCTTTCCAACGGTTACTCCCGAATCATTTTCTGTGACATCGAAACAAATGCTCGTGTCACTCACTGGTTTGAATTGGAACGTTTTGATGGATGAATGGAATTGGTAAATTGGTTTTTTATGGTTTTTTGACTGAATGATCTTGAAATCTACAAGATATGGGGTTACTCCAAATATATTTCATATTAAATTTTTCGAATTTGATTAATTTTTTTCATTCAACAAAATGGGTTGGGATGGTTGAGTGTAATTTTGAACAACCTGACTGTGTATGAAATAATGTGGAATTTTAGTATGTTGCCCTAAACTTTGAAAATATATTGGCAGCAAAAATTTCAGGAAATAATAGATAAAATATTTATTCTACAACAATACTCAAAATACCCGAATAAAATGTTCTGCTGTTACTGAATTCATGATGAATTGCAAAACCCAGAAATGTCAAATCAGTTTGATATTTTTAAGTATCCAACCGTACACTACAAGCATTCAAACTTAAGAACGTTATCTACAAAAATGGTATTATAATTATTGAACCTCTCAACCACTTCACACAAACGTGACACTCTTTTTAGTAACACAACAACCGAAGTGAAATCTTCAATAGTCACCATTTATTCAAATTCAGAAGTTGTAAGAAATGATAATCAAAATGCATACATATACAGGGCGACCCACGGTCGATTGTACCCCAGATGTTTACTTGAGAAGTTATTAAACATTTCGTTTTTTGATAAGAACAACGGCTATATCGATGTCAAATAATTTCAGAACAATGATGTTGCCTGTTATTATCAGGTACAAACAACTTTGAAGTTTGATATGAGACACCCTGATTTTTTTTAGCATTTTCAGATAGCTAGTAGCTTCTTCCATATTTTTTGCTATAATTTTAATTACTATCTGTAGTGCTTTCTGAGCAATTGATTTATTTCATCATTTTTGGTGCAAAATATACCTTCCATTGAATTTCATAACTTTTCCTACAGAGCTGAATTTCATCTTGTGAATCGTTTATGTGTTACAAACTTGTTTCCAACCATACAGGGTCGTTCAAAATCTGAAGCATTACGGAGATATACAAATACCATAAAAAGTTAGGATTTTCAAATGGAGCTCCCTATACCTATTAGTCAGAGTTATTCTTTATCCTGATGAGCCCCGGTTAGGCGAAATAACTATTCATACATACTCTAGATGCATGCAGTTTGCATGTTCTTTGAACGTTGACAAGATTCTCTCCGAAGTATGGAGTTGAATATTGGTTGATTTTAACCGATTATCCATTCGATTATTATAATTCTCTGCTTTCATAGTGTATAAAATGCGTACATACTCATTTTGTATCTATGTAAACGTGAAAGTTTAAAATGTCATGATAGTTTGAGAACTCATTTGAGTTCGATAGTTGACCAAATAGGTTGGTTGGTTTCGAAAAAAAAAGTAGTGAACAGTTGGTGCTCTCTCAATTTTCCTGAAGGACCCGCACATTTGTATGGGAATTGGCTCCCGGTGGATTTGGCTGAAAATTTGATATGATGTTCTACTAATCCTTTTGATCAAATGTCCTAAACAGTCACGAAGCTGAAAAATGCATACTTCTAGGAGTTTTTGCGATTTTTGTATCCATTATGGCTTACGTATTATGGGAATTGGCTCCCGGTGGATTGGCTGAAAATTTGACATGATGTTCTACTAATCCTTCTGATCAATGTCTCCACAGTCACGAAGCTGAAAAATGCATACTTCTAGGAGTTTTTAGCGATTTTTTTTTATCCATTATGGCTTACGTATTACCATTCACACAGAAATGTTTGAAAATATTTCGAGTTGACAGAATCTGCCTTCAATGATCACGAAATATTTTCAAACATTTCTGTGTGAACGGTAATACGTAAGCCATAATGGATACAAAAAATCGGTAAAAATTCCTAGAAGTATGTATTTTTCAGCTTCGTGACCGGGGAGATATTTGATCAGAAGGATTAGTAGAACATCATATCAAATTTTCAGCCAAATCCACCGGAGCCAATTCCCATACAAATGGCGGGGTCCTTTGTATGTTATCCGTAAATATATCAGAGAAGTGTAAGATGGTGTCAAGGGTAAATCATTTCCAATTCTGATCTATTGTTGGCTACTTATTTTAGCTTATGAAGATATATTTCTGAAGAGTCATTTTTGAGTCGACTCAGAGATCACTTGATTAATTGGATCGAAACCTTGACGAATTATTTATAAGATAAAATTCATACCCAGTACTTCCAAACTTTTGTTTCTATATACGAAAAAATCGAATATTATCTTTATTCTGCTCAATTTCGTCTACGCGTTATACAATCATACCATTTCCCCTTGGAAGGTTGAAATCGAAACCCATTAACAAGCGCTTAATTCAAGCGATACCGCACAGTAGACAGATTTTACTGCGCTATTATCATACATTTCCCATTTTCCAACGCAAAGATTCTATTACGGAGACAAATTACAGGGGCTGCCACACGAAACCGATACTCGATAATGCTGAAAAACCCCCGGCAGGCGAATTTTTTGTTTTATTACACTCAAAACGGCATATGTATTATAATTTAATTCAGGTAATGACTCCGGATATTTTCCGGGAATTTTATGGCCTGCCGAAACTCGGCTCCTCGAAATAACCTTAAATATTTGAACATTTTTATTGTGTCTATATAAAATTTTACGACTTTCCGAAACACGGAGGTGTTAGTGCCTCCCTTCACGCTCGTCAACCCTTGCTACCGGCCATTTCGAGAAGAAATTGGGGAAAAGTTTCTGTTTCCTTGACAGTGATGTCACTTCGAGGGTGAAGATAATGCCACTTCAGGAACATTCGGTCGAAATGTTATTACGGTTTATAACCTTTTAGAGATGTTGTCATAATGTTGATACTGAATTTTTTACTCTTGCTGTCTGTGAATACCTAATTTCCCTGCCAGGACATAAATTCTTAAATAAATCTTAAGTAATACCCTCATTCTGTATAGCGACACATAAATAATTCCTGCTGTTCAGAAGTAGATAGCTCTCGCCGTAAGCAACCAGCTCTTGTTTATAGAGGCTCAAAATAATCTTTTCTCTGTAGGTCAAAGATTAGAAACTGTGAATCTTGGTGATGAAGTGTCATACTGGATGTGATTTCTCTTCTTAGTATATTTGTGGATCAACTGATGAATGTAAAATTCACTCATTCGGAAATAATTTGTTTATGATGGTTAGAAGCATGGTCCAAGGAAGACTTCATTTCAAAACTAATTTAAAGATGAATCGCGAATTGATGAAAAACTGAGCTGACAGTACTTCATTTTGATTGAAATAAGCGGAATTGATGGGGGAACGCCAAAAATGGCAAAAAAACTAGTTGAACCTTCGCCGATGTTTCTATTCGTTTGAAATGTTTCGAAAGTGCTTCAAAACTCTTAAAATTAACGATCAATTACTTAATGATTATAATGAATATGATAAATAAAATACTATAGTAAAAAACGGTACAAAAAGCGATCGGTAAATGGAAAAACCAATCTTTGGAAACAAACAAAGTAATACGAGGGATATTAAACAAAAGTAGAATAACGAAAGAATCCATAATGTGATAATGTGAGTGATTTTTTTATGTTCTGTATAATATCTTTCATCAAAAAATGTCAGAAAGCTTGTGAAACACTGATAAAAAACTCAATATCGATCTAAGTACAAAATTATATCGTAAACATCAAAATGAAGATTACTTAACCAAGTTGTTTTGTATACGAGGGTCACCTCTTTTGTCCTACTCCAATTGAATTTTCTATGATTCTGTTGACATTATGACCACACAACTTTGCGTGAACATTAGGTATATCAGTCTACATTCACAAAATGAAATTCACTCGAATCCGATATCCTGTTATGATGGAAATATAAAGATTATCTTTTTATGGAACAATGAAGTTTTCTATTTTCAATATTCCAAATGAATTTTCTATGTTTCTGTGTACACTATGGTCACAAAATTTTGCATGTGGCTTATAATGAGCATCTTGCATGTGGCTGAAATATTTCATTTCGTTTCGTTTTGTCTGAGATATTGAGGAACAAAAATTTTGAATGGTCATATTTTATGGAACACCCTGTATGATTGGCTGGTTAACAAGTTTGCTGCGGCACGGGGTCTATTTGTCCCGTACTGGACAATCCGTTGGGGCGGAGGCAAAATCGCTGAAACTTCCTCCCAGGCGGAAGGCTTATTTGAGTATTTTCGACTTCTCAGAAAAACGGTCGACACCAGGGTGATTGTTTATGGAATTCTACCTCATTTATGGTAAAATATCGTACGGGACATATATGCCCCGTACCGCCTGATTGTACGTTTTCTTCCTGGGGGGCGGTACGGGGTCCAGTGACAAGTCGCGACAGACACGGGCAATCGTATTCTCAACAGCGTAAAACTGTTCCAGTAGATTAGTATTCGAAGGGGGGTGAAACGCTAGAAGTAAAATCTACAACACGGACATACATCTCCCCATTTATTTTGGGGGCGGAGCCAAGCAATGACGTATGTCTGAGCTAAATCAAAGCTATGTCAAATTTAAATGGATGGAGATGGATGTCAATGCTGCCATTTTTATTGTTTGTGTGTTGTTTGTTTGAGTCGAAGAAGGAAGTGAAAAAGTTTTAATAATTGTTTAAATAATGCCAATATGAAAGTATTTGTGAGGACATTGAAGTTATATTTTGTGTTTTTTGATAAGCAATAAGGTTTTAGTAATCATTTTCTTTTTGGATGTATCTTTGCCTTCCGAAAAATTCAGTGTTATTGTGTGTACTGTGTAGTGACTACCTATAGTGACTTAACTTGACTTTTTTAATATAAGTGTTGATGTTCTATACGTATTATATGAACAAATGCTTCAAAATTTGTCAACGATTGCTCGGAAGTTTTTCACTGTACTCAAATTGTAAGACCTGTGGTGATCATGAATGTTTATTAGTTCAAAACATTCAATAGTTATGTACTGTACAATTGAGCCTAATAAATTAATTATTTTTATAATGTATATTTTCTTTCAAATCTGCCTTTTAATTCCGAAAAATAGGAAAAGCAAGTAAATAAATAAAAAATATATATTATCTTCTTTCTCTCTCATCTGGAACACAGAGCATTGTCAAAATTCGGGACGAAACCATAGAACCTCTCTCTACAAAAAGCGATCACCCCTCAGAATCCAATCGCCCCATTTATTTTTGACGTTTCAATGTCACGCGTGTTGTAGGGGTAGTATAGGCAGATAGCACTTCTTATATTTTATGTTCTGTGGTATTCGACCAGAGTACGTGGGGTGAGTTAGGTGCGATGTCTAGAGGTGCAAAAATTTTATCTCTTGCCCTAGCTCAGAATAATGAAAGTTCTAAGGAGGAATTTGAAGACTACTCCGATGATTCTATTAGAGACAAAAACTATGAACCAAGTTCAGAAGATGGCGAAGAAGATGAAGCTGACGAAAATGTCGATGACATTGCTGAATCGGAAAGAAATGAAATTGACGCACGTAATCCAACAGAGATGTAGAAATGTGGACAAAATAAAAGAATCCGCCGCTGCTATAAAACTTTGCACCAGTCCATGTCAAGTAGATATGCTGATAATAAAGTCAAAAAAAGTTTATACTTTGTATGAAATACGAAGGCAATCCAGGGTATTGCCGGCCATGCTTAATCAGGCGCACGCAGCTCAAGCTCCTGAAACGGATTTGGGACTATTTTTTTGTTTTCTTTAAAATGTTGTCTTTTTTATATTTTAAGTTAGAAATTTGTTTGTAATATTATTTCAGAATTAAATAAAACCTTGTGTTGGAAATACTAAGTCTCAAAGTAACTCTACAACTGACCACCATGGTGGCGAAACGGGACGTAGGAGACCCGTCTGCGCTTGCACTATGTTCGAAATTCCATCACCTTGCAACTCGCAAAATCTCACTCCTCTTATACTTTTCCCCATTTCAGTAGAACGTGATATATAGTGGCACTTGTACACATACGTCCCGTAACGCACAAACGGAAAGTCGCAAAAATATCGTGCCGCAGCGAACGTGTTAACGAACTCAACCAAGCCATTTGGAAGCCGAAGTCACCCTGAAAATCTCAAGTTTCTAGAAAAGTTATCGTGCTAATGGCCGGCCCGACGAATGGCCCCACGGACAGAATTGAATATGAACATGAACCTTATCGGCTCAAAATCGAAAATTACAGACATTTGGGCAAAACGATATAGCACTCCTTTAAGTAGATTGAGCGCTCAAAAACAGATTTTTTTTCAGCCAAGTCTTCTTGAAATTCGAAACTTTTGTTTGATTTCGAATGAACTCACCCACAATTAAAAAAAATTAATAAAATCGGACTTCAGATAACATATTTATGAATTCATAACCTTCACAGATTATTTGAGTGGATCGATTATTTTGCGGTTAGTGTACATATTTATTTCAACATACTGGTTATGCCCATAGGTTCAAACGCATGCAGAAATGTATCCTTGGGAAATATTTTGAGTAACAACTAATCGATTTTCGAGGATTGGTTTCTGATTTCTAATCCTTAAATATTAAAAGCTCACGTATATCGACTTGTTCGTTTAGTATGTGAGTTTGTATGCAGCAATTCTATGAGAATTCAGCCCCATACCCTTATTTACGTGAGAAATAACAAAACACATGAACAAGCTCAACTATTCCGATCCATCGCCTAAATTGTTGCCGCACTATCAAGTTCAGGCATGATTTACTTTAATTAAGCATGAATAATTTAAGCCTGGAGGAATTTTATTCAGGAATTTATACCCGCCAGGTCTCCCCTAGCCAATTCCTGGATTTACTATCGACCCTAAGCACCTTAAATCTAAATTAGCTCAGATTTTCCGGTAGTAAAGGGTTGCACCCCTTCTGTCTGAATATTTTATTAGTAAAGGGAAATGAGAATTGCGAGATCTAAATGAATGTTATGTTTATGTTGAATTTCAGTTTTGACGAAAATTCGATTACGAAGGGAAGTGGGATCTGCTCCTTTCTAACAACTACCCTCCAATTATTTTTATATAGCTAATTCGAAGGGGTGACAAATTGGATCTACCCGATCGGAAATGACTTCATTAAGATTTGTGTGCCGAACATTTGGGGTAAGGAAAATTTATGGACTGCATAGAATGTTTTTAATGGAAGTTGATTGAAAGGTTTTAATCTCATCCAAATGAAGAAATCTTCCATTGGAACATTCATTTTGAATGAAGCATATAATTTAATTCAGTTTATACGCTGTTTTATTATTTTCTCAATTCCAAATTATGTGAATAAAAGGTAGGACAAGATAGAACGTTCATCGGGTATCACCTTATACCGCTGAAATTTTGAATGAACATACAGATGGTAAAATACACTGCGCAAAAAAATTAACGCACTTCTGAAAATCTCAATTTTAATGAAAGTTAACTCTTCATTGACTTGATAACGTATTTTGTATGTTCTCTCGGGAAGGTTTTGAACGAAACAAGACACATTAAATGGAAGAAAAATTCAGGATTTCACCGAATTTCATGTGAAAGAAGAGAAATGAACAATTTTCAAAATACTGGAATGCTGATAAGTGATTTAATACTTGGTATTTCCACACCTTGCGTTAACGACGGCAACGACGGATCATACTCAAAATGAGTGATCTTAAAATGTTCTGATCTAATCCTTTCCAGATTTCTCTGAGTTGGATTCCTAAGTCATTGAGAGTAGCTGGATGATTTTCTGAACTTCTCAGCCTTCTATTAATTGAGGTTGTCCCAAACCTGCTCAATCGGATTGAGATCTGGACTTCTTGCTGGACATTCCATTCGAGAGACTTCAACTTCTTCAAGGTACATACTTCGATGCGCGATGGGGTCTGGCATTATCCATACTAATATTATAAATGGGAAAGTAACTCTGTCTGTCTGTTACTCTTTACGCCTAAACGGCTGAACGGATTTTGATGAAATTTGGTATGGTGATAGATGATGACCTAGAAATGGTCATAGGCTATAAATAATCGAGCCATCGTTCTTAGGGGGTAGGCAGTAGGCAGATAACTAAATTGAGTTAGTGATTTTCAGTCGTTTTTGTTGGGACTTTTGCTCTTTCACGTTTAAACGGCTGAACAGATATTGATGAAATTTAGTAACATCATCATACTTAGGGGGTAGGAAGTAGGCCGAAAACTGAATTGAGTTAGTGATTTTTTTATGCTTTTTGCTGGGAGTTTTGCTCTATCATGCCTAAACGGCTGAACGGATTTGGTGAAATTTAGTTAGGTGATAGATAGTAACCTAGAAAAGGATATGGGCTATTAATATTCATGCTATCGTAGTAGGCAGAAAACTAATTAAGTTACTGATTTTTAATCGTTTTTTCAAAAGTTTACCTCATTCACGCCTTAACGTCTGAACGGATTTTATAAGACTTGGTTAATATGAAGATAGGATCCTAGGCACGGACACAGGCTACTTGTTACGGCGGGAAAATACCTCATTTCCGCGGAAATCTAGCGTGATCGTGTCCAGAAGCGCTTGACGCTACTGAAATGATTTTGATGTGTTTTTTGAACTGAGTTTACTAAAGACTTCAAGTTAGTATTTGATCACTTTTCTAACTTAGAGGGTCGGTAGGCGCCATAATTAAGTACTTCCTACGCAGACGATGTTGCGGATGTCACACTGTCTAACATCGGGGTTTGCAGGTAGGTAGTTAGTAGGTAGTATTTTAAACCGATATACATTATTTACTTTTTATATTACTAAGGAAATATTCAGAGCTATCCATTATGTAACTTAGGTTGCTTTTGAACAAATCTTGATGTGAAGTAGAGGACTGGAACACGATAGTGGGACATTGTTGCAGGGGGACTTACAGCCGGAAGAAAACAAAAAAACTTATGCGGACGAAGTCGCGGGTAAAAACTAGTCGTCCATAAAAATGAAATTTTCACCAATGTATGGAGCAAATGGCACTACATGTTCTTCAAGAATGTTCCTTTTATACCTATCAGCATTCGTAGCTCTATTATCAACGACCACTAGGTCTAAGCGAGCAGTCAAAGATATTCCACCTCATACCATAATCGATCCTCCCCCGAAACCAGTAGTATTCAGGAAATTGCACTGAGCATATCTTTCATGTGGACGTCTGTATACAAGGGAACGTCGATTACAATGGTAGAGGCAGAATCTAGACTCATCTGTGAAGCAGGGGCGGCTTTTCAGGTGAAGGGAGTGAAGTGGCTCTTCACCTAAAATTCCTAGAGTCAGGGTCACCTAAAATGTTCATTGAGGATGATAATTATTATTCATTATTCATACAATAATTAATCGTTTCATTAGCTCCATGTCAGAACTCAGGAGACGTTTGTTATCGAATCACGAAACTCATTATAAATATCTTGTCGCTGGCCGCATCGAGAGAAGAGGTTTGTCACGGAACTTGCACCTCGATCGCTGCGTTACTATGGTAACGGGTGACGTCACCGGGGTTTCTATTACGTTTTCTCGCTGTATTGAAGAGCTCCAGTAACCCTCTGCAGTCTGCACATGTTACGTCGTCGGTTACTGTCCGCTTTACTGTCCGCGCATCGCCTATAACTGTTGTTTACTTCAAGTGCTTCGGCTTCGATATTAAAAATGAACCCCATTAATGACATTGTGTGCAGTTTAATAGAAACTCCGTTTCATCGTTGGAAAGACGAAGACAAAAAGGACATCTTAAATGAAGGTCGGCCTACTGTTGACTTGAAAATTTCTACAAGAAAAAAAATGAAAAATGGCAAATCATATAATATTGCCTCAAGAGAATAAAAACTTATTTAATAAATTCTGTATCTCAACACAGGCTTTCCTCTTTGGCCAATATTTCCATTCAAAAAGAACTTTTAATTCAACTAACAAACAAACAACCATTTTATGAAGACATTACGGACAAATTTGCTAGTTTAAAGGACCGAAGGTTAGATTTGATATACAAAAAATAGGTGAGTTTACATAAAAAAGATGTTATTCTAGATTTTTCTGCTTGTTTAGCTCTTCACCTCTTTTTTCACCCACGAGCCGCCACTGCTGTGAAGAGAACTCTTTCCCAATCAGCCTCTTCCAATGGATATGCTCTCTCGCAAAATCCAAACGCGCCCTTCGATGGGCTGGGGTAAGAGCTGGGCCTCTTGCCGCGACACGAGACCTTAAATCATATACTCTGAGGCAATTTCTTATTGTCTGAGTGCTAATTTGCACCCCATGAGTTTGCTCAAGCTGATTTTGAAGGAGGCGAGCGGTTGCAAACCCTTGTCTCAACGAAGAAACTCTCAAGTAACGTTTTTGAATGACAGTTGTTACCCGTGGTCTACCCTGTCCTGGGGCCTGTAACACAAACCATACAAGTGTACCAAGTCTACAAGTTACAAGCAATTTGCCTGTAACTACAAGTCCAACCCAATTCGATGTCACAATGAGAATGACTACAATTGTAGAAATTAAATAATTTTGTACATGTGTAGCTATAGTCCGTTCACGAAAGGTTGAGCCGTCGGTTGGCCATGATAAATTGACATATTCCACTGTGTATATTAAAATTTTAGGTTATGATGTTCATTTTCTTGTCAGATTGATACGCAATGTTGTCAATATTGCATAGAGTGGTCTGATAACTCATAAGCTCGTCGGACGAGGCCGGGAACATTCGGCAACATTGAATTTATTTTACGTTATGCCAGTAAATACTGCCAACTTCAGATAAATAAAGAAACGCCTACTATGTGCTCAACCTTTCGTGAACGGAGTATACACATATAATGCAAATATCATAGAATTAATTATTGTTTATGATTCCTACTATATGACATGACTTGTCAATATAAGTAGTATTGAGGCTCTTCTGTTTGCATTATGTCTTCAAAACAAATTGTTTACGAACGTAAAATGCAATTTTTAATTAAGATAAGAGAAAATAGATACATATTTTTCGGAGCTTTCTCGGATAAACTGAGAAAGCAAGATAAAGTAGAAAAGTGGAAAGAAATGGCCAATTTGGCTCAAAGTAATTGTTAAGTATCAGCGGATAAAGATTGGACTTATGTATAAGGGATATAATAGATATGGCAGAATTTGAAGAGAATTGCTTGATCATCAAAACTTGGAACTTGCAAGCATTATTGTTATCGACATATGGTACATATTTATAGATGCAAATTGATAATGCGAAGAATTCTGGCTCTACTGGAATGGGGAATCTAAGGAAGTGGATAAAATTGAACTGGAAATAATTGGGAAAGACTCTCTTGTAATATGCGGTCTTGGAGTAGCTGAGTCTTTCGAAAAACTCAAGCAACCAAGCCGGTAAACTGTCGTAGAGAATAATAATGCTGAAGATATTGCCAATAAAAGTGGACCAACCAGTGCTCACGAAACCCCATCTATTCCAAAGCCATTCAATGGTACCTAATTCTTTTCGAAGCAAATGCATTTTTATACAGGAAAAAGAAAGCGAGAGAGTCAATAATTCCGATTCGGAAAAAGTTGCTCAGATAAAACAAGAAGAGCATGATTTGCAAGTAGAATATCTAAGGTTGAAGAACCATAAAACTGAACTGGAATTGTAAATTAGAACAAGAGCTCAAACTGCCCATGTCAGAGTTCACGGCATCGTTACCACAATATAACGAAGATGAAAATGGCTGCTGCTTTTTCAATTTGTGATAGTAGTTGGGTAAAATCCCTTTATAAGGAACATACAGGGTGATTTTTTAAGTGTTTCATTAGACGTTTTCGAGGAAGGAATTGTAATACAGATTCAAGATTTTGGATTTTCGTTTTAGAGTACATGAACTTTGATTGTAAAATATTTTCAAGAGAAATCTACTTCCGGTTTCACCGGAAACGAATGTAACTTCGTTATTTCAAATGCAACACCCTGTATATTTATACATATTCCAATACTTCGTTCAATTCTACACTGATTTGATGTATGATATGTGCAACCACTCAAGTGGTTCTTTAATTATAGCCTGATTATCAAATTTTTTGAAAAAAAGGTTGTCACAAATTAGTGTCCATATCTTCAAAATCCCTCATTACAAGAGTTTCTTTTTGCGAAAGTGGAACAAAAGAAAGTACGCTGATACTGTTTCTTGTTTAACTTATGAGGAAATATTATACAGGGTGTCTGAAAAAGGGCCTCAAAGTGAGCCTGAATAAAACAATGAAATCTCACTTTTTTCAAATGGCAACCCTATAATTTTGTAATTCCAATCGATTGCTCGTCAAAAACCAGTTATGGTGTCCCGAACATTTCATGCCTCTAAAATCAGTATTTTCGCCGTTATTCAATAAAATTCGAATTTCACGATTAAAGACAGGTTTCGCAGAGTTTGTAAGCTTGCATTTTTGAAGTAGGCTATGTTAGGAACTGTCATTCTTACTTTTTCTTACAGATCAAGCACTAATCAAAACATGCAATAATAATTTCACTGGAATTATTTATCAAGGGTATGTTCTTTATTTGAGGCAAATGTAACAAATTCCTAGAAAAGGTAATTAGAAATTCAACGAACGAAATTCACATTTACTGACTTTTTTGTTAAAGGTGGTAAATGTGGATTGCTTCCGTTAAAAGTTCTGACTGCCCTTCCTAAAATTTTGTTACATTCACCATAAATGAAGAACATATTCAATACATCACTGTTACTGTGATTCATATTTTGCATAGTGCCCGATTTATCAAAAAAGTATAAATGACAGTTCTCTAAAATGCATTATAAATCAACAGACATAGCCTTCATGAAAACTTCTATCCTAATAAATCTATGGTTAGACTAAAAAACCTTGATTCAATCCTGAAATTCGAATTTTATTCAATAACGGCAAAACTACTGATTTTAGAGGCATGAAATGTTTGGGACACCCTAACTGGTTTTTGACGAGCCATCGATTGGAATTACAAAATTATAGGGTTGCCATTTGAAAAAAGTGAGATTTCATAGTTTTATTGAGGCTCACTTTGGGGCCCTTTTTCAGACACCCTTTATAATATTTCCTCATAAGTTATACAAGAAACAGTATCAGCGTACTTTCTTTTGTTCCACTTTCGCAAAAAAACTCTTGTAATGAGGGATTCTGAAGATATGGACACTAATTTGTGACAACCTTTTTTTCAAAAAATTTGATAATCAGGCTATAATTCAAGAATTGCTTGAGTGGTTGCACATATCATACATCAAATCAGTGTAGAATTGAACGAAGAATTGAAATATGTATAAATATACAGGGTGTTGCATTTGAAATAACGAAGTTACATTCGTTTCCGGTGAAACCGGAAGTAGATTCCTCTTGAAAATATTTTACAATCAAAGTTCATGTACTCTAAAACGAAAATCCAAAATCTTGAATCTGTATATTACAATTCCTTCCTCGAAAACGTCTAATGAAACACTTAAAAAAATCACCCTGTATAATTACTCAGTTGTGATTTTTTGTTAATTTTGCAAATACATTAAAATGTGTTGTATTTACCTAGAGTTGAAGATATGTAAAACATTATCTACACTTGTAGAAAATTCAGTGACACAATTATACAAGTGTGAACTTTATGTTACCGAAAAATTACATATGTAGAGATTTTGACGTAATTACTAAGTGTCGTACTTGTAATTACAAGATGGTTTGTGTTATGAAACAGTTACAAGTGTAGAATATATTCTTACAATTGTAGGACTTGTAGTGCTTGTGTTACAGGCCCCTGGTCTTCGGAGTTCGGACATTCATATCTGTCTCCCTGAATCACTGCAACATTCTGGACACACTTGTATGGGGAACTCCAAACCTTTCTGCAATTCTTGTGTATGTCCACCCTTTTTCTCGCAAAACTACCGCTTGGGCACATTCCTCATGGGTCAAATTGCGTGTTTCGCGTTGCATAGCGATTGAATGTAGAAAATCAAACGAAAGAAAAACTATTGATCACTAGAGCAACTGATTTCAGAATGGAGCCAATACATTAAAAATCTTATAATCTCATATTTTCTTATTGCTGCTGGGAAAAAAAATCTATATAGAAGAAATACGTCGAAAGTGGATAACATATGCATGCATCATAATTCTGAAAAAAATAATTATCATTGAGAACACCTTCACTTGTAGAATAAATTTGAGATGTCCCTGTTCATCTTTAATTAGGAACCCATTAGTCGTGAAAAATTGAAGCAAAATTTGAATTTTATCCTCCGATTGAACCGTAAATTCATTCATTGATAGAAACGATGTGTGCGACATAGTGGTGTAGCGTCGATAAAATAAACTTTACCGCATCGCTTTCAAACCTGGAATAACTCGGTTACCTTATTACTGAATGTTTCGCCAGTCACATCTAACAGTTTTCCAGCTATAGGTGATTCCATCATTTATTCTGAAATCTCAATTGAATCGAATGATTCCTAATGTCAGAAATTTTGGCATGTTTGTGAAAACGATCCTTCAAATTCGAACTTCTTACTATTGGCTTCATGAATCAACTTTTCCGTTTGAATCTTGATATCACCTTGAAAATTTAAAGTTTTGTTGTTTTTTCTCTCGGAAGTTTTTCTGTTTACAGCTGGCTTAGATCGAAAGGAACTACATATTTGATTATGCAAGTTGAACTCGTAAAATAATAAAATAACACCTACCTACATTTCGTAGGATATTCAAATTCGAAGGCTCGTAAAAGCTTCAGACTTTCTTTGATTTGTTTCTGTACATTCCATTTAAGTTGGGTGAATTCGTTTTTTTCAATTTCTATGACGATTTAGTTAATATGGGGGCTACTTTCACAACGATGTTTGAAAGTTGAAAAATGAAATATTACGAAAAAATTGAACAATACACTAAATTGGTTTATCGCTTGAAATCTCTTCAGAGTAATTTCAATGATGAGGAAATTGTTTGAATATTTTTCCTTTTATGACTTACAGAGATAACGAATTCTCATTTTTCACGTATCCCATCAGCATGAAACTAAACACTTGAAAAAGAAGAGCACATTATATGCAAAATTTTACTTCGAAATGAATTCACGTCAAGAATAGGAAATTAATGGTTATCGTATTAAATGGTCCCTTGTAATGGTTTTTATCAATTTTATTCAAACTTGAATGATAGTGGATTCTTATAGAGAACAGATCCTTTACGATAATATCAAGTAATATCAAGCCGCAGATCCGTACCGCAGCTTCGATATTCAGATATTTTATATTTTTGAACGTAATAGAAAAATTTGCTCATATTCAAAAGATTTTTTTCGGTTTACTGATCTAGAATCTGCGGGAATCAACGGCCAAACAGACATTTCTACCTCTATAAATTTTTGGTCAAGTAACTTCTAGAGAATAAATATTCAATGCAAGCCGGTTGCAAATGGTCGACTAACGAACATTCAGGAATTACCGACAAGAAATAAGCAACATGAATAAATTCACACGAAAGGACATGACATTAGTTAGAAAAATTTCTGTTCCAGCATTTACAGAGGAAACAGTCATGCGGGCCTGGTGTATAAGGTGCATCAACTTCTGAAGCAAACTTGTGTCCTCAGATCAATAAAAAACATAGATGGCCCATGGCCCCCAAGCATAATATCAATGGAACGAATTCGAGGATATACAAACCAAATATTTGTTTTTGTTTCGAAATATTCAAGTAAACGAGAAGAGAAAAAAAAGAGAACGAGATAAATAAAACATCTTTATAAATTGAAATCAATAGGAATTTTTTGAAGAAATAAAACGCATCCACTTTATGGTTATCAGCTACGGTACATCATCTAACTGGTTATGGGTATAAGGAATAAGAGAAATAATTAAATGAATACCTACTATCCATAATCAACCTACGCTACTGTACTCAACTCTGGAATGTTGCTTTTTGTGAGCAATCGTGTTTTTCGCGTATCTTGAAAATGATAGAGTATTTCGGCATTCTTCTGGAGAAAACGAACATCAAAATCACTTTACGAGGCATTATTAAAATTGACAAATCTTAATAACAATTGTTTTGGAAATTTCCCTTCGATAAATTCTATATCGAAACATTATTCTTACTTGTCTTAGTTCTGGAGGTGTGAATAATATCCTCATCACTATAATACATAATGAAAATTTTTCAGCAGAATATTCGCGATAATTATCAACTTAACGCCGAAATTATTTTTAAGAAATTACTCTCCCCAATAACAATAATGGACACAATAGGCAAATCAAGTTCAACGATACGCCCTCTGGTATTCTGGTAACGATCTGAGTAACCATTAATATTGACATGATTCTTTCATTTTACATTGTATCGTCGTTATTTATGTGAATATTTACCATTATTTATTATTTTTTAAGTATGAATCATTCAAATCGCTATTGTTCAGTTCCTCAGTCTTTCTCTGGGAAACGAAGAAAACCAAATATACATTTTCTTTTTTTCCTCACCCTCAGGCTGGGTACAAACTCATTGTTTGGGTAGAAGGGAAATCGGGAAGTAAAGTGTAAATGGATCGACGAAAAGTCTAGCAACTGAAACCAGTCACAGGAAATATGAAAGTTTGCTACTTGCATTTTGAAGATTATGATTATTTTATAGTACGGAGAACACAAAACTTTTAGGTTATGTTTGATTCATGGGGTTAATCGTTCATAGATCCCAGTCGCCAGCAGAGCAAGTTTTTGAAAAAGAGTATTGTGCCGCCCAGCATTTTTCCTGTTGGATCTACTACCACAAAGAAACCACCCGAATGTTCTATGTAGTTCTCGTGGTAGAACTGAAAGGTTGAGACGAAGAAGTCTTAACAAGAAAAATCCACTAAATAATGTTCTTGTGAAGAAAAAAATACTGTTTGAATATAAAAAATAATGTTAATTCAACTGTTGGACAAACAAAATTGTTTTCCTTTATTTCTTCAACTGCCTTTTAACTTAATCCATCTCTCACTTTGGCTAAGACTAAAGTAAATTGAAACAAATGATGACACCTACCGTCTCCAAAAAATTTAAATATAATATACAGGGTGTCCCGTAAATACCACGTGAAAGTGACACTGGAGATAGATTGGCATTAGGTCTATCAGATAGCATCAACATGACCTCAGTAAAAGTCCGCTGGTTTTCGAGATATCACCACTTTTGCAAACAAAAAATGAAAGAGAAAGTGAGATAAAAGAGAAAGAAGAGCAAAAATAATGGTTGTTTGAAACGGTAGCGAGGAAAGAATATCAAGCAACATGTAATTTGGCAACAGGTGATACTTGTGCATTTTTCCTAATTTTTAATTATTTCGGCATAAACACATCTCTCGCGACAAAATTATAATTTCTAAGGTTTTGACATAAAAAAATTGGTAGTGTTGTATCATTTTGAAAAGTGCTGGAAATGGACCAGTTTTTACGATTATTTGTCAATTCAGTCTGATTTTTTTTCACATCAGTCAGTCAAACTAAGTTAACGTTTTAACTTCGTCATAAAATACAACAAGTTATACATTTTTTTAAAGGATTTTGTTCTAGTTCTCGGTGAAGTTATTACTTCATTGTTTAAAGCAACTATTCAGGGTAGCCTCGGTAAAAAAAACATGAGTTTGAAGACCCAAATATAACCACAAAAGTGGTTATATCTCGAAAACCAGCGGACTTTTACTGAGGTCATGTTGATGCTATCTGAAAGACCTAATGTCAATCTATCTCCAGTGTCACTTTCGCGTGGTATTTACGGGACACCCTGTATATAGAAATACACTCGTTTACCGTTGAGATCTGAAATTTTAATATATTGTTAAAAAATCATAGTTTTGATATTTAGTTCATATTCAGATACCTATACAGATATAATGATAATTGCTAAATTTCTTAGACTGGAATTGGACTTCGCCTATGATTGATATTTTCTTGGATCCTATGGTATTAAACATATTTCGTATCATTAATCGCTCAAATTCTTTGGAATTTTATATCGGCTTGAATTAGACCTTGCCCATATCGGCCGAACTGACCGTTCTTGTAATTTTGTTATTGATCCTATAATATGTATAGAAATAATCCGGACACTTGAACTCATTCCGGAACTCGATTAGAATATTCTTGTTTCAAGATAGAAAACTATACTTTTTCTTCGATCCTTTCCGGTTAAGAACTGCAGATGAGATTCCATCAGGATTCAGGCTTTCCAGCAGGTAAAATATTTCATTATTTGATTTATTCCAGAATAAATTCATTCTCAACTCTATTTTCTGAAGCCAATCGGTTAGTTCGAATTTTCTCATTTTTTCTAAAATTCACACTTTTCCGCCAGATTTTCTCGTGTTCGACATCTCGACAACCCGCCATCTATGATTTAGCATAGTGAGTTATAGGCGTGAGTTGTTATAATTCACTCTGTTTATTTATGAATACTATAAAGCAATTTAAAGATAAACATGTGATTCAGAAGGAGTAGATAACATATAAAAGTCGTACAGGCTTGAGAAAAAACCAAAAATAGAAACGTTGACAATAGGAAAAGAATTTTCTAATACCGAGTCTCAAATCCGAAATGTTTCCTTTCCAAATGATGATTACAAGAAAACGAACTAGAAATGTTGTCATCAAATTATAAAATAAATTGAACAAGATTCTAAAAGTGTAAGTTATCGAAGAAGGAAAAGTCCATATTTAGTAATAAGATGTTATGTAGAATGTTACCTCTGTGAACAAAGCAATAAAATCACATTTTTAGAACTTCAATAAACTAATACATAAAAATACGCCTTCGTTCAAGCACGGTCCTGGCCGTTCCTAAAACGAATTCATTTAAATGCAAATAACATTCTTTCCATATTGACTGGCCACTATCCTTCCCCTACAACCATAAGTACCTACCTATAATACACATGCATTTCCCAAACTTTATGTCTCTTGATTGTATAAATATCGATTTAATGCCAGACGCAAGAGGTAATAACGAAAACGAATACTGTGAATGCTGGTCTGGCTATTATATAAGTTTTGGATCTTTGGCTATGCTGTTTGGTTTTTTCGACTCTAGTTTCTATATAGAAAAACACTTGTTAATGAATGAAGTTGCTTTGATGACATGATTTTATCTACAGATTGATTGAAACATGCATTTCTTCGGATTGTTATGGCTACAGATCAGCCGATAGAATCCATTTATTACGATTACAATCTGAGTAAAAAATTACCTAAAAAAAATTTAATTCTATGGCTCTTATGATGCGATTCTATTGAAATGCTGTATGGACATTCAGTATATCAATTTTCATTTACAAAATAAATTTAACTCGAATTAGATATCTTGTTATGGAAATATAAGGATATTTTTTATAAATATTTCATTTGAATTATCTATGGTTCTGTTAACACTTTCGATTTCAACTAACGGTCAAAAACTCTTATACAAACTCATTTCTTTTCTTCAAAACAGTGGGTTGATAAAATATACTATGTGACCCCTGAATCACCTATACTCGTAAAAAGCGCCTCTAGAAAATATGGATAGATTCCAAATACGTATTCGACCAAACGAACAAATTTTCACATTTCGATCATAACTGAAACAATGATATTATAAATGAAAGACTCAGGTCCTTTTCTCGAATTTGAATTCGGTAAGAAAAAGTAACGAGTGTGTCATCCGTTTTATTTTAACTAATATAGATACTAGTTCTTGAAATCGAGATCCCCTCACTTTACAACACTAATCAAAAATCACCAGGCAATAAATAAAGATATTGATTCTTATCCTCCGAGAAATTAGAGAATATTCGATGAAATTTTCAATTACCGATTGTATATATACAGGGTGTTTCATCATAAACTGGACAACATATATTTTCGTGTAGAAGACTCGGGAGAATCATTTTTGCCTTATATACAGGTTGTCAGGTAAACATTGTACAATATTGAAACTGGTGATAGACCCGGTCATGACTGTTCAGAATATCAGAATTTCACCCTCAGTGTAATATCACGATTTTCGATATAATGGACATTTTCTAAATATCTAAAAAATCACTACCTCACCTCCGTGTTTTGAGTGCTATATCTACAAATTGAGATTAATTTTTGCTAAAGATTAAATGAGTGATTCTTTTAGACGTACAAAACAGATTTTCAGAACTTGATACATTTTTCGAGAAATCAAAAAACGAAGGTGAGGTAGCGATTTTCTAGATATTTAGAAAATGCCCATTATCTCTAAAATGGTGATTTTTTATTGAGGTGAAATCATGATATTCTGAACAGTCATGACTGGTCTATCACCAGTTTCAATATTGTTCAAGGTTTACCGGACACCCTGTATATCCCGTTTTCGAAGCATAAGCGAGATACAGGGTGTCAAACGTAATTTTTGAGCAAGATTCTTATGAGTGTGGTCAGTTATGTATAACACTTGGTGTAACGGTTTTTGGTCAAATCTCAGTATTTTTGATATACAGTATGAACTACAGACTACCGTTGCCTGGCAACGAATATTAATATCCTTAGAACAGTGCCATTTCCTATTTAATACCTACGTCGTTCGAGTCCCAACTAAGTTTCAATGATTTTTTCGTTTAAATTCATCTAAAATGTTGAGACATGCCAATAATTCAATCATTTTGATTCTAGAACCCAAAACAATTTTTTTTCAATATTTCAGAGGTTCGAACGAAACATTTGAATGACTGTAGAAACGAAACCGTTCGATATTTTACGATTCTGTTTCATATTCGTGATTGATAATTCAAGAAGTACAATTGTACAAAATTTCATCCATTTTGAGTGAAATTTTTTCATCGCTGTAGACATGTAAAAAAAATTTGTGTGTTCGATTTTTGAAAAAAATTTTTCACAGAAAGTCTTAGAAAATTGTGTTCATTCAGAAAACAAAAGTCAATTTGACAACCGCAAAAAAAAATTTGGAACATTACAGGTTTTCCGCCATTTTGTAAATTTTTTTTCGGAGTTCGTCAACTTTTCTGGATAGAGACCAAAAATACTGAGATTTGACCAAAAACCGTTACACCAAGTGTTATACATAACTGACCACACTCATAAGAATCTTGCTCAAAAATGACGTTTGACACCCTGTATCTCGCTTATGCTTCGAAAACGGGATATATTGTATAAGGCAAAAATGATTCTCCCGATGTCCTCTACACGAAAATATATGTTGTCCAGTTTATGATGAAACACCCTGTATATTCTTTTGAAATTGAGAGCTAACATAATACAATACATAAAACAAAAATAAAAATCCTAACTGAGGTTAGTGCAAAAATGGGGTACCATAACTATTTTTTCGTATGATACCAGAACTCAGGGAAAAACCTCAGTACAAAATAAAACCCTGTCTCGCCGTTCCAACCAAAAAAACACTTAAAAACTATTCGAAATATTGAAGGATTTCTTCTTTATTTATTCCAACCGATAACTCTCTCTCTCTCCCAGATGCCTTTGGAATACTGAATGAATCTGAAACAGAAAAAAAATCGAAGCAGAAAAAAGTAATAGAAAAATCAAATTATTGAAACTCTATTAAATCGATTTGAAGTTCACAACCCAATTTAAAAACGACTCTGTTACTTCATGTATAGCCCTTAAGCCATCCTGAAATTTAAATATTGGACAATTATTTATCAGGTGTTCTATAGTCTCCTCTGCTTCTCCGCATTCGCAACTAGGACTCTCAACTGAATTCCACTTGAAAAGCATGCTATTACAACGGCCATGACCTGTTCTTATACGATTGAGAACAGTCCAAATTTTCCTTGGAAAATCAAATCCAGGAACTTTAATGGGAGATCAGTTATTAAATCTTTGTTTTGAATATTACCTGAGTTCCAATCGCATATAAATAGCTTTATCGCTTTTATTCGAGGTCAGAAAATAATTGGACCAAAATGGTTTACGTGATTATAATCGTGGAACCTTATTATCTGGAATTAGGTATTTGATAGGAATTTGTAGAAGAATTAAATTTATTCCAAATTTTCAAAGTTAGGGCCCGCCTGCGGATATGTGGAGGAACTATGTTTGAAAGAACTGGTAACCATGGTGTTGGTGTTGATTTTATTGTTCAGTTACTATTCTCATGGAAAAGTTTAATTGTGCATCTATCTATGTACATGTGTACGGTTGAGCCAAACAGTGCAACAATATTCGGCAGTAGAGTACACTAAGGCTAGAGCTGCCGTACGAAGAGTTGTTGACATGACATGACATGAGACTTCAGTCTTATTAGGATTTGGGCATAAACGCCAGTCAAAGAAATATTTTTAAAACTTCTAAATCTGCGAAAGATTGTAGGTTGTTAACATACCTACTTTACAGATTGTTCTAAATGGTGAGATTCATATCTTGAAAAGTTAATTTGAAATAATACTATTATTACGAAAATCAACTAGATCATTGAATAAATATATAGAAGAAACATAGTATTTTATAGAGTACTAATCCACCGAAAGTGATATATTAACTTGTTCTTCAGCAAATTACAAAATGAAGCGGGTCCCACAATTGATAGCGTGGTCAATAATGGCATTGTTTTACTACAAGCATTTCGGATGTGGCCGCAAAATTTTATTTTGATTGGTCTCGTTTTGTCTGAGAAATTGAGGAACAAAACTTTTGAACGGCCATATTTTAAGCAACGATTCGGCTACTCAACCAACCGCTGCATTTGGGAACCGAATTCACCCTGAAAATCTCGAGTCTCTAGGACAATCCCTTCGAAAGTTATCGTGGCAACGGGCGGCCGGACGTCCCCATGAACAGAATTGAATTTGACCACGGATTCGTAATCAGGAGGCTCAGAATTCGGAAATTAAAGAAATTTGGCAAAACGATATAGGTAGGTATGCTGAAAGACAAATTCAACAAAGCTTTGAATTTGTTGAGTTATTTTATGAAAATGAGCTTGTGGAAAGTGTTTTCGGGAAATTACGCGGACTTTATGGTTGACATTATCATCCATTTGAAAGCACTTTTGGTCGAGTAATTAAAGAATTTCAAATTACCAGTTCGGTTAGATATATAACAGATTAATGATATACAGATATTTTGTCTTCAGATGTTTTCGTTCAAGGATCATTGTTTTCCCTTGACCAGTCGACCGAATTCTTTCAAAGTAACTCGCTAATGGGCATTTCCAGTACTTTTTTTTAAATACAGAGGTTTTTCAATCGATATCATTAAAAGAAGTGATGTTAAATATAAACCTTTTCAATTATTCACATAACAGTAAATATTGAAAAGGCGCCTTCTATACTCTTAAGTTTAAACGTCGCCCATGATGACGTACGAGCAAGCTTAATTAGAGGGGATGACGATTGACAACAAAGAGGCCAGTTGACATCATAGTTGCACAGTGTGGTTCAATATTCAACAAATGAAATGAACGCTAACGTGTTCTTTACACTCAACCGGTACTTGTCACTGCTTTAATTCGCTAGCTTATATGGGCGATTTCAATATTTTTTCCTCGAAAACCTTACTATGAAACAAAAAGGATAACCGCTATGATTTTCTCAGAGTCCAATATTTCTAGAATCATTTTTTGTGAGAATCACTGGAAATTGCTAATCAATCAAAATGAGTGAGCGAAAAAAGTCAGAACTGTGATGATCTAAGTTTTTCAAGAATAATATTTTTCTACCGTTCAAGCAGTATTCATCGGAGATGAGACTTCTGACGAAATATAGAAGCAATTGAAGAATCGTGTTTGGTTTAAAAATTATTCAACAATTATCTCGTTCATTCACTTATCACAAAAAAATAAATATGTCCAGTTTTTATCGACGAACTACAAGTATATAAAAAGAAATCAAACTCGAATGACTCGTATTTCTTCAGATATATAGTTATCATGCTCGAAAATTGTGTGGGATATATTATCTCGGAAATTTACATACTTAATGAAATGAAGTGTTGAATGAGGAATAATCTCGTTAGTTAAGATATATCAGGATTGCTATGCAGATACATTCTCCACATTTAAAGGAACAAGTTAACCATAATAATGAACTTCTTAATTGAGAGGTTTTTTATCACTTCCTGATAAACGTAGTGGAAATACTACTATTCGCATGTTTAACTCTCTGTGATGTTCATTTCGGCTGAATTATTATTGTACCTACCTATTGGTTTCGATTTTTGTAATCAGAACTTCCAGAGAGCAAAGAGTAGGATATCAAATAATCATTGGAAAAAAGGATGTTTCAATATTTGTGTAAGTCAAGTCAATAATAACAGATTGGGTGACAGTTGCAGCGCTTATTGCTAATGCATTTTGTAGCTCTCACGTTTGACATTTCTGAAATGTTCTGCTGAAGAATTAAGTCAGACAAATCTTGTGTCATCAGATTTCCTTTCATTATGCATAAATACATTCAATTTTTGGAAATTGAACCACAAATGCTGCAAATTTTGAGAAGGGTTCATTATCAAGATATATGTGAAAGCTGCAATATTGAAAAAACTGATACTATAAAATCTTAACGTTTCGGTACTTGACCTTCCTAAATGATAATGCTAATATTTAAGTGTAAGTATTAAGTAATCGTGTTCACTTTTGAGTTTCCATTGAAAATCTGTTTTCATCTGTCAACTACGCTAACTAATTTTATTACCAACCGTATAGGTTTTGAGTTGAATACTTTGGGGATAAAAAAGATACTTACTACTTTTTGTTTTATCAAATGGAAGATGCTTTTTCCTTCTTGGGTGTATGAAATCGCAATTGATGATTATAACAAGTCTGTAATTTCTTAATTTATAAGCGAAAATCGGAATTTGGATTCACATTTTCAGGTTATAGTTGACCCTTAATTTCAATTAGGATACTTTGAGGGGCTTGGCTCACAATAAAATAATTAAAATCATTTTTGCAGTTAGAGTTTTTCCGAATTTCATTATTGGTACTTAGGTACGAACCACCCGAAGGCCAAATCATGCGTTGATGAAATTTTCTACACATATTCTTTTTTTTCTACACAAGCGACTCAATTATCACTAACTCCTGGTCCGTATTACCAAAATTTGTACATGCCTTTGTATCCTCGAAAAACACCCTGTAATTTAGAATTCTCTAAATATGAGTGATTATTTGGAAACAGCCCAAAAAATACAGGAACGAAATTTGTCCTTTTATTTAACCCGCATTTTATGTGTTTACCTTTTTTCCAACTAGTAATTTCAGGTGTATTGGCATTTTGTAGATAGAATATGTATTGAAGATTTTCTACCGGACACATGAAATACAAAGTTAAAAAAAGCACTGAGCAGGAGCTTCTGAGAGCTCTTTCAATAGTGGAGCAAAAATGCTATTACCGCAGAATTTAGTATAGGACTTGAGATTGATAGGTACTAAACATATGACTGCAAAAATCTCAGCACGATCAGAATTATATTCTGGAAATCTCTTAATTATTCACAAAAATTGAATTCTATGATTCTGATGTTGCGATTCACTTGAAATTATGCACGAAAATTCATCATAGCAATCTTCATTCACAAAATATATTTCGCTTGATTCCCATTGAATTTTCTATGTTTTTCTGTTAACACTGTGGCCACAAAATCTTGCATGGGGATTTCATAAGTATCTTGCATGTTGCCGCAAACTATCATTTCGATTGGTTTAGTTGAATGGCTATATTTTATGGAATACCCTGTACGATTTGGCTTGTAAACGAACCGAACTAACCCTGAAAATCTCAAGTCTCTAGGACAAGCCCTTGAAAATTTATCATGCTTACGGCCGGTCGTACGGCTCCTCTAACAGAATTAAATTTGACCACGGATCGTCATCAGAGAGTCGAACCATATCATTTGAGATCATTTTCGCCGCAAAATTTGAAAATTACAGACATTTTGGCAAAACAATAAAGCACTCGTTTAAGGAAAATGAGCGCTCAAAAAGTGTGCATTATTTGCATCAATAATTGTGGGTAATCATGAAGTCCGATCAAAAATCCAGAGCTCGATTTGAAAATATAAAGAAATAAATACATAGTTTGCGTCCGTTTTAATGTTATTTTGAGTTTTGAACATATTTTGAAAATCGTAAATAACAGTTTTTTTAATACATTGAGGTTTTGCGCTTCCAGACCTAGATTTTACACCTCAATTCAAGCTCATCAAAGCATGACGAGTAACAAAAAATGTGTTATATATTCAAGAAAGTAAGTTGATGAAGAATATACGGGAAAAGTACACCGTTTGTTTCAGATTTGTGCTGTTTACAATACAAATATCGAAGTATATTTCAAAAACTCAAATGTTCAGGGTTTTGTTGAGAATTGCATTTACCATTCTTGAATATCCGGACCTTGAGTTTCCAAGTAGCTGATACTTATAGGTCGCTGGTTCAGTATAACTAGAATGGGTGTACCAAATATAGGTAATTAAAATATTCCGGGTGGTTTGTAAGTTTTAATATTTCAAAGTAGAAAATCATCAATATTTGATTCTCAAATTCCAAACACCTGAAATGCGAAGTTCCAAAGATAATAGACAAAGGACGTGCCTGAAAATGACAAAAACATAACTATTTTGCTATTTTGAATTATTCAAGCTGGTCCGAAACATTCAACTCTATTTTGAAAATTCGAAAATTCAGGATGTTTTCTTGAGGATTCAGCTGCATATTTAATTTTTGTTAATCTGAACCTGAATTTCCCAAATAACAGATAATTAGATCGCTTTTGGCGAAATTGTTCTATGAGAATACCAACTATTCTGCGTGGTTCGTAGGTTATGGCCCCTCAAATTACCGAATTTTTGAAACAGCCCGTATCTTTGTAATGAAACATGAAAGAATATACTATATAAAGAACTAGTTAGAGGTGCTTTATTCATCGTAGATTTTTTGCCGTTTCCCTGTAGGTAAAAAAGATTTAAGCTACCTTCTATCCCTTTTTCTTCATGAAACTCCATCGAGTCCATTTTAGTGCAGCAGACTACTTTGTTTGTAAGAATTTCATGCTCTTCCGAATGTTACCTCAACATTTAAAATTTTAAAGATGTGTGAAAACTGATGAAGAAAATAACACAAATTTGTTTATGTATATTGCTCTGGGGACAATGTGCGAATGCTCAAAAAATTCTCATCAGTTTGCTTCTCGAAATTACTATTTGTGACATGACTGAGTTTCTTGAAGGAAAATTTTCTGGGTTTTCCCGATAATTACCTTAATGAAAAATAGATGGACTCATTTAAGAGGATGAGATAACAGTCTAGTTGTTAGAGAAATTGCTTCAAACGCTGTTGAATATTTTGTTTTTTTCCAGACAAGCATTAGAAGGAGAATGTCAACTGTTGTCTACTAATGAAATTATTTGTAGTTGAATACAGGAACTCCAAAAAACAGCAACCGCTTAGAACTATTTATTAACCTCAAATGAATGTTCATTCTATATTAATTTTCCCAATAACATTCTCGAAGCGAATGTATGAAATATGTTTTTCGGCTTGCGCCTAATCCATATCCCCTATATCCATATCGCACATAAAATGCGTATTCAAATAATAAATAAATAATGTAAAATATAAAATCAACTCTTATTTATTAGTATATGATGATGTTTGTACTGATTAATTATTTGTGACCGACCAGTCGCACAAAACAGCTGATTGTCCTTCTTCAAGATGACTAGAAAGATTGTTTATTCCAAATAAATCATCAGTTAGGTTTTTGACGATCTGCTATTTCCCCAATTGATCACGCAACGAGGAATAATACAAAGGCATGTTTCAATCAAAAAAAGCGAAAATATAAAGAATATAATCCAAATTCATGGAATGAAATTCGTTTGTTTACTGTTAGTTCCTAGCAGCCAAAATGAAGAGCTGATCCTGACAGATTGTTGGACTGCTCTACTAGGATATGGGCACAAGAAAAGACATAAAAGACCTGTAACCACAGTGCGAGGCTAATCGCTGCGAATGCCTCGTGGCGCATGTTCGGCTTGGCCTCGGACTGTGAATACTGGGGTTGCTTACTGTGAGGCAATTCGAGTCAATCAACCCCGGTATCCACAGTCCGGGACCAAGCCGAACATGCGCCACGAGGCATTCGCAGCGAGCAGCCTCGCACTGTGGATACGGGCCTATTATTTCATTCAACACCCGATGCCTCAGAACTGAAAAACTAAAAAAAATACCTTACAAATTACCGTTTCAACAATCACTCTAAAATTCATTGTATAATGAAGTATATTCGGGTTCTCAACGAATTCGTTAGGAATTCTTCCAAGATAAAAGATAGAGACATAGATATTCTTTGATCTGTTCATAATCAAAATGACGTTTTCTGTCAAAAATTATAAATTTGGATTGAATGTGGAGATTTCTCGCTCATAGAAAATCAATAGCTTAAATAAGCTAGTTTATTTTATCAATCATAAATTGAAATACCTACTTCAAAGATCTGATAGACAAACACAAATATATTACAAATATTTACCCTCTGCCCAGCTATATCAGAAATCAATAGGTTTGTATTTTTAAAAGAAATGAATGGAATTATGAATATGTGATCAATTTAGAGTCAAATTGAATAAACGAAGAATAAGTCCAATTTTCCCACGAAATTTATTAAAATAGTTGAAGATTGACGAGTAGGTTCGAGACTTCATGTAGTGCCGTTATCGAGTCAAATCTACAAAATAATGTCGTAAATAAATAAATAACTTACATACACGCTAAAAATAACCGAATGCCAAAAACTTCTTTAACAATTCAAATATCAAACTATAATCCATGGAGAAATATTATTCATTAAAAAATATTAAAGAAAAGCCCTGAGAAGCAGCTTTTGAGCGCTCGTTTTTGGTGGAGCAATAAGACTATTACCTCGAAATTTTACATGGGATCTGAGATTGATACCAAATATGAAAATGCAGAATCTCAGCATAATCAGAATTAGATTCCTGAAATTATTCAAAAAATTAAATCTGTAAAAAATAAATTAATTAAAAAATTAAATTGTATGATGATGCGATCTCCTTGAAATTTTCCATGAACATTCAAGAGATTCTTCTTTTGAATATTCCAATTGAATTTTCTATGATTCTGTTGACACAATGGCCACAAACTTTTGAATGAAAATTCATAATATCAATCTCCATTCACAAAATGAATTTCACTGGAATCGAATATTCTGTTATAGAAATATAAAGATGCTTCTTTCAATATTCCAATAGAATTTTCTAGGATTCTGTTGACTCTATTGCCACAAAATTTCGGATGAAAATTCAGAATGTCAATCTCCATTCAGAAAATAAATTTCTCCCGAATCCGATATCCTATTATAGAAATATAAAGATTCTTCTTTTCTATATTCCAATTAGATTTTCTATGGTTCTGTTAACATTATGGCCACGAGATTCTGAGTGAACATTCAGTTAATTGATCTCCGTTTACAAACAAATTTTAGTTGAATCAAATATCTTCTTATGGAAATACAAAGTTTCTTATTTTCAATACTCCAATTGAATTTTCTATGGTTCTGTTCACACTATGGATACAACATTTTGCGTGAGGCTTGTTATGAGCATCTTGCATTTGGTCGTAACATTTCATTTCGATTGGTTTCGTTTTTTCTGAGATATTGAGAAAAAAAAATTTTGAATGCCATATTTATGGAACGCCCTGTACGATTTAGCTGGTTAATGAACTTAACCGAGCCATTTGCGACCCGCACTCATCCTGTAAATTTCAAGTTTCTAGGTCAATTCCTTCGAAAATTATTGTGCTGGGCAGTCCCACGGACAGAATTGAATTTGACCACGAATTCGTTATCAGGGAGTCTTACATTATCGTGAAACTATTTTCAGCTCAAAATTCGAAAATTACAAACAAAACGATATTGCATTCGTTTAAGTAGGACGAGCGCTCAAAAATACCACAAAATATGTTTACAGCACAACCCACTTCAAATCGAAATGTGTGGAGGCTACATCTAATGACAGTGACTTTATACAAGACAGTGGCGACACGCTCATGTATTAATTTCTATTGGTAGTTGGTTGTCACGTGGTGAATTCCGCCATTTAGAGGCTTATTGTGTTTGTTTTCTATTGAAAGCACAGAACAGAAGAATTAGTGTTCTGTGCACAGAGCCATAGAATTATAACTTGTTAGTTTAGTATCATAGAGAAAATGAGAATTGTCTATGGTTAGTATCAAAGATGTATATCTATGCACCATAGAAATAATAATTGTTTAGTAAATCTATACCACCTCGGTGGCTGCAAGGATATGGCGTGTGCCTAGGAAGTACTTGCGAAGCTGTAGGTCTGGGTTCGAATCCGGCGTGGGTATGGATGTTGTGTATGTCCTAGTATGTCTAAGAACAAAAATTGTAGAGTGGTATGTAAGATGTGAATGAGAGTCTTAAGTGTTAAATTGAAAACTATAATAATGATATGTTCGTTACCTCGATGGTCTGAGATAAGGGCATTTTTGAAGGAGGATGAATGAATGAATGTAATAAATCTATGCTATGCACAGAACATAAATCATAACCAATCTGTCACTGTGTTCAGAATTTTAACCTCCAATAATCAAGCATAAGCCTCGGCAGATTTCGGCTCTTGTCGTCACTGTCTTGTATAAAGTCACTTACATAATCAAACAATAATAAATGTAATAATTTTTTCGAATGTGTTAAATTATCATACATAAATTATTTAACAAAAGAAAGAAAGAACACTGTGACATAAACTAATCAACAAAAGGTAGGACTTAAAAGTATCACGCCGACATCTGTAAAATGGCTGAATCAAATATATAAACAAAATTCAAAAGGTCCTAAAATAGTGTGAAGAGTGAATTTCTGTATAATATGTTGTGAATTAATTGATAATATGGAATTTTCTATAACTAATTTATTTCAATGAAAGGTCAATACATATACGATACGTTTGGGTTCGGGCCCTTTTTCAATCTAAAACAATATTAAAAAATACAGTTACATATACAATTTTTTTCTTGAGTTAGAGACTTGTTACCTTTGTTAAATTCATATTTTTTCAATTCTTCTGCCTCTGGTACATGTGTCCTCATTTTATAATATAGTGGCGCTGAGTCATTGAATTTTCATATCGGTGTTGCTGTCACTCTTGTTTTTCTTTTTCTGTTGTGGTCTCTGCTGTCTTCTTATAAGTGTTGAATATATCTTGTTTAGACCATTTATATCTGTTTTGTCGTTGATAGAGTTGGGATTTCGTTTTATGCAAATCATTTCTAAAAATTCTCTGGTTTTTTTATTTTTTCCTTAGGTTATCTAATATCCTTGTGTCCTCGAAGTTGAAAGTATGGTTGTTTTCTACGGTGTGTTTGTATAGGGCTGTTTGGGTTTTTGAAGGAATGAATAAATCAACAAACAACTTCTGTATAATAGAGCCTAGTTTGTTGGTTCAAAATATTAGTTTTGTTCTTATATGCTTTCATGTTTTCCATACTTTCCAAGTTATCCAATAAGAGACCTTTTTTCGCTAGGTGTAAAATTTTAAATTTTATGTCCTTTTCAAACGTGTGGTCAAAATCCAGGAGATGTTCCTCAAAATGTGGACAGCCAGTAGAATTCGGATAAAAACTTCTCAATTCTCTCTTGCTCATATCCGTCTTTATTATTATTTATCAATAATTTGGTCAGAGACCCACTTTATTTGATGGATATGTTGACGTAAGGGCTAAGGCCTGAAAATGTTAGCTAACTTATATGAAAATTTATCAAAGAATATTACCTAACGATCTATAATATGGTTTCTCATTATTTGAATATACACAGGTTTGAAAAATTAATTCGGAAACATAGGATTCAGCTTACAAATCTCCAAGTCACTGTGACTTCAAGAAAACATTGGAAGAATCAACAGATGAGTGCGATGCCATATCCAGTAAAGATCTGGGCCCGTATTCTCGACAAGTGATAATCGAAAAACGAACACGCTTTCATTCGAAAACGAACGGTTTGGTATTCTTGACGCACGTAATTGGGAAACGCATGCGTTTTCAAACCGAGTGATTACAGCGAGCGCTTTGTATCGCTCGTTCCGTAGAAACGTGTGACATGATTGACAGTTTGTTTACATTTTCAACTTGAGAAATATAATCGAAATGGATGAATTGGTTGCAGTTAATGTTGATTGAAGTGCTGGAAACTGTTGAACAAAGTGATAAAAGGAAATATAAGCAGCGTTGTAATCCATTTGGTGATTTGAGTGACAAACAACTCATCAAATGTTTCGTCTCTCGAAAGAATTGGTGGAATTTCTCATTGATATGCCCTCAGAGTACATAAAACCTGCAAAAATGTGCTCAAGATTTAGATATTTCCACTAAAAGTAAGTATCTTTCCATTGTGACATTTTCAGAGTGAAATTTCTTGATGTTCTTGTGTCTTATTTATACATAATGTTGTTTCCCTTGTAGATTTTGGTTGCCTTACGGTTCTTTGCTAGTTGAAGCTACTAAATGGCCTTCTGTTTCGAGATGTGTACACGAAATTATAGGATATTAAATGGGGATGAAATATTCCAAAGATTCGTCGAGTTTCCTGGGAATTATGACCAACTTAATCAGTTAAGATTAGAGTAAGTGTTTCAGAGAAGAAACTTTAGTCAAGTGAGTTATTATTCTTTGTATTTATTACAGGTTCTTCAAAAGATATAATTTCCCTGGAATAATTGGTTGTATCGATTGTACTCATATAGCTATCTACCCCCAAAATACATGATGAAGAACGCCCAGAGAACATTTATGTCAATCGGAAGAATTATCATTTCATTGATGTCCAGTGATTTGTGATCATAATCTGCAAATATTGAGTGTAAATGCTTTATTTCCTGGTAGCACGAATGATGTATTTTTCATGCATACAAAAGCTATTTTCTTATATCCTATTAAATTTAGGTGCTTTTAGTTTATAAAACTATACATCTTTCTCTGGAGCGGAATAATTTATCACCCATTGTTTAGGTAGGAGTTTATAATAAACTGTTTTGATTGACTATTTTATTTCAAACTTATTTTGCAAATCTGACTCACACTTGTCTTTTCATTTTTAAAGTTAATAAGTTTTTTGACACAAACAAATAATGTGCTTTCTTATGATGAAATGTTTATGTTTGTTTTAATGATGTAATTAAAAAAAAACATGTTGTGAATAAAATTTGTGACTGTTCATTCAAGATTTTGTTTGTATTAATAAATAACTCAGCTTAGGTACCTTCGAAGATTATTCAGAATGGGTTGAGCAAAACTGTAACAACAAATAAACCTAAACAAAAATATCACTCTTGGTGCTGACACCAACATTTCGAGGGCACTGGCTATCCTTTCCTGTGTCCACGCAATTTCCAAGGTTTCTGCCCTATTTTCTTTTGCTTGATTCGCTAATGAATCTTCATTATATTAATTCAAATAAACACAACAATATAATTTGATTCTAATACAACATGAATGTCAATTGTTTCGCGAAATTCGAATATCACGTGCACCAATCCACCAATCACCGTTCGTTCCTGAAACGTCTGGCAGCGTTGCCAGATGTTCTCTACTCGTTTATCCATCGAATACTTTCTAGAAACGAGCGGTCGTCAGATACCACTTCGAGAAAGTACGTTTGAAACCATTCGATCGATGAGCATACGCTCAGATTATCACTTGTTGAGAATACGGCCCTGGGCCCGTATTTCGACAAGTGATAATCGAAAACGAACACGCTTTCGTCCCAAAACGAACGGTTTGTGTTTTTGACGCACGTACTTGGGAACGCATGCGTTTTCAAACCGAGTGATTACAGCGAGCGCTTTGTATCGCTCGTTCCGTAGAAACGTGTGAAGTGATTGACAGTTTGTTTACATTTTCAACTTGAGAAATATAATCCAAATGGATGAATTGGTGCAGTTAATGTTGATTGAAGTGCTGGAAACTGTTGAACAAAGTGATAAAAGGAAATATAGGCAGCGTTGTAATCCATTTGGTGATTTGAGTGACAAACAATTCATCAAAATGTTTCGTCTTCGAAAGAATTGGTGGAATTTCTCATTGATATGCCCTCAGAGTACATAAAACCTGCAAAACGTGCTTAAGATTTAGATATTTCCACAAGTAAGTATCTTTCATTGTGACATTTTCAGAGTGAAATTTCTTAATGTTCTTGCCTTATTTATACATAATGATTGTTTCCCTTGTAGATTTTGGTTGCCTTACGGTTCTTTGCTAGTTGAAGCACCAAATGGATATAGGATGCAATTTCAATTTTTTCATATCCCAGCCTTCTGTTTCGGATGTGTACACGAAATATAGGATATTAAATAGGGATGAAATATGCCAAAGATTCGTCGAGTTTCCTGGAAATTATGACCAACTTCATCAGTTAAGATTAGAGTAAGTGTTTCAGAGAAGAAAACTGTAGTCAAGTGAGTAATTATTGTTTGTATTACAGGTTCTTCAAAAGATATAATTTCCCTGGAATAATTGGTTGTATCGATTGTACTCATATAGCTATCTATCCCCAAAATACATGATGAAGAACGCCCAGAGAACATTTATGTCAATCGAAAGAATTATCATTTCATCGATGTCCAGTTGATTTGTGATCATAATCTGCAAATATTGATTGTAAATGCTTTATTTCCTGGTAGCACAAATGATGTATTGTTTCATTCAGTACAAGAGCTATTCTCTTATATCCTATTAAATTTAGGTGCTTTTAGTTTATAAAAGTATACATCTTTTCTCTGGAGCTGAATAATTTATCACCATTGCTTAGGTAGGAGTTTAATAAACTGTTTTGATTGACAATTTTATTTCAAACTTAATTTGCAAATCTGACTCACACTTGTCTTTTCATTTTTAAAGTTAATAAGGTTTTTGATAAAACAAATAATGTGCTTTCTAATGATGAAATGTTTATGTTTGTTTTAATGATGTAATTTAAAAAACATGTTGTGAATAAAATTTGTGACTGTTCATTCAAGATTTTGTTTGTATTAATGAATAACTCAGCTTAGGTACCTTCGAAGATTTATTCAGAATGGGTTGAACAAAACTGTAACAACAAATAAACCTAAACAAAAATATCACTCTTGGTGCTGATACACCAACATTTCGAGGGTACTGGCTATCCTCTCCTTTGCCGCACAATTTCCAAGGCTTCTGCCTTCTTTTCTTTTGCAATGACAATTTCCATTTTAAAGTATCTTTTTTATGGCTAATTTTGCCATCATGCCAGTTTTAAAATCATTGACCGCTTCAACACTATTCGTCCGTCCATTTTTTTTGCTTCTTGGTGTGAAAAAGTATTCGAAAATTTCCTGATTTAAGCTCTTGATTTGCTGCATGAAATAAATCAGTACCTTTTTCTGACTTTCAGTCATTTGAATTATTTCTTTGTCATTATTCTGTCTGATTATAATGTTAACGCTTGATTTCGCTAATGAATCTTCATTATATTAATTCAAATACAACACAACAATATAATTTGATTCTAATACAATACGAATGTCAATTGTTTCGCGAAATTCGAATACACTGAATCACGTGCATCAATCCACCAATCACCGTTCGTTCCTGAAACGTCTGGCAGCGTTGCCAGATGTTCTCCACTCGTTTATTCCATCGCATACGTTTCTAGAAACGAGTGGTCGTCAAGAATACCACTTCGAGAAAGTACTCGTTCTGAAACCATTCGCATCGATGCGCATACGCTCCGGATATCACTGTTAAATACATTATAAAATTGTCAATCAAAACAGGTTTATTATAAACTCCTACCTAAACAATGGGGTGATAAATTATTCAGCTCAGAGAAAAGATGTATACTTCTATAAACTTAAAGCACCTAAATTAATAGGATATAAGAAAATAGCTCTGGTACTGATGAAAAATACCAGTTATAACATTTATACAGTAAACATACAATTTTGTATGAAGTACAGTATTTAATTCTAAGTATTTTTTTATAATGTAAACTATGTACTTAGATAATTCTATTAGAATACCAAATATATACGTTGAGAAAAGCTGAACTTCACTATGAATTATTCAAAAATAAATTAATCTGTTTCGCATGACAGCAACAAATTGAACAGTAGGTTATTAGAAATTAATGGAAAAGGAGGAATTTGCTACGCTGTGAGACTATTTATAATTGAGTATCGTAGTCTTCTACCAGCAGCCAATTTGGATTCATCCTCGCTATGTGTACCTCAGCATTGCTTCTATCGATGGAAGGTACGTCTAACCGTAAATCAAGCTCTGCTATATCATCATCGGTTTAGTCAGATTCTGGTATATTATGTTCGATACATAAATTATGTAATACAACACAGACATTGATGATGTGTTTGAGCAGGCAACGAATCTCATTTTAAGAACTCCCTTACATCTTTCTATTAAACTCCTTATGGTTTTATGTTTAATATTGTATAGATAGTCTGGAGTACCTTCCATTGGTTCATCCTCTAAAGAAGTCATCAACCATGTTCTAAGGGATACCCAGAATCTCCTGCAAAAATGATTTCAATGAATTTCATTCGAAACATAGTGGAATCGAATAAACAAAACAGTTATTATTATAATGAAATAAGATTCCTGTACCTAACAGATAATAATTAGTATTTCCAGCTTCAAGTAACCTCCTCAGCATTGCTTGAACATTGGACTTGCCCCAGATGAAAGCATCATTTGTGCTACCAGGAAATAAAGCATTCACATTCAATATTGCAGATTATAATCACAAATCAACTGGACATTGATGAAATGATAATTCTTCCGATTGACATAAATGTTCTCTGGGCTTTCTTCATCATGTATTTTTGGGGGGATAGATAGATATTATCAGTACAATCGATACAACCAACTATTCCAGGGAAATTATATCTTTTGAAGAACCTGTAATACAAACAATTACTCACTTGACTACAGTTTTCTTCTCTGAAACACTTACTCTAATCTTAACTGATTAAGTTGGTCATAATTCCCAGGAAACTTGACGAATCTTTGGAATATTTCATCCCTATTTAATATCCTATAATTGTGTACACATCTCGAAACAGAAGTTGGGATATGGAAAAAATTGAAAATGCATCCTTATCAATTTGGTAGCTTCCACTAGTAAAGAACCGTAAGGCAACCAAAATCTACAATGGAAACAATCATTATGTATAAATAAGGCAAGAACATTAAGAAAATTCACATGAAAACATCACAATGGAAAGATACTTACTTTTAGTGGAAATATTTAAATCTTGAGCACGTTTTGCAGGTTTTATGTATCTGAGGAGGCGGAGGTCATATCAAGAGAAATTCACCAATCTTTCGAGAGACGAAACATTTTGATGAATTGTTTGTCACTCAAATCATCAAATGGATTACAACGCTGTCTATATATCCTTTTATCACTTTGTTCCACAGTTTCCAGCACTTCAATCAACATTAACTGCACCAATTCATCCATTTGGATTATATTTCTCAAGTTGAAAATGTAAACAAACTGTCAATCACGCCACACGTTTCTACGGAACGAGCGATACAAAGCGCTCGCTGTAATCACTCGGTTTGAAAACGCATGCGTTCCCAAGTACGTGCGTCAAGAATACCAAACCGTCGTTTTCGGACGAAAGCGTGTTCGTTTTCGATATCACTTGTCGAGAATACGGGCCCAGGGCCCTGGTCACCGCGAACGGCCGCTGGCAAGTGGTAGTGGAGATCTGTCGTGTCTCTCGACCTGCTTGCGCGTTTTTTTTTTTTTCGTTAAATTATTTATGTATGATATTATGAGAACACATTCTGAAGAATTATTACATTTATTGCAGGTTGGTTATATGTCGCATCGACACATATCAATTCGAAGTGGATTGTGCTGTTCTTTGACGGTTGGAATATGAAAACATATTTTGTGGTATTTGAAATGAATATTATTTCTACGTTGATTATATTTGGAAATTTGAATAGAATATTTTGACATTCAGTAATTTTTAGCGTGTACGTAAGTTGTCCATGTATGTTTTATGTTGTTAATTATTCACGACAGCATTTTGTAGCTACTACTTGATAATGGGACTACATCTCGTCTCGAAACTAGTAGTTAATTTTCAACTATTCTAATAGAGATTGTTATAAAATAGGACTCATTTTTGGTTTATTTATTTCAGTAAAACCCCACATTCATTAAATTATTTATTCATTTCATTTTTATTTATTTATTTTAATTCAGAACCAAAGTATTGCACAAATCAGTTTCACATAATTGGCATTTGGGAAATAGAGGCTCTCCATAATTGTCCTTATGATTACAAATATTCTTTCGTTTACGACCAACACAAGTTTTCTGCATTAGGCCGTCTTTAGAGGAACCGGCAAAGCAGTAGTTCTTTCCTTTATCGCATTCCAGAGTAGTTGGTTCTTCACACGTGTTCAGCGTACAAAAGTAGCATGAGAGGGCAATAGCTGTTAAATGAAAGAGTCAATTTCAAAAGATTAATTTTAGTTAGTAATTAAGGTGTTTCAAGAGAAAGTCACCCTTTAATTGCAATTTTTATTCAAGTATCAAGAAAAAAATTCTTTCAAAAAATGAGAATGGAAATAGTTGTATTACGTTTCTAAGATCATTTATTGCAAATCAAGATGTTGAATTACAACTGTACCTTCTTTGCTGATTTAATTGAAATTTTAAAAATTCAGGAAAATCCCTGAGCTTTTGAGAGCTAGTTTTTTGGTGGAGAAATAAGACTATTACCTCGAATTTTTATGTGGGAATTGCGATTGAAACCATATATACAGGGTGTCCCGTAATTAGACCGACAAACTTCTAGTGGACATTATAGATCATATTTTAGACAGATTCGACCCAAATCATATAATGCAAAATTGCTTCGTTAAGGAGCTAGTGCCCTTTGAAGATGACGTCCTGTCCACACTTTTTGCCACATATTCGCAAAACGTAGTCATTACAAGTTTTCTTCTTCTAGGTATTTACCTAGAGTCAATCAAATGATAAAATAATTTTTTTCTCGGAAATGCTGCATCTGGTCGTTATTATACAAGAGCATCTTTTTTCTAGGAAAAACATCAAAGTTAATGAATATGATGTAAATCTGGCGGAATAATGAAAAATGAAAAAGTTTCATGTGTTTGACATGAAAGAAATGCACTCAATCTAATCGATGCGTATTCTTGATATTAGCCAATGTGTAAACTTTCAGCACTTCAGCAATTATTTTATCATTTGATTAACTCTAGGTAAATACCTAGAAGAAGAAAACTTGTAATGACTTCGTTTTGCGAATATGTGGCAAAAAGTTTGGACAGGACGTCATCTTCAAAGGGCACTAGCTCCTTAACGAAGCAATTTTGCATGATATGATTTGGGTAGAATCTGTCTAAAATATGATCTTTAATGTCCGCTAGAAGTTTGTCGGTCTAATTACGGAACACCCTGTATACCCAAGTGCAGACTCTCAGCACAATCGGAATAATATTCTGAAAATTATTCAAAAAATTGAATATGTAAAAAATAAATACAGTGGAACTTCCCCGTTAACGAAAGCGCTGAATCCGCAGAAAAAATTCGTTATGAAGTAATTTCGTTATAAAGAAATTTCGTTATACAGAAAATTCGTTTCTATAGCCGGCAATGTCACGGTCGACTTCACTGATAAATTTAAGTTTATCATTCAACCTTAAGCACTTTCTTTTAGACATTTTTGCACAACTTTTCACACTAGCGTGATGGTAAGATTGAAATCAAACAGCCAAGGGTGTATTTAAAACTGTTTCAGAAGGATCGCTCTGCCAGTCGTATTGATATAGTTTTGAGGTCGGAATTTATTACGTACGTCCGGAAAAATTTCGAAAAAAACCCAGTCTTACACCTTCTACAAATACTCATTCAAAGAGTGATGTTCTTTGAATATTTCGCTATAAAGGGAATTTACTTCGTTTTGGAGGGTGTTTTCAAGTTCCACTGTAATTACAAAATTCAATAGTTCTGATGATGTGATGCCCTCGAAATTTCGCAAGAACATTCAGTATAGTAGTTTTCATACTCAAAATAAATTTTACTCGAATGGGATATCCTGTTACGGAAATATTAAGATTTTTCGTTTCAATATTTCAATTGAATTTTCTATGGTTCTGTTAAAACTATAGTCATGAAATGTTGGACGAACATTCGGAATATCGATCTCCTTTCCCAAAAAAATCACTCGAATCGGATATCTTTTCATGTAAATATGAAGTTTATTTTTTTCTATATTTCACTATGGCAACAAACTTTCGCATGAAGCTTGTTATCAGCATTTGGCCGTTACATTTCATTTCTATTGGTATCGTATTTTCTGAGAATTTGAGGTAAGTACAAAAATTTTGAATGGTCATATTTTATGGAACTCCCTGTACGATTTGGCTGGTTAACGAACTCAACCGAGCCATTTGGACCCGAACTCTTCCTGAAAATATGAAGTGTCTAGGACAATCTCTTCGAAAGTTATCATGCTAACGGACGGTTGGACGGCCCCACGGACAGAACTGAATTTTACCACGAATTCTTCATCAGGGGGTCTAACCCTATCGTTTGAGACCATTTTAGGCTCAAAATTCCAAAATAACATACATTTGGGCAAAACGATATAGCACTCGTTTAAATAGAACGAACGCTCAAATTTATCATGGTGTACACAGTGCATGAACGTATGACCATACTTATTCAACTTCAAAAAATAAAATCCTAAACCGACTAGACTGCATTTTTGTGAAACGTTACAAGAAAGCAATTATGTTTCATTGATGCGGAAAGGATTTTTTTGTTCGTATTCTGCTTACTAAAAATAATTATCGAATCAACTGGTTTATTCGAGACAGCGCTCAATAGTTAAAATATTTTATCCACTCCTATAGAGTAATATGTCAATTATTAAACTAATTTCTATGTGTAATAGCCATAACACAACCGTAGACACGTCTATGAACCGAAAAGCGAGTGTTATAATAACACCCGCCCATAACACCCGCTATTAAAAATACCTAGGAAAAATGAAATTGCTTACAAAAAAAATGAACAAAAAGTAGGATCGATCCGGAAATCTATTTCAGTCATCAAGATAACGTTCTAGCGATTCATTCCAGATTTATTTTTGAAAAACGTTAATTTTTGAAGTTGAGAAAGTACTTGATTTGATTAGTTAGATACTCTGATTTGATTCCCGACCACAGAGTACAGAGGTTTGACGGTTGGACGAAATGTTGTCAACGCTTTTGACAACTGTTTAAAATTTTTTGAATGCAGGTTAATTCGAATTTTACTGAAGAAGTCGTGGATAGAGTATAGTATTCAATTCGCGGTAATGCTCAAAACACACTTGATGAATTACATCACTCGCCTGACGGCTCGTGGTGCAAAATTCATCTGCGTGTGTTTTGACCTGCATTACCGCTCATTGAATAATATACTATTAAAGCGTGAGCGGATCGTGCTTCTTGATGGTTCGAGACATTTTAACGCTAGATTAATAAACGTGTTGATTAGAAGGTTTTTTCTGTCGACCGCATATTGTGCACAAGATGTTCATTCGACATAATATAAATTTTTATGTTTCTAAATTACAGCAAAGTGTTGACATTACTGAATTACTGAATAATTTGTGTTCCGACATTAAAATAGCAATAAACTTGGAATGGGTCAATTATGTTCAATTTTGTCTATCTTAACCCCACTTTTTATTTCGAGGTCAGCGAAAAATTATATAAATTATTAATAATTAATATCTTCATAACAGCATCAGTTATTACTTCATAATTTTCAAATCAAAATACTTTGACAATGTTTCACTCAGTATGATATTGAATGATATTTGATATCACTTGAAGCTTTGCCTAATAAGTCTGATATAAGATTCAATCCTTTCAGGGAGTAAATGTGAAAATTCCTTATAAGTTTTTTAATTTGAAGCGAAATCTATAATTTCACATTCTAGATAATCAAAATTGGTTAAATAACACATAATTATCTCAAATAATAGATTGAGTTTCTGTTGGCACATCATTTTTCCATAACCAAAATAATGTAACCAGCAAAATTGATATTTTGAAACTAGATAACAGCTACGAGTACGGGATTCAAATTTTTTCAATTTTCTGAATCCAAAGGTGTACTTATGAAACAATAAACAACGGGACTAATGTACTTTCAATCGCTCAGTGAAATGTACCAATTTTTCACTTCGGTATAAAAAACGCCACTGTAGGCAATTATTTTTCAGTTTTCTGTTCATCCTAGGGACGGGATCAACCTTTTTTTGAAGAACTCTGCATAAAAATGTATGAAAACCCTGACGTATTATCAACCAGTCGTAAACACAATAACTTACTAAATATTCTATAGTTTTTTCGAATTTGCTTAAGAGGCCTTCACGAAATTTTGAACAGCTCTTCGAATCGTTATTCATCAATTTATTTCTAGTTTTCAACTCATTTGAGAGGTCGAGTTTTCAAATTTCTATGAACTATGAATTGACCTATTCAACAAACTAAGCCAAGATATTTCCTTCAAAAACTTGAATATTTCAAATTTTCTACTCAGGAGATCGTCACTTTATTCAGCACAAATTTTTATATCATTATTGAGCAACGAACTATAAAATATGGGCCTGATTAATTTTTTTTTGAAAAATTTCGAACAAAAGATATCCAATTATCATTACTCGAGAACTTCCCGACCAAGCTGCCCTATCAGCGTACTCATCCGAAGTATTTTTTAACCATGTACCTACAACGATAGTTTTCCTCAAGAATTGCATGAAAATATGTGATTTCAATTATGATATAGGCATGATCGAAATCAGTGTCAAAAATGAGGAATTCAAATGCAAAAAATTTTCAGAACTGGGCGGGCATTCAATATCAGGATATAGTGAATCGATATTTTGATATTTCGAAACTCTTACCGTAACTAAGGGTACACAAAAATATAACAGCGAATAGTTGTCTCGACATTTTAGGTTGGATTATTTCGAAATTGTTAGGACTCGATCCACTTATAGGTTTTTTTGAATAATTACCTTAATGGAAAATTAAATGGACTCATTTAAGAGAATGAGATAGCAGTCTAATTGTTAGAGAAAGTGCTTCAAATGCTGTTGAATTTTCTGTATTTTTCCAAACAATCATTCGAAGAAAAATGTAGCTTTTTACTCATTTATTAGGATTTGATGATGTTTATACTGATTTATTCTAATCATCGATTAGGTTTCGCAGATGCTCTTCAGTCTACATGATCAACGATAACTGGTTGCTGTGTCGTTACGCCCTACGCTTAGACACATCACTGATAATATTGTTGATATTGTAGCATTGGGTACGTTCAGCAGCACTCAACTGTTGGCATAAAGCAAAAATCAGTTGAGTAGAGTTGAGTTTCAGCGGATGAAAATTTTCTTAACGCTTCGCTGAGTGATTTACAAATCTGACATATCATGATATATAACCTTATTTTTTGATAACCAGTTGAGAAACTTTTTGTGATTGTACTTGCAGATTATAAATTGAAGTGTATTGGAATAACCAAAATACTCCTTAATAAACTTTAACTCACAGAACACAACAATACTAAACTTCAACTAAAAATCCTAAATATAAACAAATCACAAAATAGGTATATGCGCATGTTTCAGCGGTCAGATGAGTTACAAAGCGCAAATTTTTACCGCTGCCAGAAATCGACATCTGCTGAGAAACATCGATTTGTCAGCGATTTTGCTGAACGCTATCGCTTTCTCAACTCACTCAACTGTTACCAACAGTTGAGTGCTTCGGAACGTACCCATTATGCATTGTTGTAACCTCTCGCACAACAACCAGTAGCTATTGAAATAACTTTCAATGCGTAATTATATTGCAGGCAAGAACAACACGGTCTTTTCAGTGTGGGTCCTGGTCACTCAAGAATCGAAGGAAACGAAGAAGATAACGCACTAGCCAGAAAGAGAGCAAAATCGCCACTTTTAGTCCAGAACTCTTTTGTGGTATGAGTAAATGCATTTATAGAAAAGCGTTTCTGAAGAAGAAAAAAACTGAAAGGGAAGCATACTGGAGGAATCTTTCCAGAATGAATCATTCCAAAAAGTTCCTGTATTTGAATCTCAGTAAAAATTATACTTCATCAATGGTTTTCTAATAGCACATATGATGAGAATTGGCTCAACAGAAACTGACGAGTGTAGATTCTGTGGAGAAGATGATGAAACTCCTATTCACTTAGTGCCTTGGCATAGCGAGCATGTTCGAAGAATGTCCAGGATAGGAGAATTACAGAAGAAAATGTAGATCTAGCTTCCTTGAAGCTCTTTCAGACACTGGAGTTCATTGAAGCTCTGGTACTTGAAAGCGAGCTGTAGCTCAGTTGCGATAATAGTTCTGATATGGAGCACAATAGACTTCAAGGTCGCAGTGGAATGTAACTCTCTCAACAATCTACAATTTTCTTATGATTTGAGAAGTTGGTGTATCGTCATCTGTCGGTCCTTGGTTAATTTGCTTATTAACTCGAATGCTTATCTGAGATCTAGCTTCATTTCGTAGTTCATTCGAGGTCTCCGAAGTGTAAACACATCCGGAAGCGACTCTCAAGCTCAAGCCTAAGCCCTATGGATGAACTGAGAGGCGAGAAAATTAAGAAGCTCATTTGGTGGCAAGGCATTTATGAATGTTAGGTGAGGAAGAACATATGGTAACCTCGAATAAAGACTAAAGATGAACTACTTGCATGTCCAATAGCACCCCATACCATAACGCGTACTGTCCATGTGTCCGGTGTACAGGGTATCCCATTTTGGGCACTTTTACGGGATATCTCCGTTATTTTTAACGTTAGCGGGATGCGGTGTTTTCGCGACAGCGTGCTTCTTTTTTGTGAAACTAAAGATGGCGCAATCAGTTTTTGCATAGCTCTCTTAGTTTTTGCTCTACAGGGCGGAAATGAAAAGTATCACTTTTTAATCACCTCCCGTATCTCAGTTGTGCTTAAACTTGAAGAAATGGTTGAGACGCATTCCTATAGATTTTTTTCCGTAGAATCCAGTGGCGTAGTCAGTTTTTCAATTAAACTTTCCGTTTTTGAGTTATTGAGCAAACATACGTTTTTTAAATTGGACACCCTGTATATTATTTTTTATTCTTATCAGGCACAATCTCAGCTTTTCAAAAACATATTATTTTATGCATTCATCTTCAAAACCAAGCTCAGAATTCAAGATTTTGTAATTAAATTGTCAATAACCACGTAGTAGGCTATGACTGTTTATTAAAAACAAAAAAAAATGTCATATTTTGTCAGAAATCGAAAATAATGTTAACATAATATCTAGATTACAAACAAGCATGTCATATTCCTCCTAATTTTCGTAAGCAGCCGTAATGAGAAAAACTTAAAACTGAATCATTAATATGATATAATAAATAATAAAAACTGAGAGAACTGTAAACTTTTAACCAACCGACAAAGCTTTGACATTTTTTTTGTTTTAATAAACAGTCATAGAGCCTAGTCTAGAGCATCTAGATTACAAACAAGCATGTCATATCCTCGTAATTTTCGTAAGCAGCCGTAATGAGAAAAACTTAAAACTGAATCATTAATATGATATAATAAATAATAAAAACTGAGAGAACTGTAAACTTTTTAACCAAACCGACAAAGCTTTGACATTTTTTTTGTTTTAATAAACAGTCATAGAGCCTACTACTAGTAATTCACAATTAATTACAAAATCTTGAATTCTGAGCTTGGTTTGAAAATAAATGCATAAAATAATATGTTTTTGAAAAGCTGAGATTGTGCTTAATAAGAATAAAAAAATAATATACAGGGTGTCCAATTTAAAAAAACATATGTTTGCCTAATAACTCAAAAACCGAAAGTTAAATTGAAAAACTGACTACGCCACTGGATTCTACGGAAAAAATCTATAGGAATGCGTTTCAAACATTTCTCCAAGTTTAAGCACACTGAGATACGGGAGGTGATTAAAAAGTGATAAGGTGAAGTGGGGTAAATGTGATATAGTATTTGATTAGTTCATAAACAAAGTGTTATAAGTAACAGTTTGAATAAAGCTGAACATTCCAAAAAATGCAAGTATGATCACAATATAGTTCTCTATTGATTGTATTTGGTTACTCTTTGAAATCTTTTCTGAGAAATGTTGGGTAATTTAAAAAAAAATGATGCCGGTAAATCACACTTGCCCCATAATTTGGGGTAAATGTGTTAAAAACTTTCAGATTCCTATGACTAAGTTATTTGGAAAGGATTGGGGTAAATGTTTAAAAATCTTACATTATTGAATACTTTGTTTTTTACAAAAATAAATATTTCACTTAATGAAAAATTGATGACCTTATTTCAGTTGACGCAAAAAAATGTGAAATTAACTTCAGCTTCTGAACAAAAAGAAAGTAAAAACAAACTAAGCAGAAACAACTATATCTATAATAAACGTTATATTTTAATTAAACTTTATTTTTCCATCATTAAGATAATTGGGTTTGGTAAAACCAAGATAATATCATCTTGCTGAATAGTGTCCACGTCCTCAACTTTTGGCCACGAAAATGTGTTGTTTGTCATTTTTGCGAACTTAACTATCCAACCATCATCACATGCCTCTGTAACCATTCCAACAAAATGCTTGATATCCTTCTTCGTGGGATATTTAACTAAAACCCAGGAATTCAGAGTGACATTCTGATCAACCTGTTCAGCTTCATCCCTAGAAAGATTTTCAACTTCTTGCAAATATTCTTCGGAGTTGTCAGAATCAATATATGGAGGCGACTCTGGGTCAACATCATCACTGCTTGAGGAAATCTTTCGTTTTTTTTCAGTTGTAATACATATATCACAATTGCCTCAAATGTATATGTCACATTTACCCCAAAAAGCATTTCGTGCGGGGCAAATGTGATATATACAAATAGAAATCACCAGCGCAATTTATTAGTTGAAAGTATTTAAAAACACATTATAAAACTGTTAATAATAAGTCTGGAAATAATAAAACAGACTTACCTCATCAATTAAAAAATTTACACCAAATAAAGTAGAGACGTACCTACCTGAAATTTAAGGTTACGTTATGAGAAATAACATTCACGTGCCTTACAACCATACTGACTAGTAATTTCGTTCGTTCTAGTGTTTTGGTGGATCGCTTGAAAGTTTGAAGACGTGTTTGATAGATTGCAGCAGTATTAATGAATTTGATCTGAATATATAGTCCGTTATCACAATTGCCCCATTATCACATTTACCCCACTTCACCTTACTTTTCATTTCCGCCCTGTATAGCAAAAACCAAGAGAGCTATGCAAAAACTGATTGCGCCATCTTTAGTTTCACAAAAAAGTAGCACACTGTCGCGAAAACCGCATCCCGCTAACGTTAAAAATAACGGAGATATCCCGTGAAAGTGCCCAAAATGGGATACCCTGTACATGACGCTCAATATCAAACTGAGGTTCACGTCTTTCTCTCCGTCGTCTGACACTTTCTCGGCTATCATATACACCCAATGAGATCGAGATTCATCAGGAAAGTCTATCTTATGTCATTCTACCTTCCAATGTTGACGTTCTATATGCTCAACCGTTAAGGCGCCTACAGACGACATGGCAAGCCTCGGCCAACGTTTGTTCGTTGCAACGCGAATCGTTGACGCGAATCGTTGACGCATCGTGTGTACGCAAAACTTTTGGCAAGGCGAATCGAACGCTGGCGCTGGCCAGGGCTCGCCTATAAATGCGGCTACAGACGGCTTGGCAAGCCTCGGCCAACGTTTTAGCGAACTTTTATAGACACGTTGGTTTTCGCTCGATATTCGTGCATCGATGACGGTACACATCATAGACTACGATACACATGACATGTTTTTATCTTGCCATTCTTTTTCGACCAGTGAAGACTAACGTGGTGGTAGCTCTGCGACCGTGAAAATGAATTGAGTTTGTAGGAAGGGCGAGTGTAAAAGTATTTTAATATATTTACATGAAGAATGGATTTCGGAAAAACATACACACAATTTTCAATATATTCCTATATTTTTTTGAATTTCTCGGAAAGAAGGGCTTTCGAAAAAAGTAAAAGGCGCTCAAGCACTGTTAAACGATGATCTATAAGTACCTGGGAAAGGGTGTCCCAGGAATAACTGTACAAGGTATCCCAAAATGCTTGATTTTGGCTGTTTCTGGTACTTCCAGACTAGATAGGTGAAAATGTTGAAAGGGGTCCCTGGCTCGATTTCCATGAAAAACACCATTACCTAGTGGAAGCCATTTCACGATATTGTTTTTAAGTTAAAACCAAATTTCGATATCTCATCGATTTCGAAAATGTTCCATAGTTTTTTTTTCTAGAATAGGTATCTAAAAACGATTGGAACTTTCTACAGGTACTTTTTCACTGGGAAGACGTCATTATATTCAATTTTGAAATCTCTTGTACTAAGGGTGGAAAAAAAAATGGGGTTCTAATTTGAAAAACAGAAGTTATGGCCAATTATCGATCACAGTTTTTGACACAAAATTCCAAACACCCTGTGATGATATTTATGAAATTTAAAAGATGCATGACCTTCCACATTCTTCTACTTTGATGTTATGAGAACGGTTCACGCTCAGGATGTTGAGAATAAGAAAAATGAACCTAATACTGACTACGAATATTTGACTTTTTTCCAGTTTTCCATCGATATTTTGAAAAGTTATTGAAAAAATATAATAATTTTAATGTGGATGTATTCAGAATTGAATACTCAATTATATCAGAGAGGAAAAAATTGAAAAAAAAATTTTTGAACAAATTTATTTTCGCTCCCTGTATAACCGGAAGCGCTCAAGCTTTAAAATATTTTAGCTCAGTAGAGAATTCCGTACAATATTATAATTCCAATTTTCAAATTTCAAATATGTCACGTTCTCCAGTCACCTTGGGACACCCGATATTTGTTTTTCCGAAATTCTAAAATTTCGAGAATCCAATAGGAACACCGTAATATTTTTTTTATATGGAGGGTTTTCAAACAAAAGTAGAAGATGGTGAAACATGGTCAAAAAATGGCCAATCCTCAGAATTTTTCCTATTAATTTTCGACATCTTTGCCTTACTAGCTTCATTGAGCTTAGCGTGTCGTGTGTACTGTGATCAAATTCAATTCGATGATTATACTATTTTCAATTTATCTATGTTTCAAAATCATATACACTGGCGAGTTTCGACAAATCCCTTTGATGTGTGTCCAAAATATCGCCTTCTAGGCGAACCCTGACCAGCGCCAGCGTGAAGTTCGCTTTGTCATATGCTTTGCATACACACGATGCGCCAACGTTTGAACGAGCGACCGTTGCCATGCCGTCTCTATCGAACGCTGAAACGATCGGACGTTGGCCGAGGCTTGTCATGCCGTCTGTAGCGGCGTTTTGGGGCGGCATGGCAAGCCTGGGCCAACGTCCGCTCGTTCAAACGTTCGCCTTGCTAGGCGAACCCTTGCCAGCACCGACGTGGGACTCGGCTTGCCATATGTTTTGCATACACACGATGCGCCAACGTTGGAACGAGCGGACGTTGGCCGAGGCTTGCCATGTCGTCTGTAGGCGCCTTAAGAGATGATACATATCTTAATATGGGGTCTATAATGCTGCATCAGTCTTAAAGGCCTTATACGTCGTTGGGACAGTTACAGGTTGGCCTTGTTCTTCTAAACACTCATCAGCCAAAGATTGAGTTTTCGCAAATCGGTCTTTAATAGCCATAAGTCTAAGACGTGGATCTTGAATTTCATTTGTGCCCCTTCCAGGTCCGGTGCCTACTCTTCTTTGATTTTGGGTATTTTCAAATCACGCTTGACAACATTTCTTAACAGTAATTGGATTTCTATTCTTACGGTTACCGATTTCTCAAAATGAAAACCCCGCCTTCCGTAGACCAATAATTCCACCTTCTCTAAATCCTCTTGCACGTGCTTCAGGAATTTTAACAACAACTGCGCATCTGAAAATGGCCCTGATGTTATGAAAATTGGCTAGAGTCAAGCAGCGTATACCATATTATGATAACCAGAGCATCACTAAGATGTTGAGGAAAATCTGTCCCCAATGACCAAAAGTTGTTGCAGGTGAATAAGTGGGTAAAACAATTCCGAATATAATTGATCGTTATATTTCAAATCATTGTATAATCAAAATACAGAATGCAAAATGATATCAGGTACTCTGAAAAAAAATTTTCACTGATTATTTCAATTTCAAATATGTGAATTTTTATAATATTGAAAAACGAAAATATTTATCGCTGAAGATATCTGTAATTCCCTTATAGTAGAATATAAATACATTTTTTACGAGGTACCTATCAGTAAAATTTGACCATTTCATCCTGAAAAGAGTGCTATTACATGATAACTAAATTACTTAGAAGCATAAGTGGATAATGAAGGATGATAACGCTACAGGATTATATTCCTGTATAAAAACGGAAAAGGTCCAAATATATTGAATTTTGGCCATGGCAAACATCCAATTATTATTCACTTTAATTTGTATCATAGCGTACGGTAAGTGAAATTTTATATGTGTTTTCCAGGAGTGACCTAAAAATCACTGAGTGAATAATAGCCATTATACGCTAGTAGAATACTATACTTCATTCCCGGCCACCGAATATTTTTCTTGAAGTTACATTTGGCAGTTGTAATATGTCCATTCTATTACTAGTGTGTGAAAAATCATGTGAGAATTTTTTTATGAAATTGTTACTGTATATTCTGTAATAAGACTTGATTATTATTCTATAAGATTTGGCCTTCTTCTTCTTCTTTGTAAACACCTTTTGGTCTGTTTGTTTCGAAGGGTGGTCACTATTGTGAATTCTCCTGAGATGCAGATGTCCCTCCATCTTTTTGGTGGTCTTCTGATTGGCCTTTTGCCAACTGGATTTCCATTTAAAACAACCCTGGGTCCCTGGCTATTTTTCCGGGGTCCATTCTCTCCACATGGTCCGCCCAGTATCTTCTTCGCTTTCGTCCCCATCTGACTACATCTTCCACTTTGCAGGTCTGTCTTCTTGATGAGCTCCTTTCTCTGTACCATAGTATTTTTCCCGCTTTCCATCTTAGAGTCTTCATCTCCGAAGTCCTTAACATGCATTTTGTTTTATTAGTGTCTTCTCGGGTCTCGATGCCATAAGTGAGTATTGGTCTTACGCAGGATTCGTATACTCTAACCTTCCACTCCTAGGTATCTGTATGTATCTCTATGTTGTAACCTGCTCGACAATTTCGTTATTTATTTATTTATTTATTTATTTATTTATTTATTTATTTATTTAGGAATAAGAATACAAACAGGTATTTCAACCCAACACAGTACTCATAAATCGACAATTAAAACATACAGTCCTGTAGGCTAAACTTAAGAATAGTGTAGTTACATAAAAAAAAAATTAATCACAAACAAAGTATAGAAAAAACAATATATCACTGGCTTACATCTTGTTGGTTCCCTGGCAAATGTCACGCATTTTGTCTTGACGATTGATATTTGCATAAATAGTTGAGTGCTGACCAGATTGAATCTTTTATTTGGACCTTGATTGAAAAGGTATCCCCACTCATATTTGTTATCTAGAGAACTAATAGTGAAGAAATATCAGTTATAACAATATAATGTTATAGCTGAATTCATGAAGTATCTGACAGCAGTGAAAAATGATGACTCATTATTCACTTGTGATTAATGGGTATTTTTAGGGTCGATCAAACAGACATATAATGGGTAGAATATAAAATAGTCCTGGATGAAAATGTATTGACTGGGTGATCCGTCTTGAAGAACTAGGTATGTAAAATGGAACTCTTTACTCTGTCGGTGTCATAGGACCAGGAAAATGCACACTTAACTTTATTTTGCTTCTGACAAAATATACAGGGTGTTCCTAAATTGAACGTACAAACGAAAAGGGAAGATTCCTTAAGTGAGTTCAAGAAAAAAAGTCCCTTAAACATGGGGTCGCAAACGTTTCGTTTTCGAGATACAGAGTGTTGAAGTTTGAATTTTTTTCAAGTTTTTTTCTCATAGTATCTACACTTCACAAGATATTCAACTGAAATTTGGCATAGAAATTACATTTGAGAGTTCTCACCACGTGACATGGCAATTTCGATAGAAGATCTACAGGGTGATATTTTTTCTGGAACACTGCCACCTGTTCTTCTGCAAAACTTTTTTTTGGTGAGCAACTGTTAATTTGAAAAAATTTAAAAAGAAGCTTTGTTCATATACTAAACTTTTCGGTATCGTGTAGTTTTGTCGTATCTACCAACGATTTCGAGAAAAAAATTTTGAACGATTCTCTCGAAATCCTAGTGAAAATCCAAATTATGATGGGAAGGCCACTTTGTGAGCTTTGGTGAATGAATTCAGTGTCAGTTTTTATGGAAATTTTCCTGATATTTAACGATGATTCATAAAGATTCGATAAACTCGTTTAATCAACACATGTTTTTGATTAAAACTTTAACACCCTGTATCTCGAAAACAAAACGTTTGCGACCCCATGTTTATGGGACTTTTTCTTCTTAAATTCACTTAAGGAATCTCCCCTTTTCGTTTGTACGTTCAATTTAGGAACACCCTGTATAGATAAGGTGATTAAAATAGAACACTTTTCGAGCAAAGCCTATTTAATTCTCTTACTAGAATTCATAACTTCAATGTGTCTAGTTTTTACTGCTACCTACACATGTGTTTCCAAGCAGAATTTTTCAGAACTTTTTTTTCTGGAATATCAGTAGTAAAGGGAAGTGCCCTTTGGTGTGGATTTTCTGGGTTATATCATCAGTTGAAAGTATCAATCATGTAGTTGATGAATGACTGGCAGAACATTCTTTGAATCATTGTAGCCCACATTTTAAATATAGTTTCATATTTTTGTTAATAGTGAGTATTCTTCCGGGAATTTCAGAACTGAAGATTGTACGTATCATTGTGAAATATTTATATATCTCCACCAACATGTTTTGAAAAATTTTTCATCAGTACTCCTTCTTCACTTCAATATTCTCTTTTCACAGGAATTGTTTTTTTCTCACCGTTGATGAATAATGCATATTTCCCGTTCTTCACTAATCAAAAAGTCAAGTGTATAATTTTTTATCTCTGGTAAATTATGATATGAAATCTACAAAAGCTGTGTAAGGCAGTCTACATAGTATTGTAATACTCTTCACAACTTTCAGAATATTCATTCAGCCAAAAACAAACAACAATATTACTGCTATCTGTTTTTTTATCGTTGTTGAGCAGCTGAATCGACCGATCGGATTTGTGGTTATCCAGAGATTTGAAATTTATAATTCAAAATGATAAATAGGATCGAATTGAATCATTAACGAACCTAACCATGATATACCTACCCTGAAAATACCTTGGAAATAAATATCTAGCCCAATACGTAAGATTTTTTGAGAAAGAAGTCGCCCCCTCCCTTACATAATCCTACTGAATAGGTTTACAGAATGACAGAAACAAAATTCAAATAATATTTTCTACCCATAACATCCTATGGGGCCCACTCACTAAGAAGGAATCGCGAAGGGTTCAATGCGTGTGGTACTGGGTACAGTGAAAATGGTGTGTGTATGGCGTTTCGAAATTTGGAATGCGCAATTCCCTTGGTCGGAATCAAGATAGTTTTGATTTTCATCATGTGCATTGCTCATCGTACGTGGAAGAATGACCAAGAACGACCGTGCATGAACAAAAAATCTGTGCACGTTTCATATTTTTGGCAATACAGTGTCGGGTTCGCTATTTATACATTGGACATTTTTTCCTTAATAACACACGCCACTGCCGTTATCATCAGATCTTTTTTCGACGTCATCTCACGCTTATCACACATCCTCACTCAACAAGCAGAAGTGTCTGTGTGTGGGAAATATGAAAGTACACTTTACTTTACAGCCAACGCGCAGATACTTAACTGCGTAATCTTCTTTCCTAGTGGGTCGGCCCCTTCAAAGAATACCCAAGGTTAGTTTAGTATTTAGTTAATCAGCAAAGGGAGAATATAAAAAATAAGACCTCTTCCTCATTTTGCCTTTGTTTGAATCTGACAGGGCCTACCTATGTTCTTAATTGTTATGAGGATATAAATACATTCTTTTGAAGAGTTTAATACAAGACATGAAAAAAAATTCAAGAAAGGACCCGAGCAGGAGCTTTTGAGAGCTTGTCCTTTGGTGAAGTAATATGACTATTACCTCATAATTTTATATGGGATTTGGTTTTATTACCAAACATATGAATGCAAAATCGGAAATATATTTTAAAAATTATTCAAAAAATTAAATATGTTAAAAATAAATAATTACAAAAATCAAATTCTATGGTTCTGATGATGCGATCATCTCGAAATTCTGCATCAAAATTTAGTCAGTCTTGATTCACAAAATAAATTTCACCTGAATCGGATATCTGTTCATGGAAATATAAAGTTCCTTCTTTTCAATATTCCAATTGATTTTTTTTGTTTTGTTCACACTATGGCCACTAAATTTTGCATGAAGGTTATAATGAGCATCTTGCATATGGCCGCAGCATTTCATTTCGATGGGTTTCGTTTCGTCTGAGATATTGAGGAACAAAAATTTTGATTGGCTATAATACTCTGTACGATTTGGCTGGTTAACGAACTTAATCGAGATATTTGTGAATCGAACTCAGCTTGAAAATTTCAAGTCTCTAAGACAATCACTTCGAAAGTTATTGTGCTAACGGCCGGACGGCCCCACGGACAGAATTTAATTTGACTACGAATTCTTCATCAGGGAGTAAACTTATTGTTTTAGACCATTTTCGGCTCAAAATCCGAAAATTACAGACATTTATGCGAAACGATATAGCACTCCATCGCTCAGAAAGTCCCTATAGCTGAGGCGTATGATACCAGAGCTCAGGTGCCGTATTCTCGAGAAGTGATATTCGAAAACGTATACGAAATTCATTGCGCGAGTCCCTGTTTCACCTGCAAAAATGCCAGGGCCGTATCTAGGTACTACTGCGCCTGTGCAAGATTCTCTTCAGCGCGCCCAAATTGGCGTAGATTTTTTTAAATTAATTGTGTTGGAAAATCTACCACAATTTGGATGCCCGATTATTTCAGATGTTTCCCTCAGAGCATCATATTTTTATACAGTGTAAAATAGCATCAATGATCACTTTCAAAATATGTCTCCATCTATTTTTTTCGTTTCTCATTATTTTCATCAGCTCATCATCAATAAAAGCACCAATTTTCAATTTTTTATCAAAAGCTTTCAACTTTATATAATTCTCTCTATGACTGTTGGAATTTTCGTGACGAGGTAACAAAGGATTCAAATGTTTCCAATCATTGAAACCAGTAGTCCAAATGTTATTCGTATCATTAAAAAGTTTACATGAAAAACATAAAAACGAGTCTAAATCTTTGCAATAGATGAGCCATTTTCTGAAAAATTTTTCTCCATTTTTTTGTGTTTGTGAATCAATGTTTTTCAAATCGCCTGTTGTTCATCGAAGGGTAATAATCACTGTCATCGCAACAAATTGGACCATGCTCGGCATACAACTCAATCGTATTCTCATTAACTGTCCACGTTGTTGGATTGTTAAAAACACTCTTAAAAATTGTTTGCAGTTCATGATTTTGTTGAAAATTTTTTTCATTATCTAGGTTTTGACTAAATGTAAATTCTATATTTTTTCTTTGCTCGTCTTCACTATCTGAAGAACTAGATACAGAATGAGAAGGACTACTAGTTGTGGATACTTTGGTAGTACCTACACGGTTTTTGTGGTAGCAAAACTTTGATATGTCACTAGTATTGGCATTTACGGCAGCAGTCTTTTGAGCACGCAGTGCTTTATTCTGTGTCCCTGATAAGTTTTTTGATAGCATGTCTGCAAAAGAACAATCGTAAAATGAGCATACAAATACTAAGAATTTTTTTAACCCTTTGAAGCATCTTCTATTTTTATCTTCTTTAGGAAACCAACCAGCACGAAAAATTAAAAAAATACATGGTTTCTGTCGAAGACCACAATGCTTCAAAGGTAAGCCTAGGATTCTGCAAACATTGGAGAGATGATGTTGCGGTAACTCTTTATGTGGAGAGAATTTAGTGGACTGTATTAATCAAAAATCATAGGTGTTGTAAAAATAAAGTGAAAGAAGATAGTGTAAAATGCACCAGACTCACCAAACAGTATTCTTCGACCAATCTTCTGGAGAGTACTCTCGGACGGGGTCGGTGATCTCCAATTCTTCAATAATAGTGTCTCTTTCACAAAATAATAGCGTACTTCACTTAAAATAGCGGAACACAAGGTTCAATCTCAAAATAAGAGAAAATATATAATAGCGGAAAATACAATTGAGAAAATTAGCGATAGCGATAAGAAACACTCGGAGGTTGTTCTTAGACTATGACATATTGTTCAAATTTGTAGAATTGCGCAGGCACAGTAGATATCAGTTCCAAGTAACTGAGGACATACAGGCTGTCCAGTGCATATACTGTTGAAATGAATTGAATTGAAAACTATTGAATTCAGAAACAAAAAAATAGATATTACTACAACATTCCTGCCCCCCAAAAATGCCATAGCATTTTTCAAAAGAGCCTGAAAGAAAAAATAGAAAAAAAGGATTGAATATGAAGTTGTGCAAACCATCATGCAGAAAGATTCATAACAAAAAATAACATGAGCAAAATAAAAAAGATTATTCCTCATTGCTACTTATTGGTAACGCAAAAATCAGATTTCGACGTTTATTATTGTTGAGAACTTTGAATTGATAAGTTGCCCAGAGAGGGCTGATAGACTTTGGATTTTTCGAAACATAACAAAAACAATTTTCACAACTGTTTAACAAACAAAAATACAGCTGGTGTGTTACCTGAAAATTCATTCAGGAAGGGAACAATTTTGGTATATTCGTTAGAGTTAGCAATGCCAGACGACATTCTATAACTCAGAAGATCACATCGTTTCTGATCCCCACGAGAGATATTACGAATAAATCTCATGAAATAAACAGAAATACGTGATACTATCGGAAAATGTGAATATTTTTTTGAAAGAAATTCACAAAAACGTTGAATTTTAAGGGTTGCGAATAAAGCTACTTTCTTCTCTTCACAACATATACAATATTCCGAAACAAAATTTTCAGAGAGTTGATATAATTTGAATTCAAATTAAGCTTGATCACTAAACTCAAACTTTGTACCACTCAACCAAAACGAGTTATAAGAAAGTGATCGAAGCCATTTCAAAACTACCTGTGAATCCGACCAGGCTTGAATGGTTGCAAAGGAATATTCATCAGCTAAAAGTTTTAATACTAATAATGAAAATTTTATGAGCAAAACTGTAGCACACAATTCTAAGCGCGGGATACACATTTCCTTGAGAAGTGCAATTTCACGTTTAGCAAAAACAAAATTGATGTAAACGCCATCATCAGAATGAACCGTTTCTGAATACAAAATAGCGTAATAACCTTCTTCAGAGCTATCACAAAAGCCGTGTAACTCAAATTTAGAATTAATTGAGCAATTTAAATATCCTGTTGTTTCAAATCGCGAAAGATATTGAATGTGTGAAACAAACCGATTATAAATAAGTAAAATCTCGTCCGGTGGTTGATCATTCCACGCAATACCCATAATCCAGAATCTCTGAATTAAATATTCAATTAAAAATGTGACTGGATTATATAGTCGTTCTAGTTGTGACAAAACTTGTGTTTTCGTACATCTTGTATCGTTCGAAGGTGCAACAGAAAACGAAAAACTATATGAAATTGGATTACATAATAATCCTAAAATTTTTAGAGAAGATGAGTCACCATCAGAACAGAAATCAAGATGTTCTATGCTACGCATGGAAGTAGGAATAGTTTCCAAAAGTTTTTGATTGTTACTTGACCATTTTCTTAATTGAAAACCTCTCTTTTCAAATGAACCAATCAATTGGTCTTGTAATATTTCAGCTTTTTCGAATGAGGAAGCACCAGTGACAACATCGTAAATAAAAGTGTCTTCAAGCAACATTTCGTTGCCAAAGGAAAATCGTTAACTTCATCTTGCTCAAACCGTTTCAAAAATCGCGAAGCTACGAATAGAGCAGATAAAATTTCACATGTAACGGTTTTCAATCGGTTCAAATAATCGTTAGTAGAAAATCTCCAGAATATTCTTCGATATTCGCGATGATCATTGGCATTGAGCCAAATCACTCTATACATTGGCTTAATGTCAGCATATAATACATAAGGTTGTAAATGGAGCTTTAAAAGAATAGATACAAAATCAGTTTGTAGCTTTGAACCAGTCAATAAATTATCATTGATTGAAAACTCTGATGGAGCTTTAGCAATCGCGTTGAAAATCACTCGCAATTTCGCGTGCGAACTTAAAGGTTTCAGAAAACAATATTAATGAGGTTATAAGGATTTTCGTGTAAAGAATTATATGGAACAATTTCCATATGTCTGCAATCCAGATAATATCGTATAAGAGCAGAGTAATCGTTATGGAGAAAAGGATCTTTCGTAAGTCGACGCTCTAATGAAACGAGTCGCTTGGTAGCAAGTTTTTCCATGCCGCTAAAATTGGGCATACTATTTGCAAAGGGCAGAGAAACTATATATTTTCCAGTGAAATCGCGTTTATGTGTATCCACAAATATTTTCTCACATAATTGATTATGGGGGGAGTCAATACTCACCGAGGGAACAGATTCAGTTTCCCCAAAACGTTTCACAATTTGAGGAAGTGATATGTCGTTTTGTTGACGACGGATGTCACAAAAAAATGAGGAGGTACAATTTTGAGAGAGGTCTGATCCACCTCCCATGAGAATATAACCAAAAATTGAGTTAAAGGCATTAATACCATTGATACCAGTGACGTGACCACTGAGCAAAATTTTTGAAAACATATCCGCTCCAAACAAAATATCCACATGCCCAGGAATATGAAAAGTTGCGTCGGCTAATTTCAAATTTCGGAATTCATCACCAATGCAGGCGGGCACAGGCGTAGTCGGTAATTTTTCAGTTATTTGATTAATTATAGATGCGTTTGTATACAAAACTGGGGATGCTTGTCCGACTGGTTCAACAGTGAGAGAAACTAAACCTTTACTGATACACGATTTCGAAGAGTTCAATCCTGTAACTTCAAGAAAAACATTTTCAGATTTTAAACCCAAACGTGACGCTGATTTCCTTGTTATAAACGAAGTCATACTACCAGAATCAATAAGACAACGTAATTTATGGAAAGTCCCATTTGAATCGGACACTTCAAGTAAAGCAGTGGCTAAAAGAACAAAAGAAGTTTTTTTGGAATTGAGAACTCCAGCTCCTGCAAAGTTCACAACAGATTGCGATTCTGAACTAGTTGTGGTAGCGTTTTGCGCACCTGACTTTTCATCTTTCTCTACTTTAAAATGTAAGAAGGTATGGTGTTTCATTGAACATTGACGGCAGGTAGACTTAGAAGAACAAGAACGTATATCATGAACATTTGATAGGCAGTTGAAACATAAATGCAGTTTTTTAGCCAAATTATAGCGTTCAAACGGTTTCATGCCAAGAAAAGTTTTGCACTTGAATATAGAGTGGTCATTTTTGCAAACGACGCATTTCGATGAACTAGAACTGTTCGAGTTTGTCGATTTTTCAACAAAGAAATTTTTGGTATAAGGTTTTCTACCAACTGAATTTATACCGCTAGTAGAAGATTGATCACTATTAATCATTTCGGAAGCAATACATTCACGTTCCAAAAATGTCGTGAGATCTTTATATTCGGGAATCTCAGATGAACCAAAGCATGTTCAAATCGGGAGATTATATCATCATCTAACCGATCATATAACATCATTAGTAAAATAAAGTCCCATTCATCAGTGGGAAATTGTAAATTTCTCAAAGCAGAAATATTTTCTTGAAATGTATCTAATAAGTTTCGGAGGGCGTTCGGCACCTTCGATTTAATTTTAACTGTACCTTCAATGCGACGCCAATGACATTTAGCGAGCCAACGCTTATTGTTGTAACGCTGATATAAAGTATCGTAAGCCGTTTGATAATTTCTACCACAGAATTCATAATGTTGAATTAGTTTTAAAGGCGGTCCATCGAGGGTTGAAACCAGATAACTAATTTTTTCATCATTACTCAACGATGTATTATTGTGTACAAGTGAATTGAATAAACCTATAAATGAAGGAAATTGCGTACAATCACCTGTAAAACGTTTCAACTCTAATTTAGGCAACTTCACATTTGCGTTATATTTCGAACAAGAGGGAGAAGAATTCGAATTTTCTGATTTCTTAAAATCATCGAGAACTAAAGTTTCATAAATAGCTTTGATTTCATAATAATCTGCCAAAAAACCATCTCTTATGGTTTCTTCAACACTTAAATCAGAATCTTCCTCTTGAAGAACTGAATCTACAACAATAATATGTTGTTTGTCAAATTCGTCCCTTATTCTTTCAATATCTGAAAATCTAGCTTTGAAAATTTTAAATTTATTCATATCAGATTCTGCTTGTTTGGCGAAATTACTCAAAAGTTGAATTTCCGAAACAGCTGTATTGCGATACGCACGGGCTCGTTTTATTTTAGTAGCCATAATTTAATCGGAAAACGAAAAGAAATTCAATAAATTAATTGAACGTTGTAAACTCGAATATCAACCGTATCAACACTCCTATAGAATGCAGTCAGTAAACGAGTTTATTGGGGAGATCGTAGCGTACTAACAAAAAATTATCGCTTGCAACAAAAACTGAAACGATATATTAATTATCGGAGATAAGAGGAATAATCGAATCGGTGGAATAAAACTCACTATAATTAATAATTAAACAATTCTGCATGTAATTTGCAAAACTTCAATTATCAAGCAATAAAACCAAATATGAAAAAAAACAATTCAATATTCGGCTCCTGAAGGTCCAAAATGTTGCGGTAACTCTTTATGTGGAGAGAATTTAGTGGACTGTATTAATCAAAAATCATAGGTGTTGTAAAAATAAAGTGAAAGAAAATAGTGTAAAATGCACCAGACTCACCAAACAGTATTCTTCGACCAATCTTCTGGAGAGTACTCTCGGACGGGGTCGGTGATCTCCAATTCTTCAATAATAGTGTCTCTTTCACAAAATAATAGCGTACTTCACTTAAAATAGCGGAACACAAGGTTCAATCTCAAAATAAGAGAAAATATATAATAGCGGAAAATACAATTGAGAAAATTAGCGATAGCGATAAGAAACACTCGGAGGTTGTTCTTAGACTATGACATATTGTTCAAATTTGTAGAATTGCGCAGGCACAGTAGATATCAGTTCCAAGTAACTGAGGACATACAGGCTGTCCAGTGCATATACTGTTGAAATGAATTGAATTGAAAACTATTGAATTCAGAAACAAAAAAATAGATATTACTACAACAGATGATATCTGGTAAATTTGTTTTTTTTTGAGAAATTTGTTAGTGAAACTACAGTTTCTGAATGCATTAATAATTTAATACTGAATCAACAACCAACACTATATCAACTTTTTGTTTCAATTAAATTGGTTTCAGATTTCTAACTGCTCCTCAGAAAGACTCAAAAAACAAAAAAATGAAATAAATTTTTCCGAAAAAATTTTGAAATATCGATTATGCTATCACTCCTCCTCACTTCCGCAGAAACCTAAGCTTAATACTTCAATACAGCAACAAATAAGTTTTGATAAATGCTTCAATTTTGTTAAACTCTGCAGTTACACTTGTTCTCTTCACTCTATTCTTTGTTCACCTCAGAGGCGCCCATCCACTGTTCCAGTCTTAGAGAGCCCTTTTCGGCTTGTCAGCGGACACATCTATGTACACGCGGTCGGTTTTCACATCCACCCTGGCGGAGTCGCGACATCACTCCTTACGCAAAAAAATATTTTTGGCGTATACATGAAAACCGTGACATATGACATGTTAGTCCAATATTTGGTTGGCGCTTCTATATTTTATTCTTTGAATTTTTTTGGCGCTCAAATTTTTTTTTCATTTGATATTTTTTGGCGCCCCTGCGGACCTTGCGCCTGTGGCGGGGGCCACTTGGCCACACCCTAGATACGGCCCTGAAAAATGCACACCGCGCAATGAAGTTCGTATACGTTTTGGACTATCACTTGTCGAGAATACGGCACCAGGGAAAAACTTCAGAAGAAAAAACCCTGTCTCGCCGTTTTTACGAAATTGAAACTTGAAACTATGATGAATTCCTTCAATAATCAGATTCAAAATTCTTGATTCGTTGCTCTTGGTCAGGAGGGTGTTGTAAATCAAGTCTGGCCTTCCAAGCAATGATTTTTGAATCTTCGAATACCGTTACAGGACCTTACCGAAGGGTAATCATGTCCCATAGATTTAAACAACGGTATTTCGCCCTAAATATCGAATTCGATTTCGGAATAATGTTCAAAAAACGTGTTACAAACTTACCTCAAAATGGCATTTTATTGAGAATGCAACCTAGGAATGAGATGAGGGTATTTAATATTGGCTGACTAATGACTCAAAAATGATTACTAGAGGGTAATTGTTTATTTCCTGCAAAGCTGAAATGAACCATGTTAGAATTGATATCATATTATAGAGCATGTGTTTAAAATAAAACATCTTATATACCATTGCACCAGTGCAAGAATGGAAGAATTGAAAACTATAATTATTTTAATTGTTATAAATAGAAACACCGGTATTAGACAACGAAATTCAGCTATATTTTTTCATATGAATATTTCGACTTTTACATTATAAAAGACAATACTTTATTTTAGGGTCTTGTCTTACTTGCTTTACCTGCTTTGGAAAGGAAGCATGTGAAAATCCTGAGACGGGAGAATGTCCTCAAGACGCAAAGTATTGCCTCTCAGCAGGAGTAGCAGAAGATAATCTCTACTTCAAAGGCTGCTACGATGATGCTGGAGAGTGCAACAAAATGTTGAAAGGGGAAAAAGCATATCCAGAGTGTGAACAATGCGAGACGGATCAATGCAACACTTTGAAATTCAAATAATTTTCATGAACTCATTACAAACTCAGACACAATATGTATAAAATAAACACTACATTTTCTGTTATTTTTCTCTTCGTTCGTAAAATCAGAGCTTGATCAGTACTGCATAGATTCTTTTTGGTGCCAAGTTCAGAACTGTTCTAGAGATTTTCCAAATCATCATTTTGGCTATTTCAGTATTGTTTCAGCATCCGAATTCTTGACAATGCTCACGTTTGCGTTCATTTGCAGCCATTCCAATGTCAAAGAAGTTTTTATGTTTGACCAAGAACTATTTCAGCATTATTTAGTTTGCTAAGGGTGGGCTAAATTTTTTAAACCTGAACTAAAGCTCTGGGAGGTTCAGTAGAATAAATGGCGCATTGCAATGGTGTTTCCTTGAGAAACTTAAAATGGCGTCAAGTGCAATAACTTCTTTCATATTCTCGTTTTACAGGGTGTCCCGGAGAGAATGCGACAAACGGATACCAGGAATCAAGGACATCGAGACTCGCAACAAGAGGTTCTAATCGTTTGAGGGCATACGTTTGGGATATAGGGTGATATTCATCTTATGGCTGAAAGTTCAATAACTTTTGAACTAATGGACCGAATTTTTTCAAATTTGAAAGTTTTGTCACCCTTTATGATTGCGATCTTTCAATGTTTCGGAAATTGAATAAAACAGATCTGGACTAGTAAAATTTCGGATGTTTTCTGTTTTCATGACATTATGTTTTTTTTCATTCTCGTAACCACAAAGAATCAATCAATGAAAAAAACTCTGAAAAATTCTGAATCTCTGCTTAGCATGGCTATACAGGGTGATCAAGAAGTGATCAAAAAACATTACCTCAGGACAAGCGAAGAAACTATCGATACAAGTCGTTTCGAAAAATCGTCGAATTTGTACAAGGGAAAGATAACAGTTAACAGTGTGAAGTAATAAACTAAGTAGGTATGAGGAATATTGTAAATTTGTTGTGATTAAGACGATTAAGTGCCTTGTGATTGAAATAGTACTAATTTCGAGATTAAGATAGACGAATGGACTTTCTGCACACCGATACAAAATTTCCTTGATATACAGAGTGTCCAAGCGATTGACGTCAATAAATTTTTATTATATTAATGATATAAAGGAGAATAAATTTTTAGTCTATCCGCCTTTGGGCCATCCATAAAGTACGTCACACGTAAAGGGGGAGGGAGGGGGGCGACAAAGTGTGAAATGGTGTGACAAGGGGTGGGAGGGGTCCTAAGTTTCGTGACATCACATTTCAAAATCTAGAGGTACTGTTGTTGTGAATGCGATGTTTAACTTGATTAGTGGACTGTATCACTGATAATAATGAAACACTGATGATTGTGAAACTTAGAACTTTTAATTCTGCACATGTGATTTTTTGGCGCGTTGCTCGCGCTGTTGACAATGAATGAATGACAATATGACATGACATAACCAAAGAGATATAAACCATAGAGTACCGTACAAAGAATAACGCCTAGGGGCGATCGCTGCGCCGCAGGCAGGGTTTCGTGGTACCATATGAAATGAGTAAACATATCGGCCCCCTTGAAAGGCGAGGCTTTCAAAATACTTATTTATCAATTGCTCATTTACGGAGAATTTCGTCATCTTCAGTAGGAAGCAAACAAACTTTCGTCACTGCACGTCTAACAATTCCGTTAGAAGTCTTCACACTCACAACCCTCACGTTTCCATCATCACTGGGATGTAACTGCACTATTCTTCCCATGGGCCAGCTGAGGGGAGGAAGATTCTCGGTCTTCAGCACTACGACGGCTCCTACTTGTACCTTGGCAGGCGAGATGAACTTCCATTTGGTTCTGGCTTGTAGCGTGGAAAGGTATTCGGAATGCCAGCGCTTCCAGAAATGCTGAATTATTTGCTGCAGTCGTTGATAATGAGACAATCGTCCTGGTTTTATCTGGGTCAGGTCTTGCTGAGGTATAGTGTTTAGAATGTCTCCAATTAGGAAATGGCTTGGGGTAAGGGCGATTGGATCATTTGGACTGTCGGATATAGGAGTGAGTGGTCTGGAGTTAAGGATAGCTTCGATTTGTACGAACACAGTATTTAAATCTTCAAAGGTAAGGTGAGCGTTGCCAACGATTCTTTTCAAATGGTACTTGGCAAGCTTGACAGCTGCCTCCCAACTACCTCCGAAATGAGGAGAATTCGCGGGTATAAATTTCCAGGTTATAGAATTTTGAGTCAAGTAGTGTTCTACTTTGGCTTCCTTGAAATTTCGAATCAATGAATCAAAGATCTCTTTTAGCTCATTATTAGCTCCGCGAAAGTTAGTTCCGTTATCGGATAAGAGAGTGTTGCAAATTCCACGCCTAGAAATAAAACGTTTCAATGCATTCAGAAAACATTCGCTACTCATGCTCCCGCACAATTCGAGGTGTACCGCTCGTGTTGCTAGGCATATGAATATACATAGATAACATTTAACTAATTTTCTGTTGCGAGTTATTCCATCCCTAATGTAAAATGGCCCCGCAAAATCTACGCCTGTATTGAAAAATGGTCTGACCGCCTGAACGCGCTCTGCAGGCAGGTTTGCCATTTGAGGAAAGATGCTGGTTGGTCTCGCCTTAAAGCACTTGACGCAGCTATGTAGAACACGCTTGACGGTGCTCTTACCTTTTAAAGGCCAGAATGTATGTCTGACGAAGGCTAGTGTCGCCTGAGGGCCCGCGTGAAAATTTTTGAGATGTTCATTGAGGATAATGAGACGGGTTAAAGGGTGTTTGCCCGAAATTACGATGGGATGTTTTTGATCCGTCGTGACCTTCGCGTTGGACAATCGTCCTCCCACTCTGATTATTCCGTTGTCATCTAAGAATGGGTTTAATGAGCTGAGCTTACTGCCTTTAAGCAGCTGTTTGGAATTTTTTAATCGATTCAGCTCTTCTGGAAAAATTTCCAATTGAGCTGTTTTCACCAATACACGCATTGAATGATTTAATTCGTTGACTGAAATGCTCTCAGCCAGAGCTTTATGTTTACACTTATCTATAAATCTGAATAAATAAGCTACGATGCGCTGTAATTTTGTCAAGGAAGAATATTTATGAAAAATTTCATGAGGGGCAATTTCTGTTTGAACTAAGCTGATAGTTTCACATTCTGGTATAGATTCCTTTGATTTGACAATGTTAGTCGGCCATGAATCAGAACCTTGACTTAACCATGCTGGTCCTGACCACCATAAGATGGATGAAATCAACTTTTCGGTTGTGATGCCGCGAGAAATTATGTCAGCGGGATTGTCTTCTGACTTAACATAGCGCCATTGATGATTCGAAGTCAATTGCTGTATTTTGGAAACACGGTTGCACACAAAAGTTTTCCAATTGGCGGAAGGTGCTGCTATCCAAGCCAGCGTGATAGTAGAATCACACCAGTAGTAAACGTCAGAAATATTCAATTTTAATGATTCAATTACCGTTTGCATTAATTGAGCGAGTAAAAGTGCACCCGAAAGTTCCAATCTTGGTAATGTTAATGACTTTACCGGAGCTACCTTTGATTTTGCGCATATAAGTGAAACCGTGACATTGCCATGAGAATCGCAAGATCTGATGTATATGCATGCGCCGTACGCCGCTTCACTGGCATCGCTGAATCCGTGAAGCTGAATACTCTGTGTATCATGGTTCGGTGCCAAAATGAGACGAGGTATCTCTAGCTTCTTTAGCAAAGGAATTTGCGCACAGAATTGTTGCCATAGAATATAGGTTTCCGTTGGAACCGGGTCATCCCAGCCTATTTTCAAAAGCCACAGCTGCTGCAATAAAATTTTCGCTGTGATGATTATTGGACCGATTAGTCCGAGTGGATCAAAGACTTGCGAAATAGTGGATAATATTGATCTTTTCGTGATGCTTTCTGTTATCGTTTTGGTAAACGTAGTTACCTGAATGGTATCGGTATTTGCATTCCATAACAAGCCCAACGTTTTAATGCATGTTCTGTCCGAAATAATGTAATGATTTGTGCTTTCAGGCTTATGTTCCGAAGCCAATAATTCGCGATGGTTCGACATCCATTTTCGTAAGAGAAACTTACCTCTTTCGAGAATATGACTTATTTCGCGTTTGATTTTTAACATTTCTTCGAGCGTATCCGCCCCCGTTATCAAATCATCGACGTAAAAGTCCGATAAAATTATTTTACTTGCTTCGGGATACGCTTCTGCATTTTCGTAAGCTAGCTGATGTAAAGCACGAATGGCTAAAAATGAGGCTGAAGCCGTTCCGTACGTTACAGTGTTAAGGCGATAATGACTTACGTGTTCATTCAAATTTTCACGCCATAATATTCTTTGAAGATCGCGTTGATCTTCGTTGACTAAAATTTGCCGGTACATCTTCTCAATGTCGGCGATGATTACAAAATTGTATTTTCGAAACCTTAATAAGATTGCAAAAAGATCATCTTGAATGACTGGACCAATCATTAAAATGTCGTTCAATGAAAAATTGCTCGTAGTTTTCGCAGACGCATCGAACACCACCCTCAGCTTAGTGGTTGTGCTCGATTCCTTCACGATGCAGTGGTGTGGTAAGTAAAATTTAGGTTTTTCACTTGATAATTCGTTATTAATTTTTGTCATGTGTCCCAGACTGCAGTACTCGTTTATGAAGTCGGTATATTCTTTCTTGAGCTTACTGTTACAATTTAATTTCTTTTCAAGAGACAAGAATCGCGTGAGCGCTTTATTTTCTGAATCACCCAGCTCCGAGGCCGGTTTGCGTAATTTTATTTATTTTTTTTTATTTATTTATTTATTTACAACTATAAATCAACACATTGGTTGTTAACATAGTCTATTTTTAACAAGTTTTTTGAAGTTATTATATTACATACATTTAAATATTTCTTTATGTCATTTGGTAAGCTATTAAATGTGGAGAGACTAGAAATCAAAGGTCCAGATCGTCCAATCTCTGTTCTTGTTCTTTTTTGATAGAAGGCATCCTTGTTTCTTGTGTTGTATTTCGTGATGTTATGTACCCTTTGTAATAAGCATTGACTCTTTAGTTGATCATTTTCGAGTTTATAGACTAAGTTGCACTGTTGCAGTTTTATTAATTTATCGATTCTCATGTATGGGTATGTCTTGTATATTTCATCAGAAGGGTAATCGTATGGAAGATCATGAAGACACTTTATCGCTTTGTTCTGAAGTCTCTGCAGTCTATTCAAATTGAATTTGGTAGTTCTGGACCATATAACCGACAAATAGGACAGCACAGATTGGAAGTACGCAAAGTAAATTTGTTTTGCTGATTTTTGGCTCAGGTAAGATTTCAGATGTCTCAAAGCGCCTACCAGTGGGTTGAGCTTGTCTATTATAGAATTCACATGGAGATCCCAGGATAGTGTTTCCGTTATATTCAAACCAAGATATTTATTGTTGACTACTTGTTTGACATTTTTTCCATTGACAACCAGTTGGAGTGGGGTACTTGCAGATGTTTTTCTTTTTTTGAAGTGAATATACACTGTTTTGTCTTCGTTCATTACCAGTTTGTTAGAGGTCAACCAATCACTGAATTTGAGTAAGTCCAAATTGATAGTTCTTTGAAGGTTTTTTAAATCTTTATCGCTATAGATGAGGATTGTGTCGTCTGCAAACATGAAGCACCTACCCGAAAGACCGATCCTGGAGATATTTTCTACATAAATAAGATACAGCAAAGGTCCAAGTACTGTGCCCTGTGGTACTCCAGATTTAATTTTCTGTCGCTTGCTCTTGGTGCCATTCAACACCACATACTGATATCTATTGCTGAGGAAAGACTTGAAAAGCTTATAAGATGTTCCTCTTACACCAAGTTGTTTCATTTTTTCAATAATATGTTAATATTAATCAGGTCAAAAGCCTTCCTCAGGTCGACGAATATACCCACAACATTTTCTTTTGCCTCAATCCTTTCCAGTATATACTCCAGTACATCAATAGCAATAACTCTTTTCTTGAAACCCATATTGAGACTTGGAGATGTTAAGAAAATTTACTAATCTGTTTTTCATAATGGTTTCAAGAATTTTCGCAAATACAGAAGTATTAGAAATTGGCCTGTAATTATCTGGTTGTTGTTTATCCCCCTTTTTATATATAGGTGTTACCCTAGCGATCTTGCACAATTTAGGGAATGTTCCGCTCTTCAAACATGTGTTCAGAAATAACAACATGTGACCTTTTATAATTGGGAATAATATTGTTACATCTTTAGCTGTTATATTATCTGGTCCTGCAGAGGTGTTCTTCTTTAGGGAGGATATAATGTGAGCTAATTCTTGTTCTTCACATTTTCTCATATACAGTGATTTATCATTCTTCAGTTCTGGGAATTTCATTTTGTTTTTTCTAACGTTTTGTTGTATGGTCTTAGCTGAGTTGATGTAATATTCATTCAATGCATTTGCTTTCTGTTTTGTTTTATCGATTATATTGCCCTTGTATAATAAAGAGGTTATTTCATTTTTGGTGTTTTTGTGTTTCATAGGCAGTAGGTTGTTGATGATGTTCCACAACTTCTTGGTATCATTACCAATTCCAGTCAATCTTTGTTGCAGGTATTTTTTCTTTTGGGTGCGTATTAAACTCTTCACTTTATTTTTTGGGTTGAGTAATTTGTTCTATTTTTGGATTGAATGGAAACTTCTTCATTTGTTGGTAAAGCCTATTTCTTTTTCTCATGTGTCTTTGAACTTCGTTTGTAAACCACCAGTTGTTATGTTTTATCCTTAGTATTTTCTTAATGATACACAATTTCTTAGCTTTACTCAAAAGACCTATGAGTTCGTCCAAATTTCGCGGAGGATGATCCCGCAACAATTGAGTGACAATGTTTTTTAATTTATTATAATCCGTTCTGTAGATGATTTTCTTAGATATATTCAACTTTTTATGTGATAGTAACTTGAATGTAATGTGCAACAGTTTATGGTCAGAAATTGGGGTAGTCCTTGTAGTTACCTTACATTGGAAATCCTTAGGTGCAATGACATGATCAATGGTTGTGCCACCATGTTGGTTCTCTCTAGTGGTCAGTTTGTTCTTGATGTCATAGAAATTGGAGTTTATGATGTCCCTGTATAGTTTCCCATTCCTGCTATTGGCCGTGACATCAATGTTCATGTCACCCACCATAATTATTCTACCAGAACACTCCAGAACATCTCCCAGAAAACTGAAGAAGCTCGAGGGTATATTTTTTGGGGCTCGATACACGCCATAAACAGTTGTGTTTAAGCTATTGAATTTAATACATACCATGTTTATCTGATCAAATGATGGTGTCTCGATTACTGTGTACTCTAAATCATTTCTTGCATATATCGCCACACCACCACCCCGGGATTGTCTACAGTCATGTATTCCATGGTATCCTTGTATATTGTAGAGGTGTTTTTCGTTGTCTTTCAGCCATGTTTCCGTCAGTATGATTATATGTGGATTTTTAAACTTGACAGTATAATATGTTAGGTTATCTATTTTAAATTGTGTTTTAATAGATCTTATATTGCAGTACATTATATTGAGATTTTGTTCTTGCTTATGAGTGCCTTTAGGGCCACCTAGTTTTTTGTTTTCAATTGGTTCAAAGTTTCTGTTGATTTTACTTCAATGGTTTTTCCGGTGTCCGACTTCTTCAGAAGAATTTTACCCTCTGAGATCCAAGCATATTTATAGTTGTTTTCTCTTTTAAAATCCCTCACGTTTTTGAATAAGAGTTGGTATTCGGGTGTTAAATCGTGATTGAAGAAGATAGGTATTTTTTCGATATAACCCAGTTGGTTAGAATTAATTTCAACATTTCTTTTAGCTTTCATGAATTTTTCTTTTGTGTTTTTTTTCCTTGAAAATAACCTTTAACTGCCTTTTATCTGTTTTTCCTAGTTCCTCACAAGTTATATCTTCAGTTTTCAGTTCAACATTCAATTTCTTTCCGATCTCTAAAACCATCTTCACATTTTCATCTTCAGTTTTTTTCAGTGATGGTAAGCCGCTAATGATCAAGTTTTGCTGAGTTTTATTTGTTCATTCTTGTTTCTTTCTGATTTCAGAATATCGATATCCTTTCTTATATTATTCTGTTCATCTCTCAAAGACTTGACTTCTTTTTTCAGTATCTTGTTCTCTTTTTCTTGAGCTTCCAGTTTAATCTTGAGATCTGCGTTTTGCATTATAAGAAATTCCAGCTTTTCCATTACATCAGTGAGAGTGAACTTCTCCTTTGAAGAACCCACAGACCAGCGTTTCTTGACAGGCACAGATTTTTCTACCTCTTCATCTGTAATAACTTCATCCACTTCTTCCTCTGAGGTGGTACATTCCTCAACTTCCTCGCAATCGTCACAAATCCAATTTTTTTTACCGGATCTGATCAGTTTGCTCATGTCACTTGGCACTTCTACGCAGCTTTGATGGAACCATTTTTTACAATCTCCCCCGCATTGGAATTTATAACCTTTACTTCCCAGTTTTTTCCTGCATTTTCCGCAATTCACTTTGATGTAGAAACGTTCGAAATACGCACCTGGACCAGTAAACAAACGATGCTTTCCTGAATATGCAAGAACAGATGTTTATGCTGATAATATGTTCGTATTATAATTAATTTTAATACAATCGAAGAATTGATTCACTTATTTTGATGTTAATTCGGATTTTTCCTGTGTTCTCCTATCGTAATATTGTTGGTTGCGCCACAAGTAGCTTTTGTTTCACGTTTTCGGCAATTATTTCGCACTAAGTTATGAAAATTTTGAAGATTAGCGAGACGCGATTAACAACACGTCCATATGCTCTTATCTCACTTCACTTAATTATGGAAGATTAACAATAAATCGTCCTGTAGGATCGCGAGTTGTGGTATTAACAAATATGTTTTCGCACAATGCTTCTTCTTCCGAAAACGTTCGTTCAACGTGACATTCTTCTATGGCCCAAAATTTTTCCATTTGTTCTTGAAGAGAATTTTCGTTCACTAAATTGCAATGAGTCTTTGCGATAAGCGAAATGATATTTGAGTTGAAGACTCCTGCTACGATCCAACCTAATTTGGAATTTTGAAGTATTGGTTTATGAACTCCTATATTTATCTGACCGCTCAAAAGTATGTCCCAAAATATTCCAGCTCCAAGAAGCATATCTATGCTGCCCGATGAGTTGAAAGAAGGATCAGCAAGACTTATACCATCTGGAATATTGAAGTCGGTAATATCAAAATCCGAAGCGGGCATTTTGTCAGTAATTTTATCAATAATCAAAAAGGACAATGATTTGCGATAATTATTTTGCTTGGAGGAAATCGTTGCATCCATGATGAGGTTTATTTTAGTTTTAACTTGACCAATACCGGTGACTGGTAAATCAATTTTGCGCCCATTTAGGCCTAATTTAAGATACATACTTCTATTGAGAAAATTAGATTGCGATCCCGAATCTAGTAAAGCTCGGCATGTGACAGGCTTGCCTTTATCGTTTGAAATTTCAACCAGTGCAGTTGACAAGAGAACTTGAGAATGTTTTATGCTTGTATTATGTGTTGCTAAGGAAGAAATTCCATTCTGATTATTTGAATGAGAATCGCTTTCGCTTAGGTTTACATTTTCTGATTTAACCTTTTCTACGCCCCTGTTCTCGCCTTTTTCGTTATCCATATGAATGATCGAGTTATGTCGCCCGTTACATTTTCTACATCCACCAGATTTGCACTCAGCTGTTTGGTGTCCCGATCGCAGACAATTAGTGCACAGCTTCAATCTTTTTAATTCGAGCAACCGAGATGTGACAGGTAGTTTTAATAATTTGAAACATGAGAAGATGTAATGAGAGCCCTTGCAAAATGCACACTCTGTATTGCGATATGAACCCGTTGAGGCAAATGATCGCGTATCAGCACCCTTGACGCAGGTTTGTTTTGACTTCTATTAACATTTGAATCAATAGTTTCCAGAATGTTACATCGCTCGCTGAGAAAACTTTCTAGATCCTTCAATTTTGGTTCATCTTTTAATTTTGTGGAGAATTGTTCCCAATCGCGCTTTGTTATAGTGTCTAGTTTTGTAGAAATCAAGTATAAAAGGATTGAATCCCATGTGTCAACTGATTCACCCAGATTTTTCAAAGCTCTGACGTGTTTATTTATTTCATCTAAAAATTTGCGTAACGATTGATAAGATTCCTTTGAGAGCACCGGAATGTTGAAAAGAGATGCAATATGAGCTCGTTTGATGAGTCTCTTGTTGTCAAAACGTGTTTTGGGAAGATCCACTGCTATTTTATAATTCTGCTCTGAAACCTCAAGAGATTCGATAACCTGTTTGGCTCCATCTCGCAATGCTTCTTTGAGATAATAAAATTTTGGGCGCATGATAGTGTAGCATTTTTGTCCACAAGTGCGGTAAAAGTATCGAAAAAACCTGGCCATTCGCGATAATCCCCGTGAAAAGTAGGGACTGGAATAACCGGCAACTTTATATTGTTTAGAAAAGGAACGCCACTGGCCTGCGACGCTTGTGATATCGTAATTGTACTTGTACCGACTGAACCGGACTGAGCGGGAACATGTGTTGCGATTAGCGTCTTTGCTCGCGATACGCTACCAAAATATGAATCCTCAAATTCGCTACGATACTCCTCATGCGAGGGATCGCTGTCTAAGCCTCATTTCGCACCAAGCCAGTCCAGTCCAGTCGAGTCAAGTCACTTCAGGATTGGAACTATTAACTTCGTTTAAAATCGTTGAATGTGAAATCTAGTTTCATACTATGCCCTAGTATGAAACTAGATTTCACATTCCATTTGTTTTAAACGATTTTAAACGAAATTAATAGTTCCAATCCTGAAGTGACTTGACTCGACTGGACTGGACTGGCTTGGTGCGAAATGGGGCTAAAAGAGCAATCTCCGATTGTATTTCATCGAATTGCTGCCAAAGTGGTTCTAATTTATCAAGACGAGTTTGTAATTCTACTACGGGTTTTTTTGTTATGTCGAATTCATCGAGAAACTTAGTAAATCGAGTGATTTGACCCTTGATTTGCCCTCGTTTCACTGTTAGATCTTTAATTTGATCGTTTAATTCTGTCATTTTGGATAGAATCGTCGGAAATATAAATGTTGATTACGGACAAATGTGTAAAAATACTATGTTCGTATTAAACGATGCACAAAATAAATGATAAAGGATGCGGATGAATGGAAAGAGACTTACTTGCGAACTTGTGTAGGTCACTGTCCTGATGTGGCTCGAAGACCAATTTTATGTTGTTGTGAATGCGATGTTTAACTTGATTAGTGGACTGTATCACTGATAATAATGAAACACTGATGATTGTGAAACTTAGAACTTTTAATTCTGCACATGTGATTTTTTGGCGCGTTGCTCGCGCTGTTGACAATGAATGAATGACAATATGACATGACATAACCAAAGAGATATAAACCATAGAGTACCGTACAAAGAATAACGCCTAGGGGGCGATCGCTGCGCCGCAGGCAGGGTTTCGTGGTACCATATGAAATGAGTAAACAGGTACTAATCGCGTAATTTGAAATATTAATTAAACTAAAAAATATGTCCAACTCTATCTTTAGGGTAATACGGTTTAAATTGTTTTGTTGACAAGTTCATAGCCGCTTCTGACACGTGCCGATCGCCGACGAGCCCTTTGACTAATGCCGTCAAACGCACCGCACCTCGCGTAGGTAATGTTTTTGTTTCTATCTTTCATTCGACAATTTGTTTTCGCTGAGTGAACGACGTCGTTTTTTTAGTTGTGCTATTTTGTGGATATAAACATACACTACTGGAAAAAATTAAAGGATCAGAAAAAAATTCCAAATTTTTTGGCAATTTTCAACATGCCGTTACTTTGAGAGGAATGGTCGTACAAGGAATTTAAAAAGAGGAAATAATAGCTCCAAGTGTCTAGGTTTTGGATTAGAACTTAAAAAATTTTATGTTTCACTGGTTTCCGAGAAATGATAGAAAAATCAGCAACAAAAAAATTCTCAAAATTTTACCACTAATTTTTTTCTTGTCTACGAGCATGGAAATTTTATTTTTGCATAATCGTTATAATGATGGGATACTTTGTTAATTCAGCTTTAATTTATTTTTTTATCGACCTCAATACGTCCACTTCTCGCCGAAATATCGGTCTTCAAATTTAAAAGGATCCATTAACATGGCTGAACGTTTGAGAGCCGTTATTGAAAACAGGGGTGGCAATACCCATTACCCGTTATTGAATTAATAAAAATTGTATTTTATTTTATTTTGTTTTTTTGAAATTTATGTACTATCTGCAAATAAAATGTGGAAAAGCTCGAGAAAATTCTTTTTTGCCTTTTTTAAAGATTATGAGCTTCTCAGAGCAAAAAACGTGATCCTCATTTTTTTTCAAAAATTCAATCCTGTCTAACAAAAAAACGGCTCTTGGATTGAGTTGGCTCTTCGTAAGGTTTTTATCAACATATTGAACTGTGAAAGTCACACTTAACAGTATTGGTTTCCTCAACATTTTCGATCCAGCGGTAGATTTTCCAAGAAACCACCAAAAGCCCTTTTTTTGTTAAATTTTTATATTGATGTGACATGAAGAAAAAAAATTTCTATGAATAAGCAATGGTTGTTCAATAATGGGAGTTCATTTAAGGTCTTGAAACCCTCCTTCAATTTTCTGTGCGATCATTGGTTGCTGAGAAATCGATAATAATCAAAGACAAATGGATCCTTTTCTATTTGAAGACCGATATCTCGGCGAGAAGTGGACGTATTGAGGTCAATAAAACATAAACTAAAGCTGAATTAACAAAGTATCTCATCATTATAAGGATTATTAAAAAATAAAATTTCCACGCTCGTAGACAAGAAAAAAATAGGTGGTAAAATTTTGAGAATTTTTTTGTTGCTGATAAGTTCTAATCCAAGAACTAGACACTTGGAGCTTCAACTTCCTCTTTTTAAATTCCTTGTACGACCATTCCTCCCAAAGTTACGGAATGTTGAAAATTGACGAAAATTTGGAATTTTTTCTTGATCCTTTAATTTTTTTCAGTAGTGTAGTTTAATAAATCAAGTTCAAAATGAACAAAAAGATAGATTTAGGTAATCTTTACCGTGGATTATACGAAACATACAGTGCGACTGATAAAAAAACAGCATATACAGGAAGTTAATTCATTATTCATTAGTTTATTTTTTGTTATTGTTTCAAATATTTGATATTATGTTGATTTCATAAAAAAGTACTTAATTTAAAAGGAAATAAAACTTATTTCGGAACTGCTGTTTTAATTTAATAATTTTTCGATGTCAAATTGCAAAACATGTGACGTCACACTAGGGAGGGGGGGTCTCAGAATTGTGATCACCTGTGACAAGGACGGGGGGGGGAGGGCTCAAAAACTCATGAAATTAGTGTGACGTACTTTTGTATTTTTAAATTGAAAATGACTGTTCGAGTACAACTGAAAACTGAAGTTGTAGCTTTCAAATTTTTTTGTGTTACTTGCACTAATTTCAGGAAGCTGAATAATCTTTTTTATTGAAGTTACGTTCAGGAAGACCATGTTCAGAAATAAAAACTGTGAAATAATTACTCCATAAGGAGATATTATTTTTTTAAACCTAGCTTGCTAAATAAGTACCGGGTTTTCACCATAATTTGACCCCCCCTTTAACTTTGTTACCGAAGGAGATACAAAAAAATGTTTCGTATAAGGTTTCACGAAATCAACTGAGGTTTTTCGATATGAGTCCAGAAACTGAAATATATACAGGGTGACCAACATATTGATGGCAACTTCATTTTTTCAAATGAAACACCCTGTATATTTTTCCATATTTGGTTAGCTCTTTCTCCCCTGATTTCGATATGTAACATATGTTGGTCTATCTTTCTTATTGTGAGCACCACAGAGTTCCAAATTTCAATAACCATCTGGCATAGCGTTTTGGAAGTTCGTGAATATTTTAGTGGCCAATTTGATCTTTCGATTGGTAATGGCGCACCCATTTTATGGCCACCAAATAGTACCGATTTAACACCGTTGGACACGTTTTTATAGCCGTTCCTGAAGGAAAAAATTTACTTCAGCAATAATGACAATCAATGAAAGCGAGGAGAATAATATTAATGATATGAAATCAACCAATATTAAACAAATTATTCTGAACTAATCCCGTCAACGCACAAAGAATAATGATAATATTGTAATGATTAGAAACAAATTTGAAGAGCTTTAATTTCTGACTTGAATCAGAGCCAAAGTAATGCTGTCAAAAACAACTTGAGACAGCTATATGAACTATGTGTATTGAATGAAGGTGGTCATTTTGAGCAATTTCTTTAGTTGATGTCATTCTTACCATACTACCATAGTTTATCATTTTTCATTGGTTAAGTAATTGTTAAGTATTCATTCTAAAATAATACTTTTAAGAAGGTTGTTTGGATATAAAGAATTTCGTAGGTATTTCACATATTTTTGTATTCGGTATCATCATTTCAAAACTTTGAAACACTGAAAATTGAAGAGACATCCACATACGCATTTATATTCGAGATCAGGAGGAAATAGCCTATCAAAAAAAGGAAGAATATACAGGACAGGGTGTCCCATTTGAAAAAATATAGTTGCATTCAATGTTGTTTACCCTGTATATCTTTCCATTGACGTGATTATAACTCCAAAAATGAGCATTTTCAGTAAACGCACTCTGCAACTTGTAAAATGATTACAGATCTTGGCAGGTGGTTCTTAAAATTTGAAACTCTGAGGTTCTCAGAATAAAAGAGATAGACCAACATATGTTACATATTCGAAATCAGGGAAAAAAGAGCTAGCCAAACATGGAAAAATATACAGGGTGTTCCATTTGAAAAAATGAAGTTGCCATCAATATGTTGGCCACCCTGTATATACTTCAGTTTCTGGACTCATGTCAAAAAACTCAGTGGATTTCGTTAAACTTTATACGAAACATTTTTTGTATCTCCTTCAGTAACAAAGTTAAAGGGGGGGTCAACTTATAGTGAAAAACCCGGTACATTATGAAAACATTCAAGAAATCATAACCTGAGAATCACAGAAAACCGCATTACATACATGGGGTTTTTTTGGATAGCCACAGATTCGAGAAATCTGAAAAAAAAATATTTACGTCAATCGCTGGGACAACCTGTATACTGGGTGTTTCAGAATAAGGTGCCCAAAATTCGAGATCTTCATCCCTAGATGATTTTATGACCTGAAGTTCCTAAGAACTATAGGTCTCTGACGCATTGTTTCTGGAATTAAGGGTGTTGGAATTTTGAAAAAATACTAGTTTTTCAGAATTATTATTCACATCCCACACGATATTTGTTTGCTTTTTCGGAGTTTATGAGTACACACACAAGAACACAATTTTTCAAGTCGAAACTATTTTTAATCTTCACGAGACGGAAAATAAGATACAATTTTATCTAAGAGAATTACCTACGAAATTCTCTGATTACTTCCGAAATCGTCTAGACACAGATTAAGTCGGCTCAGTGCCTTCATTTTCGAAAAAAGTGTCGTACATACACCACACTGCGTTTCTTTTCATAATGGGGACATTTTCCAACAAAATTGGCGAGTTTCCATCCAAAAAGCGGGGATATGACTGTCCATTTAATCTACTGGGGAGAAGGAAACTCCCAATCAAATAATCATTAATTCCTATTCATAAAATTACAGAAAATTGGTCCTTGTAATGAGTTTCTCTAATCTCCAGTGGTTTTTCCTCTGTCAAAAAATTAAGATAAAGGAACCGAAATGCCTTTATCGATGTCTAGATTATTTTGCAACTAACCAAAATATTTCGTGATTCTCTTTAAATTTGACAAGAGCACTGTCGTGAATTATGTTTTGAGGATTCAAAACTAGGTTTTCAAAAAGACAATCGAATTCGTTTGAAAGAAACGATACGATACATATGAGTTTAATGTCAAGACTGAATCTATACACTGCTACTTTTTACAAAAATAAAAAGTGCAACTCCAAGGAAATTCTTGAGTGATGTGATCAACAAGATTTGTTGCAAGGATTGTCAGTCGACACATATATAATAGGACAAACATCTTAAAGACAGAATCTCCGAGCATGAAAGAGATTCCCTCAACAAACTCCACAATCTAAAAAAGAAAAAAGACAACAACACCGCTTTAGCGGAACATGTATCAAATACACTCCATTCTTCTGATGTTAAAAGCGACTCAATAAAAAAATTAGGAAACTAAAAAATTTAACAAAAAAGGTTACCACATGAGATGATCTCTATAAAACAGGATGAAAAATCCATAAACAGGAAAACAGATATTGAAAGTTTGAATACAGCCTATTACTAAAATAACTTGAACGAATTATTTGAATTGAATGTCAATGTCATTTCGGTAGATTAAAACACAGTTCATTTTTACTTATCTATACTAATATTATAAAGAGGAAAGATTTGTATGTGTGGGTTTGTGGCGTTGATACGAGTTAACTCATAAGCTACTGGACCGATTTCAATAACTCTTTCACCTTAGAATGCTACACTATCCCTGAGTTACATAGGCTATACTTTTCACCCGAGAAAATTAAGGAAACCTACTATAACTTCAATGATAATGAATATGACTACCAAAATCAGCTATTTTCAGGTGCGCTGCAAAAACCGTAAGACGTACATGGAAACAATGTATGACGGAAACTATACTAATATTATAAAGAGGAAAGATTTGTATGTTTGTGGGTTTGTGGCGTTGATACGAGTTAACTCATAAGCTACTAGACCGATTTCAATAATTCTTTCACCCTTAGAATGCTACACTATCCCTGAGTAACATAGGCTATACTTTCACCCGAGAAATTAGGGAAACCTACTATAACTTCAATGATAATAAATATGAGTACCAAAATCAGCTATTTTCAGGTGCGCTGCAAAAACCGTAAGACGTACATGGAAACAATGTATGACGGAAATGTACCTCTTCAATAGTTCTACAAAAAAGTCCGCGATAGCATATATCTATCTTTCAAGGTTTACTCTGTATCACCTTTTAAAGGTATCCGAATTTTTCTCAAAATTATGCATTATTTGGGAATATTTTTTTAAGAATACGCTATTGATCCTCATCCAATTAAATACGTCGTTCATACCCACTATTTAATTTAGAACGAAATTGCCTTTTACATCATTCAATTATGATGAATACATCAAAAGATATGTCAGGTTGAAGATGAAATCGCACCAAAATGCGTCTCAGAGCACGATACACAAACATCGGTATGCCGACGCGCAACGAGATGTGACATCGCACTGCGGAGCATTTCCATTGCATTTGCGGGATGTTAGAACTCGAGGGAATGATTGAAATAATGCAATTAATCGCAAGTTTCATTGAAAATGCAATCAACGAACTATTTCAAATGAAATTTCTTCGATGTCTTTGTTTGTTGATCCTGGAATATATCAATGAAGCTGTATAAATATGGATGTTAGTGCAAAGTATTTATGAGTATTTGTTAATAGAGAATAAATTATTTAAGTTTCATTCAAAAACTTCGAATGAATGAAAATATTTTTATCATGTTTAGGAAATTTCTATGAATTTCATTTATAATTCGTGAATTTGGAAAGTTTTTTGTCCATTTTTTTCTTCATATTCTGAAAACTGATCTTTTTATATAGATCCCGGTGTCTTAAGTTGGCATGGATTCTGCTCAAGCAAAGAATAACATCGAATGGAAGCTGAATACCATTTTTCAGTTTTGCAACCGTGTTATCTGCTAACATTTTGAAAATATTTTTTTCAAACTAATATTATAAAGAGGAAAGATTTGTATTTTTGTGGGTTTGTGGATTTGTGGGTTTGATACGAGTTAACTCATAAGCTACTAGACCGAGTTTAAGTATTTTTTCACTCTTAGAATGCTACACTATCCCTGAGTAACATAGGCTATACTTTTCACCCGAGAAAATTAAGCAAACCTACTATAACTTCAATGATAATAAATATGAGTACCAAAATCAGCCATGATCAGCTATTTTCAGGTGCGCCGTAAGACGTACAGGAAACAATGTATGACGGAAATATACCTCTTCAAGAGTTCTACAAAAAAGTCCGCGATAGCATATATCTATCTTTCAAGGTGTACTCAGTATCACCTTTTAAAGTTATCCGAATGTTTCTCAAAATTATGCATTATTTGGGATTATTTTTTTATGAATACGCTATTGATCCTTATCCAATTAAATACTTCGTTCATACCCAGTATTTAATTCAGAACGAAATTGCCTTCTACATCATTCAATTATGATGAATACATCAAAAGATATGGCAGGTTGAAGATGAAATCGCACCAAAATGCGTCTCCGAGGAAGGCACTAGGCGGGTAGGAGAAGGTACCGAAGTGTGAGGGATGTATGAATGTATTTTGAATTGCCTGATGCACGTATATTTATGATCACAAATCAGATCAACAGATGGCGTTATTTAGGTTATTCATCTACTCTGCAACTAAACGGCTGGATCGAATTGAATGAATTTTTGTGTTCAGAACAACGTCTGTTGGGTCTGCTAGTTATCAAATAATTTGAAGAGTCCGGTTCAGAAGAGTGTAAAATACAGTCGTAGTCGTAGAAGTCGTTAACAAGGAAATATTAATTTCGTTTGTGAAACTGTTGTTGAAATATCCACGAGACGACGTTCACAACAAGTTGGACTTAGTGGGTCTACAACATAGCCTCTTCACACGAGAATTTAGCTCTGAACACCTATATAAGCTTCAAATAACACAGAAACTAAGGCCATTATTGATTTATTATTACTAATTAATATTTGAAGAAAATATATTTGTAACAGAAAATACACAACAAAGTGTTGATCGTTATTCTTAAAATGGATTTCAAAAAATATTCACACCTTCTTCATATAATCAACCACAGTCATCTCTTCAGCCCTCAGAATAAGAAGTAAATATAGAGATGCCTCTACACGTGAATAGTACTGCATTGTAATCACCAAGCTCTAGAGTGAAATGGAAAGCATTATTGTTGTGCTGAGTTGTGCTAGGTTTGTGCAGATTTTTTCTTAATTTCAAGTGGCTTTCGAGAGATTTCCAGAACCGAAAAAATGGGCTTGCCCAGCACTTTTCAAAATATAGGATTCAAATGAGTGATAAAAATTGTGCTACACAAGTACTGGGTTGTGCCGTTCGAATTTTCTCGAAAGTCCCTCTCATTTCCTAAACAATCGAAATTTAAGAAAAAGATAGCTCAGCACTTTCGTTTTTTTTTCTCACAAAGGAATAAACAATTCGTTTCGTGCACGAAAATCATTAGTGTTTTCCTGCAAACTACGAAAATAAAAAAAAGTCATCACATCAGAATTGTTTTGCTCAAAACAGTAGGCAAAGTTGTGCCGTAGGTATTTTCACAAATATCCCGCATAATCACCCAAAAAATAAAGAAATTCGAAAAAAGTTATCCCAGCATATTTTTTTCGACGAAAATTGTTTTATTTGATTGTACTCTATTTGTGCCAGCTAGTGCTGGTCAGAGTTTCAAAAAGAGCATTATTTTTTCTTCTTATATGGGGGAAAATGGGAAAAATCAGTAGGGTGGAGAAAAAACCAGTATACCTGGCAACAGTGTGTGTGAAGTTGGCCCAGCACTTTTTGATTTTCGAAAAAAATTTTTTTTGCTGAATTGTGCTATGTTGGTGGTGCTGAAATTTTCTTTCATTTCATTCGGTTTTTGAGATATTTAACAAATTGTACGAATAAGCCCAGCATTTTGCGAGAATTGGGTTTCCAACAGTTGAAATGGATTATGAAATAAATGTATCGAGTTGGGGTCTTCGAATTTTCCCGAAATTTCTCCTGAGTTGTAAAAATATTCGAATTAACAAAAAAATATTTCAGGAGTTATATTTTTTCTTTCCCGAAAATGTGAACAAAATGTGGTGTATGATATTAGTCGTGACTCGTGTGAATATTCAATATTCAAAAAACACTTCGAATTTTGCCGTCGAATGGTGGAAATTGAATAAATCAGTCTACTGTAAGAAAATCGGTACACATGGTAACATAACATTGACGACTTTGCAATTCGGGCAAACTGTGGAATTTCGATGGACGTCTGAACTTGCTCTGTTGCCATGATTATTCGAACTCATGACAATATAGTCGATGAAAATAAACTCAAAAATTTGAATGATTTGATGTTTTCTGTTGAAAATATAATTGGCTATTGATACAACAAAGTCGACGAGATATCGGTGAATTTATTCGCCCCTTTTAGATGAAATTTATGGTCGCATAATTTTCTTGGAGGGAGAATCGTTATGCATTCAAAACTAAAACATTGTTACCGCACCTGTATAAGTTTATATTAGTATACATATATATAGTTCAATTTTCACATCAGATTATTATTTTTATTTCCATGAAATTATAAAAATCTCAATAACCTACTTGAAAAACTTCTAAATATTAAATTAACCCCAAAATAATGAGAAACGATAAATAAAATGAATTTTAATGAAAACAGAAATAAGATATTTTATGTAGATAACAAAAAATGCTGGGTAGGTTCGTACAAAACATTTCGTTGAATATCTCAAAAACCGAATGAATTAAAACAAAAATTTCAGCGGCACAAAGCAGCAAAACCCTAGCACAATCCAGCACAACAAACATTTTTTCGGAAATCAAAAGTGCTGGGCCAACTTCACACACACTGTTGCCAGGTATACTAGTTTTTCCTCCCTACTAATTTTTCTTATTTTCCCTCATATAAGAAGAAAACGGATGATTTTTCTGAAACAGTACAAGTTGACACAAATAGAGTACAATTACATAAAACCATTTTCGTCGAAAAAAAATGAAAGTGCTGGCTAACTTTTTTCTAATTTCTTTATTTTTTGGGTGAAATAGCGGGATAAATGTGAAAATAACTACGGCACAACTCTGCCCAACAGTAGCACAATAGCTTCCTTGAAGCTCTCTGAGACACTGGAGTTCATTAAAGCTCTGGTACTTGAGAGCGAGCTCTAGCTCAGTTGCGATAATAGTTCTGATAGGAAGCACAATATACTTCAAGGTCGCAGTGGAAAGTAACTCTCTCAACAATCTACAATTTTATTATGATTTGAGAAGTTGGTGTACGTCATCTGTCAGTCATTGGTTAATCTGGTTACTCGAATGCTTATCTGAGATCTAGCTTCATTTCGTAGTTCATTCGAGGTCTCCGAAGTGTAAACACATCCGGAAGCGACTCTCAAGCTCAAGCCTATGCCCTATGGATAAACTGAGAGGCGAGAAAATTAAGAAGCTCATTTGGTGGCAAGGCGTTTATGAATGTTAGGTGAGGGAGAACATATGGTTACCTCGAATAAAGACTAAAGATGAACTACTTGCATGTCCAATAGCACCCCATACCATAACGCGTAGGTACTGTCCAGGTGTCCGGTGTACATCAAACTTGTAATATCAAACTGAGGTTCACGTCTTTCTCTCCGTCGTCGTCTGACACTTTTTCGGCTATCATATACACCCAATGAGAATCGAGATTGATCAGGAAAGTCTATCTTATGCCATTCTACCTTCCAATGTTGACGTTCTATACACCACTGTAATTGTTGTCGGTGATGCTCAACCGTTAGAGATGATACGGTGCGTTGTTGTCTATTGTCAAATCAGTGAACCACCCTTTTGAAATGAGAGTAAATTGTGAAGAAAGAGAGAAAAGTTAGAGGGACATGTTTAGCGGTTGATCAGTGAACCATCAGGTTTCAGTAAATTTGACATCGTTAGTCAACAAGTTTTAGCAGAAAGCCAGAGAAACAAATTAAGACCCTTACAGAGGGTTTAAAAAAATGAAATTTGGCTCACTGTGTACTATGGGTAGTTTACACTGAACCACCTACATTTCAACAGTGAACCATAATTTCATTATCAGTAAAAATGCTTATTTGTGGAAAGAAATCACGCAATTTTTGGTAATAAACTTTTATTAAAGAAAAACAAATTATAAAACATTTCTTTTACAAACAAAAACTTAAAGTTAATTTTTGAAAAAACATCGAAATGCCTAAAATTTAACATTCACTCCATATTTAGTGCAGATAAGTTAACCTGAAAGGAATATTTAATAAGCCGTTTGGTACCCGATACCAAAGGAGGAGGAAGAATCATTTTTTTTCAGTCAGTGACACATTTGCCACATCAGGTTTTGATGGAAAAATGAATGTTTTATTAAGTCGATCTTTAAGTTTCATGAAGGAAACGGTATATTCACTATCACCGCAATCTTCCACAATCTTCGCAATATAATAAACAATCCTGTTTCTAGATTGCAGCAGTACAATGACATATTCGTCAATCTTTGGCTTACGCTGTAAATCAGGAAAATCTTCATCTATAATAATTTGCTCATCTTCCTCATCCGATTCTAAGTCTGTTTCACTTTCTTCAAGAATTATATCTTCACCTTCACTCGTTTCACTGTCTTCGTCGAGTATAACTCTCCTTTTATTGTTCCTCTTATTTTGTATTTTTCTGATTTTACTTGTCGATGGAAGCATTTCATTTCCACAATCTTGTAGAACTTTCCTTTTCGGCAGACTTTTTCTATTTATTGCAGCAGTACGTTCCTCAGCTATTCTTATTTTCTGGTGGTCCGTTGCAATCATGCTTTTGCCTAGTTTTCTACCTTTTCGTTTGTTGGTACGTGGGCCGGCCTTTAGAGGTGGACGGAACATTAACGGGGTGATGATATGCTCAGACTTTGGCGGATGATTTTCACTATTGCATGCTTCATCTGGTTTCTTTGGTGGTGTCACGTTTTGGTAATAACTATGCTCTTGTAATAGTATAGATTGACTTTCTCGATCAGGGGTTACAACAGGTTCATAACTTGAACGACGTGTCTCTAGAGAAGTCGAATTCTGTTGATTGTTGTTTCTATTTATATCGAAAATTGCAGAATCTTCAGCATCAGACAATGTTTGTGACACCATAGGAACGGGGCGGTCTGTCACGCTACTTGGCATGAAGTCTTCATCGGAGAATATATCCTTATTAAGAGGGAAAATTCGACATTTTGCGAAAGCTGCCGATATGTTTAGTGGTGTCATAGATCTGGGATAAGCATGACCAATAAAACTTGCTATCTCGTAGATTGTAACTGGTTTCCCTGGGTTCTGTAGCATCCATGACTCAAGTGCGGAATAATAATAGGTCTTTAAAGGGCCCATCAACCCACATCTAAGGGCTGCAGTTTATGAGTAGTGTGAGGATGAAACGTAAGAACCACAACACCAGATTGTTTCGCCAAATCTAAAGCCTCAATGGACAAATGTGACTCATGATTATCCATTATTAGTAGACATGGATTTCTGGTGTCGTGCTTGAATATTTAATGAAATGTTTCATCACCTCCACAAATAAGTTACTAGTCATCCAACCTGATGGATTCGCAAGTCCTAAACTACCTGGAGGTGCACCGTGCATCATCACGTGCTAAAGTTTTTCCGAGGAAATATTATAGCAGGGGGTAGGGCGTGGCCTGTAGCACTAACTATACAGCATGTTGTGACGAGAGTGCCCTTTTCTCCGCTTGTGACTTTACCTACTTTAGCTCCTATTGGAGCAACAACTTTCTGGGGTTTTTGGACGGTGGTTGTGCCAGTTTCGTCAAGGTTGAATATGCGAGTTCCATCCGCGAATCTAGGCTCTCGTTTCAGCAACTCTTCCAAATTATTGAAAAATATCGCCACAGTTTCACGGTTAAATGAGGTAGCTCGTGCGAGACTTACAGCTTCTGGTTTCTTCACCGAAATATCAGAATGTCTTCTTTTGAAGAAACGAAACCATTCCAAACCTGCCATTTGATCTCTTTTCCATGAGCTTGGCATTTTGATACCATTACGCATTGCCATTTCATAAGCCACCTTCCTGCATTCTTTGACGGTTAAACCGTAAAACATTAGCGCGCAATCCTTGTAATATTTCAATAATATTTTTTCATGTTCTTCACTGAACACTTTATTGATATCGTACCTAGGTACAAGAGATATATTATCACCATGTGTCCGTTGCTTTTTCACGTAACGGCGCAATGTAGGGTACGGCATGTTCCACGTTTTTGCCGCCGTCCTAATGGAGTTACCATTTTGAACCATTTCTAAAGCGGACAGCATTTCCTCTTTTGTATGTTTTCCTATTTTTCTTTGCTCATTTTTTGGTCTTGGCATCCTAGAATGAACAATATATGATTGATTTTCAATATGGCACTATTAAGGAACAGTGAACCAGTCTCGAAGGTACACAGTGAACCGGTTCACTGTGAACTATGCTGAAGTGGTTCACTGTTCAACACAACACTAGTCAACAAATAAATGAATAAAAAAATATCTTATATACTGAATAATCACAACGCGATATGCTCATAAAACGACGTAAAGTACAACCATTTTGAAATAATACAGCTTTTGTTCTTAACATTACTGACAAAATGTAGAAAAATCGAGATACTTACGTGAAAATTCTACGTTTTTTCGATGAGAAACCAACAATTCGATGGCACACTTCACACTCAAGCCGCGGTCGCCAGAGCACTGGGGAGATGAGAAGGGCGTCCAAGAAGCATCTACTAACAAGCTCGGTCACAGTGGCGCCCTCGCATTTTTGCCAATATCGCAGTGGTTCAGTGTATCTGGTTGGTTCACTGATCAACAACGCACCCTATAATATGGGGTCTATAATGCTGCATCAGTCATAGAGGCCTTATTCGTCAGCCAAAGATTGAGTTTTCGCAAATCGGTCTTTAATAGCCATAAGTCTAAGACGTGGATCTTGCACTTCATTTGTGCCCCTTCCAGGTCCGGTGCCTACTCTTCTTTGATTTTGGGTATTTTCAAATCACGCTTGACAACATTTCTTAATAGTAGTTGGATTTCTATTCTTACGGTTACCGATTTCTCGAAATGACAACCCCGCCTCCCGTAGACCAATAATTCCACCTTCTCTAAATCCTCTTGCACGTGCTTTAGGTATTTAAACAACAACTGCGCATTGACTTTGGATCTCTTCGAACATCTGGTTTGTTGCAAGATTTAAAAAGTTTTCAAAAAACGACTACAATCTTAAGTAACACAAAATGTTCACATGGAAAAACCATTCATCAGATATCCCTTGCTATATTTACTATCTTTGTTTCAACAAAAAAAAATTAAAATTCAAACAGCTCCTTCTGGATGTTACAGAATTTCTGTCAGTTAGCAGAATATAAGGATTATACGGATTATTTAATGAAACAGTTCTTTCATGATTGAAATACATAAAAATACATCTGAAAATGGCTCTATGTTATAAAAATTGACTAGAGTCAAGCAGCGTATACCATATCTCTGAAGATATCTGTAATTCCCTTATGGTAGAATATAAATACATTTTTTACGAGGTACCTATCAGTAAAATTAGACCATTTTATCCTGAAAAGAGTGCTATTACATGATAACTAAATTACTTAGAAGCATAAGTGGATAATGAAGGATGATAACGCTACAGGATTATATTCCTGTATAAAAACGGAAAAGGTCCAAATATATTGAATTTTGGCCATGGCAAACATCCAATTATTATTCACTTTAATTTGTATTATAGCGTACGGTAAGTGAAATTTTATATGTGTTTTCCAGGAGTGACCTAAAAATCACTGAGTGAATAATAGCCATTATACGCTAGTAGAATACTATACTTCATTCCCGGCCACCGAATTATTTTCTTGAAGTTACATTTGGCAGTTGTAATATGTCCATTCTATTACTAGTGTGTGAAAAATCATGTGAGAAATTTTTTTATGAAATTGTTACTGTATATTCTGTAATAAGACTTGATTATTATTCTATAAGATTTGGCCTTCTTCTCTTCTTTGTAAACACCTTTTGGTCTGTTTGTTTCGAAGGGTGGTCACTATTGTGAATTCTCCTGAGATGCAGATGTCCCTCCATCTTTTTGGTGGTCTTCTGATTGGCCTTTTGCCAACTGGATCCATTTAAAACAACCCTGGGTCCCTGGCTATTTTTCCGGGGTCCATTCTCTCCACATGGTCCGCCAGTATCTTCTTCGCTTTCGTCCCCATCTGACTACATCTTCCACTTTGCAGGTCTGTCTTCTTGATGAGCTCCTTTCTCTGTACCATAGTATTTTTCCCGCTTTCCATCTTAGAGTCTTCATCTCCGAAGTCCTTAACATGCATTTTGTTTTATTAGTGTCTTCTCGGGTCTCGATGCCATAAGTGAGTATTGGTCTTACGCATGATTCGTATACTCTAACCTTCCACTCCTAGGTATCTGTATGTATCTCTATGTTGTAACCTGCTCGACAATTTCGTTATACATATATCACTGGCTTACATCTTGTTGGTTCCCTGGCAAATGTCACGCATTTTGTCTTGACGATTGATATTTGCATAAATAATTGAGTGCTGACCAGATTGAATCTTTTATTTGGACCTTGATTGAAAAGGTATTCCCACTCATATTTGTTATCTAGAGAACTAATAGTGAAGAAATATCAGTAATAACAATATAATATTATAGCTGAATTCATGAAGTATCTGACAGCAGTGAAAAATGACTCATTATACACTTGTGATTAATGGGTATTTTTAGGGTCGATCAAACAGATATATAATGGGTAGAATATAAAATAGTCCTGGATGAAAATGTATTGACTGTGTGATCCGTCTTGAAGAATTAGGTATGTGAAATGGAACTCTTTACTCTGTCGGTGTCATAGGACCAGGAAAATGCACACTTAACTTTATTTTGCTTCTGACAAAATATACAGGGTGTTCCTAAATTCAACGTACAAACGAAAAGGGAAGATTCCTTAAGTGAGTTCAAGAAAAAAAGTCCCTTAAACATGGGGTCGCAAACGTTTCGTTTTCGAGATACAGAGTGTTGAAGTTTGAATTTTTTTCAAGTTTTTTTCTCATAGTATCTACACTTCACAAGATATTCAACTGAAATTTGGCATAGAAATTACATTTGAGAGTTCTCACCACGTGACATGGCAATTTCGATAGAAGATCAACAGGGTGATATTTTTTCTGGAACACTGCCACCTAGTTCTTCTGCAAAACTTTTTTTTGGTGAGCAACTGTTAATTTGAAAAAATTTAAAAAGAAGCTTTGTTCATATACTGAACTTTTCGGTATCGTGTAGTTTTGTCGTATCGACCAACGATTTCGAGAAAAAAATTTTGAACGATTCTCTCGAAATCCTAGTGAAAATCCAAATTATGATGGGAAGGCCACTTTGTGAGCTTTGGTGAATGAATTCAGTGTCAGTTTTTATGGAATTTTCCTGATATTTAACGATGATTCATAAAGATTCGATAAACTCGTATAATCAACACATTGTTTTGATTAAAACTTTAACACCCTGTATCTCGAAAACGAAACGTTTGCGACCCCATGTTCATGGGACTTTTTCTTCTTAAATTCACTTAAGGAATATCCCCTTTTTGTTTGTACGTTCAATTTAGGAACACCCTGTATAGATAAGGTGATTAAAATAGAACACTTTTCGAGCAAAGCCTATTTGATTCTCTTACTACACCATTTCCAAGTGTATTTCAGAAAGCGTCAATTGTATTTCAGAATAGTCAATTGTATTTCAGAAAGCGTCAATTGTATTTCAGATTAGTCAATTGTATTTCAGAAAGCGTCACTTGTGTTTCAGATTAGTCAATTGTATTTCAGAAAGCGTCAATTGTATTTCAGATTATATCATATGTATTTCAGAACCCGTCATTTGTAATTCAGTGATGTTTTCTGAAACACAATTGACGATTTCTGATATACAATTGACTAATCTGAAATACAAGTGACGCTTTCTGAAATACAATTGACTAATCTGAAATACAATTGACGATTTCTGAAATACAATTGACTATTCTGAAATACAATTGACGCTTTCTGAAATACAATTGACGCTTTCTGAAATACACTTGGAAATGGTGTAGAATTCACAACTTCAATATGTCTAGTTTTTACTGGTACCTACACATGTATTTTCCAAGCAGAATTTTTCAGAATTTTTTTTCTGGGATATCAGTAGTAAAGGGAAGTGCCCTTTGGTGTTGATTTTCTGGGTTATATCATCAGTTGAAAGTATCAATCATGTAGTTGATGAATGACTTGGAAAACATTCTTTGAATCATTGTAGCCGACATTTTAAATATAGTTTCATATTTTTGTTAATAGTGAGTATTCTTCCGGGAATTTCAGAAGATTGTACGTGATCATTGTGAAATTTTTATATATCTTCACCAACATGTTTCGAAAAATTTTTCATCAGAAGTACTCCTTCTTCACTTCAATATACTATTTTCACAGAAATTGTCTTTTCTCACCGTTGATGAATAATGCGTATTTCTCGTTCTTCACTAATCTAAAAGTCAATTGTATGATATTTTATCTCTGGTAAATTATGATATGAGATCTACAAAAGCTGTGTAAGGCAGTCTACATAGTATTGTAATACTCTTCACAACTTTCAGAATGGTTCATTTAGCCAAAAATAAACAACAATATTACTGCTATTTGTTTTTTATCGTTATTGAGCAGCTGAATCGACCGATCGGATTTGTGGTTAACCAGATATTTGAAATTTATAATTCAAAATGATAAATAGGATCGAATTGATTCATTTACGAACCTAACCATGTTATACCTACCCTGAAGATACCTTGGAAATAAATATCTAGCCCAATACGTAAGATTTTTTGAGAAAGAAGTCGCCTCCCCCTTACATAATTCTACTGAATAGGTTTACAGAATGACAGAAACAAAATTCAATTAATAACTTCTACCCATAATCAACCCACCCTACTGTAGGTACCTACTCAACTCTGAAATGCTGCTGTTTGTGTTGTGAACAATCATGTCTCGCGAATAATACACTATTCAGGCATTTTTCTGAACTAAATGAACTTCAGTATCGTCCAGTCAAATAATACATTTCACCTCGGAATTCGGGATACCCACCTGGAAATCTGTAAATACTTTTATATTGACTCCCTTAATATTGTCTCAAAACCTACATATGGTAGGGTGTGAGCCTATTAAATTTTGAGGTCAAAGTTCACAAAAATCGTTTTTTTGCGCTTTTTTTGGAAATATCTCATGTCCTATGGGTTTTTTCCTATTTTTAGTTATTATCAATATCGTAGAATACAAAATTATCTACAAATTTTGTTTGAAAAAAATTTCGATAAGGTTGACGGTTTTCGAGATAGAGGGCGCAGAAGGCGCGGTCACAGCATCACTTCAGGTCAACCGGCGCCTCCGGTCGAAAACGCGCAATATACAGTTGATGAACTATCGCTAAATCATTTATTATGAATATTTGTCAATTTTTATTGACTATTATGTTATATTTTATCATTTTTTTCTTAACCTATCCATTGTTTATTCAGTATCAATTAATTTAACAACACTTAACTGCCCATGTAATTGGAGAATTGTTAATGAAAATATAGGAATTCTATTTGAATTTTAACCTTATTGATAGTAAAAACTTCTTACATGATGAAAAAAAACGGATAAATAATGAATTAATCTTTTTGTTAAAAAATATCATTCGATTCATTTATTTTTATTGAAAGTAAAAATGAAATAAAGGGTACAAAAACTACAATTTATAATTTAAATCATCGTCGTCTTCTGGCTGCTGGTAAATTTCAAAATGGTCTTCATTATCGTCTTCAACGACATTTGACTCAAGTTCTTCCATTATTTCGGGGTCAAAGGTTCCATCTTCGTCAATGTCGCTCTGATATGGTAGAGTATTGAGACAAGCTTGCCCATAACACTGTCCACAAGCTAAAGAGCATTGCAAGCCCGCTTTGCTGCATCCGCATCGCGAACCACAACCACTCTTGCAGTTGCAGAAAATTGTATTCAGCAAATTTTTTGGAGCAGGTGGTAAAATTGTCATGATTGGCTCCAGAAAATCATTTCGCATTGCCCAACCCCATACTTGGGGTTCCAAATCATGTCCTAACCAAGTTTGAACTTGATAATATACTCTTTTGAAATGTTGATGAGCAGCTGCACTTGTCGGTGGAATATTTGAAAGCTGCACAGGTTTATTAAGTTTTGTAAACTTGACGTAATGCATATTGCGAAGATGATCGAGACTTTTCACGGATTTCGGAGCATTATAGACTGCCAATAAGGTTGAGTTCCACTCTCTAATAACTTTGGACCGAACAATTTTCTTCCTCAAATGCTGCAGCTAGTTCATCCAAATTTGTCAGTTTTTCAAAAACTCTAAAAATGATTTTTTTCCCTTTTTAAAAAGCGCAGAAGTTGTGTCACAGCCACTCAATGCGTGCAGAAATAAAATATGTTTTTTGGAATGGGGATAATTATCAAAACTTTTAGTCGAGTATATCTCCGTTTTTACATTTCCTTTCCCAACTTTTTTAAAGAAAATTTCTTGTTCGTAAGACCGTGTACGACCAATTAATTGTCATTAGTTTATATGGAAATATAATCGTATTATGATTTAAGTTTTTCCCTTAATTATTTTTTAATTTTAGTGAACGGTTATCAGTATTATTGAATATATATAGATTCAATGCATAAAGAAAATGATAAAATGTAATATAATAGTCAATAAAACTGACAAATATTCATAATAATTGATTTATCGATAGTTCATCAACTGTATATTGCGCGTTTTCGACCGGAGGCGCCGGTTGACCTGAAGTGATGCTGTGACCGCGCCTTCTGCGCCCTCTATCTCGATAATGGTCAACCTTATCGAAATTTTTTCAAACAAAATTTGTAGATAATTTTGTATCCTACAATATTGATAATAACTAAAACTAGGAAAAACCAATAGGAAATGAGATATTTCCAAAAAAAGCGCAAAAAACCGATTTTTGTGACCCTTGACCTCGAAATTCAATAGTTGCTCACACCCTACCATATGTAGGTTTTGAGACAACATTTAGGAAGTCAATATAAACGTATTTACAAATTTTCAGCTGGGTATCTCGAATTCCGAGATTTGGGCCAAATTTTGTATTATTTGACTGGACTATAACGCACTTTGAAATGTAGAATCACGAAAACCGTAACAAATACAGATCTTGAACATCTTATGGGGCCCACTCACTAAGAAGGAATCGCCAAGGGTTCAATGCGTGTGGTACGGGGCACAGTGAAAATAGTGTGTGTATGGCGTTCCGCCGTTCGAAATTTGTAATGCGCAATTCCCTTGGTCGGAATCAAGATAGTTTTGATTTTAATCGTGTGCATTGCTCATCGTACGTGGAAGAATGACCAAGAACGACCGTGTATGTGCAAAAAGTCTGTGCACGTTTTATATTTTTAGCAATACAGTGTCGGGTTCGCAGGTTCGCTATTTATACATTGGACATTTTCTCCTTAATAACAACACACGCCACTGCCATTAAAATCAGATCTTTTCTCCACGTCATCTCACGCTTGTCACACATCCTCACTCAACAAGCAGAAGTGTCTGTGTGTGGGAAATATGAAAGTACACGTTTACTTTATAGCCAACGCGCAGATACTTAACTGCGTATTCTTCTTTCCTAGTGAGTGGGACCCTTTAAAGAATACCCAAAGTTAGTTTAGTATTTATAAAATCAGCAAAGGGAGAATATAAAAAATAAGACCTTTTTCTCATTTTGCCTCTGTTGGAATCTGACAGGGCCTACCCATGTTCTTAATTATTCTGAGGATATAAATACATTCTTTTGAATCAAGAGTTAAATAAAAGACATGAAAAAAATTTAAGAAAGGACCCGAGCACGAGCTTTTAAAAGCTTGTCCTTTAGTGGAGTAATAGGACTATTACCTCATAATTTTATATGGGATTTGGTATTATTACCAAACATATAAATGCAAAATCTATGCACAATTGGAAATATATTTTAGAAATTATTCAAAAATTAAATATATAAAAAATAAATAAATACAAAAATAAAATCCTATGGTTCTGATGATGCGATCTCGAAATTTTGCATCAAAATTTAGTATATCAGTCTTGGTTCACAAAATAAATTTCACCTGAATCGGATATCTTTTTATGGAAATATAAAGTTCCTTCTCTTCAATATTCCAATTGGTTTTTTTTTGTTTTGTTTACACTATGGCCACTAAATTTTGCATGAAGGTTATAAGGAGCATCTTGCATATGGCCGCAGCATTTCATTTCGATGGGTTTCTTTTTTTCTGAGATATTGAGGAACAAAAATTTTGATTGGCCATAATACTCTGTACGATTTGGCTGGTTAACCAACCTTACCGGGGCATTTGGTACCCGAACTCACCCTGAAAATTTCAAGTCTCTAGGACAATCCCTTCGAAAGTTATTGTGCTAACGGCCGGACGGCCCCACGGACAGAATTGAATTTGACCACGAATTCTTCATCAGGGAGTAAACTTATCGTTTGAAACCATTTTCGGTTCAAAATTCGAAAATTATAGACATTTATGCAAAACGATATATCACTCGATCGCTCCGAAAGTCCCTATAGCTGAGACGTATGATACCAGAGCTCAGGGAAAAACTTCAGTAGAAAAAACCCTGTCTCGCCATTTTTACGAAATTGAAACTTGAAACCATGATGAATTCCTTCAATAATCAGATTCAAAATTCATGATTCGTTGCTCTTGGTCAGGAGGGTGTTGTAAACCAAGTCTTGCCTTCCAAGCAATGATTTTTAAATCTTCGAAGAACGTTACAGGACCTTACCGAAGGATAATCATGTCCCATAGATTTAAACAACGGTATTTCGCCCTAAATTTCGAATTCGATTTCTGAATAATGATCAAAAAACGTGTTACAAACTTACCTCAAAATGGCATTTTATTGAGAATGCAACCTAGAAATGAGATGAGGGGATTTAAGATTGGCTGACTAATGACTCAAAAATGACAACTAGAGGGTAATTGTTTATTTCCTGCAAAGCTGAAATAAACCATGTTAGAATTGATATCATATTATAGAGCATGTGTTTAGAATAAAACATCTTATATACCATTGAACCAGTGCAAGAATGGAAGAATTGAAAACTATAAATATTCTAATTGTTATGAATAGAAACACCGGTA